>OZ018321.1:223650632-224250632 GCA_963969495.1 Ceratothoa steindachneri
CATAACACTAGTTAACAATGACTTTGCTACTTGGGTATTAGCTTGTGCTTTATACTAAATCGAGTATGGTGATTCCGAATCTGTAATCAGAATTGTTCTAGCACTTAAGGTTCCTGAGTTACGCACATACTCTTTAGTTACACATATTGGCAGTGTTGCTTCGGCTATCGTAGTAAGAGGATGTGTTGTGTGTGTTAGGTTCCCGCATTACACTTCTGCTTTATCACGTTGTCAAATTTAGCCATTATAGTAGTCGTGTTGAAATGGTATTTACATACAGTGATTAATTGCATTTTTCTTTCAGATTTATATCTCCATTAATTTGTAAATGAAATAAGATTAAACAAAGGTATATAACATGATATATACAAACTAAATTTAATACAGGAATCGAAGAGGATGTAAAATAGTCCAGACAACTGTTGTTATATTTGTGAAAAATATACTCCAAGCAAGCAGCAGATAAAGTTAGCTAAAAGAGTGAAAACTGCATAGAATTATTATTTTGGTTGTAAAGTTGTTTACCAGGACAAGCCCTGGGTACCTCACAAATCTTATACTCTGTGTTATACGGGGCTCACCTAGTGGTTAAATGGCAAACGGAAGGGTATGCCTTTTGATGTACAAATGGTGTGGCGTGAGCGAACAAATCATGTTTTTGATTGCTACTTTTGTATGACAAATATTTACGGGATTCTCGAATAAGAACAAGTCAAAAATTGTATATCCAGATTGTAAATCAGCTATAAAATCAGTCCCCCGTAATATGGAGATGCCAATCCCAGTTCCCTTATCAGCTAGTGCAGTTAAAGAATATGATTCATCGCTCGATGACGATGAGATGTATGAGGATGATTCTAAGGAAAAGAAGATCCAGTTGATAAATCAAGAAAGATTGAATGATTTGGTGAGGGATTTGTCATTGTCAAAGGAGAACGCAGAATTGTTCTGCTTCAGACTACATCAATGGAATCTGTATGAGGACGGTGCAAAAATATTTACTTTCCGTAAACGCCATGAGGCCTTAGCTGCCTTCTATAAAGAAGAAGATGGTGCTTGTTTCTGTATTGATGTTAATGGGCTCATGAATCAGCTAGGAAACGGGCATTTATCTGATGAATGAAGACTATTCATCGATGCAAGCACTGCTAGCTTCAAAGTTGTGTTGCTACAAAATGGTAACAAAAACCTTCAATCCCTGTCGCACTTATTGTTGGGATTATAGACATATATGACTCAATTAAATTTATTTTGGAAGGTGTTCATTACTCGCATCATAAGTGGAATATCCGTGGTGATCTAAAAGTAATTTCTTTACTTCTTGGACTGCAGCTAGGATATACAAAGAATATGTGATTTTTATGCCTATGGAACAGCCTTAACCACAGGAATCATTATATTGTCAAAAAGTGCCCCGAAAGAGAAGAACACATAATTGGCCGATAAAATGTGAAGCACATTTCTTTGGCACATCCACAGAAGATCTATCTTCCACCAATTCATATCAAACTTTGCCTTATCACGAATTTTGATAAAACAATGACCCATGATTCTGATGGATTCCATTAACTCAAAGAGAAATTTGGTGCAAAGAAAACCAACTTAAAGCTGGCATTTTTGTAGGGCGGGAGATCAGAGAATTTATACGTCTTTTGACATTTCGTTATTATTTGGGGATTTTTTACAGAAAGTGGTCTAAATAAAATTTATGTATAAGTTGTGCTAAGAAACAATTCCAAGTGTATTGAATTGGGGTTGTTTCAGTTTCCATGAGAGAGGAAGCAAATATTTATTTCCTAAGAATACAACTATGAATGGCGCATAGTATTCAGCAATGTTACAGGAGAAAATTCCAGTGGTAATCGCAATCCATGTGGCAGAAACATTCATGCATGATAAGGCACCTTGTCACAGAGCTAAAATTGCGGCAATCCCATAGACAATTTATGGCTATTAAAAAAACGTAAGGTTGAAAGACAAGACACTGGCTCCGTCGAAAAGTTAAAAGAGGCTATCATAAAGGTATGGTGCAACGAAATATCAGTGAAAGTTTGGCAAAACTTGATCAAATAGATGCTGAAGCGTCTACAAGACATCAAATCCTAAGGAAAAAAGACAATGTACTAATGTAAGGTTAGTCAATATTTAACATGTTTTTTATGTTAAAAATACAATTTCGAAGATGATCGGATTGTTTAGGGAGGAACTATATATATATATATATATATATATATATATATATATATATATATATATATATATATATATATATATATATATACTTGTAATTGATTTGTTCCTTGGGAATCTGATATCTAGTAGGAATATGAAGACCCAGGTGATTACACTAATCATTCATTGGCCTGACGTTTCAGACCTTCATTAGGACGATCTTCAGCGACTGTGTCATCTAATGAGAAAAGGAATGAATATTAACAATAATAGTTAAAATAATGCATTAAATGGCTAAAAAAGCGGATTCAGACAAGTTAAAATAATAAAATTGACAATTATTGAGATTAAAGTAAAAACACAAATTAAAATATATAGAAATAATTAATGCTATCCAGTGAAATTTAAAAAATAATAGAAAGAAGTGAAGTTATAACATAAACTGACTTGAATATCAAGCCCAAAGGAATTGGCTCCTTATGAAGAAAAAAGTAATTTAACGATACAGGGTTGGAATTTATACAAATGAATTGGTATTGAGGGAAATAATTGTTGAGGGTAGAGTGAAGGAGTTTGTTAAACTTGGATGTCAAACGCTCGAGATAGGGTAGTCTAATGAAAACCTTCTGTTTAGAAACAGTAGTAAGAAAGGGTCGAGGATTATATATTTTGGAGAGAAACTTGAATACTAACTGGTCGAAGATAAAATCGGGGTAATAACTACTGTTTCTAAACAGAAGGTTTTCATTAGACTACCCTATCTCGAGCATTTAACATCAGAGCTTAACAAACTCTTTATCTCTACCCTCAACAACCATTTCCCTCAATGCCAATTCATTTGTATAAATTCCAACCCTGTATCGTTAAATTCCTTTTTTCTTCATAAGTAGCCAATCCCTTTGGGCTTGCGATCCTGTATAATTTACAATTATGCATGTACGACCTACAACAGTCGTTATGTAGGCCAAACTAGCTTACAACTCAAATACAGGATCGCAAAGCACTTAGGTTTGTCTCATAGGACTGGTATTCCCATCTCTAAACCTGAAGCCTTTTCCATCAGGCAACACTCTGAGTATCGCCATCATCCTTTTAATTCTGATTTATTTATCATATTATCTTCACCCTTAACTTCTCTCGATTTAAAAATCTTAGAGTCACTGTACATCACTAAACTAAATCCAAACCTAAATTACTCCTCCTCAATTAAACTATTCACTATATAACCACCAAAACTTCAATAGATTAACTACTCAACTGACCAACCGAACA
Organism: Ceratothoa steindachneri; assembly: GCA_963969495.1. Taxonomy (NCBI): domain Eukaryota; kingdom Metazoa; phylum Arthropoda; class Malacostraca; order Isopoda; family Cymothoidae; genus Ceratothoa; species Ceratothoa steindachneri. The sequence goes on from OZ018321.1 coordinate 223,654,077, forward strand.
AATCTCGTTAGTAGTTTTTATATCTTTAGTTACTTGATTTCTCAACTCCCACGATGAAGATTAGTCACTCTGTATAATTCATTCTAATTTGATTTCGGGGTTTTTGTTGTTTTTTATTACTTAATATAATATGTTTTTTTATTCTTTACTCCAGTTACATTGAATTTTTGATATTCAAGTCAGTTTATGTTATAACTTCACTTCTTTCTATTATTTTTTAAAATTATAGTGGATAGCATTAATTAATTCTACATATTTTTATGTGTGTTTTTACTTAATCTCAATAATTGTAAATTTTATTATTTTAACTTGTCTTCTTCCGCTTTTTTAGTTATTATTTAATGAATTCCTTTAACTTTTATCGTTAATATTCCTTCCGTTTCTCATTAGGCGACACAGTCGTTGAAGATGGTCCTAGTGAAGGTCCGAAACGTCCGGCCAATAAATGATTAGTGTAATCATCTGTGTCTTCATATTTCTACTATATATATATGTCGTGGTATTGGAAGGACCGAGTATGGGTTGTCCACGTACTACACAAAAGAATTCCGTGATTAAAGTTATATCTCACTAAGAGTGCTATATAAGTGATTATTATTATATTATCTTGATTATTGACTTCTTAAAACAAACTAAAACCTTAATTAACCTCCCCAAAATAAACATGAACCAAAGAAATTTTACGCAATAAATACACAGTAGGGACTTCAATAATTTTTAAGTAAAGCTTTCTAACTTGACCTACTTGACATTATAGTGATGGTTGACCCACCACTCAATTTAATATAAAAAAAATTCTAATGGCCTTTACCGACCGGACACTGGAGTTTAAATACATTTGTCCCTCTTGCGACGGGTTTTAGTCTGACCCTTAACTCAATTAGCTACGTCACCTCAGGAATCTTGTTATCTGGTTGACGCGTGCCTCGGCCAGATGGTTGGCGCGGACGGCATAGCTTTTAAAGCCACAGAGGACTTTGGCGAGTGTGGCAGATGGGGGAGCCACTTGCCTTCAGCAGGAAGTGAAATCACCACGGGATTGTGAAAGAATGTTCCTTTCTCCTCTTCAGATTAATCTGGGGAATAATTCGCACTGGCTAGCGATGAGCCAGGCGGGAATCCTTTGACTCAGGGGAGTGCTGAGGGGAGTTCACTCGGGGGTCTTTCTCAAGGGCGAGGACAATCTCGGTGCTTTGGGCTACACCAGGATAGTAAAGAGTCAAATATTAAATGTCACAAGTTTTAAACTTTTATGTTGGTTTTTAAGCAAAAGGAGTAATAAAGTATACTTTTGAATTTTAGAGGATGGTATAGACAAATTGAAAGAAGAGCAACATATATTTCTGTATAGTAACCCTTTCAAACTTCGAAGTAGCCAAAATGCACCGACTATTTCTTATCCGTTTCTTTGATCTACAGGTCACCACTACCACACAATACGGTTCTTCTTGTACCTAAACCACAAAAAGGAATAACATACCTTAAAAAGAAAGAAACAATTAAGAAGCTGAAAAGATCAGTAAAGATGTAGACTACTGTTTCCGAGCACTGGCTGTAAAATTAAAATATTGAGCCTTGGGCTTAAAGAGTGGGATTTTTTGGATGAAATGTGCAAGAAACAAGCCAAAGGAAAGTCTTACATATTTCTTAAGATTCTTTACTTATCAAGCTGGGCTACTTTACTGCAATGATATATGTGGTTGTTTGATTCAATTGGAATTACATGTAATCCAAATGAGTGTAAGTTCTTCATTGACAGCTCCTCAAGAAGAATTAGAGTTGTAGTTCTCTGTAATTGAATAAGCATCCAACCCTTTCCTTGGGACATACAGTATATCTCTAGGAGGAATACAACAGTATCAAGCTCCTGCTAAATGTCTTGAATTATAATTAGTAATACTTGGAAGTGATTTGAGACCTTAAAATTGTCCCATATTTTCCATGTCATATCACTCTTTGTGAGAGTTGAGATACAACAGCAGGTTATCGCAAGAAGCACTTACCACAAAAGACTGAGTTCACTGTTGGAGTGCACAATGTCAATCATGACAAATAGTTATAACTTCAAATGTGTTGTTCCTTTCATTATATTTTAAACTATGTCTCATGAAGCAGTTTATTAGAGCTATTAAACAACAAAAGAGTCTGCAGCCTTTAAGTAAATTTAAAATTTCTTTCCCAAAGTCTCGAAGATAAAGGTGAATGCCGGTTTCCTTTTTGCCCGTAAATCAGCAAAATCAAAGAGTGCTCAGAAATCTCTTGAAAGCTTTCTAAAAAGAAAAGGCCACCTGGAAGAGTTTGGTTTTGGTTTGTTAGTTAGGCTTTTTGGTCAAACACAAGGCTAAAATTTGTGGAACTGGTTGAAAAATTATTAAAAAGCTATGGTCAAATAGGCTGAAAGTTGTGAGTGAATGTGTACATCTTGACAAGTTCAAGAAGAATAATTGATTGAACATAGATACCAAGGAATATACAATGAAAACATTATTTCAGGGGAAAATAACTTGCATTACTTACCTCATTTAGATTGTATATATATATATATATATTGACTTAACACCCCTTTTACAACTGAGAACAAAACCTATAGTGGACGTTGGCCGAAAAATATATTGTTTAGTCCACCATAAACACAAATATTAATATTTTTTAAAATAACTTTGTATACATTGTTTTAGAAGTAAAAGGAACATTTTAATTACCCGTCCCTGGTAAAATATAAAAATATCAAAACTACCATCAAACAGGCGTCACAAGAGTATATATATATATATATATATATATATATATATATATATATATATATATATATATATATATATATATATTTTGATGGTAGTTTTTATTTTTTTCTATTTTACCAGAGACGGGCAATTAAAGTGTTCCTTATACTTCTAAAACAATGTATACAAAGGTTTTTTTAAAAATATTAATATTTGTGTTTATGGTGGACTAAACAATATATTTTTCGGCCAACGTCAACTATAGGTTTTGTTCTCAGTTGTAAAAGGGGTGTTATGTCAATAGTAGTGGTGTTATAAATGCCGTAGAATTTAGTTCAATCTATATTCGAATGACGGTAAAAATATAAACAAGTTCTTAGACGCCGTTTTTGTTTTTTTTTGTAAAATTTTAAATCGCATGGTATAGTTTTGTGTTTTATTCACAAATCAACTTTAAAAATCTAGGGATAATTTCGACGAATGTATAAAATTTTGCATTATCATAATTTTTGCTATGTTCTAGTCATCTTGGTAAACAAATTATATACTATAAAAAGTGCATAAAACTTGCAGTAAAATGATATAAAAATCAATGGTGTAGTTTTGTTTGTTTTTTCACAAATTAACTTTAAATTTCTAAGAAAACTTTCCACGAACGGAGAGGATTTTGCCTTATCTTAATTTTCACTATGTTCTATTTACGTTGTTAAAAATTAATTATAGAATAAAAAAGTGCATAAAATTTGCAATAAAATGATATACCAAACCAAAATCGTTAATTTTGAACGAAAGAATTTGGTATACAGGTGTTATTGACCCCCTAGATCCCATTAAAGAAATCTTCAAACACCAAACCTCGATAGATTTCTAACTCGTATTTTCCGCATAAGGCTTCATTATTTGAAACACTTAAGGGGGCTGACATCTGGGTCACAAAATTAATGAAATTTCAAAATATTTTGCGTTGGTGACGCATATTGTCGCTATTTATCGGTAAAATTTCCTCTAAACTCTTCAAACTATTTTTTCCTAAGACTTTTAACAAAGTTGAGTGCAAATTTTGGGGCAATTTTCACAGATAGAGAGATGTGGTTAACGACATATCGTAGGAAGAGTCATTAGCGGCCAAAATACACCCATTAGATTCTTGAGATCAATTTGGTAGAGGGGAGTCTTACCTCTTCGAGAAAGGTGATTAATATGGCCCTATTCTCTAATTAGTCTACCTATTTCAGCTTAAATTTCGAATTTCCTGCCTCTAATGTAGTTGCATTAATTTTCTTCTCGCGATTAGTTTCCAGTCTAAGCAAAAATCGCTTTTAACGATAAACTTGTAAACTTTTATTGGTGGAAAAACGAAGGCGCTCCGGTTAATAGCTAAATTTTATGAATTTTTCTTTAAAGTTATCGAATGAAACATTGAAAATTCTCCTCTATCTCTGAACTTTAATTATTTTTCATCCTATATATTTTTTCTCTTAAGGCAATATTATGTATCTCCTAACGCTCTTTTTTAACGCATAATGAATTATATCTATAGAGTTAGTATTTCTATGAATATTTTGGGGAAACCGTGATTTTGAAAGTAAATGTCCAATAAGGGAAGGTTTTTCTTCCTCTAACTGATTTTGGGTAACATTACTGAGAATAATGGAAAGACCAAGTTTATGACCTATAATTTCATCTTTCTAATTTGAAGAAAAATATATTAATATTTTTTTACGCGATTGGTGGCAATATTTTCCTCGACCATCAGCATTTTAGTAACCTAAATTCGACCTAAATGAAAAGTCTGTGGGATTTCGAACTATGATGTTATTTCTAACGATATAGGTCCCGAAGCTCCCAGCCCCATAGATGTCTAGCTTTAGCGAGTAGGCCTTTTCCTAAAAAGCGAGTCATTCAAATAAGCAGAACTAATAGGCCAAGCTAACTAAGAATAGTACCATTGGAACGAGCGAAAAAACTACTATAATACTGTTAGAGAGAGAAAGAGAGAGATAGAGAGAGATAAAAAAAGCGAGTCGCGCAGATAAAGAGAAAAGGAGTATCTCACGGACAAAGAACATTCCATCGAAACCTTTCGGTAAACTTCCGGAGCGATATTCAGAGTCATACTGGAGCTGGAACACCATTTAGCGATATGGAGCTAAAACCATTGCCGCTGGGGCTTTGGGACAGAGTCAGAAACAGTTCCGCCTGCAAATAAAAGAGCTTACGGCGGAGTCGTATATATTCCCCACCCGGGAATGATAAAATGAGTATTCTCTGAGTATTAGAGCCTCGAGCTGTATCAACGCTGCTTCCATGCAAGCAAGATTCACGCAGTGATAACGCAGTACTCAAACGGTACTCATGCAGCATCTTAAGAGGTCATTGGAATCATCCAAGGACGACGCGCACTTCTCGAGCGACACCCCGGCAGCCTAAAGGCTCGCAGGTAGAAATCATTATTCGGAACAATGGAGGTCAAGAACGAAGGACTGAGTCAATAATAACGCGCTTAACTACGTTTCCCGAGAGCAATACTGCCCCGAGCGACTACTCAAGGTCTCCTCCAGTAAGTTGCAAGCCATTACATATTTTTTTTTCATCGTCTCAGAGACATGACGCTCTCTGACTGCAAGACTCACTTCATAGTGTCCTGTCGATATCTCTCAGTTAATTTTTGTGCCTTGTACGGCTCAGACAATATTATTCTTGTAAATTCATTTGAAATTTCATTTGCTGAACGATTAACGTAATTGTTAAAGTGTATCATTCTTGTTAATCTCATTTGTTTGTATAGTATTAAAAATTATTTTGTTTCACTTGTTTGTATCTTATAACCAGACGAACCCTATTGAAATAGCATCAAATTCGGCCAATTTTAGAATTAGCACTCATCTTAAATTCCCGCGCACTTAAGAGGAAGATCCTTGAAGGAGGGTTCCAGATGAGACCAAGTAAATCCCTGCCAATCTTTTTAGGGGCGGAATGAGTTGAGGCTTGCAGTGAACAGAGTAAGCCTTCACGAAAGAGATGGATCTGCCTGGTGAGATCCAACCTCGATGGCATAAGCAAATACCAGGGACTTGGGGACACAGACACACAATTTGAATCGAATGTGACGGGTTCTCAAACTTAATCTGCCGATATTCGAAAACCCAGGGTATTTATATGACGGCTATTTTTTTTGTTTCTCCTCGCTGGCAGACTCAGACAACTAGCTGACCATTTCCGGCGGCCAGATTGATTAGCGCTTGTGGCCTGACCCAAGTCTTAATGGCGTGTATTAAAAATTAGTATGGTCTTCTAGACCTATTTTTAGCACCCTTTCGAACATTGTAAGTCCCTCTGATCTCCACGAAATATATTTAGAGCTTTATTTGTGAGCTCCAGGTTGTTTTTTTAGCTATAAATGAATTAAAGCATAATAAGTAAACAGATTGATTTGAGTCCTCTAAAAATGTACAAATAAATGTATTACTAAAAGAAATTAAATTAAAACAGAAATAAATGAAAAAAAAAGGTGTTTCAACTGAAACAACAAGTTTTATTAAGAAAAAATGATAACGGTCAAGATTTAAACTTAAAAAGGGTTGGAAAATATGATCGAAAACGAAAATCAACTCCAAGAACAGATAGAAAATTATTACAACAAGCTCTTAAAAACAAGAAAATCTGGCAGAAGATTTTTATTGAGGTGGTAGCAGAGAATGTTAGCCTTGCATGAAGAACAATGAATGACAGGCTTTTGGAAGCTCGATTAAAATCATATCGCTGGAGAAAGAAGCCTCGACCCACGGAAACAATGAAGGAAGTATGCTATTCCTGGGCAAAGAATCAATTTGAGTGGACTTCAAAACGATGAAGAATGGTAGGAATGACAAATTTAGTTAACTAGTTACCGTAAATTAATAAAAAAGCATTAATGCATAATAACTTTAACTTTACCGCATTTGTGTGATGCTCCAATATTTTTAAAGCATAAAGTTTATTTGATGATTCATTACTTCATTGGATTTTCAAATACTTCTATGAATGTTCAATTACTTACGTTGTATTTTCTACTATTGCAGGTAGTTTTCTCTTACGAATCAACCATTACAGTGCTGGATCACCGCGTGCAGAGTGCAGATGCTGACCTGGAGAAGAATTTATGGCTGAATGTCTGAGTAAAACAGTAAAGTTTACAACGAAAATCATGGTTTGGTGAGCCATTTTGGTGCAAGGAACAAGTCATTTGCACTTTGTTTGATAAAACTCCGAACCAAGAAATGTATATAAAAGTTGTTAAAGGTAGTTTCCTTCCTCAAACAAGGAAATGGTATGGCAACATACCCTGGATATTCTAACAAGATTCTGCTTTATGTCATAAATATAAATCAGGGAAGGCATGGTGTACCCAAAATAGAGTTCATATGATTCAATGCCAGGAAATTACCCGGAAATAAATCAGATTGAGAGTTTATGATGTGCTTTGAAAAAGAAAATACACACGGATTACGTTATGGGCAAACAACAGCTCAAATACCGTCTCCTTTAAGTTTTGTTTAGATCTAAGCGAATCATGGAAATGTACGAAACATTGATTAATGCCATGTGTCAGAGATCACAGAGAGAGATTACATCGAGATTACATCGAAAGTCTTGTAGCAACAGATCTACTGATCCTTATTATGCTACCAGAAGGATTATGGATCAAAAAAGCTCTCTGAAACGGCAAAGTAAAGGCAAGGCAGGAACAATTTGCTAAAGTAGATTGCAACTTTATTAGTTACTATTTTTCATCACTCTTTTTTTTATCTCGTGTAAAACACTTGTGGGTTACGGTTTGTCATCATCCATTTATCAAATTTGTCTTTAAATGAAACTATACTAGCTGCGTTAACCATAGCATCTGGTAGATTATTCCAGATTCTTTTGGTTCTGTTGAAGAAAAAGAATTTCGTTTCGTCTGCCCCAAAGTGACTTTCCTCAAGCTTAAGGTTGTGACAACGCGTTTATTCATTTGATATAAATATTAGAAATTTCGATTTGTTTACATTTTCAAAACCATGAACAATTTTAAATAACTAGCATGTCCCTGCGTATGCGTCTCTGTCTAAGAGAGAATAGATTTAGAGCTTTAAGACTGTCTTGGTAATTATTTGTTCGCAAGTGAGGAATCATATTGGTAATTCGACGCTGGACTCTCTCTAATCTCTCTGTAGCGCACTCTAGATGTGATGACCTAAACTGCACGCAATATTCCAAATGTGGGCTAACAAGTGCATTATATAGTGTTAGAATACATCTTTTAGACTTCTTTTAAAATGTACGCCCTATGAGACCTAGTATCCTGTTTGCCCTTTTCACTGCCTCCATGCATTGTTTACTTGATTTAAGGTCGCTGGAAATTTTTACACCCAGATCTTTTTCTACTGTAACGTTTGGTATGTCGGTTCCATCCAGTTAAGAGTTGGCTCTCGCGTTGTTTTTACCAATGTGGAGGGAGCTGCACTTTGCGAAGTTAAAATTCATTTGCCATTTGCTCGCCCATTCAACCAATTTGTTTATGTCATCTTAAATCAGTGTACGGTCTTCGGAAGTCTTTGCACTGCCGCCAATTTCAGTATCATCTGCAAACATTGATAACTTGTTAATTATTCCCATATCTATGGCATTAATGTATATGAGAAATAGTACTGGTCCAAGCACCGATCCCTGTGGCACGCCACTTGTTACTTGAATATAGTTGGAAGGGCTGCCACAAATTACTACTCTTTGACTTCTTTTACTAAGCCAGTCCTCTATCCATTTAATTACTTTCCCTCTGATACCATGAGCTTTGATTTTGGCAATCAATCGTTTTTGTGGTACCTTGTCGCATGCCTTTTGCAAATCGAAATACACAATATCGGCAGCTCTGTATTCATCATATATTTTGAATATGTCGTGAAAGAAATCAAGCAAGTTTGTCAAACATGATCGTTTTCGACCAAATCCATGCTGAAAATCTTCTATAAGGTTTTTCGTTTCCATGTGATCTACAATTTTGTCTCTCATTATTCTTTCAAATAGTTTTCCAATTACTGAGGTTAAACTAATAGGGAGAGAGAGAGAAGGATGAGCGCAGATGCGCATTTCAAGGAGAGGGAGATTCAAACAGCTCGTCCCTCCTTTTTGTCTGCGCTAATGAAGGTACGAAATCACGAGACGCCGTGGTGGCTTGAAAGCCCGTCATCGCGGAAAGTTGTGAGAAACTCTAAGATCCAATTGGGTGTTGGACAAGTTTCGCCTTGCCGGCTTAGAAATTTTCCCGCAAAAGTGCTATAGGGCGAGACTATCCTCGTCGGCCAATGCGTCGGACCCTGGAATCCTCCCCTTTGGGCGGAAAGGGGCATGGAACCCAATTCGACCCCACTATAAATCTTTAGGCACCAGAGTTTGAAGGTAGTATCCCCCACCTGTCCGCCCCGTCAGTATCCGTAGGCTACCCGCCCCCGTCAGTACCTGCCGACTGCACTTTTCCGTTCTTACCCACTATTCGCGTCCCGTTGGACTCTACAATTCCTCTCAAAATCCCCCCCAACTCCGTTTATCCTGGTCTAATTTACGCGAATCTACCCTCTACACGTTCTTACCCGCACCTCGAACGAAACGCGCACAGTCTCGATTTGTGGTTCTAAACACGAAGGCTAGATCTAATTTCAACCCGATAGTAGTCATTGTCAAGAGACTATTATTTATACTTTGCACCAAGGCAAGGCTTACTCCTCCGGACCAAATCTTCGAGATAACAGCAACGCGTAACTCTCCTGTGCAAGTGCCACTTTTAAACCCGAACAATGTTTTATATATCTTCCAATAAACATGTATGATTCTATCAAATTATTTAGTTTAATCGATGAGAGAGGAAGCGTTCTACCCAAAATTAATTGTTCAATTTGGATGAGTGTTTGAATTTCGCCCACATACTGAACAGCCGGCCCCATTTATTCTTTGTATCCCATTAGGCTGACCCTATTTATTCTATATAATTAAAACTCATATTAAAGCTTAGTTTATGTTTAGTTAGATTTGCTGGAATTTATTAAATACATAAGTTATATCACTTAGCCTTCACCTGGTGTCAAAATTCTCGAAAAAGTCTCGACCACTTTGGGAAATAGGCCTATAACCTTCTTATTATTATCCTTATACATGATTAATATATCATATTATAGATTACTAGATAATTAATCTGATTAATCCGTTCGAATCTGTGGAAACTAAATATTTATTCTTTAATCATGCCTCACCTGGATTTTGCACTTCTTTCGCAAAAAATTGCCAATTTAAAAACAGATGACTGCCTGATGTGATAATATCATATATACCATCTGATAGATAATTTAATCCTCATTGACCTGTATACATAGTAAAACCGATGGGGATGAAAATTCTTGGTGAAAATAATTTTTAGATTTGGCTGGATGAGGAATTTTCGCCTGTAACACCGGAGAGTAGTGCTCATTTCTCTTCGGTAAACCATCCCTATGTTTTATATATCATTAGACGTATATTAAAGCCGAGCTTATTATTATATAAGTAAGTTTGCCCCTTCTAATTCATTTAACGAAGTTTTTGTCACTTAACCTTCAACTCAGGGTCAAAATTCTCGAAAAAGTCTCGATCATTTTGAGAATGACTATTTGATTGGTTTTGTCTGATTTGGTTATTTACATAATTTGCTTCAATTAAATTTAAATATGAATGGGAAGAAGACAACAAATTACCCTTTTTAGATGTTCTTATGAACAAAGATTACCATGATATAAAATGATCTTGTAGAGATATAGGAGTTAAACAAAAACCGTTAAGAAATGGCGAGTGTACATATATATCGAGGCCTTCCTCATGGCGAGGAGAAATAATGAAGTAATAACAAAGGCCACCTGGGTTTCTCTTTTGCCCCTCTAACCGGTCTCCGGTAACATACAAGAACGGACAAAATTGTAAATTTAGGAGACAGATTCCTGACCTCGATTCAAAATTCCGACCCGCCGAGGGGTTATTTATAAATACGAAAGTCAAAAATGCAAACTGTCGATCTCGCATTACGCTATCCTTATAGCTCTACGACGATAAAGTACGGCAGAAGTGAGATCACACTTCTGTCGGATCAATAGGGATCGTTTTTGCCATATTTAAAAAATGCCGAGGTAAGAGAAAAAACAGACACCAAAACGGGACACCACCCTTAAGTCTCACCTTGCGAGTCCCCTACACCTCCCATTACTCCGCGGGGGGCAATTAACGTATAAAACAGGTCAACAGGAGGAAACGAGGCTTTTTCGTTTTCGTAAAGAGATAGAGAAGTCACCGGTAGAGAGTTTCACTGCAAGTTAAGAAAGACTTGCAGTTTCTTGGACAATATCAGATTGTTCCAAGTAGTCTCGGCACAGTTCGAGCCCAAGGATCGTCAAAGGATCTAAACTACAAATACTCTCGATACAGCTCGAGTACTCAAAGATCGTCAATTGATATTACTCTATCTGAGTTTGCCACCCCCAAACTAGATAGAAAAACATCAAACATAGTCCACTCGCTTCAGATGAAAACATTTTCAAGGTCACCAACGGCCGCCGAAACCAAGAAATCATTAGTTTTGTTTTGATTCTACTTAGCATATTCGAATTTCGGCGTGACGTCACTTGCCCACTCTTTATCCAGCAACGCCATCTCTCGAGCAACTTAAGAAATCATCTTCTCCACGCCTCCCCGGACCAAAATTGAGTGAAGGTATTTCTTTGGGAGTCTCTGATTGAAACCCCATTATATAATGTGAGTGAGCTATCCCATTTTTTATGTCCCCGTGCGTTAAAGTACTTTATTTTGTATATTTTAAATACAAATTTGAGTAAAGTAAAGTGTTCTCCCGTAAAAGCCACCAAGAACCTAGTATTGATAGCGGGACTTATAAAAAAAACATATTGGTTATTTGTATCTTGTGCGTGTATATAATATTCTTTGTTTGATTTGATTAAGGCTCAGTAAAAGTCTATTTTTTGTAGATGTTTTTTTTTTTTAAATTATCCTTAAACGAGTTGAATCGGCAATCGTTGGTAAATTCCAGAAAGAACTTCCCTTTTATTCATTCCCTTAGAGATCGATCCTGTAGCAATCACTGAAGTACGAACGTACTACTCATTTTTATTAATCATAATAATAAATAAAGAATGTATGATTTCTTAAGTTGCTCGAGAGATAGCGCCACGCGGAAATTCGAATAACCCACGACAGATCTGTATACAGGAAGAGAACTCCCTCAAATGTATATATACATTATATTCCATGTCATGATAATACTGTTAAAACATTTGTAATATCTACCCGGTTCCCTAGAGCATATAGAATATGTCATCTTTCTTATTTAGACGAGGAAATTATTAAAATCAGGAATATTTTTTCAGAACTGTATTACCCAGATTGTTGTTTTTTTATAACATAAGCTCATTTTGCAGCTAAGAAAACTTACTATTGTAATAAGCCTGCACGTTCTAATGACTTCAGTAAATTTATAACATTGCCACTTAAGGGCAAACTAAATAAGTTAAAACACTTAATTCAGGAATTAAAATAGCTTTTTAATATAATAATTCTATAAACTAAATGATGATTTCCATGAATCCTAAAGATCAGAAGGATAAAGGGGGGTATATACGAGTATAATTCCATGTGAAGATTGTGAAAATGTGTATGTAGGTGAAACGGGAAGAAATTTAGATAAGAGATTGTATGAATATAAGAGGAAAAGCAGAGTTGGCAATGAAAGTAGTTGAGTATTTTGTTATGTCAGAGATTTTAATTTCCATCGATGTTCAAGGAAGTAAATTGGTTTTTAAATAAAAAATTATGTCAAAGAAGAATTGTAGATTGAAGTTTGATCACATCCATTCCTAATTTTAATTTATCTGAAGGTTAATTTTCTTTTAATAGTTTGATATTTAAGTAGATAAACAAAATTGTAAAACTGCCCAGCTCTAATCAGGTAGAAAATTATGTCCCACCTGTGATTAGCCCGAGTAGGGGAGTGGGTGAGGTAACATGATCTTTGTCTATCAGGTCAGAGGTGTATATGGATACACTGAAACTGTTCTGGAATAAATATGTCTTCAGGAAGTGTGGTTTAATTCATCATCAACCTTGCGAAAGTGCATCAACCTCAATGATATATAAATAATCTATAAATCCCTAATCTGTTCATCCGAGAGAAACGTGAACTAAACTTTGCTAAACTTTACACAGCGCTGTGCATTCAAGGAACTGTGCACGATAGTGCTCCTTTATAGCGCCTTTATATGTTTTTGGCTCATGGGCGGCTTTTAGTCGATTTACTCTCGAGGTGTCATCAACTTTAAAATTGGATTTTGACCCTTCTTTCTAAATATTTTGATATTTTCATAATTTGGGGGATCCCTCAAAACCTTTATGTATTGTAGAAGTCATGACAAAATCTTATGTCGCCCCGATTTTTAAGTTTTGGAGTCTAGGGAGGGGGGCGGGGTAATCAACAATTGATGATGATTAATACGCTAGTGCAATGCTGCTCAGTCTCTTAAGACTATCTTGCAGCCAGGTACAGTGGGGGTTAAGAGTTTTCTTCATACACCGCGCTCAGTCCAGCTGGGTCATGGTGCATATGAAATCAATGCCATTGGCAGGCATGTCAAAATAAAATTAAAAGATTAAAAGAGGTACGGATGGTATAAAAATAGACTATTAAAAATTAGTGGTACTTAATACCACATTTGCGCCTTTTGCTAAACATTAAAAACAGTAAAAGGTGGAACAGGTGCTCATTAAAATTCTTTGATTTTGCCTCGTTGCGCTAGATTTCTTTGAAGACATTAATGACTTTTAAGGACCTGAAGAGTGTTTTTTATCAAAGTTTTTGGACATTATAGATAAAACCGATTTCAAAGCTGAGTTTCCTGAATTATTGTTCATGGTTAATGAGGGAGGGGCATTCTATAAGGATGTGAAGGATGGACACCGGCACATTGCAAGAGGCACAGATGGGTGGTGGGGTGCCACACATGAGGTGTCCATGCGTGAGCCTTGTGTGCCCAATCCTCAACCTGCTCAATATTGTCTCCTCTCTCCTGCTCAATGGCTGGTCTCTCTTTGGCCATCGAAGCACAAATGGTTTTACGCCATGAATCTTAGTTAGGGGACCTATCACTTCCCACTCGTGCTGCTCTGTGAATAAATAAAAAATATAATTTTATTTTCGTTCTACCAAAAAAAAAAACATTTAGCTAATTTGAGGAGTTACCGCATGACGCATTGAAATTGCCTGGGGGCTACATAGCGAGTGCCAGTAATTCGAAATACGTAAATATTTTAAGCAAAATATCCGATTCGGAAAATTTTTAGCCCGCTGCGATAATAAATAAACTCGTATTATACACTCCAATTCTTAAAGTTTTAAAGACATGAGTAGCATTTTTAATTCACTACGGAATTTCCCCATGGTAAATTAATATAACTTCTGAGAGGTTAAATCTCTTGAATTTAGACCGGCTCAAAACGGCGAAATTTTCAGAGGCTATATCTCCTTAATAGTTCATTTTAGCTTATATACTACCAACTATTTATTTGTAACCCACAGTAACGCTATAGATTTCTGATAAGTTCAATTGGCTTTGCACTTTTTAACCGGTCCGGAGAAATACAAAATCAATTTTTCTGCTTACTTAACCTAACTTTATTATTTTCAAAATATTCGATATTCTAAACTTATTTTTACACGCTCCTATTATACGGGTTGAAACTAAATAAAGGGTAAAAACTGTTAGAATCATTCTTATAGAAAAAGTTCCCACTTCTCAAAATTTTTTGTTATCCACCTAAAATTGGGACGCCTATGGGGGCAAAACTATCGAAGCTAGCCACTTTAAGTATGAAACAATAATTATAGAAAATATAAAGTTCTACTTGAAATTAAAGCCTCTAAAAGGGCTTTCCTTAACATCACATATGCACCTTCACGACATATCAGGGCTGACGCCACCTCCAGCTACCCTGGAAGGTATATAAGGAGCTTCTTCTGTTCATGCCGCCTTCCTGGAAGAGGAGTTTGAATTTGTGGGTTTGAGTCATATAGGTGTATATACTTAGATGTGGCACAGCCCGCGAGTACTGGCAGCCCCATGATGACGACACCTGGCACCTTCACGCCATTCGAGCCAACTTATTCTGCCGTAAGCGTAAAAGACCGATAATTGTCATACACACAACGGTCTCGATGGCTTCCTTGTTTCACGCTAGTTACCAGTTTTCACATTAACGTCTAAGAAGCTCTCCATTCATGCGAGGTGCGAGCCACCTGACTTGCCCCAACACAAGAATTCCAACCAGAACGTTATAAACAAATAATATTAATTGTGAGCAGCTTTGCATTATGACCGCTCCAGATGTTTAGAATTTCATTAAGACAAATGCATCACTCACAAAGCATCTGTATTAGATGGGTTTGTATATAAAAGGGCAATTATTGAGCGACTTTGGAATATAATTTGTTGACACTGGAGGAAGACTCACTCCTAACCCTTTTTTTCCAAAGAAATTTTTATTAATATAAAATATGATTTTAAGAGAGCTAGTTCTAAAAATGACTTAATTTTTTTTGTAATACCTATTTCTTTTTGAAAATCAAAAAAAGAGTTTATACAAAGAGGGATTCTTTTAGATTTCCCATATAGTTGACTGGGAACGGAAACTGATACGTTCATTTTGTTATATATATATGATGCGAGCTTCTATATGAATCTATGAATCAAAGTTTAAATAATGGGCCCTTTTACTTTCTGAAATTTATTTGTGTCTGAAAGTGTATCATTTTAGTAGTGTACTCTTACCGATCCATAATCCCAACAACCTTTCCACTAATAGCTTTACCAATTAATTATAAGTGTTTTCTTTTAGGCACAAGAGATTTAAGTATGGAAATATATATCGCCGAGACCGACGTTTATAGAAAATACTTTATATGGTTTAAAATTATAAAACTATTTATAACATATTGTATTAACTTTTTCTTAACATCGTTGAAACTAAAAAGGCTGTCACTAGAGAAATGATTCATTTGTCTATGATAATTTAATAGAAAAAAATTTGAGGGAATTTATTAAAGAAATCAAGAATACTCGAAATAGCCAAAACTCGAACCCAATTTCGTATTAAAAAATCCTATTTCAGCTTTTCTGATCAAATTTTATTTTTTATTGTTTCTTTTATAATTTATAAATATAGTTTGTGCATATTACGATTCATCGTATAATGGGTCGACCTGTAGGTCAATCTTCTTTGGCATCGATCAGAATCTGAAAAGATAGACTCAGACGATATCTCATACAAATATGTAAGTCTGAAATTATTTTGACAACATTAAAATACTTGGCAATACCACACATCCCAACAACCTACGAATATCAGAACCTCTTTTGATCCTAAAATAAGAACCTAATATAAATATCCTATAAATTAAACAGCAACTAATCGATACATTGTATCTTAACAAAAGGAATTTATTCATCTGTCATTATATAACTTTCGATAAATTTAACTGTTTACTTTTAGTATTATATTAAATTTAAAAGTATAACCCGAAACGTTTGTTTCTAGTGCTCATGATGCGGCTATTTCCTAAAAATTTCACAAATGATTAAAGATAATTTTGATAAAAGCAACTTGTTTTTCCCTTTTATATTGAAAGTACGGTTGAACGAAGCAGGATATTTCATGATATATATATATATATATATATATATATATATATATATATATATATATATCCCTCATGAGCGCGAGTGAATGATGAAATAAATCTAACTTCACCACAGGAAAGAGAAAATGAGATAATATTTGTTCGGAAATAATTATTTCTTACTTCGAAAAAATCCGAGATGGGGTGGGATTCAAACCGTGCACATTGAGGCAGCGAGCAACTGCTTTGATCTAAATTTAACCGAAGTAAGAAATAACTATTTCCGAAGAAATATTATTCCATTTTTTCTTTCCTGCGGTAAAGTTGGATTTATAAATATATGAATTTTTTCTTAAAAATCAGATCCAACTTAGCTTTGATTCACTTTCTCCTTTGCTTTTATTATTTCTCCTTGTGAAACGATCTGAATTAGGGTTCCCTAATTCTGTTTATTGCTGATTCTTTTTCGGTCATGTTGGACCATCTTGTGAGCGAAATTATTTTACATTAATTGGACATTTTAAAATCGTACATATATATACTAATGGTTAATCCTTTTTGTAAAAGATTATACTAAAAACTTTATAGAATGCAGACAGATATAAAAAAAAGGGAACAAACGAATGGCGGCAGGTTGATAGTTAATAAGGTTGATATGAGTGTTAACCCTTTGATTCGCGATGTGATTTAAAGTACTTTGGGTAGCCGTCTGTTGACCATTAAGGCCTGGTGTCCCTTCTTAGATTAAGATAGTTTCACTCATGTGAAAGATTGTTATCCACTAAAATTTCTCTTGATAGATGGGTTCCGTTTTACATTAAATAGTGATTTTTGATTGCGCCGATTTGCACTTACATATTGTGTCTACGAGATAAGAATGTCCTTGGTATTCCAATGTATTTATTCCAAGAATGAAGAAAACATTCTTCTTTGGTGCGGTTAAATTCGTAAGTTCCATTGGAAGATTTTATTTCTTTGGTTTTCTTTTATTGGTAGAGGTGTTTGTTAATCTTCTATAATTTGTAGCATATTATCAGTTGTTACCTTTCTTCCGGATTCGAGCATTTTGTATTTTGATTAGGAAATTTTTTAGTGTTCCTCCGTCTGTTTAATGATTACTCATCTGTTTTTATAGAAGGCATTTATTGTGCGTTTCCTATCGTCTTTTTAATTTTTTTGTAAGTTTTACACACTGTATTTATCTATTTGTATATCATCCCTTTTGAAAAACCATCGTTTATTAGTAATTATTTTATTCGTTGCATTTCTATATGGAATAATACCCATAAAGAGAGCTGCATTTGCATACGCGTTTGATGTATGATCATATAACACTTATTCTGTATCTTTCTAAACAATCTCCTTCTCCGTTAAAGCAACTTTCGAAATTGGTTGCCTTTGCATACAGATAAGTATGTACTTTGTTCACTTGTTGTTAATTCGATATCTAGTAAATGTAATTATCCGTTACGGTTTAATTCATACATATGTAAATTTTAATACAGATCATTCTTACATTTTCTTTTAAAGTTGGTTCAGGTCGTTTTCACCTTTAATCACAAGATATACGAGGGGCGATCAAAAAGTTTTGCAATTCGGATATAAGGAAACGAGATATGAGGAAAAGTATTTTATTATTTTTCAATATAACTACCCTCGACTTCAATGCACTTCCGCCACTTGTCCCTGAGGCTTCGAATTCCCGAAACCACAAATCTCACGACTGCTGTTCAATCCACTTCTGGACGGTGAGCTGGACATCTTGATCGTTCTCAAACCGGAGTCCACGGAGTGCAGCCTTGAGCTGGCGGAATAAAAAGTAGTCACTAGGGACCAGATCTGAACTGTAGGGGAAATGGTTGAGCTCCCTGAATCCGCACTTGCGCAGGGCAGCTTGTGCAACTCTGGCCTTGTGGACTTTGACGAAGTTAAGGTCGATCATGGGGCGTGAGGTTTCTAGGGACCCAACGGACAGAGACCTTGGTCATGGCCAAATTGTCGTGGATGATGTTGATAACACTTCCATGTGATATTCTAAGTTCTCACTCGATTTCTTCGACCTTCTCCCGTCGATTTTCCAGGATCCTCCTCTCCACACGGGCCACATTGTCCTTGTTGGTCACGTCTTACGGGCGTCCTGGATAGGATTCATCTTCAAGGGACTCACGACGATGGCGGAACTCCCTATTCTAGCGAGCAATGGTTGCATAGGAATGGGCGGTTTCAGGGTACACTGCAACCATTTGTTCATGGAAATTTTTGGCATTCTTGCCTTCCTTGGTTCAAAATTTGATCACTGCGCGGTGCTCAACCTTCTCCATTGTTAAAAAACTTGTGACGGACGATCTGCGATCAGCTACTGGTTCTTAAATAGACGAGGCATGAGCGTGCGGCTGCAGGTCCTGACTTTTCATAACTTGTCCTAACACCCCTACAAACAGCCATTCCCCTTCCTCTGTTTTGCCCTACTGATTCGCAAAACTTATTGACCGCCCCTCGTATATCGTTGAACTAACGAAGCAATGTGAAAGCTTTAAACGATTTTCTGCTAATATTTCTTTTGTAATCAACCTATGTAGAGGTTAGCAAAAGTGGGTCCTAGTGATGAAGCCATTGCAGCTCCATTTAGTTTTTTTTTATTTTTCAATGGGCGCGCGCAAGGATACTCTAATTGTGCTGGCTCTACGAGGATTTCTTAATATGATGGGGGCCAGTTTGGGGGCAGGCTTGTTTGTGTTATGATAAATATCTTTAATTATTATAAAATCGTTCGTTGGTGAAAAGGCTTTCCACAGCCAGTGAGGCAATGATTTCATCTGGTCTGGTTGTGTGTAATATCTCTATAAATTCGTCCATTGAGTTGATAGAATATTCATTTGTGATATTATAATTATTATGAGAAAGGCTTTCCACAGCCATTTAATTTTCAATTTTGTGCATTTGATTGTTGTTTGTTGTGCATTATCGATAAGTGCTGTATCGCTTCAATTTTTCAACCGCTTAAGAATATTCAATTGATTGAATTTTATCTCTGCTTTTAAAGTTTTTAACTTAATTTCAGATTGCTACGTCTCTCTACCATAATTTGCGACCCTACGAGACTTCCTCTAAATGTGATGTTAGTCGGTTTATGTTCTCGCTACTGATCATGCGTTAATATTTTGTATATTTTGATAAGATTTTTCTTGCATGAATGCTTTACTAAGAACCAGGTTCGATTGAGCTTTGATTACCTTTTTTCTTTGCTTCTATAATTATATATTATACTTTTCTCGCCTGACAAAAGAAGCTTAAGCAGCGGTCATGAACTGAGATAATTTTCTAGGGATGGTAAGGGAGGATTCCTGCATGTGAGCAAAGTTACCCAATTATTCCTCTGCTGTAAACCTCCCACCGATCACGATGCTATCCCTAATACCATGAAATGAAATCCATCCCCACACATTCAAGGACCTGTGGCCAATTCGCACCAGCTCATAAATGTTCCGCCGTTTGTATCTGTAAAAGAAAAATACTTAAGAAGTTTTAAATCTTAAACCAAATGTCTTAACATAACAAATATTCTTCACATTTTTCTAAAAAGTAATAAATCATAGCCGGATGCTCTACTTTTCTCAGGTCTGTTTGTTCTTACCAAACCACGGCAAAATATCTTAAATGATGTTACGATTGAAAAATAGTGTATTTAAAAATCTTTTAATTTACAGACACATACAGGGTGAATACTCATAGCCAAGTCAATATGAGGTGCAATATATACAAATAGTAAATAGAGGGAGAGAATTTAAAATAAAATAACATAGAGGGAAATAGAGAAAGCGAGAGAGCGATAGAGAGAGAAAGTTACAAGGAGTTTTATAAGGAAAGCAAGCACCTTAGACAACCTTTCGGATAATGACTAACAAGTACTTGTGTAAGTTCCTTATCCTGATATATACAAAAAAAATAACTCAAAACAGGAGAAAAATGGTCAATAAAGTTGAAGGCTTGCCCCGCCCTCCTCTCCCACCCACCACACGGGTACGGAAAAATGAAACTGTACCTGGTTCAGTTAATATATAGAGCTCAAATGGGATTTTGACGGTATAGCTTTTGAAACCCACCAGTTAAACAGTAATAATATCGAAATTATCATTAAACACAGGAACAATGATAACAAAACAAATAATCATAAAGGTTCTCTACAGGAAAAAATTATTATACTTTCTGATGTTTGGAATCTCGTCATTTCATTTTTATACACGTATCAATATTGATCCCATATTTAAATTTCCTTAGGAAATGTGCGTTTCGATCCTGAGAATCTTGTCATTATACCTATTTCTATTTACACATATATTTATTCATCTCATTATATGTACAATTTAATAGCTGAGTGTATGTATAATTGTTTCTAGTTTTATCTTAAAAGTATTTATAGTTTTGCTAGATATTATATCGCAGGGCAGCTTATTTCAAAGGTTTACCATTTTATTTGAAAAAAATTACCAATTATATTTTTCTGAAATCCCAACGGTACTAGCTTCAAGTCGTTGCTCTTTGGCTTATTGTCATTTAACTTGAACCATATTATCCAGCTTCAACATTTTCAATCTTATTAATATCTTAAAGGTATATATGAGTTGGCTTCGCACTCTCCTTGTTTCCAGGCTAAAGAGATTTAGTCCTTTCAATCTTGTTTCATAGTTATATTTTCTTAACATTTCTACATTTAAATTGTTATTTTATGTATCAGATGATCATGGAAGCTTTATTTTCTGCCTCAATACATTAAGAGATATAAATACTCCTAAATCTCTCAATTTTTGTTTCTGTTTGTTTTTCGAACTAAAAAATCTGTATATACTCGTAGCTTGTGGATTTCTTCTCCCAATATGCATTACCTTACTCTTATCTAAGTTAATAGGCAGTTTTCATTCTCTTGATCATTTTTGTATATGAGTAATATCTTTTTAAAGTTCATCTGCATTTTAGTTACTAACTCTCTTCTTTCCATGTTTTGCATCATCGGCAAATTTTCCAAATTTTCACATTAGGCCTAAGTCCAAATCATCACTGGAAATTAGGAATAGCAAAGGGGACAACATAGAACCGTGAGGTACTCCACATAACACCTTAGTCCAATTAGAGGCAGGCCCATCGATTATTAGTCTATGATATCTATTTGTAAGCCAATATGCAATCCTGTATCCTATCTTTCCTTTTATTCCCAGTCCCCTAAGTTTTGCTATCAGCAATTTGTGAAAGACATTTTCGAACGCTTTCTAAATATCGATGTATATATTATCAAGTGACTTCTTGTCATCTAATTGCTCAAATATATATTGGAAGAAGTCCAGAAAATTCGTAGGCAAGATTTATTTCTTCTCAATCCATGATGAGTATCTGTAAACAATTATTTTGATTCAAAATGAAATACAATTTTCCTGGAGATGAATTACTCTGTGTAATACGATTTTTGTCTTTGGGCAGCAACTGTTATTTTCTATTTGCTTGTGTCTATAATACAGGAAAAAACACAATTATTTATTTTAAACTTTGCTTTTGTGTCCGGATAATGATATTTATATGAAATTTACCTATTCCCTCTGGAAGAAAGTAGCGAATTTAAACTTTCATTTTCATAGAATAGAAGCAAAACGACACAATATAAAATAGCATTTATTTATTTTAGGATTCTAAAGGTGGGACAATTAAACTATTAGAAATGACTACTTTGCCTTCACGAATTAGCCCCTAAAAATAGTCTTCCATCTGATTTTCATTATAAGATCCTTGATAGCGGCTTTCAAAGTCCAGTAGATCCCGGTGAAAGGGCTCACCATCCTCTTCGGAGTACAGTTCCATGTTCTCCTTAAATTTATTAAGATGAGTGTTAATAATATGGGCTTTCAGGGACATCCTACATCTCATCTTTCCTTAGTTTCTCACCAAGTTCTCAACAAGCTCTACCAAGTTTTCGGCTTTGTGATTACCTAAGAAACCCAGATCCACTGCGATCAAGCTGCCCCACGCTGCCTTTTCCGTCCTAGTGAGCTTCTCGTGGAACTCCATTTACTCCATGATCTTTTTTATTTGTGGAACGAAGAAGACCCTGGATTCCACCTTCGCCGCAGATAGCTTAGAATACAAATATTTTAGATACTTGAAAGCTGCAGACTCCTTATGAAGAGCTATGACGAATTGTTTCATAAGACCCAATTTTAAGTGCAGAGGAGGAAACCGTTCTTTTCGTGGACCCAACAAAGGCTCTCATTTTATATTGTTTCTCTTCATACCAATCTCAGTCCGTTGTGGCCAATCCCGCTGTTGGTAGTGATCCACAGTGTCCTTGCTGACCCAAAAGCAAAGATAACAAGGAAACTTGGTAAAGCCGCCTTGGAGACCTATTTTGAAATCTCCGATAACCTCCCAACCGTTCTCTTCATATTTCAATATATCTAGCAAGGTATTGACAGTGTTGAATTTCTCTTTGAGCTGGCCCAAGTGAACAAGGAGAAGATGGATACATGTTTCCGTTATGAAGCAGCCCTGATTTGAAGCTCCTGGACGAGCTGTCATTGAATAGGCGCCACTCGTTCGGGTTACAGGCGATTTTAACTACCTCAAACAGAGCGGTCACACTATGAAAAAGACGAAGCTCGTTTTGACGTGTAAAAAAGCTTAAAAAACTTGAGGGAGGATTTATCTGAGCTGATATTTGCACACTGTCATCTAACAGATTCCATTGCTTGAGTCTCGAAGTTAAAAGCTCGGCAATGGACTTTGCAAGAGTAAGATCTCTGACAAGGTCGTTGATATTATTTTGGTTAGGGTAGTATGGGTTTCTCTCCTCAGTTGAACCTCTGTAATCTGGATCAATATCATCATCCTCTTCTTAACGGCTTTTCTTTTTAAAAAAATGCTGCTCTCCTTTGGGAGGAGTGGGTATGGGAAGCTCAGAACTGTGTGGCACCGGCGTAATAGATGACTGAAGGTCTGGATACATGAAAACAGGCGCATTTTGGCTGCTCGACGTTTGAAAGGATTCACCTTGGAGAAGAAATAATTGCTTGAGTGGTCAGTTGGTTCCCTCCAAATTCGTGGGATTGCAAAATTCATAGCTCTCTAATCTCTTCTGTACTATCCTGTAAAAAAACATAATTAAAAGATAAGTATAAATATACAAATACTTTTCACTTAGCCTTATTATAAATGTTAAAAAAATAGAAATCAACTATCTAACTAAACAAAACAAATCATATATATATATATATATATATATATATATATATATATATATATATATATATATATATATATATATATATATATATATATATATATATATATATATATATATATATATATATATATATATATATATATATTTATATATATATATATATATATATATATATATATATATATATATATATATATATATATATATTTACATATATATATATATATATATATATATATATATATATATATATATATATATATATATATATACACACTCGCAGGTGAATGAGGGGCCCAAGGTTGGCTCAATCTCAGAAAAGCATGCCAAAATATTCCTTGAAGTCTTCACACCTTTTAGAAGATCTCTTATCAGAGTACTTTTCGTATTAGTCTTAATATATTCACCGCAGAGATAGCGAAATGCGTCTTTAGGATGCTTACAACCTCCTAATTCCATGTGTGATTAATACTTCTAGCAATGAAGAGTGACGATATCTGCGCTGTGACGGCTAGAGTTAAACTGATTTGTAGGGTGGACATTCTTTGTATTTATGCAGTAATCTACGTTGCCAGAATGTTCTAAATATTGTTCAAACCTATAAATAATTCTCCAAAGTCCTAGAAAGCTATACAGTTTATTTTTCATCAAATTAATGCGGAATCTATGTAGAAAGTAAGAGAACTGCCATTTCAGTCCAGGTCACAAAAAACAAAATATAAGGGAAATGATAGCTCTTACTACTGTATTTCTGTTTCTATAACTTTTTAAATATAGTATATCATGTTTATACCATAACTGAAATGAAACATAACCCTTGAATCTTTTTTAGATATTTACTATGTGTATCAAAGTAATGTTATTTTCCATAAATGGGTTAATTTAAAAATTCAATGTCCTAGACAGAAAAACAAAGTTTGGGGATTAAAATTTATCTTTATTTAATTGAGCAACAAACAATTGTGAAATAACACTCTTAAAACAAAGCCAAGACAAAAGTGAAATTTTGTTATTCTAGAAGTTTTCCAACCACTTAGGTTAAACCAATCGGTCGATAATTTTTAACTAGCTCTCTGCAACCCTTTTTAAAGATCGGTGTTACAATTGCATATTTCCAGTCATTGTGGACAATTCCACTATCTAATAATTTTTTAAAAATATTTGCGAGATGCTTGCTAACATCTCTCTTAACTTCTATCATACTCTAATGAGTCATTGACTTTATATACAATATTTAGTTCAGCTCTATGAGGAATTTCTTCTTCAATAAAAAGAGCTATGAAATAATTGTTCAAATAGGAAGCTATGTGTCGTAGTTAGTGAACTTTCAAATACCAATACTATCTCTCAGTGGTCAAATATTGGTCTTTATTGGCTTTCTATTGTTTATTAGAGCATAGAATTCCTTTGGATTAACTTTACAATTTTGTGCCAATCTTATCTAATCTTCTCTCTTGGCTTTTTTAATGTTTCTTTATTTTTCGTCTTAAGTGATCATATTTTTCTATAATCTGTTGAGATGGCTTGTTTTTTTAGCATTATATCCGTCATTTTCATTTTTTTATCATTAATTTTATTTCCTTGGTTAAACAAATGGGATTTGGATTAATAGAAAATCTTTGAATTTTAATGGGTACAATTTCTCTTTGTTTTTCCATAAAAAATTCTTAAAGGTTATGCATGCATTGTTAGCTCCTTCATCGTTTGTATCATGTCCTGCCAGGCTTACTTTGATGTCTTCATAATTCCTTTTGTTAAAAGGAAGTGTGTCTACATTGTTTATCCTTTTCCTGGCAGGTATTAGGATATCAAAGTCTATTAAATTGTAACACTACCCTTCATTTTTTCCCCGACGTAAATGTTTGAGAGTGTGTTGCTCTCAGTTGTTATTATAAAGTCCTATATGCTGTTACTTCTTGTTGGTTTACTGAACCACTATGTTAAAATTGATCATCAATAAACTTCAGAAGTATCTGCCCTTATTTATCTACGTACATAAATTCCCATAAGTTAATCTTTTCACAAGAAATATCACGTGAAGTTAATATAATGGCCTAATATAGCATCAAGAAAAAGAGTAAGTACAGTTTGCAAAAGAAAAAATAAAACAAACAATATATTTCCTCTCTGTTCTCCGTTATAACGTAAACATTCGAAAAAGAGGGTTGGGGTGTATTTTACAGTGAACTAAATCTTCGACGCTAAAGAAGTTCAAGGAATACAAAAAATATATATTTCTCTACCTGCATTGAAAATTCTTAAACCTCGTGAGATGGTGACAAAAGGTGAGCGCCCGCTGCTCATTTGGCGCCTCTTTTAAGTTCAGTCAGTTAAAATGATGAATTGGTGGTGTTTTTAATATTCAAGTTGTCACTTATGTGGGCAAATATATAGGCTTAAACAAAAAGTAATTCTTATCCTCTTCTATATACCTGACTTTTTCTCCCTCTATGTTTACCTGTTATTCTCTTTACTTCCTATTATTTCACTCTTTGTTTATATCTGCTCCTCTCTTTGCCCATAAAAATGTAAAACGAAAGAATAAGAGGAAAAGAAAGATGAATGGAGACACTTCATTCAATTTATCTTGTCTCGTACCAGAAACTTCGATTGGTAGGATCTCCTGATGCAGTTGGGGAATAAACCTAGATTAAGGGCGGATATAAAAAATTCTAAAAAACAATGAAATATTGTTAGTGGAAACATTCTTTAATATGCATTAATATTGAAGAAGTCGTAGTATTCTATTTTCTTCTTTTAACGACCTATTCGTCTCTCTGTGAAACAACAAAATCACAATCACTCACGCGCTATCTCACTCTTTCTTGCTTCTCACTCTATATCTCCCTTTCTATATCTCTCTCTCACTTTCACTATTATTCTTACTCTTACATTCTTACTCTGTATCTGTCTTACTCTCATCATCTCAATCTCATTGTTACACTCTATCCCACGTCCACTTTCAATATCTTACTCTCATTCTCATATTATATCTCTCGCTAAATTTAACTCTCACTCACTCTCAGACTTTCTCGCTCTCCCTCTCAATCTATCCCACTTTCTTACTCCCTATCTTTTACTCACACTCATACTTACTCTTTCTCACTCCCTCATCGACTTCTCTGACGATAACTATTTGACACAGTGGGTCGAAGAGCCGATGAGAGGTGAGAACATGTTGGACTTTGTGTTCATCAGCGATGATGACATGGTCTCTGGAGTTAGCGTAGTTGAAAGTCTGGGCGGTAGCGACCATCGAAAAGTCTTATTCAATGTACGCGCCCAGTGCCTCACTCCCTCTAGCTTTGCTCATACAAACCCGATTACCGCCGAGCAAAATTCAACGGTCTACGAAATGCGATAGGTCGACTGGAACCTGCAATTTGTTAAAGCACCTCAGCCAACTGGTTAAGATTCAAATATTGCTTCATGAACAAGCAGTCTACGATCTTTCCCGAAAAAGGAGTAAATGAAAAATATGCACAACCGAAATGGTTCAATCACGGAATCGCCTTAGCAATTCGCAACAGAAAAAAGAGCTAGATCAATTGGAGAAGTAGTGGTAGCAACAAAATTTCCTGGAGTACAAAAAAATATTAAAAATGTTAAAATACTGGTGCACCAAGCTAAGCACAACAAGGAATTTTGGGTCGCGTCCGTCTGCAACGATAACCCAAAGGAATTCTTCCTGCACGTAAAGAGGTACAAACCAGTTCTCCAGCACATAGACACTCTAAAGGATGACGTTGGAGTATTCCAAGAGTCTAATCTGTCTATCGCTAACGTGCTGAACGACTACTTTACCTCTGTGTTTACAAGGTAAGAAGACGGTCCCACCCCGAGGCCGAAGGTTTTATCTCAATCAAGGGGGAAACTTAAGGCGAGATAATATTAGATGATGACGATGTGGTGGCTAGAATAAAAAACCTTAACCCGTACATGTCTCCAGGTCCACATGGCTTTCTTCCTAGAGTCATTCAAAAAGGGAGCAGTGAGGTTGTTCCACAAATTAGTGCGATCTTTACTAAATCGCTAGAAATCGAGAGGTGTCAGATGACTGGAGGACGGCGGACGTGATCCCAATATTTAAGAAGAGATAGTGCTAACTACCAGCCTATAAGTTTGACCTCCGTTGTGGGCAAAACGTTATAGAGCATGATAAAAGAAAAAGATACTAAAGCACCTAGAAATAAATAACTTGATCCTGGATTAGCAGCACGAGTTTTGCAGGAATCAATCGTGTCTCACAAATCCACTATAATTCTGGGTGAGTACGATCGTATTTGTGTTGTGGACATCTTATACCTGGACTTTCAGAAGGCCTTTGGTGAGGTGATACATCACAAGTTGATATGCAAAGTCGGCATGGTTGGCATCACAAGTAAGGAGGCCGACTAGCTTGAGAATTGCTTATCAGGGAGACGAGAAGGAGTGATATTAAACAGGGTAGCCTCAAAATGGGTCCCAGTGAGTAGTGGGGTGCCCCAGGGTTCCGTGATCGGTCCTCTCTTGTTCATTATCTATATAAATGATATAAATGGTTTTTTGCTTTGCTCAATATCCAAGTTAGCGGACGATACAAAATTAGAAGGTGGCGTGAGCTTAGGCGAAGGAGTGCAAAGCCCACAAAACAACACCTTCAAAGGTTAGGAGAGTGGTCTTAGACTTGGCAGAGGCAATTCCACTTAACCTCTTCTCTTAGACACAAAGGCTATCAGCGTAGGCTTCAAGAATTGGACCTTTTCTCTCTGGATGCCGGACAATTACGACGCTAGCTAATAGAGACATTCAAGATTTTAAGGAGTGTCAAAAACATAGACTACAGAAGGATGTAACGTTGAACACAAATCCGACCCGTAACCATGGTTACAAGCTGGATTTGCTCCCATTCCAGACAAGTATTTGCGGGAAATACTTCTCGTATAAGATCTGCGATACATGGAACCGTCTCTCGGTCGAGGTAGTGAATATTTCGTCTGTAGATCAAATCAAATCTGGACTAGTTAATGTACTCCATAAATATGGATAGAGAGTAGGTTGAAGTAGAATATAAAAGTATGTTAAATAGGTTTCAGCTATTCTATTAAAATTTCCTTATTTTGATGATTCACATCACAATCAAATATCTTTTCGATTGTCTTTACCGGCAAAAGCGAGTAAGAAAGATGGTAGAGGAGAGCCTTCAACTTCGGTATGCTTTTCCTCTTGCTACAGGTTATGGCTTTCCCAAAATAGTACCTACTCGGTATGCTCAGTAATTTCCTTTGAGGTACTATTATCCCTTGTGACTCCTTGTTACTGTCTCTCGCTCTCTATCTCAATCTCACTCAGCATCTCACATTCACTCTCATTAACTTTCAATAACTCTCGATGTCTTACTCTCTCTCTCTATACTCTCACTCTGTTACTATTTTCTTTTGCTCTTATTCTCTCTCTTACTCCCTTTACTTCCTTTCGATTTTACTCTCTCTCTCTCTCTCTCTCTCTCTCTCTCTCTCTCTGTCACTCCCTCTCTTCCCTACTGTAGCACTCGTACTCTCTCTCTATCATAAAGAAAGTAGAGGGAGAGGTGACGCCCCCTTGTCGCGGTTAGAGAGCTTGGGTGTACCTTTGACTTTTCGAGCTATGTCGGTGGGGGTACCTCTTCTGGGTACCCCTGGTAGGGCTTCCCTTGTCGATTTGGTCTAAAGTGAGATTCCAGACAAAGTGCGTCATTCCTTCTTTTTTCTACTCTATCCTTCTCCTTTTTTACTTTTATCCTACCTCTCTCACCTATACAAAAATAAAAACAAAAAAAAGCCTAGATGTATCATGTCACTCTTTTCCTTTTTTCCTTCTATCAACATATAAGGACCTGGCAGCTACCTCATGCGTCAGAAGAGAGGCTTTGGAACCTCTATAAACAACGCCAATCGACGCTCACTGGTTGCGAGAGACTAGGACTAGAGGTGTTCTAGGCGTTGGGGCACGATGAATGAAGTGAGGGTAGTGTCCCGTTAACCCCTTCCCTGGTTGCGTAATTATTTACTATTCCCAGTGACTGTTGACGGGTGCCTCTGGTAGCATCGGTCCGAGGTAACGGCCCTTTGTTACCAGGTTGGTTGCCAGACCAATAAAAAGCCTTTGGTCGAGTCTTTTGGTGTGGCAGGATATCCATTGAACGCTGCTCCGAGATCTTGGTCATCGTGAAGGGAACTAGTAGGAGTTTACTACGTGGTGTGCTCCGTTGTTCACCTGGTGAGAAATCGATGGCCCCTTCGGAGACCGTCAGTGCTGCTTGGTTGGGAGCCACAGCACGCCGAGGTTCGTCGACTCGGTCGGACGAACAGCAGCACAAGGAGCGTGCCTTCTGAAAGATCCGAAACCTCTCCGATCGATAGGCGGGAGAGACTCACGCGGGGCGAACTCACCACCCCCTTTCTTTTTTATTGAGTGATCACAAAGTATTCAGAGATATAAAGTGTTCAGCATAACTGGAAAGAAAGGACCTGGTGCGTTAAAGTATACCTGCTCGACATGCCAAAAGGACAAGTGGTGCGTAGATTTTCCGGAGGGGTGTTCCTCCAAATGCCACCCTGGAAGTATCTGCACGGAGTGCTTCCTAAGGGCAGAACTTCAGGAGCTTAAGGAAAATTTTAAATCTTCTGAGGAAAAAACACGACGGCTGGAAGAAAAGGTGAAAATCCTCGAATCTGAGCATGTGACTCAAATCCGTCATCTCGAAGCCATCATTGCAGAGATTAAAGCCACCAAGGTAGAGCAACAGCAACAAGAAACTCCCAACGACGCGGATGGCTCCTCTGTTGGGCCCTCATGCACCGCGTCGATAGAGATAGGCCAACCATCCGACGTCCTAGAGCCAGCAGCTGCTAGGGTTACTCAGGGCGTCAAAACGAAGTAGAGGAAGAGTAAGAAAGGAAAAACAAATGATAAAACAGAAGACAAAGTAGAAACGGAAGAAAAAACGAAGAAGAAAAAGAAGAATAAAAATCAAAAAAGTGGGGAAGAAAGAGGAAACGAAAGAGCCCATAATGAAAGGAAAGCCTCTGTCCTCTGAACCCAAATGCGCTAGGGTCATCGTGATCGGTGACTCCCAAGCGCGGGATCTACAACCTTTGCTAGCGGCCCGCCTTCGCACCAGTATGAAGGTAGGCTGCCTTCCAGCAAAGGGGAACGGATAAATAAGGGTGGAGGCTGAGAAATCTTAGATCTCTGAGAACTCAGTAGTTGCCCTCATGGCAAGTGGCAACGATCTCTACCTACGAGGAGGTAAAATAGGTGCCAGTAGGAAGATCCTGACCACGGTTATTGGAGGAGTTGACGACTGTGGGCTAAAAACCCGTAGACGTGTCGTGGTCGGGATACTCCTAAGACGAGGTCAATCCCACAATGCTCACGCGAGGAACGTTTACATAAACCAACGCCTGGGAGATCTTTGTACGGCGGAAGGAGTCTTTTTTGTAGACCCCTACCGGACCTTTTACGAGAGAAATGACCTGTACAAAAGGGACGGAGTGCATCTTTCCTTTAAAGGGAAAGCTGCACTCGCGAACATAATCTAGGATGTTGTGGAGCGGACCCAAAGAAGTGTCAGACCCCGAGTAAAGGAGGACCTACGCCAGTACACCCGTGGTACTCCAGGACCTTTTTTTTCTGAAGTCACAAAGAGGGGAGTGACCCCGCCACAGAGAAACAAAACGGGAAACGGAAGAGCGTAGGGAGTCCTACAGTCAGGGACTCCCTCAAAGTTCTTCTGTTTAATGCGAGGTCTATCAGAAACAAGTTTCTTGAATTTCGTGGAATCATAGCAACAGAAGAACCTGAGATGGTGGCCATAACGGAGTCGTGGATAAAAACTTCAAGCCGAGATTTTGAAGGTGAATTCACGATTCCCGGTTACCAGCTCTTCCTGAGAGATAGGCTAGACAGAGAGGGTGGCGGTGTGATGTTGTATGTCAAGGATACTCTCAACTCGACGGATTGCAACATCGTATCCGACCATGAACTACTAGGTGTTGACCTAGAGATAGGTCCTGCCGAATACAGGACCCTGGTGCTTTATAGACCTCCTGCCCAACTCATTGAAAAGGCCAGAGATCTGTACCAGCTACTAGGAGAACTTGTCGAAGAAAGAGTGTGTATCGTCATGGGTGATTTCAACACACAAGTTGACTGGGAAACCAGAGAACCCTGTGGCGTAAACGCACTACTCCTGGAGTTCTCGAACAACGAGTTCCTGACTCAATGGGTGAGAGAGCCAACGAGAGGAGACAATATCCTCGACTTGGTTTTCACCTCTGAGGATAAAATCGTTGAGGACCTCTCTGTTGGCGAAGAGCTCGGGAATAGTTACCACCGACTAATTAGATTTGTAGTCAAAGCTTCGAAGGCAGGGCCTGCAACTAGAAAATTGACGAAACTCGATTTAAGAAAAGCAGACTTTGGAGTTCTTCGTGCTGGACTGACTGACGCGAGGCTAGAAGTAGGCGATGTTGTTGAAGACTCGTGGAACAGTTTCAAAAATAAGTTCATGAGTCTTCAATGACGTTTCATCCCTCTGAAATGTCCCCGTCGGTCTTCTGTTCAACCAAAGTGGTTTAATCGAGAAATCGACCAACTGCTTAGGAAGAAGAGAACTGTGTACCGGCAATCGAAGATCTCGGGCGACTTTGACGAATACCGGATGCTAGCCAGGAGAGTGAAGTCCAGCATAAGGGTGGCTAAGCGGTCTGAGAAACTCTGAGTGGCAGGACTCTGTAAAGAGAATCCCAAGGAGTTTTTTGGATATGTGAACAGCCGTAAACCAATCCGTCGAACGATGGGCCCTTTGAGAAATGAGGAGGGGACATTAAAGCATTTAGATGCAGAAAATGCTAACCTCCTCAACGACTACTTCTCTTCAGTGTTTATTGAAGAGTGTGGTTCCCTCCCCCAGCCAATGGATTCCTACTCAGGGGAAAAGCTGAAGGATATGGACTTCACCGAAGGGGAAATAAAAAAGAAGATCAGTGACCTAATGACGAACAAGTCACCTGGCCCGGATGGGTTTCTACCTAAAGTGTTGAAAGAAGGGCGCGATCAAGTATCACAACACTTGAGCGCAATCTTCAACACTGTCAATCCGGACCGAATGCGTTCCTAGAGACTGGCGTGAAGCGGAGGTGACTCCTATCTTGAAGAAAGAAGACCCCAGCCATCCGTAAAACTACCGACCTATCAGTCTGAATTCGATAGTGGGTGAACTCATGGAAAGCATGATGGTGGACAAAATAACGTCGTATTTAAAGTCAAACCTGCTACTGAGGAGTTCCCATCACGGCTTCCGAAGGCAACGGTCATGCCTGACGAACCTTGTGGAATTCTTCCACTTCGTGTTCAGTGAGCACGATCAAGACAAGGCGGTGGATGTAGGCTACTTAGACTTTCAGAAAGCCTTTGATAAGGTACCACACCGCCGCCTTCTCCGGAAAGTGCGAGCGCTGGGCATAGACCGAAAAGTAGCTGGCTGGATCGAGAACTGGCTAAGTGGCAGACGGCAACGGATGGTGGTGAATGGACAGGCTTATGAGTGGGTGCCCGTTACTAGCGGGGTGCCTCAAGGTTCTGTCCTGAGACCACTACTATTCATCATCTACATCAACGACATGGACGGTGACATGGTTGCCAAGATTTCAAAATTTTCCGATGATACCAAGCTTGGTATAAACGTTGCAAAGGATGGAAATACTGCCCACCTGCAGGAAGATCTTGGAAAGATTGGGGAGTGGTCGGACACGTGGCAAATGTCTTTTAACGTGAACAAATGCAAAGTAATGCATATCGGCCACAGAAACCCCCAATCTCAGTATATCCTTAAGGGCACTGCTCTTGAATCGAGTGACACTGAGCAGGACTTGGGTGTAACTATTACTAGCGGCCTCAAATTCTCGAAACAGTGCATCGAGGCAGAGAAGAAAACCCAAAGGATGTTAGGCTACATAAAGCGCCAGTTTGGATGCCGTAACAAGGAGATAGTACTTTGTCTGTAGAACTCTCTCGTTCGGACGCACCTGGAGTATGCCGTACAATTTTGGAGTCCTTCGTTTCGAAAGGATATCGCAAGTTTGGAACGCGTACAAGCCAGGGCAACTAAACTGATTCCCTCTATCCGAAATTAAAGTTATTAGGATAGACTAAGGGAATTAGATCTGTTCTCGCTGGAAACCCGTAGACTGCGTGGTCAGCTCATCGAAGTTTTCAAAATACTTTGAGGGTTTGACAATGTTGACTACCGGGATATTTTCACACTGAGTGAGAACAGAACGCACAATCACGGCTTCAAACTTGAACTGAAGCGTTACAACCGCAATCTGTGTGGAAATTTTTTCACTTACAGTATCTGCGGTAAGTGGAACGCACTTCCAGTGGAAGTTGTCAACAGTGAATCTGTTGACCAGTTCAAGTCAAGACTAGACAAAGTCTTGAAAAGTGGTCGTTTAGCGACGCAAAACAATTGAGCAGCCATGTGCTGCTTGATTGCTAGTCTAAAGGTATCTTCTTTGAATGGACCGTAAGGTCTGCTAGGGTACTTCCTTTCCTTGTTACTCCTTGTTACTCTCTTTATCTCACGCTCTTTCATCACTACTTTCTATTTTACAATACACTCTCTTCAGTAATTTTTTATGCTCTCTCTCTATCTTACTCTCTCTTTTCTTCTATATCTTTTACCCTTTATCAATCATACTCTCAGTCATTCTCCCTTACTTCTCTCTTATCTATCTATGTTGATCTGTCTGTTATTGTATGTATTAACCTTTTTTTCTCTTTCATTCTTACACTCTCTCTTACTCTTTCATTTTCTCTCTTACTTAGCTTCTTTGGCTCTAAACCCATTATGCTATCTTTTACTATTTCACTCTCTCTTACTATATTGCTTTGCCTCTTTCTCTATCTTAATCTTTCTCTTAATCCTTCACTCTCTTTTGCACTCTTTCTTAGATGGTACCACCTTAGTATAGATTATAGATCGAGTAAAGTAGATAGGTTTCAACTTTTTTTCGAAAAATTCCTGTTTGTGTTCTTTTATTTTCAGCATATTCAAATATCGTTTCAGCTTTCTGGCTTGCAAATGCGGGTGGGAGAGGTGAGAGAGGTGGGAGGGAAGAGACCTCCTTTATGCTATACTTTCTCTTATGCTATAGGTTAGAGCTTTGCTGAAATAGTACCTCAACGTTATGGTCAGCAATGTCCTTTGAGGTACTACTTTCCTTGTGACTCTCTTTCTTTTATTCTCTCTCTCCTTCATTTTTCATCAATATCTCATTGAATTGCCCTTTCTTGAAAATTTTTTATAATTGTTAATAAGGTTAAATTACTTTAAGATAGTACTCCAAATGCCTTCTTGATTATTAATACACAAACTATTTATGCGAGAGAGCCTAATTATATTTAGTCACTGTTTTCTTCTCCGTTCCAATATTTCCCCTACTTTGATATAAGATTGAATTCAGTTTAAATGGGGTTGCAAAATATGCAAAAAATTACCCTTAGGTTTTAATGTGTAGCTATAACTATGACCATGTAGTAAAAGCAAACAAATGCGCAAAGGTAAATGGATTTAACTTATATGTAGTCTAAATTCACATCTACCTGTTTAAGTGCGGAATCCGAAGCTTTACATGAGCTTCAATGTGGTCCGTTGCCTAAAATTATTGAACATATCTGAATAAAGACATAAAATGCGGTCGTTTAAATAGGTGTGAAGGTAGCTTAAGTTAAAATTTCTTTGCACTTATTTAAGGAAATTTAACTTTCTAAATGTTCGGTAGGAAATCCTTCCCTTTTAATTAGAACCAATTACTTCCAGATTGGGTTCCTTTATTCACAGTAAAGAGAAAATTTGATTCTGCCTCATCAAAAGCGTTTAATATCATAAATCTTTCTACCAGTTTGCCACCTGTTATTCATACCACCTGACATTCAATAAAATATCACGGCACAAACAATTTAAATCAAATTTGTTATACTCTTCAAAGCCTTCCGCGTAATTCCTGTTTCCATGCCGATGAATAAAGGATCAGTAGCAATGCCAGGACACCAAGGCTAAACGCATATTCCAATATTGCTCCCACTAGGAATTAGGTTGGCGAAGGAATTCCATTGAAGCATAATGATATAAATCCGCATTTTCCTTATCTCATTTTGTATTGCTGAAGGCTTCGAAATGTTTCGTGAAGAAATTACATTTGCCCCTTGATTTGTTTATTCTGAAATTTCCATAACTCCCATATTATCAAGGTAAATTTATCCAATATAAAGCATCTTGCATTTCCTAATACTAAATTTCATATTCTTAATCTTGACTTCTCATGCAGCCTATTAAATCTGTTTAAACAGTGAATACTTCCTTACCATTTGGTACACTTCATTCATATGGAGCCTTATAGGGCCATAAGCCCTATCAGAGTGCCTGTTTGCCACAAAGTAAAATCTTGACGAAAGAAATGGCTTTTGAAGGACACAAGAGAGATGGAACATCATATAATGCACGGCCCTTCAATTTATGACTTAATACCCAGATTGAGTAGGCACGACCACGAATTCAGTAAACCACTATGATCTCGTCAATTCTAAAAGTAAACTCTCCCGACTCAGGTGAAGTTCATTTAAGAAGAAAGGTAAAAGGGGCCGGCGTTATTCATTATACACTCGGTAGATACGAAGAAGAAATTTAAAATTGTGGAAAAATAAAATTTCGAGACAGAGAAATTCTTCGAGCCGAGCACGAGAAATAAGACCGTGGTGAAGTTTTACGGAATATAGGTTAAAGGGATCTTAGAGGGAAAAAATTGAATGAAGTTGTAGCAGTCGAATTAAAAGTTAAATGAAGGATAAGTGGATGTCTTTAAATTTCTATAATCCGGATGTGAGCTGAAATGATAAGATTTTGGAGGGAGTAGAGAGATTAATACACTTATGGTAGATGAGCTTCGAACGTAAAGAGACTACCAAATATAACTTAAGAGCTTGGTAAGTCTCTGAAGTTCACTAAAGGATTAATAGCCAAAAGAAACTATCAGCAATCGGGTTGACTTAGAGAAGAATTTTGTGATGATATATAAAGCGCAAAAAAAGGAATAGTGAAAGGCCTATTTGTGTCTTACTATCTTTAAAAATAAAAGGAAAATTTTAGTTCTAATATAGAAATGTGAAGAGTAAAAAAGAGATATGAAAGAATAGCAGACAAATAACTAATCCTTGTGTTTAACACTAAAGCCGAAATCAAATAGGGCAGACAATTCAATTCGAATATAAACGGATTGAGCATCGATTAAGATGCGTTGCTGCATGGAATCAATGCAGTAATTCATGCAGATGATCAACAAGAATGGACGATCAACGAAATGTAAAACATAGTAGGTTTTGTGGCAGGCTTTAAGGCCAGAATTAAAAAACTCATCAATGCCCTATGAAATCAAGACTTCTAGCGAACATTTGCCCTTAAACAAGCTCAAAATATGCAGTATTGATGAGTAGAGTCATTGCTCGCAGTCAAGTGATTCTAGACTATGTTTCAATTTAATAGAGCAAATACACATTATGAAGTATGTGTGGAAGAGTTGAAAGATATAGGGAAAGAGATAATGGAGAAGATGAGATTGAATTCTAATAAAGGAAAAGTAGAGCTAAAATAGTTCTTTACGAAAAGAGGAGAGATGATACTACCATGGAAAGGCAGTTGGAAAAGTGACTGAGAAAGATGACTTATGGAGGTAAGCGAACTATAGGGGTTTGGTAATCTATTGTGAATTTGGATTATATTATCTGAGGAAAATACTGCGACATTATTTTGAAAAAAAGCTTGCAAATGTAGTGACCTTGAATTTTTTTTTTACTTCTGGATTAAATGGCACGGGTCTGTCTCATCCTAGATTTCAGGAGCAAGTTGTATATGAGTGGCTATGCAGAAGGAAAAGAAGAGTAAACCGTTCGGTGATGCCTCATACAGGCGCGCGCCTGATACATTGTGTCACAAATATGCTTAGAAATCAATGTGAAGCATACACGACAAATCGAATGGAGCGAACCTGGGTAAGGGAGCAAAGGGAGAATTTAATCTCATCTGAAGGATACAAAAGTGGAAGCATGGAGGTGAAAGCAATTGATAAACGATCGTTATTGAAGGATAAAAGCCGGCGTTTTTAGTAGGAGATAGACTTAGTCGTGCGATGGATGGATAACTTTCGAAGAGTAAAGGGGGACTGGAATATGAAGTTTTTATAGATTGTGATCGATACATTAAATATTTTGAGACTGGGATTAGGACTGATGAATTAAATCAGGTAAATGATAGTCCCGTGTTCTTTTAAAGACATAGGACACATAAAATAATACGAGTATAGTTCAAATCTGGTAAAGAAGCTATGAGAGGAATTTCAATGACATAGGATATTAACGACTTCAAAAACAAAAAGTGGAGCGGTAAAACTTGATTAGGAGTTCAGTTATGGCGTCAAAGAGGCTTTGATCGTAAAGCAAGAAGGTGGAGTAGTTGATTCTTTTTCTGGAATAAGGTACATTGATGCATTAGGCAAGAAGTATCAGAAGGTTTGGAAAAGGCTAACCGTAATTTAGAGGTGTTATAGTTTAAGAAAAGCAGTTAAATAGAGGCCACCGACACAACGAGTA
The DNA here is from genome assembly GCA_963969495.1 of Ceratothoa steindachneri. Taxonomy (NCBI): domain Eukaryota; kingdom Metazoa; phylum Arthropoda; class Malacostraca; order Isopoda; family Cymothoidae; genus Ceratothoa; species Ceratothoa steindachneri. Next base: position 223,692,409 of record OZ018321.1, read on the forward strand.
TTTACCAAACAATAAGGAACTTGTCCTCTTCTGGAGGATCAGCAGAATAGCTAGAACTAGGTTAGTCATTAAACAAAGTTACGTGTCATCTTCCCTTAAAAGCTTAAGTTTGATGTATTTTCAACCTTGTTAGCATTCAGGGAACGAGAGTTTAAATTGCTGTAAATAAATTGTGTGTCGAGAGTGAAAGAGTGAGGTGTTCACCAGTATTGGTAGATGAAGTGGAGGATGAGGAGTAGAGGAGAGTCACAAGAAAAAGATTATGAAGTAAATTTGCAAGAGATAAAGTTAAATTTGTCCTAGACGAGGGCAGTTAAGGACAATGCACTCAAAATCTGGAAATATAGACGAAATACATCTCAGGAAAAAATAATTCTGTATATGAAAGGAATACGAAGAAAGAGTCTTGAATTTACTAAAGGGGGTTAGAGAAGGAGATGAAGAGTAAATTTGAGCGATATGTATCTCTGCAAAGCATATATAAATAGAGTAGTGAAAGCAGCGCAAGGAAGGAGACGAGAACAAACACTAATTAAAACTAAAAAGAAAATGTGGTAGAATGTTTTTATTTCTTAAGTGATAAAAATGGATACAAACAAATGAGCGATCGAGTTAATAGAAGCAAATCAGAATACTGTTCAACCATCAATAAACGCAAAAGAGATGGACGTAAAAATTAAAGAATTATCTACAAGATCTAAGTATAAAGATCGCAAGAAGCCGAGTGAGATTAGAAAAATATGTGTACATCAAGAGTTGGAAAAGTAATAATATTTTGCGTATATATAATTTATATATATATAATTTTGTATAAATAATATTATTACTATTATTTTAATTGCATCATTGTTATTTCATCAATGGAATGAAGAGCAAATGATGATTGGTGTAGTTTAGTATTATTATTTTAAATTCGTCAATTTCATTGCACATCCTAGCCATTTTATGCCCGTCCATTGTTAAATCTAATTATTCGAGCTACGCATATTTTCTCCCTTACCTCGCCTGCATCTAAGCGCCACTCATTTTCATTTCTAGAGGAATTGCCTCGGCCGATATCATGTATGGATGCTTTAATTTTTAATATATTTTTCGCTCTTCTAAAACCCCACTTCATTTTAAAATATTTCCCCAGCGCAGTGTAAAATGGCAAAAGGTCTGTGTGAAAATTCTTCTAAATTTCTTTGAAAATTCCATAAAATTTTCGAAAGAAACAGATCGGAAATCTGTAAAATTCAGGGATAAATAGATTCTTTGACTGCAATATTATACTGGAATGAACTTTGTTTCCGCGAGTTGATCCACATGAAATTATATAAACAACTTGGTTAATTAACTTGGTTAAATGATAATGAGACTTTGAAGTGTGCCATTACTCCTACTATTCGCTTGCCAAGTTTTAAAAACTGCATTTGTAAGTAGTTTTGGTCCTTTAAACTATTCTGATAGCAACTATAACATCATTACGGTTTGATTCACTATATTATGTAGAAATGCACGGAAATAAACGCCAGGGTAGAATTTCGGGATTTAACCGGTTTTTTAAGGGATTGACGTATTGCTTTTGTTGGCCAAGCTCAAATTCAAGGCGAGTTGTTAATTTTATATTAAATATAGGCAAAATCCTACATGAAAGTTTTACGAGGTAATTATTGGATGCAAGGATTTAGTGGTGGTAGAGGAATAGTTTGAATTAACCCCTAGTGTAATATTTAGAGGGATATTTCTTCATTTTGTGTTGAGTTAGTTTCGCCTTCAATTTCCCCAGGTTTGCCATACTTGTTTAGGCGCTTAGATTTTCAGTACATCTTTGATTCAATAAAAGATGGTGAGCAATAAGAAATCCTTTTTAATGTGTAGTTTATATTTTTAATAAAGAAGTTTCTTATTTGGAAAGCTTTATCACCTTTGTATCTTATATTTGAATACCTCAATAGTCCATTAAGGTGAGATGTTACCCTCTACCAAATCATTTTGCTTTGGTTTGTTTAGTTTTCAAAAGCATAAATATATACGAGGGGCGGTCAATAAGTTTTGCGAATTGGTAGGGCAAAAGAGAAGAAGGGGGATGGCTGTTTGTGGGGGTGTTAAGACAAGTTATGGCAAGTCAGGACCTGCCTCGTCTATTTATGAAGCAGTAGCTGATCGCAGATCGTCACTCACAAATTTTTCAACAATGGAGAAGTGATCAAATTTTTGACCAAGGAAAGCAAGAATGCAAAAGAGATCCATGAACGCATGGTTGCAGTGTACACTGACCCCGCCCCTTCCTATGCAACCATTGTTCGCTAGAATAGGAAGTTCTGCTATGGTCGTGAGTCCCTTGAAGATCACCCCAGTCCAGGACGCCCGTCAGACGTGACCAACGACGACAATGTGGCCCGTGTGGAGAGGAGGATCCTAGAAAATAGACGGATGAAGGTCGAAGAAATCGAGCGAGAACTTGGAATATCACATGGAAGTGTTATCAACATCATCCACGACAATTTGGCCATGACCAAAATCTCCGCCCGTTTGGTCCCTAGAAACTTCACTCCCCATGATTGACTTCAACGTCGTCAGAGTGCTGAGGAGTGCTGTTCCTGTACGACCAAGACCCAGTGAGATTCGAGTCACGCATAGTGACAGGTTATGAAATGTGGGTCCATCACTGCTGTGATCCCGAGACCAAGCTCAAAAGCATGGCCTGGAAGCACAGGGACTCTCCGACTCCCATCAAGTTCCGGACCTAACCCTCAGACGGGTAGATCATGGCCACCATCTTCTGGGATTCTGTGGGAGTGTTGATGGTGGACTATGCGCCTCGTGGAAGGACCATCACAGGCCAATATTATGCCGAGGAACTGGCTGGGTTGAAAAAGTGCATCCGTCAGAAGCGGCGCCGCAAGTTGACACGCGGTGTCCTGCTCCTCTACGACAATGCCTCTGACCACAAGGCCAGAGTTGCTCAAGCTGCCCTGCGCGAGTGCCGATTCGAAGAGCTCAACTATCCCCCCTACAGTCCAGATCTGGCCCCTAGCGACTACTTTTTATTCCACCAACTCAAGGCTGCACTGCGTGGACGCCGGTTTGGGGACAATGAAGATGTCCAGCTCGCTGTCCAGGAGTGGATTGAACAGCAGTCGGGAGATTTCTGGTTGTCGGGAATTTGAAGCCTCAGGGACAAGTGGCGCAAGTGCATTGAAGTCGAGGGTAGTTATATTGAAAAATAATAAAACACTTTGTCTCATATCTCGTTTCCTTATATCCGAATTGCAAAACTTATTGACCACCCCTAGGTGATCTCATCTAGACGCTATGGCTAGTTTATATTCATGATGAATTTTCTATTGAATTCAAGAGGAAGGAAACATGAACAGGGTTTCATACAATACAGAATGCTTTCTAATAATGGTATTGGATCTTTAAGTTGTTTACAATTCAAGAAGAAAAAAATACTTATCCAACACCCTCCTCGCTTTCCAAAAGCATTTTTTATCATATTGTAAACCTAAACAAAATTATAGCTGAGAGGGTCTTCCGTTTGTCATTTCATCGCTGGCTGACAAAATGCTATCAAAGTCGATCATTGGCACTTAATGTGAATATCACCTTACAATTGATCACCTACATATATTATTCGAAAGCTTAGCTCAACACATCCACTGGGATTTACAGTTACTTACGCCAGCCAGCATTGAGGATTGATGATGAAGAGAGAGAGAGAGAGAAAAAAAAAATGCTTGTTCTTTTTGCTCAATTTTTTATAATATAGTTGATTAAAAAATGTATCTCGTTTTTACATATTTTTCTTTATCAAGACTCTTATATTCTTCAAATAAATACAGCGTGGCCTAAAGATATCAGACATGTCGGAAATTTTATGAAAGGACAAAAACAGTGTCGTAAAGTTTATATTTGCATATTAATATTAATATATCACTAAAGTAATTAGGAATACATAACAATTAGTTATATATTCTCCAAACATTTGACAAGAATTAACGAACTTCGCCGAAACATGTAACATCAGCAACCATAAACTGATAAGGTAGATTTAGGAGTGTGTCGAAAGTCCCATGTCAGTCAAAGATCACATTCTGGGCACTTTAGGAGAGGTATCGGGCTGGACACATACATGCAAGCTTACACCAATGTATTAATAGACATACTCAAGGAATAATAAAAATTAAGAGCCGGAGCAGCCTCTCAACAGAAAACGAGACCACTCAAACGCACCGTAGGAGAAAATAAATGAAGGAGAATATTAGGAGGGTGGGGATGAGGAAGTCTTAGGTATCGGTCAAAATTATTTAAATTCTAAGTTTCCATTGAAGAAACAGTATCTCAAATATAAATATTTACTTAACAATTATTCCTCGAAAAGGTCATGACTTCTTAAGAAAAGGGATATTCTCTGCGTTATTTATTTATTATTTTAGAAAGTTTATCATCCTGTGTTGGGACAAAAAAGGTGCCAAAATATCAGTGGGAAAATTAAAAGATGTACAAAATATGACCCGAGAGAGAGCACTAGTTCTTCTTGTGCAAAAGGTGGCAGGAAGAGAGCCGGAGCAGTGCCCCTGCTATACCCTGCACCCCTTGCAAGATTAAAAAACAAATATACAATTTCGTCACCATAGATCGAATCGACTCTATATCTATCAAAACATTTTCCATAACTTTTGCCTGGAAAAATCGAATGTTTCCAAAATTGTTTTACAAAAATTTTACAGGTTTACACTACCTATAAGGAAAATTTATGCAAGTTTCGATGAATAAAACTAAATATCTGACCAGATAATAATTTAATAGAAAAATTTAACTGTTTAGGTTTCTTGTAAAGAGAACTTGCATCGCTACCATAGCAACTCTCTTCAGTTCATGTCGTGGAACATTTTTAAGAAAACTATCACTCCAGTCTCAGTCGGGAGCTGATCGTGAAGCTTCGTCACCAAGGTTGTATTTTAATTGTAGCCCTTGCAGTGATTTTCAAGTGCTCCAAAAGGTAGGTAGGTAAGATTAATAAATCAAACAGTAAGTCAAAAATGACATCAAAAGAAAAGAAGCGTCATTTAAAATTTTTTAAAAAGTTTTGAAAGCCAGCTGCAATATTTTCGCAAGAGATTAGTAATATTTTAGGCCACCAATGTGCCCATGCCAATTTTGTCACTTCGGCTGGAGGAATAGCATCCTTATGCTAGCACACTAGCAGTGAAGCGACTTATCAGAGTGAAGAAGAAGAATTCTCTTCTTGCCTTCGCCAGAGAGAATATTATATGGGCAGATTACACTGAAGAACAATGTATTTGGTGAATTGACAAAAGTACATTTTTTTACCTAATTCGAGCACACTGAATTCAAATCTGAAATCAGATTCTCTTTAAATGCTACAGATTTTTTGCAATATCAATAACAAATATTATACAATAATTTTCATTTTATCAGGCCTATCATCATGCCCTGAAGTAATTTTGAATCATCCTTTTGCTTTATTTATAGTAAAGCAGGTTTTTTTGCAGATCCATTTATTGCATATGAGAAGAAAATTGAATTACATATTATGATTACAAATACTGAAATCAAATAGATGGTAATTTATTAATGACCGCACATCAGGCTGGGGGAACTCTTCTTGATTTCAATCGGGCAAAGATTTGCGTTTGTAACTCTTTCTCTTGTAAGTCTTTTCTGGCTAATCTCTTCTAATTGTGCAGCAGTAGTACTCCATCCTGTTTATATCACAGTGACCTTGGTAGCGCTCTTCCATCATCATCAAATCCTGATGGAAGCGTTCTCCTTGTTCGTCGCTGACGGCTCCCAGATTCTCTAGGAATCGGTCGAGGTGACTATTTAGGAAATGCAGCTTCACACTCCTGTTGCATCCCAGATTACGATATGCTGAAAGCATATTAGTAACCAGATCCTCGTAGTTATGTGCTTTTTTGTTTCCAAAAAGTTACGAACAACGGCAGAAAATGAGAGGCAGGCTGCCTTCTCGTTTTCATTCATGGTGTTCACGAATCTAGAATCACTCAGAAGTCTTCCTATTTGGGACCATTAAATACTCCTGCTTTTATCTTTTCGTATGACCAAGCAGGAAACACCGATACTTTGTACTAAAAACAATCATTGTCGTTGCTAAACGCCTTGACATACTGCTTCATCAACCCCAGTTTGAGATGAAGGGGAGGGAAAACGATCTTCTCTAGACTTACGAATGGCTCATTAACAATGTTTGGCAATCTTACTTCCCAAGTTTCCCGAAGTGGCCAATCCTTTTAGGACAAGTGTTTGTCACGGGCTCGACTGTCCCACCTACAGATATAGCAGCATGGAAACTTTGTATATCCCTTCTGCTGGCTAAGGGTGAAATTGACAATCTTAAGGTCTGTACATATGATCCAATTGTGTTCATGGTACTTAAGTAAATCGATGACCATTCTTATGTCATTGTTAGTTTCTCGCAGCTGGACAGAGTGGCCGAGAGGAACTGCACCAAAGTCATTTCATTATGCAAAAGTACACACTTGAGGCTACGCTTGGAGCTATCCAAAAACAGTCTCCACTCAGCAGTGCTATAGGTGCCAAGTCCCCACTCGGTAAACAGACCAGGAACATCGTGGCAGTATACAAATAATTTTTTGTCCTCGGAGAAATACTTAACGAATTTACTCTCCATTATTCGGTAATATGATACCCGTACCGACCTGTCAAGCATATGTCTTTCACTCAACCTGGAGGCTAAAAGTTCTGCAGCTTTCTTGCAAAGAGCGCAAAATCACGTATCAAGTCATTCCAATCCTCTTGATTGAAACAGTGAGGAGCTAATGATTGTTTAGCATCTGATGATGATCTGCAGACTCTGAATCCATTCCGTGGACGTCTATATCAGCTACATCATTTTTCTCCTCGAAAGAAGCATATCCACTGAAAATCGAAACTGGTAAATAATCAGAATGAGGTACTTGCCGGTTGCAGAGGAAATGTTGGGGTAGTCGTAGTTGTGCATATTTTTCTTCCCAATCCCTTTAGTATTCACCAGACCGAAATAACAGTCCAATACATGATCCTTTTGCTCTCGCGACACCATGGATATTCCTAAAAGAAGACCATTTCTCTTTCCTTTCGTCCACTTACGAAGATGTTCTACACAACTATGGCAAACAGCAATTGGGGCCCACTTATTATCTTGATCGCCAAGAGGAACATCAAAATATGCCTTTTAAATGCGGATCAGAGAGTTTAATATATTGCGCCTTTGACGAGCTAGCATTAACAGCCACATAAGAAAGGCGGTCAATAGGTTTTGCAATTCGGATATAAGGAAACGATATATGAGGAAAAGTGTTTTATTATTTATCAATATAACTATCCACGACTTCAATGCACTTGCGCCACTTGTCCCTGAGGCTTCGAATTCTTGACAGCCAGAAATCTCCCGACTGCTGTTCAATCCACTCCTGTACTGCGATCTGAACATCTTCATCGTCCCCAGACCGGCGTCCACGCAGTGCAGCCTTGAGTTGGCGGAATAAAAAGTAGTCGCTAGGGGCCAGATCTGGACTGTAGGGGGGATGATTGAGCTCTTCGAATCCGCAATCACGCAGGGCAGCTAGTGCGACTCCGGCCTTGTAGGCTTGGACGACGTTGAAGTCTATCATGGGACATGAGGTTTCTAGGGAACCAACGGGCAGAGACCTTGGTCATGGCCAAATTGTCGTGGATGATGTTGCTAACACTTCCACGTGATATTCCAAGTTCTAGCTCAATTTCTTCGACCTTCACCCGTCGATTTTAGAGGATCAGCCTCTCCACACGGGCCACATTATCCTTGTTGGTCACGTCTAACAGGCGTCCTAGACTAAGGTCATCTTCAATGGACTCACGACCATGGCAGAACTCCCTATTTCAGCGAGCAATGGTGGCATAGGAAGGGGCAGGGTCGCTGTATACTACAACCATGCGTTCATGGATCTCTTTTGCATTCTTGCCTTCTTTGGTCAAATATTTGATCACTGCGCGGTGCTCAACCTTCTCCATTGTTGAAAAATTTGTGACTGACGATTTGCGCTCGGCTACTGTTTCTTAAATAGACGAGGCAGTAGTGTGCGGCTGCAGGTCCTGACTTGTCATAACTTGTCCTAACACCCCTACAAACAGCCACCCCCCTTCCTCTGTTTTGCCCTACCGATTCGCAAAACTTATTGACCGCCCCTCTTATGTAGCAGAAGTTGTCTGGATCATTAACGCAAATTTCTCTTGACGAAGCCATCACTCTAACATGAGATCTGAATAAAACAATAATATCAATATTTTGCACAATAACACTTATTACTATGTACTGTGAAGTATTTGCTTTCTACAAGCACCTTCTCTGTCCGTCCGGAGGGCAGTTTTCGGGGAAACGAGAAAATAGAAATTACATAATAACTCTAGCATGTAGGTAAAAATGGAATATATATTTGAAATTACCATGAAGAAATAATTTAAAATTGGCAGATAAATCTAATCCACTAGAAAATGGAATTAAAATTGTTTCTCTGTGTTATCAGTGGAACCAAGTGCATTCGGTTCCGATGACACAAAATTCGAACGGAATAGAGAAAGCGAAAGATTGTCCGATAAGTGCAGCTAAACTAAAAAGTGAAAAGCTTGTCAAAAGATGCGTGATGGTCTATGACTTAATTTCGATAGAAAGCACTGGGCCACTTGTTCACTTACGAGATACAGTAAATGCACAATTGTACTAGGAATTACTGCAACAGCGTGCTTTCCCCCATCTGCAAGTATCTAAAGCTCAACCTACAATTTTCTTGCAGAATAAAGCCCCCTGACATACGGCCATGTTGGTGAGCTCCCTGAATGATGGGTAAATCACTTTCATGAACTAGCCTACACAGACTCTGGACCTGAATCCCATTTCACATGCCTGTAAGAAACACGGATAGAAGTCTAAAGCGAGCAATTTGAAAACAGTTCAGTTACTCTGAAAATTCTAGGAGATAATGGAACAGGAATATTGCGCAAGAGTATCAACAGTTGGTTGGTTCCTGTGGCAGGAAATGTCAAAGCCTCATCTAGAATATAGGCTTCCACACTAAATACTAATTACATATCACTTGTAAAAATGTTTTCCACTGATAATTCAGTCATTATATTCGAATATATATTTGTTTCCGCTTTCGATCGGATAATTTTGGTACTTAAATCTCGTATTTGCTATCTTTTGTTTTATTCCTCCAAATTTGCATAACTTTTAATCAAACGAAGTTAATACCTGTAGATTATCATAAGCCGACTATGGAACCCTGAGACTTACTCTTGCTATAGATATAGAATAGGATCTGATAAAAATAGAGGCGTTCTTTTCTTTTTTAATTGTCTTGTATATATGTATCCGCTGGGAGGCATCCAAACTAAGTACTTCTCTCCGTTCTGTCATGATTATAAAATAAAATTGATAATTTAATTATTAAATTATTTTATTCTCAACTCCTAACCTTCAACATGTATTATTTCGTAATTATTAAGATATTGGCAAAAGTCACGAGTTTTTTATATCATTCAAAGTCTTTTATATTTTCTATTAGACCTAAGAAATATGACGAATGCAAAATTGTCTATTAATATTCTCTTACAATGGCATCAGTGAGGCAGGAGAAATAGGATTTAATGATAAAATTCGAAACAATTGGAGCCAAATCTGATAAAGAGCGAAGGTCAGGGATAAACAGGTAGAAAAGCAGTTGCGTATCAGAAATAAAAACTTATGACTTAAATAAACAAGTAAATTACACATATGCATCTTTTGCTCCCACCTGCTTCATTATCACATTGAAAAATAAACATTTGAAGAATGTATTTTCCGAAAACACATTTAATGAAGATTTTGCAGACGCTATAGCAATTAAAATTTACTTTCAAATTTTATAGCAGGTAGAATACTAATTAACATAACATAAAAAATAAAGAATGAAAAAGCCACTCAGTCAAAGTATTCCAAAACAAATTAAGCCATCTCCCTTTTTCTCAAGGGATTAACCGCCACATATGACAGCTTCTAAAATCTGACATGAAATTCAAAATTCATTTAAGTAGGTAAGATTAGCTGTACCTTCCCTGATGACACCACTTTCTTCTTAAAATCAAGGAAATGAAACTTTGACTCAACTTGAAAAGCAGGCAGAAACGGAGAGCTAAACCGTGATTCTTGGCAGCTCTTTCTAACAAGATTGCCAAGCCGTGAACTTAAACAAGCTGATAAGTATGATAATGAGGATCGTGTGTTACAGAGGCTGCAATCTAAACCAAGAAGTAATATCTCTTTACCCAGGGCCTAATTGAAATACACTTTTATATAATGGCTAGATTGGATTCCGTCTTTGTGAGTGCTATTGTAAATGTTTAACGGTAACTGCAAGATAAACTATAAAACCTTCCCAAAACAATGAATTTTATCTATTATTTTGTCTAGAATTGTATGTTCCAAGTAAATTTAGCCCATCCTGAATATTACCATTCAACTACTGGGAGATTTGCTAAAAACTAGAGGACCATAGAACCATTACGTATACCTCGGTCTGACAATACGTATTTTAAACTTTGTAGATCAGCTTCATACATATAGTGAACTAATCCAATTAACATTAATCCACCTCCGAGATTTTTTTTGTTATACAAGAAAGCTCTGTTTAAAATATTTCGGAAAATGGAGCCTGAAAATAAAACAAATGAAGATTTGTCGCAATAGCTTGATCTATTGCATATGGAAAGCCCTTAATTTCCCTAACAACTAACAGGTCAAAATTCTATAGCTGATCTTTCTATTTTATCTGGAAAATAAAATAAATAACAATCTGCGTAAAAATGAATATTAATCAGAAGGCTGCATTTAAGGCAACCTAATGGATATTCAGTAAAAACATAAAAAGACAATGGAGCAAAACTACTTGTGTCTCTCCTAACTAAATCATTTATCTTTTTTTACGGTATTAACTGGTGATGGGGCATCTTTCCCAATGCCAAACATTCACCTGCTTCAGAGACTCCATCCAAAAGCTCTTTTCAGGATTCTAGCTGTCCCCTTAAGTGCAATTGATTGGATTTCTCTTGCACTTGGGTCGCTAGCTATACTTGCCAGATATTTTATAAATGTGCCTTTCTTTGTTTGTAACTAGAACTGTATGCAATCCTTCTCTTTATTTCTTTCTTCTCTTAAGTAGAAAAAATTGGAGAATTAACATAGCATTTATTGAATACTTGGTCAGGATTTTCTTTTAGTAATATGAATGAGCAAAGGGAATTTATTAAGGAGCTATTTATAGATCATGGGTCGAGTTGCAGAGATCTCGAACGGAAAAAATCCTTTTTCAAGCATAACTAGAGGCTTACTCTGATAAAATACGGTGCTATGTCTGTCCCAACGAACACAAATTTTGCCTGGTTTTCACTATACCATAAGATCTAGGAATGAAAAATGACCGCCAGATTAAAATTTTAAATTAATGGTTGCTTAAGGATGTCAGTGATCTTGAATAGCTTTGGGGGTCCTATAAATGCATCCGGGGAATTACACTGTGAGGAATTTAGATTAGATTTTACAATGGTTTTCTTAATATTTTAAACGACATGGAGTGTCCTTGATGGTTACTTGACATTCAAGTTTCTCCTACACTCTAGAGAGCCTTTATAAATCGGATTCTTCCTTTGAAGTTTCATAGAATCATATGAGAGAATAAGTTTGAGAAATTCAAGGTAAAGTGTCAACCGCGAAAGGAAAGTAGCGTACTTTATGGAGTGGATATAGTGTAAGAGAGAGAGTTAAATGGTTCATAAAAGCGTGAAATAGAAGGCAGAACGAGACTATAGCATACTGCATGTCTACTATCTCTAAATTAAAAGAAGAGGACGGAATTAGGATGAGCTATCATATAGCAATAATGTCTCCAGCGTGGTTTCCACTTTAGTTAAATTCCATAAATGTAAAGATTTAACAATTGCTCGTTTCATCTGTCCCTACTTAATATCTGACCATTATTTATAATTCGATTAACATTTTAAAACTTTATATGTATTTGTAAATTGACCCATATATTCTTTTGTTTTTTTAATAATTAATGGTCCAAAGCTCTCAATAGCCTCAGTTGGCCAAGATTTACTTGAGTAGGCCGAGAGTATCGTTTAAGGTTAGTTAAAGATGAAACCACAAAATATAATTTTATGTACAAAAATCAAAAATAAGAATAATAATAAGCAAAAGGAATTATAAATTGTAATAGTCTCTTGATAATTATTATGAGGAGGGGTTCTCAAATAGAATTAATTGATTAATGTTACTAGACTCAGATTAAAACGGGGAACTTGACAATACTAATAATGGAGGGGGTTTCAGTCTTAAGGGTTGGTGACTTCGAAGAGGGTCCCTCTTGCGATGAGGCGAGTGGGGAACGATCCGATGAGGCAGGTGGCGCACGATCTGATGAGTCAAGTGGGGCACTGTCCGAATGAGGCAGGTGGGGCACGATCCGAACCAACCTTCCAATGAAGATAGCCAAACTTCAAAGATGACGTTCGATGGGAAATGTGGGATTACTCGTGATTCCACTGGAAGAGGAAGTTTCTTTTCCTCAAATAGCATCGATGGAGATTTTCTTTGGTTCGATTAAACGAAGAGAGACAGTTGCGCAAATTCAAAGGCTTGCTGATAAGAGAAGCTACCAAATGACTCGGGTAGAATCACGGTGGAGAAGGGCTTGCTGTCTGACGAACACTCACGGGACTTAAAACTTGAGACGATGAGGAAGGCCTTGAGGTGCGGGCTGGAATGCTCGTACTACAGAGAAACTCGAGTATTTGTATGCCCGATTCTAAGGACGAAAGGGGTGTTTAGAGAAAGTAGTTAAATGCTCCAGACATTTTAATCCGGAGGCGGAGTCAATTCATCATTTTGCAGCAAGACAGAGCGGCTCTTTCACATCTCGTCACCGTGGGGATGGATTCTTGGGACTAGTTCGCAGGATTGGAGAATATTTCCCCGATGCGCTCAGAGTCGAAAAGCCGTGAATGTTCGAACAGGAAGTAACATTCCTCATGGCGAGATACACTCATATTTGGTCTCCAATAAATTAGAGGTGGGGGTGAGAGGTTGTTCTTTTATATAACCTTTTAGCTTCCTGCCACTTAAATTAATTCTTGATGTTCCGAAATTTCCAACTGAATGCACACTTTCATCATTAATTTTACTAAGTTAAAGTAAAGCACTTGTCTCATAGCTACTGACTTCTTGATCAACCACGATCATCTTCAATCTTGACTAAACTGTGCTATTAAAACCATTAGGTTTATCGCATAAAAGATTTAACTATAAAAGTGTGTTCGAGAATGGTGTAAATTAAGTTAGCTTCTAATCCGATCCAAATTTCGTAACAATCCTCTCTAAAATCCTATATCTAGTGAATTAACGAAAAAATCATTTTATAAACAAATAAATATTTCGAATGTCCAAAACTTTATCTAGTTTTTCAATGGCATAAAATCTGCTTCTTAGAGTGGTTAAGATTGTTCCAGATGAGCTTCAAGCTGGAAAAAAAACATAAGAAACAAATTGGGCTTTCAATTTAGGTGGTTGGGTTCGAAGTAAACAATCTGATGTACAACGATTCCGGCGTCGTGTCAATATTTTGAATTTTCTCTTGCCTAGTAATTCCCATGAGACATTTCTGGCTAGAATTCTGGAGAAGGATCAAAATTGTTTTCTTAACTATAATATTATTCCCAAGAAAAATTATTAAAAGAATTATTTATATGAGCTCTTTAATAATAGGCAAACAGTTTCTTGAGATATATATTTACCACAAATGTAAACTTTTAATGAAGCTCATGATCAGAAAATCATTCTCCTGTCAACTGAAAGCTTGTCTTCTTACTTCATCCATGTCGTTGTACACCCACAATTGGCATGTTTAACCCAAGAATAATTTTTCCCTTATGCAGAGAAGTTATTTCAAGTCCTCCATATTCACGTGATCTTGCCCCATGTGTATACCACTTATTTAAGTCATTAAGTAATACCTAAATGGCCAAGAATTTTCTGATACAAAGGAGATGGCATAACATATACCCTTTAGATTTTATGATACCCAAATAGTTCTTCAAGAATGGTGTCTACTGCTTAATTAGACGACGGGAGAGCATTGGCATTTACTGATCAATTAAAAATCATATTACTTTGACTATGAAAAAATAAATAAATTTCTTGACAATCTAATTGCGATACCCCTTGGGCATTGGAGAGTTGGATTTGTGCTCTCTATGCTTTTGCAAGTTATTTAGTTTTGGTTATTATAATTATTAGGAACGAAATTTTATGCACAATAGTTATAAATTTAAATTGAAACATAAGATATAATGGTTAACTTTTGATTTTAGAAATCATACCATTTTAGTAATTAGACACATTTAGTAAAATACTAAGTAATTCGAACACAAAATTACGATAGTCAAAAATATTAGCAAAATACACATTTTTATGATAAATATTCATCCATCAAATTATGAATTCAAAAGATTTGAGTAAATATATAGATCTCTGAAGGACGGCTTTATTTATTTGACCAAGAGTGTATAATAATTAGTTGATTGCCTAGATATCACAAATTCACCCTTATATATAACCATATGAAACCAACATCAATTGACCGCTAAGATTTAAGACTGTAAAGGTTATCTAACGATCTTTAATTAATGAAGATACCGCTGAGATAATTACAGTTGAATAGCCTGCTGTAGATTATGAAGTAAATTTTCGGCTAAGAAGTTCGAAGATGTAGGATGAGTACTGAACATTTTAAGATAAAAATAGCAACAACACAATATTAATTGAATAAATAATCTGTATCACACTGAACAACCTTTCATAAAAAGTATATTGCACTGTGGCCATTTACAACAACCTTCTTTGATACAGCCAAGATCACTGTGTCCTGAGTATAATTTCAAGTCAGGGGGACTAAATCGAGGGATCGAAGGTAACCTTCCTTAATCAGTCAACTATATTAAGGTTTAGATGGCAAGCTTATTTGAAATACTATAAAAGAACCAACCTGTGATGAATGACCATTGCACCGAATCATAAAACACAACCTTTCATCAAAGGACAACTTTATTACGGCATTAATAACAGACTCACATTAAGAAAAGCAAAGATTTGACGTGAATAGCGCAAATTTTCCTTAAAGGGCACATGTTTCATGACTCGAGAAAAACTGCCTTGATAGAGCAACTGGATCATCATGGCCATGAGCAAAGAAACCCTAGAGAAGGAATTGATCATTGTGGTCGGGAGAAAATACAAACGTGCATGATGTAACTAAATTGAAGTTACGAGCCCCCACCCCCACCCCATCCATTGTATAAAAAGGCAATTGGATTGTGACGATTAGTACAATCTTTCATGAAAATTTACCCTCACCAGTCCTCAGTAGAAACCAGCCTTCCTAGAGCCCCAATCTCATCTACACCTCCTGAGTAACCCTTCCGCTTATATCCCGTGTAAAGAGAGTAGTCGTGGTTTTACCTCTTTTAATGGGGTGACTCTCCAAGCGATTTTAATGAAAAGATCCTACATTCTCAAACATGAATTAAACACGTTCTTTTTGAAAGTTAAGACAATTAATCTTCTCTAGATACACACACACTCTATCTTTTTTTCTCTCACTAATACATTTTATTTTTCTTTGCCCAGCTTCGTCATGGCCAAACTGTTTATTTTCTTGAACCTCTGCCAAGAACCTCCCTAAGTCCATTTCTCAAATATGCCCAGACCCTTAAAAGATATTCCCATCAATCATTTCACTCATATTCATTTTAACTCCATAAATTTTTTTAGGAGTAGTATTGTAAAGGCTGATTAAACCTGGATAAAAGTGGATGCCATAGAAAGCCGCCTCCCATAATTTTTCCCCAATTCCATATGAACGTGTTTTGGAAAATGAAATGGGTGGCATTAACCTAACTCTCTCCCTTAAACAAGGCGTTGCTGGGTACTAACAGCATTATTTTGAAGAATGAGGGTTAGATTTGTGGTGGTAATAATATTATACAAGTTTCCTCTCTTTTATTCAATCCTCTATTTAATTAAATGCACGACGGTCATGGCTAAATGCTCGTGGAGACGAAATGCAAATGTTGCCTGGAAGTTTCATATAAGGAAAATTCGCTATGTTTAACTCATCACCAAACCTTTTTCGTCTCACATTTCCTTATCGCAATGAAAGAAATTATCTGTTTATAAGTTTTTTCATTTCCTTATTTTTTTTAAATTATAAATCGCTAATCTTATTAGGAAAATGCTTAGGCTTAAAATAATTTTGAGTTCTTCTTTTCCAAGTTGATTGATTGATCACTTGCGACTTATTTATTTGTTACAATAAACATTGTTAAGAATATAAAATATGGCCTATTGTTAAAAAGGTCTAGAGTAGAATAAACGGCAAAATCAATCGAAGTCTGACACCATGGAACCGGCTTGAAATAAATATCTTCATCAAGAAAATACAATAAAAATACTATCTTGGTGAGTTTATATCAAACAATATATAAGGCGCCATTAATGTGTCTCACTATTTTGAAACAATTAATCTTTCTATTTCAAATTTGTTAATTAGAATCTCGCGTTAGTCATTCATATATTTTTCAAAGATAAATTGCCAGTTTCCATTTGCATGAGCCATTAGGCACAATTAACCAGAGAGTCGCGCCTCAGTGCAATAGTGATATATCTTTCCATGATGAAGATATAAGAACGTAGAAGCTGAGAATTGTTAATGACGTTACTGCATAATGATCAGTTGAAAGGTCTTTAAAGCAAGACGTGACAGAGATGTTTGTAAAGATGAGTGAAATGCAAAAAAAGAATGAAGGTAAGGTAGTACCCCTTGACGCCTGTACTTTAAACAGAGCATGACTATATGTTTTTTTTATTTAAAGGAATATTAAATGCATATTAGTCAATCGGGGGATTTACATTAACTTAAGCTCGCTTTAGAGATGGAATATGGAGTGGTAATAAGAAACACAAAGATGTAAATGATATCGTCGTGCCTATGGTATTTATGCGACCAGTTTGAAATAGCGGCACTGAAATAAAAAACATAGGAACCTAAACATAACTCATATAAATTATAGAAAAAATAGGTAAATTAGGTATATTTTACATATTTAAACAAATATAAATAGTAATTTTATCATTATAAGAAAACAAAATTTAGATTAATATCATTCCTGTAAGAATTTATACGAGTATCTTAAATTAATCCGCATCATGTAAAGAATTTTCAGGTAGTTTATTGAGCATTTCATCAGAGATGTTTCTACTACTTAATTAAGCTTCTCCCTATTTCCATATCATCAGAAATATATAGTTTCCCAAACTATAGTTCTTTTCATTCACTACGCGACGTATACAAGATAGGGGGAGGTATAAGCGTGTATATATCTGACAGACTCAATACTAAAAAGTTGAGGAAATTAGTATTTCCTATAACTATATTGAAACTTTATTTATCGAAGTAAAATTAAATGGTAAAACAATAATCATTGGAACCGTATATCGACCTCCTTCTGGTGACCCTGAGATGTTTATAGATAAGATGGCTGGGTGAACAGTAGACAAGCGGCCCTGCCGAAAAAAAATATTTTGTGTAAATATTATCGTTCACCCGTGTCGGAATATTCATGCGCGCTTGAGTCCTTTTCGAATTATAGCTGGCGCAATTTTTTTTATAAAAAAATGCCCGAAAGTAAACAAACGGAAAACGCTGTTTACGCAGGCCATTTTGTTTACAAAATTGCCCGAAAAAAAACCCAAACACGCTGTTTGAGTCCTAATCTACATATTTACCACATCTAATGCCCGGCCACAAATCTCGCAATCGCTTTTAATTTTAACTAAATCATGAACGTCCAAAAAGGTTACAAATTTTTCTCTTTCAGAAACTAGAGTTAATTATTCGGAAATAAACGACGGACACACTTTCGCCAACCGATACGATTTTGAAATTACGTATGAAACGTCTCTCTGATACGCAAACGGCTAAAAAAAAGTAGTTCCTTAAAATGAGCTAGCTAATTAGATTTAAATGTATAAAAGAAGGTAATAAAAATAGTAAAATGGGGAAAAATATATTGACAAATAAAAATGACTAGAAATGAGGATAATAAAAAGCTATTAAGTGGAGAAAAATTGAAATCAAGCATTTCTGACGTCATATCCCCCCCAACCCCTATTATAATTCTAAAAACGATTAAAGGCGCTGACATGATGTAATTAAAGCATTCACCTCTGTAAACGTCAGAACATTATTCTATAAACAATTAAGATTATATACTGGGGGGCTGTGCCACCCAGATTCCCCCAATTTGATGAAACTCAGGATATTCATAGTGTGGTATCCCCTTGTGTTTACCCCCACACGAGCCGTCCCCTTAAATGTACTCCAAAAACGTGAAACATTTTGGAACACGGACGAAAAAGTACGTCTTATCAGCCGGGCCGCTCGTCTACATATTTACCGATGGCTGAATTAATCAATTACTTCAATGTTACAAACTATTTACGACATAATAATTACAGGAGATTTTAATTTCGACCTATTAAACTGTGAAAATGACGCATGTAGTCAGTCCTTCCTCAATACTTTTTATTATCATTCCTTACTTCCAATTATAACAAAACCAACAAGAATAACCCAAAACTCAGCAACACTAATTGACAATATTTTCAGAGTTTACCCTGAAAATTACTCTTCCAGTATTGTTGTTTGTGACATATCGGTCCATCCTCCTATAGTCATGATCCAAAAGTCCTTTTTCAACTCGAATAATGTTCGTCAAAACCAAACAAAAACCTACAGCATAATTAACGAAAATACCTTAACAAACCTCTATAACCATGTTCTAAATCAGAATCTATACGAAATTTCCTATATAAATGACATTGATTCTGCTACCGAAGAGTTAATTTCACGGATAGACGATGCTTTTAAACTTAATTGTGCTCTAAAATCTAAAACTATATCATATAAACACGAAACAAAACATTGGATAACAAACGCAATTATAAATAACATAAAAAACGTCAAAAATACTTTTCTCTTTATAAGCTTAGTCAAATTCCAGAACAGACATATAAAAAATTTCGGAATCAAGTTACTAACCAAATTAAAATAGCCAAGAAATATTATTACCATGAACGATTTAATCAAATGAAAAAAAATGTAAAACAAACTTGGAAATTAATCAATTCTATGGTAAAAATCTCAGACTCCTGCAAAATTGTCGATAAATCTTTTCTTTCGTATTTTAATGAGATTAATGTACCAAATTCCTTGTTCTTTTTTCCTGTAAGCGCAGCCGATATTAACAAAATCATTAGTTCATTAAAAAACAAAAAATCAGTTATCAATTTCCTCTCCACTAAATTTTTAAATTACATGTCTGATATAGTTGCTGCAATTTTAGCATCAATAATTAATAAACATTTACGCAAGGTATCTTCCCAAGTGTATTAAAAGTTGCTCGGGTAACACCGTTACTAAAGGCTGGAGACCTCACAAACGTCAACAATTATTGCCCTATTTCAAGTCTTTCAATGTTGAGTAAAATATTTGAGAAAATAGCATTCAATGAACTTTATAATTTTCTTGAATCTAATTCACTGTTTTATAAAGACCAATATGTTTTTTGTGATAGAACGGTTTAAGGCCGCTTAATTTCAACAGCTATCACATGTTATTTAGAAACACGATGCTACCCACGTGCATCTTCGCCTTGAAGCCGGTCGCGTTATCGCGCCACCTGAGTCAATATTTAACCAAGGAGGTTCATCCCCCCCCCCGTTCCGCCCCATGCGCGGATCACGCCAGATTGAGTTAGGCGTATGGGCAGATAAGGTATTGTTCTCAGGCGTGGCTGTGCATTCCCTTGAAGCCTCCACTCCATTGTTCTCTACGCCAAGGGGATGGTTCGACTATTTATATGGAAACTTTACCACTAAGAGCAGATTCAGATCGAGATTTTCTTCGCGAGACATCACTACGATCCGGTCTCACCTTGTGCACCAAGGGCCCTCTACCTCGAGATCCATCATCATTGTCCAGAAGAGGACAATATCCCCTGAGTGCCAAGGTTCGAGCCTTCAAGACGCCAAGTCCAAAAGGCTTCCTCTGTTGTTCAGAAAGAGAACAACGTTAGAACAGCCATTGTTCTTTGAACCCGTTGACAAGAGATGGTTCTCTCCCTCCCCCCTGTTGTTAAGAAAGAGAATAACATTAGAACAGCCATTGTTCTTTGATCCCGTTGACAAGAAACGGTTCTCACCCTTCCCCCTTGTTGTTCAGAAAGAGAACAACATTAGAACCGCCATTGTTCTTCAGCCCGTTGACAAGAAACGGTTCTCACCCTTCCCCCCTGTGTTCAGAAAGAGAAAAACGTTAGAACAGCCATTGTTCTTTGAGCCCGTTGACAAGAAACGGTTCTCCCCCCCCTCCCTGTTGTTCCGAAAGAGAACAACGTTAGAACAGCCATTGTTCTTTGAGCCCGTAGACAAGAGACGGTTCTCAGCCCCCCTGTTGTTCAGAAGAGAACAACGTAGAACAGCCATTGTTCTTCAAGTTTGTTTGTCAAGAACCAGTTCTTATTCCCAAGACGTCACGTCAGGATCATTTAATTCCCCCCCCCCCTTCGGCTGGAGCTCGCCAGCGGATCGAAAATTCCTTCGCGTCGCCTTCCTCTGCACAACAACTGGTAATTACGTAAGCTGAACATTACCTTTGAGTATTTAACCTTTTTTCAACCCTATCCTGTGCTTTAAATGGTTTAGCAAACCATATTATCCCTTTAATTTTTATTTGTTTTACCTTTTTAAATCTCTTCCAAATCTTAATCCTCGGATTAGCCAGATTTCCCACGACCCTTTCCATTCTCTGTTTATGTCAATATTTTCCGTTTTGTGTGTTGTTGATAGTTTTATTAATAAAACTCTATTTTATTAATGATAGCCATATTATTATCCTTGAGTTCAGTTCCACTTCTTAAGCATATTGAAGATAAATAATATCGTTCAACCAGACACCACGCATTCTAAATATAATTGAATAGTTCCCTCAATGAATAGTCATATATGGTATATCGTAGAGAGTCCATTCTACGACAGTTTTACACGTCAGAAATCAACGATTCACGCGATAATTAACCACCTTCAATATTTATATGATA
The DNA here is from genome assembly GCA_963969495.1 of Ceratothoa steindachneri. Taxonomy (NCBI): domain Eukaryota; kingdom Metazoa; phylum Arthropoda; class Malacostraca; order Isopoda; family Cymothoidae; genus Ceratothoa; species Ceratothoa steindachneri. Next base: position 223,713,664 of record OZ018321.1, read on the forward strand.
ACATTGAAATAGGCCACATTGTATTCTCAATTTTTCTCGATTTTGAAAGAACTTTCGATTGTGTCAACCATAACATTCTACTGTCAAAATTTGCTATGTACGGAATTAAAGGCAACTGTCAAAATTGGTTCAAATTATATTTAACTGAAAGAAAGCAATTTGTCTCCGTCAATGGTCAAGCTCATCCCACCTTATTATTACAACTGGGGTCCCACAAGGCTCCGTGCTAGGGCCACTGTTATGTTTAATCTATATATATATATATATATATATATATATATATATATATATATATATATATATATATATATATATATTAAATAATCTCTGTTTAAATTTATAATATTCGCGATGATAGTACTTTATCAACTCCCTTGCCATATGACAAACCGATCCACATTGCATCTACAATAAATAAAGAACTTGAAAATGTCTTCATTTGGCTAAATGTTAATAAACTATCAATAATTGTAGATAAAACCAAATATATTCTATTCTCTTACAAAAATATATTGAATTGCCCCATATTAAAATAGGCGACCGAATAATTTATGAAACTACTCATATAAAATTCTTAAGCATCTTTATTGACAAAATCTGAGTTTTAAGCAAAATATTAGGCATATGTTACGTAGGGACGCTGCTGGACGCGGGGAGGTCGATAGTGCAGGAGCTTGAAAGTCCTGAACTTGTGACACACTGTGGGTGGACGTAGTGCTAGAGCTGAAGAGTCTGTGAACTGGGAACTGGCTGTTGTGGACCATGCTTCAAACACTGGATTTCCAATGAGCAATTCAGTACGAGTCCAATTTGACCAACTAGTTGCCAGCTTTAACGCGCGGGTTAACACAATGAAAGAAAAACAAACCTTATCTTTGTTGTTGTAGTAAGTTCTCCCACCTTACACCCTGGCGGAGAGGGAGGAGAAGAACTCTCCTTGTGAACACTCTCGGCTTGCCAACGCCATTCTCCCCCAGATCGCACCGTGCTTTGGGCGCTCAAGCGAGAAGGAACGGCGGAGTATCGTGTAGGGATAGGAGAAGAAGAATCACGGGTGAAAAGAGAAATCAGTCAGAGAGAAGTTGATCTAATGTGGCTTTCTTCCTGCAAGCAAAGAGAAAGAAGAATAAGAATGGAATTTTCCATTATTAGGACCCACTGATTAACGTGGAATCCGAACCCCAGTCCTTAATTTGTATAGGTTTTTTGTATTTCATCTATCTAGTCATTCTGAACAACTTCTTCTTATTTACCAGGAGAACCACCAATCTATATCATTCTCTCTGTTATTCGTATTCTCCTTTTATTCTTTAAAATTAAGAAGATGGGTGGTTCGTCCAATCTCTATCATTTATTTTTATTTATTCACAGTTGCACTCATGTTTATTCTCTACCATTGATGTGTTTAAGATTTAATTTAAAATATTTTTTTGTTTCTTCTGTTTATTTGCTTTGAGTTAGTTAGTTTTGGTCTTTTTGTTATAATTTTGCCCTCATGTTATCAGTTGGGTTTGTTTTTTCCTTTGCGAATTTTAACTTTAGTGTTCCACTGAGTTCACTTTAGTCTCTTCCCTTTGTTTTGATTGTTTGGACTCTTGTTCATTTTGACATTTCTTCTCTGCGACTCTTTTCCGTTAAGATTGTCTGAATTGGGATAATTGTAAGTGTCGTGTTCGGGTTCATTTAATAATTTTCAGTTAGAATTTGGTCTTAGTTTTGGACGCTATCAAGCTTCCTGTTAATTCATAGGCTCGTAATTTCTTCTCCGTTTTATAATTTGGAAGGGGAATGCTGAGCCATTGCCCACTCTACATCGCCTAAGTTTCCCTAATTGACTGTTTGGTGGAACCTTTTGGTTGATTCGGTGTCACAAACTTTATACTTATCACATACAAAATATCTGTATGTGTTCAAGTGTAATGTGACACAGTTTCCAGGGAAGATTCTGAATTGGTCATTGAGGCGAAACTCTCAACAAGTTAATCCTTATCTAGCGCTTCCTTATTAATTTTTTAGGCACATTTGACTGTTTTTCTGTAGGCTTTGGTCATATCCTGTTGCCTTTTTCTCCTAGGTAGGGGTTAGTCATCACTGACATATACTTTGAGTTTAAGTTTAGCTGTCTTAATACTCCTAGTGTTGCCTTCCACAGCTGTATTCCTCTCTTCTTCGTCTGTCCTTGATTTAGGTTGAATCTCTCCTCTTGACTTAGCCACACATAGGTTTAATATTTCTAAAGAGGGTGGGTTCTCGGGGAACCACATCTTCTTCATATCATATTTAACCAGCATGGTATTGAGGGTGTTTGAAAAAGTTTCTGGTTTTCCAATCCTTATTACATGCACGTAAGAAGTTCCATTGAGGACTCATTTGGTACTGTGAAATGTGTTTATCTAAATCATCGATTGTACCGTGCTTTTTGCCACTCTTGCGTATGTTGAGTTTTCTTGTTTTCTGTTTTGTTTCTAGCTTCATTTTCTTTCCTTGGAATTATCTCTTTCTTTTGGGGGCAAGCCATTGCCATTGTCAGGTTTGGCTTGCTGCAATTGAAATATTTACTCTTCGTCGGTTGGGTGTCTTGTCTAGGTGCTCTTTCTTGTCGTGTGGTCATCCATCTTACAGCAGTTGATGCACATCTTTATGTTGATGTGTCTCTCTCTTTTCATATTTTCTGGTGGGATCCACATGCTAAATAAAAGCAAGACGTTCTGGCAGATTTTGATTACCATTTCTGTCTTGTTGCATACTGTTCTGAAAACATACGTGTGGTTTCCCAATTTTATAACTTCGTGTATTTCAATTCCTGGGTGATTTGTTTCGATTTCAGTTTTTATCCTTCATTCGCGTGTGAGCTTACATACATGCCTATTTTTCAATATATGGAGCTCTTTTTGGCGGGAATTTTAAGTGGAATTCTGCGCTCAAGTCCGAGTTTCTTTAACATTTCTACTTCATCTACAAAACTAATCTTTCTACATCGCGCTCTGGGTGGCATATCACGATGCTCCATTCGATAAGTTTGGGATTTGTATCAGAGCCTCTTATATGTTTCCATAGAGCGTTTTGATGAGCTATTCTCTTTCGAGTTTTTTCCTTTCCTCGATAATCTCTAATTAAACAGAGACATTAGAAGCCGCACCCTTTCTCCAGGGCAGAAGGCGTTCCTGCCATTTTCTTAGCCTTAAAGAGCATCCAGGGCGCTTAGTGTTTATGATCTCTCCTCAATCAGTATTTGTTGTTTGTCTTTCCGTGCAATCAGAAAAGAGATTGTGTCATGACAGTTTTTTTTTATTTCTCGCATCACCTATGAGTCTCTAATTACCACTCTCTTATTTATAGAAGCACTCCGTGACCACCTTACCAAAATAGGCCTAGAACACTTAGAGATCACTAAATTTTGGGCTCCGTTCCCTCTTTTTCGCACTTACTAACGGGGCTTCCTTCCAAGGTCCAGTACGTCCTACTCTAAAGTGGTTCTGAGAGCTGCGGTGTTCAAATTATGTCTATTATACACTTTTAAATAAGTGTAGCAGATTAGGCAGAAAAATGGCGAAAATTAAGGATATATCCTCATTTTGGGTCTCTAACCCGTCTACCGAAAGAGAAGGAATCTACAATCTATCCAGGTGATGCATAGCTCTCTTCTTTCTTGTCATTTTCTTTCTTCAGTTCCGATGAAGCTTTCTACTTTCTTTTTATTTTTTTTCTTTAGTTCCGCTGAAGCTTTCTTCTTCCTTGTGATTTTTTTTCTCTAGTTCTGATGAAGATTTAGCGTTCCCTGATATTTTTTTTTGCTCTGCTTTGATTCCTGTACCAAGCGCTCAGCTCTTATTTCAGAAGCCGATTCTTTTAAACTGACTGATGGATGTCCAAACCATGCCATTTACCAGTTAATTTAAGACTATGTGTGTATAGGGTACAAAGAAAATGTTGATAGACAGAATGAAATGAAATTGGTGAAAAAGAAGGTCGTGTAAGAGAATTGCAAAGGGATGCAAAGCTCCTAGTGATCACTGATCAAGTTTATCGCTTTCATTATATTTTTGTTTCATGTAACTTTTGTTGTTGTTCTTGATTCAGTTATATTTTAACGATGTCCAAAGTATCACATTCAGAGTTAAAATGGGAAGAAAATACATGTATTCCAGTTTATATATTGTAAAAAAATGTTTTAACAAACTAAAAAACGGAATTAAGACGCGTATAGGCGAACTATCAGGCTGAGGAGCTGCAGAAAGGGCTTGTCGAGGAAGTGTAAGTGAGTGGCTGGAGGGGAGGGATTAAACTGCTAAATGTACATGGTTCCTCGATTTCTTCTTCTTGCAATTGGTACAAGTTCATGGGTGTTAGATTGTATAATTAGACTTTGTCGGTTTTCTTGAATATATATTGCTTCACGGAGGAGTAATTGGCGTCTGTTGAGAGCATAGTCTAAAGTTTTTCTGTTTTCTTCCATTATTTTTCTGTTAAGGCAAGTTCCATGTATTTCTCGTGTATGTTTTTTTAGCTTCACCATTGTTGAGGTGGTATGATATTCTTCTTGAAATTGTAGTTTTGGTCATTTTGATATACGAGTTAGGTAAGAGCTAACAGTCTCCTAAGGCACATGTGTACTCATATATCAAGTGAGTCCTTTGTTTGTGTTGAGGAAGTTTGTGGTTATTTTTCATGAAGAAGGTTGATTTCCGCCTATTTCTATAGTAGATTGTTAGAGGGATCTTTTTTCGGCCTTCGTGGGTTTTATTCCTCGGTTAATAATGTCTTTGATTGCTCTCTCGTCTACGTGTTGTTCTGTGCTCAGAGTCTTCTTGTTAAAGAGTTCTATAATGTTTTCCTTATCTGTGTTTCGGTTCTGCTCGGGTTCCTATAGCTGCCTGCATTTCTTTATTGGAGAAGCCATTGTTAACGAGTACCTGAGTGGCTCTCTCAAGTTCATTGTGTGTATCCTTCCATGCAGTGCTGGATTTGGTGTCAGTTCGACACTGAAGAAAAACACTATCAACCTATATTACAAGGCTAATATAAACACAGGCTATCTTGTAGACGAAAAGGCTATCAAAGCCATTTTACATTGAAATGTTACCTTAACAGATACTAATACAGATATATATTTGATAATATATTACAAGACTAATAAAACAAGTAATTGCATTATGAAGAACAGCTGTCTCCCTTCGACGAGTGAACTCCAGGAGGCTAACGTCGTGTATGATTACTCGTGTAAAGTCGGTGACTGCAAACACCGTAATTCCAAGTACATTGGTGTGACCTCCACAGCCCTGTCGAGGCGACAAACCGCTAACCTACAAGATGGAGCAATTAAAATACATGCACACTCTCATGTCCTACTTTAACCCGTGAAACGCTGAAGCTTATGGGGGTAAGGGCACTTTTATTATTTTCTTTTCTTGGAGTATCTTCATATGAACTTGCATTTATCTTGGTATTATGATTTCTTCCTGATGCTTCTTGATGGCGTGATGATTCATTCTTGATTCTTTATGACGTGAAGATTTCTTCTTGTTGAGTTGAGTAAATTCTTCTTTAAGTTGTTGGGTTAATTCTTGATCTTCGTAATTCTTGTTGAAGTAATCTTCATCTTAACTTGACGATGCGATGATTCCTTCTAATTCTGATGACGAGATGACTTCTTCCGCTTCATGATGAGGTGATGATTTCTTGAGACGAGTTAGCCCTTGAAGTCGTTTTCTTTCCGTTTTCCTTGACATCGGTTTTCTCTTGAGTCGTTTTCTTGAGTTGTCCATAAAGCGTTTTCCGTTTTCTTCTGGGATTTTCTCCATAAAAATTGTGGACTTTGGGGATCGATCGCGGGTCTTTAGAATCCAGAGGCTAGCACTCTACCGTTACGCTACGGCGAAGTCCGTGTGGAATTGGAAATTTAATGGGCTATTTATATTCTTGATTTGGAAGGAAGTTTTCTCTCTTATACATCTTCGCACCCCTAGAAGCCTTCATTATTTTAATAAAGAAACTGATTATTAATGTTCAAATTCAGCCAGAAACCATATTTTCGACAACTAGGTGACTCCTTGTTGACCGCCACTAATACCAGCTAACGCTAAACGCAATTCCTTTTACTTGTTTAACATTATCTGTACTATATGTAATGTGATTGGTTATTTTTTGTAGCACTTCTGTTTTAAAATTCTGCTAACGTAAAATTCCCTTCAAGTTTGCCTTAACCATGATTGGTCAATTTTGTAGCGCCAATGCTTGAAAAACTGGCTATCGTTATTTTGCCCTTAAAATTTTTCTGAATTATTATTGGTCAATTTTGTATAGCTTAAGTTAGAGTATAAAAACTATAAATTGACCAGCTATTATTGGGCATTTTTATAGGACTGCTCTGGTTGCCTGAGTTAGTTTCTGTACCGCTGTGACAACTTCGTATCGAAATTGTGCAAAGCAATATTTTAGAAAGTGAATTGTGATACTCGCTTCGAGTAGTGAAAGAAAATTGGGAAAGTGGAAAAGTAGGATACGCTTCGGAAAGTGGACCACTGGCTTATGATCTAGAAAGGTGAAGGAAGAATCTTCACTCCTTCGTGGAAGCCGGGACCGAAGCATCACCTGGCCTACACGCTAGCCTCAAGGAAGTTAAAATAAGGTAAAGTAACATAAAAGTATTTGGACATTGGCCCCTATTTTTCTCTCGCCCCTCCCGTTCTATGAAACGCCTTTAAGTGAACACACACCAATACACATACACCCCATTATATGATGCAGAAGAGATAAGAGAAACTCTCCGTATCACTCTTCGGGTCCTCTCGGAGGGCCGATCGTGAAAAGGTATTCGAAAAAGTTCATGGAACCCTACGCATTGCTTTGGTAAGACTAATTGACTTAAATAATGGTTACTCAGCCATTTGTGCAAAAGAGGCTGACTGTGAAGACTTGACCTCGGGCAAAGCTGTTGAATGCCTTATGACGATTAACCTAAAACCGACCACACCACCACAAATTAGGACCCACCGCAGCCTGATATGCAGGCGCCTCGACCCCTGGGTTGGGAGCCACTCAACGGACGAAATCAAAGAGGAAATCGAAAGGAACCACGAATGGGCAAAGGTAGTCGAGGTACTAAAATTCAAGCAATACACGCACATGTTCCAGGTTTTATTTGAAGATACGGCTATGACTCAAAAGGCTAAAGATAACGGACTACTGCTCTTTAACGTGAGAGTCTGCCTAGAGCAGATGGAACGTGAGGAGTTTTTCGACTTGAAATGTGCTTTCGGTGCTACAAATATGGCAAACATACCACTTTTTACTGCCCTGAGAGTAAAGACCTAAAGCTATGCTCCATCTGTGCCAGTCGCGACCATTTTTGGCGTGACTGCAAGAACACTACCAAAAAATGCTCAAATTGCGAAGTCCCGCACCGGAACATGTCTATGGCATGTCCAGTCAAAAAGCAGGAGATAAGAAAACAAAGCAAACTCAAACGTGAAACTGAGAGGATAAAAGCTAATTTGACCTTCGAAGAAGTTGCAAAAGCCGCCATCGCCGAGTCAAACAACCAGAAAATCTACCTTCACATAGAAAAAGAGCACTCCACGAAAAAAATGTGTTGCATTTATTAAGCAAACATTGCAAACATAACGCGCCCTGGTACCTTTGACACAGAAGTCAATCGCATGCTCTTAAAGAAAGGGCTGCAAGAGCTGTGGTTCCCCGAAAACCCTCCTTCAGAGAAGGTTATGCGTATAACCGTAGCTCCTCAGTGCCAAGACAAGTTCCAAAAAGTGCCAACACCACAGAACACAGCCATATCACGTGACCCCCGACTGAACAAACCTAAAGAACCACATACAGATATCAAGCGCCACTCACACCAAAGAAATACACCACATTAAAAACAAACACACACACGCCCACACCAAACAAGGAAGCAGTGCGACCCAAGGAGACTAGGTCTCTTCTGTCGAGAAAAATCTCCAAAACTCGTGGCCCAAGGTCTACCTCCTCATCACTTGGAAGGGAAACCAATTAAAATACCACGTGAGAGGCTTCAACCTGAAACTATTTGCCCCCAAATCGGCTTCGTTTCTGACTGAAATTTATTCCCGCGAAGTATCGGAGGGTCTTAGGACCGGACGATACAAGTGGGAATGCTCAGATGAGGTTCCGGAGCGGCAGGTTGAGGAGGCCCTTGCACCAAACAAGATCAAACTGACAACAGACTGCTTCCACATGATCACTGATACGGAATTCAGAAAGAAAAGAAACGGCAGGGAGCGCACCCCGCCCATTACACACCAGGGGCTAAAGTAAACCGCGAATAAACATCTACTTTAATCCCACACGCTAAAGAACCCACATTACACAAAATGACCAACAGACTTACGATTGTACAAATGAATGTTGATAGGTGGGACGGAAAAGGTTCCATCTATGGCAACATTTTGCGACAAAGTGACCCTGACATTGTACTTATCAACGAACACGGACTGACCGCGCAAAAAGAATTAAAAATATTTCAATACGTCATCAGCAAAAATTATAGCCAGAAACGGTATGACGGCTGCGCTCTAGCCATCAAAAAAGGACTTAAATACAAAAACTACCCAACTTAGATGAATCATACCTTGCCATTGAGGTAGCTACTACCCTGGGGGGGCTGGTCGTGGCTACGGGGTACCAACCACCAAGACGCAGATATGTGCCCATGCACAACCTTCTACAGATCTTCAGCCATAAGAAAAATGTAATCTTTGCTGGAGATCTGAATGCAAGGTGTGCAGCGACGGGGTATACCTCCTACAACAATGCAGGCAGAAACATCGAAGTATTACTTGACAGACAATACGTGACAAGAATCGAACCAGAATTCCCGACCTACATTACGGGAAAAACAGCAACAAAACCTGATATTGTCTTATCCAGTATCAGGTTTCCATACAACTACTACATTGAACCAGGCCCTATCATTCCGAGTGACCACCAGGCTATTAAAATTACAGTTGGAGTAAATCCCATTCAAATTGAAATCCCAGTACGCAAAAGCTATAAGCAGGCGAACTGGGAAAGCTACAGAAATTACCTTCTAAATTATATCCCAGACCCTTTATTAGATGCCAATTTAGAAGAGATAGATAAAGAGCTGGATAGAATCCCCGACTTCCTAATTAAAGCAGATGAAAATAGTATTCCCCAAATCAAATATAAAACCCTTTCAGCTCCCTATTGGATCCCTTCCATGAAAGACCTAGCCCAAGAACATAGGGACCTGTCCAATGTAGTAGCGCTGATAGGCCCCAACCACAATGCTCATAGAAGAATAAGACAGATTATAGACGAACTACAGACACAAATTACGGACCAACAAATACTGATATGGGACAGACTGATAGAAGGACTCGACATAAAAAGAGACTCACGCACATTCTGGCAGACATTTAAACGTTTAAAAGGACAACCTCCACAGAAAAAATTACACTCAAACATGACGGTAAAGAAATTGACGAAACTAAAGAGATTGAGTAAATGTTTAGGATTTTCTGGTCCTCAATCTTGAAAATTTTCCCCGAAGGAAAGGACATTTATGACATCGATTTCGAAAATGACATAATCCAACAACTAAACACACAAATACACAAAACCTCCCCTCATCATTGTGTGTCGCAGGAAAGAGTGATGAAGGGCTATGGGAGTAAAATAACTGCCCAAGAGCTCTCCGTTGCTCTAAAATCCTTTCGTCAAAGAGCACCGGGTACCACGGGGCTGACCAGAGAGAATTTCATCAAGGCCCCGTCTAGCGTTCTGAGTGGGCTACTTAACATCATGAATGCCGCTCTGAACACAGGCGACTTTCCCGATCAGTGGAAAGTGGCCAAGAGGATTTTCATTCCTAAATCGGGAAAGCCCCCGGACTGCCCTGCCAGATTTTGGCAATATCTTTCCTAGAATTTGCTAGCAAAGTCTTCGAGGAAATATTGGCAAATAGTGTCAACTCTTTTCTCGATGAAGCCAACTTGCATAACGAGCAACAACACGGCTTCAGAATGAAAAGAGGGACTGACACGGCACTAGCCGTTATCACGGAAAAGCTTGCAAAGATCAAGGCAGACAAAAGGCATGCCGACCTGGTGCTCCGTGATGTCAAAAAAGCTTTTGATAAGGTTTGGAAGAGAGGACTACAATTTAAGACACTTCAAGTAGGCCTCAACCCCATTCTTAAGAGGATTCTATGCAATTACATAATGAATAGAAAAGCATACATTCATATCAGAGAACACAAAGGCCCTGAATTAGAGCTCAACTCAGGGGTCCCACAAGGGGACTGTCTCAGTCCCCTCTTATACAACATTAATACACGCGACTTACCACAACCTCTCTCCGAAGGTACGATATACGTCTAGTTCGCTGACGACATATCCCGAATTTGTAGCGCCACTTACCTTCACAGAGAATTTATGGCGAGAAATACGGCTAGGGAGATATTTAACATTAACTCTTTCGAGAGGAAATGGACGATATCAACCAATGCCCCAAAATTCAAAATAATTCCCATGTTTCGCAAGACCTTCGACGAAGGGGAGAGAATCCCCTACTGCCTGGAAGGGGCGGTTCTGTTGCTTAAAATCACCACAGGCGGCTACAAGAGTCACATCGGACGAACAGTCGCGAATAGCAAGAGAGATTTGAGAGATTTTTATAGGTTCCGTGACCTAAATCACTCAAATAAACTCAAGATATTCATTGTGTGCATTCGCTTGAGACTCTTGTACCCCCCGGTGCCGTTAAACGCGAGCGCCAAGACCCACATTGCAAAACTTCAAGTCATCTAGAACAAAGCGGTGCTACTCATTACAAACACCCGAAGAAGAGAACGAAAAAGACAGAGGGAGCTCCATGACTCGGTTGGATTATCTCCGATGAACGTGGGGCTCCACGAGAGAGCTAAGAGGATATGGCAAGCCATTGGCGCCCGCTTGACACCTGAATTCTCCCATACACACTTAGAAGTCGAAGTAGACCGACAAATAAGACCATTCAAGAGTAGTAAACTACAGTCTGACGGTGACGTGACTCCGAAATACACGTGACAAAAGGGCCAAAAAACAAAAAACAACCAATGTGATGCGCAGGTTTCTTTAGTAAAATAAATCCCAAATTAAACACAATTTTGGCAAAACTTAAACTAAAATCCAAATTCACTATTTCAATTCAATTTAAATTCATTAATATAAAAATGATAATAAACTTTTTTAAAAACCCATAGCGTGAATAAAAACCCCGCCTAAAATAAAGGCTTGAATACCTAAAGATCATTAAGATCGAAAATAATAATTATAATTAAATTAACTATGTTAATTTAATTAAATAAACTATATATTTATAGTTTATTAAATAAAAGAACAAAACAAAAACTAACACAAATCAACAGAGCTACCCTTTCACCAGGGACCTTTTTATTCTGTCTCCCACACATCATGTTTTCTTTAAATTCACCCTTTAACCACTTTACTCTCTTACTATTTTCTCTCCAACTCTAACCTAAATTTCACCACCTATTATGTCCAATGTCCAATGCAATTTTGTATAGCTTATGTTAGAGTAGAAAAAAACATATATACTGTAGCATCCTGTAAATCATTCCTACGGAAAGATAGCAGATATTGAAATTCTTTGTTTAGAAGATTCAAGCAAGCGAATTAGACCTGCGAAATTTTCGAAACGAGATTCATCGTTTTCTGAAGAAGATACAAAAGAGACATTTACATTCAGACGGAAATTTGACTGAGCAAACTAAAAGGACGATCCTTTCCTTCCTATCCTCCCTACTTTAGGGTGAGTCGGCTAGGGAAGCTAAGTCTCGATAGGTACCTTCTCGAGCAGGAAACTTATCTAAACCTGGCGGCTAACTCACCGCAGGATGAAGCTTACCCAGGGACGGATTAGACGCATGTGAGTGGTGGCCTCAGGCTGGGTGAGAACAAAAACTGTTAGGGCTAGGTGATAGGCAGGTAGACAGGGCTACAGACCTTTCAGTCAAATAAGCCGAGGAGATAACCAGATATAACGGCACTCTTTATCTCCTTTTAGCCTCTCTCTCTTTTCTTTTCCGCCTCTTCTTCGATTAAGAAAAATAGAAAGAAGAAGGTCAGCTGTCATAAGATGAACTCCACCAAACGTGTCCCAATAGAACAAATGTATTTAGGATCATATACGGCGAACTTGGAGTGGTAGTAGTGCGGCTCCTTGACTATTCAAACTCGTATATCTCACTCTCCCCACACGATAAAGGCATCAAAAAACTGTTATCGGAGAAGGCAGCGACTTAATGAGAAGGAATTGGCTAAGAGGCTAAAATACTCCCATAAATCGAGGCGCTAAAAAAACAGTTTACTGCAGCCAAATTGAGCCCAGGATTGGGGAACACAATGACGAAGAGATCAAGAAGGAAAATGAGAGGGCTCAAAGTTAGACTAAGTTTAAATAAATAATTAAATTTAACAAACGAAGTAATGACACCGAATATACTCACGTATTTAAGGTGATCTTTAGGGAGACCAGTATGGCGATGAAAGCCAAAGAGATCAGCATTCTGGCTTTTGATAAAAAAATACCCCCTGACCAGATTAAAAGTGAAGACTTCATAAGTGTCCAAACTTGCTTCAACTGCTTTGCCCTTGAGAAGCACGTCACTCGAGATTGCCCAATGAAAGATGTTAAATGGTGCTCTGAATGTAGCAGTTAATTCCTTATGTATCTAAGGTTTAGGCAATTTTAGTTTGAGGAATTCCTTGTTTATAAACTACTCGGATGGCGCTATAAATTAATCCTTATGAAGAATTTATGCGACATTTACAGAGTATTTTCTATGGAAGCATATGGCTTTACTTTTTTGAATGCATATTATATATTCACTCATCACTTGTATTATTTGTGTTTTATACTAACGGGTCTTTCTATTATTCATTTTCAGAGATGAGTAAAAGAACTAGTACATCAACAAGTCACAGTCACATTGGCACCCCGATTCTAGAACTTTCTTTTTATGAGCTGCCAACAAAACAATAGATTGGTAAATATATTCAGTATGTAAAATACAATAAATATAAATGGAACAAGGATGTTATTTCTCAAGTATCCGAGACCACTACTGAGATTTGGGAAAGCCAGTATTCCAGTTTAGATGATCAAGAATGATAAAACCAAATGGCTTCGAATGGTGAAAGAAGCGTCTGTGGTATCAAAACAAGTCACGAATGCCACTAAGATTACGAAGTTTATCTCATAATTTGGTCATCTTTTGATATAACAGGCTACCAGTGTGCTCACCACAGAAACAGAAAAAAGCAACAGAGTGGACGTGATAGTCCGCGACAGTGTCAAATTCTTCGACATGGTGTGGATACCTAATCTGAAAATAAAAATTAACAAGCTAGACATAGAAGAAAACCTATGGAAAATTATATACAATTAGCTATATGAAAGGAAGGCTAAATCCCCTAAATAATGACGTACGGGAGATGTATTCTAACTAGAAGCGTGTGTGCCTCAAGGCAGGTGTCTCAGCTTAACTCTGTCACCCTATACACCAACGAACTAACACACCCCTCACACTAGAGTGCGATGTATATAAAACTAAAAGATGATATCACGCAAATAATAACACGTGACAGAAAAAAAACGAGAAATTGCTCAAAGAGCAGCAGGAAAAATAAAATATATATGTGATTATGAATTGAGGAACAAAATAACAAGGTCTGCTGACCAAAAAATTGCGTGCTCTCACTCATTCTGATTTTTTACCTTACGACTTTCCAAACATTCAATGATTACCGGACAAACCTTGGGAGGACCTTGGTAATTCTATCAGTCGAAAGAGAATTAAAAACAACATAAGTGTTTCAAATTTTTCTAGAAAAGGCCGAATAGTTATGGTGTTATTTCCAAAACAAAATAATTATATAGCTAACCTTGAGAGGACCTTGGTAATTCAATCATTCGAAAAAGAATGTAAAATAACAAAAGGGTTTCAGATTTTGTAAGAAATGGCCTAATAGACATGATGCTATTGCCAAAACAAAATAATTTTATGGCTACACTTGTGAGGACTTTAGCAATTATATTATTCGAAAGAGAATATAAAACAACAAAAGGGTTTCAAATTTAGTTAGAATCGGCCGAATATTTATGATGCTATTGTCAAAAAAAAAAATCCATGGCTAACCATTAGGAGGACTTTGGTAATTATATCTTTCGAAAGAGAATGTCAAAGAACATAAGGTTATCAAATTTCATTAGAATAAGTCAAATAGTTACAATGTTATTACAAAAACAACAAAAAAGCAAAACGGAGACCGACCGACATTGTGAGGTGTAGAGTCGCTCGCGACTAGACTCACACGTGACTAAAAACAAACTGAGGACAAACTGCTTGCTAGACCTCTCCTTAAACCAGATAATAACCGAAGCAAGCTCCAAAATGATCACACTTCACAGATTTGGAAACTTATCAAATGAAACACAAGGAAACTCTACATGGCCTCAAAATGACATAGTAAATAATCCCTACGCGACACATAAATAATAAAAAAAAGTATCTAAAACTGGGCTACTTGGTTCATTACCAACAGAAGAAGGAATGATATATTAACATCAATGGAAATATGTACATACATCAACGCACAATGTTGGAGCCGATAAATTTAGATCCTTTATGAAAGTGCGATGAGCATCTGGAAAAATATTACCAAATAATAACCAATAATGAAATGAGCCAAATAACCAAACCTGACCAAGAAATCCATAAAGTTCGTTATTAACAACTATTTAACTTCAGCTGAAAAGGAACATTGAGGAATATTAAACCAATTACGGCTTAACCCGATATAGATAATCGATAAGACTACCATATCAGAGAATCATGCCAAACCAAATTGAGATATAAAAAAAAGAAAAAATATATAAATAACAAAGGTTAAATGTGGGAGAAAAATGACAAAATATACAGAATTAAACCCCCAAAAGGATAGCAACGCTTAAATGACCAAATGAGAACAAAAGCACGAATGCTAAAATAAATAACAAAGAAACAAAGAAAAAACCCGAAACGAAAGAGTTTGGCATCCAATAAATTCAGAATCTTCTTCATCTAAGTTATTCTCATCATCCTCTTCCTCCCTTTACTCTGTGGAAAGCATCGCCCTGGTATTAAAATTGCACCAGCAAAGGGTCTCACAGCAATAGGAAAAATTGTATCAAATGTCTACGCATATATATATGGCATGAAAGACTCGACGTATAGGTGAGAATGGATGGGGAGAAAGAAAAGTCCAGACACTTCACAGAGCTCTTTATTGACGTTTCGCCTCTTGGCTTCCTCAGAATGGAAGCCAAGAGGCGAAACGTCAATAAAGAGCTCTGTGTAGTGTCTGGACTTTTCTTTCTCCCCATCCATTCTCGCATATATATATATATATATATATATATATATATATATATATATATATATATATATATATATATATATATATATATATATATGTATATATAAATATATATATATATATATTTATATATCTTAAGAGAGCAGATGGGTTGCGCGTTGCCAGGCGTATACCTATTTTTAGGATAAATAAGTAGGCTAAATTTAGGAAGTTCATTATTATATATTGACTTAAGGTACCAAAATCAAATTAAACTCTATCAAAACCTTACTTTCTCGCGCTAATTAATCTCAGTTTTATTTTAAAAACAAAAACATATTTCCTATTCTGTAATAGTTAAAAGCCTTAAATTTTCATAATTTGAATATTACCACCTCTGCTGCTTTCCATTTCCTATATAATTAATTTAGAAATATCTGATAACTCCTCTAAAAAATTCTTATGTTTGTATATATTTATAATCTTATATCCTTAAAAATGAGTTCCTACCCGAAACGTCGGTACCAATAAGTTAATATATAATAATGAACTTCCTAAATTTAGCCTGCTTATTTATCTATATATATATATATATATATATATATATATATATATATATATATATATATATAAGGACACATAGGAGGCTGAGGTACATGTGATTTATTTATGGAACAACGTTTCGGGCGTATCACCCATCTTTAGGTTCTAAAACATAAATTAATCTAATACAGTTAAAGAATGTTAAAAATATTAAAAATAATTAGGTTATGACTATGTAGGTAAATCAAAAATTAGAAAATAACTCAGGAATTTAAAAGTCAAGAGAATCAAATTATCAATCTAATATAACACTATTGAAACGAAAAAAAACACACAAAAAAACAAAAGCAAATAATTACAGTATAATATTGCTTACCGATAACTCAGGAATTTAAAAGGCAAGAAAATCAAATTATTAATCTAATGTTATCACTATTGACACGAAAAAAAGAACCAAAAACACAAAAGTAAAAAATTACAGTATAATATTGCTTACCGATGAAGTTCAGGAGAAATCACAAGGTGAAGAAATTATAAAGGATGTGGCTTAAAGAAGGATAGGAATTTGATTGGTTGGTTGTTAAATAAGAGAGGGTTGGCTGGTTGTTGAATGAGGTAATTAAAATTAAGAAATAAGAAGGGGAACAGCGGTATTATCTATGTTGTGTGTAGGAGATTTTGTACGAATTAGTAGGGATTCCAAAATTTAAAGACTATATTCATTGTTATTATGACCAATTATTTTGAAGTTATCTATGAAACATTCTGTCTTGCATTGTATACTATGATTTCTTATTACAGAAGCTTCCTTCTTAGACAATATTTTTCTAGTGCGATGGCGTATTCCCATGTGAGAACAAAACCTCTCCTTCAATGAGCGAACCGTACTACCAATATAAGTTCCTTGCAAACAACAAGGACAAGTAAAAGCATAAACAACGCGGCTGCTCATTTCTAGAGGAAGTTTGTCTTTTGACGAGAAGAAACTTTCTATGAAAAGTGGGTTAACAAAAGTGATTTTGAAGTTGGTATGAAAGAAATATTTTTTGAGTAATTTGTTGCATTTTCTAGTGAATAATTTATTGTAAGGTCCCATTTCTGGTACTACGAAAAATTTTCATTTTTGGGAACATTATATGAGAGAAAGGATGGAGAGTAAATTTTGGTAAGAAAATTATTGATTAGTTTGTCAACCAAAGGTGGGGGGTAACAATTATTTTTAAAATAAGACTTCAGAGTCTGAAATTCATTGTGCATTAGGGAATAATTGGAGGAGAGATGCTAACCTCTATATATTAGAGATTTAATTGCACTGAGTTTGTGTGACAAGTCACAATGGCTGAAAAAACTGATTTCTAGGCCACTAAAAGTAGGCTTTCTGTATATTGGGGTAGTTAGTTTGTCGTTTTTTTCTATAATGACGTCTAGAAAAGGAAGTTGATAGTTACTCTCTAATTCAATGGTATATTTAATGTTGGGATGATAAGAGTTTATAAAATTAAAAAAATGGTGGGCATGTTCTATATTATCAAAAATAGCAAAGGAGTCGTCATCATACCTACGATAAAATATGGGTTTGAAATCTAAAGGGCAATGTTTCATAAAGTTATTTTCAAGATGAATCATGAAAATATTAGCTGCTATTGGAGCAATTAGTGAGCCCATTCCTACTCCATCTATCTGTTGGTAAACCTTGTTATTAAATAAAAAATAATTCATATTAAAAATCATTTCTAAAATAGTCTTGAAATTTTTACGAGAGAAATTGTGAAAGGTGCCTGTTTTGTTAAAAATTAGATTTAAAATAATATCACTTGTTTCATTAACAGGAACATTTTTAAATAGTGAGGATACATCGTAACTGACTAGGACTTTGAGAGTGTAAACTTGTGTGACAATAATTCATTAATAAAAGAATAGCTGTTTTGTAAAGATGGCATTGAGTTTTTTCCTTGTTTTCGAAGGGCATCTGTCAACGAAGTGAAAAGGGTACTTCAGTTCGATTAAATTGCAGATAAGGTGGTTAATTTCATCCTAAAGTTAGATTGAGTCGCATGTTCTTTAGGATCGGAGAAAATAAAAAATAAAGAACAAATATATTAACGGATGTGTCATGTAATGAGAAGAAATGTATGTAAGCATTTCAATTTGTAGGTTTTCCATAGACTGAGCACTGAATATGATCATTTAAACGGTGGATTTTACGTCTAGAAACAGTAAAAATGTAACAAATTCAGGTTGTGTAAAAATTCATTAAAATTGTTATTGTCTACTGGCCATGCCGATAGGATATAATCTACATATTGAAACCAGATAAGAGGTTGGAAATGGATTCTAGGGAGGAGGGTTGTTTAGTAGTTTTTCCTGAAACAAGTGCATAGGATGGGAGAAAGGAGGTTATCTTCAGTTGAAAATACATCATTGTCGAAAAGAGACTGATAACCCCATGTGGGATGCCCTGGAATGACCGTGAGCCCCTCATGTACATACAGCGCCCAGGACCTGGTGCACTTTAATTGCAGATAACGAAAGCGTTCTAAGCAGAGCGAGCTCAAACAGATTGGAAACTCTGCGCGACCGTGAGAATCCACGCAGGACGCACCTCATCTGATAAGAGCTGCTCCCTTCAGGCACCTTAAGCGATGTACTTCCGCTGAGGCCACATAAATACTCAGTCAAGGGCCACCAGAAATCAATACAGTTGTGAGTACAGTTGCGGATAGCAGTACTGTGCAGATCCCCTGCGTAGCACCCGCCAGCCCCGTGACATGAGAAGTCGCCCTCGACTGTGTCTCACTCGCAGCCGAAAACAAGCGTTGTCAATAGATAGACACTAGTCAACAGACAAACATCTATCAACCTCGGGTCAGCTCCGTTATCACCTGGCGTACTTCCTCGTTCATCTTCAGCGAGGTTAAACAAAGTGTTTGCAATCAGACATTGCAAATCCCGTCGTGACCAGGCCCGAGCCAATCCGTTTTACGTAAGTCTCACTAAGAACTCAGCCTACCCGTTTTTTTTCTCAAGAGTTCGTTCGTACGTCCAATGAACGAGCCTCATCGAGTCGCGTTATACCCCGACCCCGAGGCTCCGAGACCATAATTATGTACTTCCGTATTCCCCCATTAATTTCGTGTTGTTTATCCATTCCAGAATTACTTATATCCCTTATTTTTGTATATAGTAAACCATTTTTCTAAAGCCAACTAAGGCCAACTATCGCACTCAGTTTGTGATTGTTTTCCCACGCTCTCTGGGATCCCGATTGCCCCTAATATTTTAACTGCCCGTACCCCTGTTCCATCTGAGCACAGTCAAGGTAACTCAATGACCTTGACTTTACGACAATTATCAGTTACACATAAGCGCACAAATTTAACAATTTTAGGGATCAGTAAGGGTAGGTTAATATCTAGATTGGGAAAAACTCTCTAGAAAAAATCAAGCGCATCATCGTCCGTGGCTTTCGTAAAAAAACAGATGCCATTCGAAAGACGAAAAAACTTGTACGCCATCTACACACCGCGAAGGGTCGACCTTAAAAAATGTATTAGTTTCCCATACGCTCCAGCTTTGTCCCCCATAAAATCGTATGCGAACGGAAATGACATCAATATCACAATTAAATATTCTAATACCATATACAAATCTTTGACTAGACTGGGTCCAATCAATCATTATGCTGCGGTATAATGTATACCATGCCATTATTGCAATTTGGCATACATCGGAGAGTCGGGTCAATTTAATAAGAGGATAGAAGAACACCAAGCCGATATATAAAGTTCTTCAAGTCTAAATACGCACATGCAGAATTACGACCATAGAATCAATTTTAACCTAGCAAAAAGAATTTATAAATCAAACAATTATATTGAGATGAGAATTGCGAAATCTATTATCGATAATTTCATTTCATTCGAATGGCAATACAAAATCAACAAAGATATATGGAATAAGCAATTGCTCTTGGAGATTAGTAACTTCCCTGAGTCCAAAATCCCTGTATTTTACCAGATTGTTTCCTGCGTTTTCATTTTGTTTAGTATTGTGTTCGCCTTATATATACTGGGAAAAATTTGTCGAAACTAGTCCTGTAGTTATAAATAAATTTTAATCCAAATAATGTGGCTTACTATTTACTTCTCAATGATAAATATCACGCTAATGTGATATCTTCTAATATATATATATATATATATATATATATATATATATATATATATATATATATATATATATATATATGTTAGGAGGGTGCTTACTGTTCGATATTTGAAAAGTTTGCCGCCACCCCTCAAAAACGTTATTTTGGTGTGGAAACAGCGTGGCTAAAATGCTATCCAAATTGAAAGTTGTTTACTGGTGGCGCCTGGTGACTAAAGTTTATCCCTCATGAAGGTTCATAATTTATTTATGATAATAATAATGTCTCTAATTGTGAATAGGTGGACAAAGGAATTTTGTTAGTTGTTAACCAGGCATTGTTTTTCTTTCACAGAATGAATCAAATTGTTTCTGTTAAATTTACTTGTCAGGGAAGCCTTCCCAACCATTTCGATGAACAAGCTCCACTCCAAGAATGTAGTTTTAGAGTTTGGGAATGAGGTCTATGGTCCCCTCATTTTTCGAAGAGACTGACTTCACCATAGTCCGTTTGGTTCAACGACACAGGAATATGTTAGATGATGGTAATAAGGCTTTTTATCTCACGAAACCAGCTCCCCGGATGTAGGACGCGAAAATAAAAATATGTGCATGCTTTTAAGGATTGGAAATAATAAAGTGCTTAAAGCATGCAGAATTCTAAATAAATTCTCCCGGCTACTGAAAATTATCAGAGTATTACAATGACTGCCTGATTTCAAACGTTGCAGACTTCCTTGACTAATATAATTCCATTAGTTCCATTTTTTTATAAAACTATATATAAAGGTAAGGGAGGCAGTCTTCAGTTTTATGTATGTGCGATAAAATTTAATCTCAATGGTGTCAGATAGTATCGTATTAGCATACCTAATGGATATAGTTTTTTATTCTTTGTAGCTGGCGAAAAAAGTAAATCCAACTTTATGGTACTCTTAAGGCCATCGCTCAAAACTAAAAGATTGTGAAATGTATATTTTCAGGATTAAAGATCAGATTGTAGGGAGCGTGTTCTATAATAGGTAGACTACTGGCACCAAATTGCAGGATTCAATAGACCCAGCAAGAAACTCCACAAAATGGATTTGCGGTGGTCCGATTAAATCATAACGCGTGGGAATACTCATCTGTGAAGCTTCATACGAAACAGGATTAGAATTAATACAATTCTTTTGTATTAGTTCTAACCCTGTTCCGTTGAATTCCTTTGTTCTCCATATGGATTCAATTCCTATGGGCTTGCGATCCTGAGCAGTTTACAATTATACATGTACGACCTGCCACAGTCGTTATGTCAGCCAAACTGGCTTACAACTAGAATGCAGGATCCCAACGTCCTTAGGTTTGTCTCATAGGACTGGCATCTCCCTTCACTCAGATTCTCAGCAACAGAGCCGTTTGGAGACTTGAAGCGTGGCGTTAGTGCTCTTCTTGAGAGTCAAGTTGACCCTTTAAAGGACTGCGCCTGCTCAAGTAGTCACTTAAAGGTATCCTCTTTGAATGGATCGTAAGGTCTACTAGGGTACCTCCTTTCCTTGTTACTCCTCGTTATCTTCAGCCTCGTCTTCTCTCGAGTTGAAAAACCTAGTCACTGTAAATCAATAAAATTAACCCCATCCTAAATAATTACACTTCAATTAAACTATTCACCGTATAACCAACCAACACATTAATACATCAGCCAGCCAGCCAACAGACCAACCGAACCAATTTCGTTATAAGTTTACTAGCCCTAGTTAGTTGATACTCCAACGATACAGGTTAGTCCCTCTATGTAATCCGTTCACAATTGTTTCTTGGTTTTTATTTTTAATTTAATATAGGAAGATATTTTATTGTCTAATCCAGTTAGGTATAGTTTTTGGTACTCAAGTCAGTTTATGTTAAAATTTCACTTCTTCCTATTATTTTTAATAATTACACTGGATAGTATCAATTAATTCTATCTATTGTTATTTGTGTTTTACATACATCTCATTATTTCGCAATTGTATTTATTTACCCTGCTTCCAACGCGTTTTCACCCATTATATAATGTATTTTTCTAACTTATTAACAGTTTTGTTAATATTTTTGGCTCTTCTCATTAGTCACTGATGATAGTTCTAGTTGCGGTCCGAAACGGACGGTCAATTAATGCTTAGACCAATTTTCATGGGTTTTCATATTCCTTATATATATATATATATATATATATATATATATATATATATATATATATATATATATATATATATATATATATATATATATATATATATATATATATATATATATATATATATATATATTTATATATATATTTATATATATATATTTTTATATATATATATATATATATATATAATATAAACATGCTTTCTAAAACTTTAGATTAACTCTGCTCATTCTGATGAATTATAAATTCTCCCATGAGACTCCATAGCTTCTCCGACTTCTTGATATTATAAAGTGGACTCTCCCAATTCGTGGCATTCTTCCCCGAAACAAATGAAAATTTTCTTGACTTTGCTATTTCTTTCTCAGCAAATGACATCCTCCTGATAGCAACTCATTAAAAGCAACTTCTCACCCCTCTTTCATCCAAATATGTTTATATCATACTTTTTCTTGAAAACCACTTTGTTCTTCATCTCTACCCTAGATGACATGGTACCCGGGATCGTGGTAGGGGCACTGAGCTTACCTACTTATTCCTCTGATATTAACTCCTATTCTACCTTTCTGGAATTTAACCCTGAAATTGATAATCAACGTATACTAGCTAACATCTATTACAATCCAAAACGTGTTCAAGCTTCTTGATCTTTACTATCATCCCCACCGTTTTTATCCGTCTCCTCCCTCATTATCCCTGCTATTTATACTATCTTCTTACCTTAAACGATAGTTTACATACGTTTATGGACTCATTTTATTAATTTTACTCGGATCGTCGCCACCGAGGACTCCCCCTCCCTTGCCCGCCGAAAAATTGAAATCATTCCTTACTTCTTAGAAAAAGAGCAAATCTGATCATGAATCTCTCTCTATGTTTTTACGGTCAGTTCCTTCATTTCCTCAATAATTATGTACATTACTGTTATATTTAACACTTCCCTTTCCGTATCATTTAAATTATCTCATTCCAAACACACTCGAGTTTCCCAGTCGTAACAAGATATACCTTGAAGCAAAACGCCTTGGCAAGGTACTGCTTAATCTCTCAACATCCGTTATTTAACTAATCTCTAGAAAGGCTACGATCAGCCAGATTTCTAACTGCATGTCCACCTACAAAACTAAAAAGATAGTATGTGGATGAATCCCCTCTGAATAATATTATTTCTCCATCTCCTAAGACAGTATTTCGGGAGAGACAGCGATCCGTTCCCCCCCTCCCCTCACTTCCAACCTCTCCCTCTTTTGACCCGCCGCCAGGTTCCCGTCAAATTCACACCTAAGCTTCCTCCCGGTCGTCTCAACCCCCCTCCCCCTGGCGTCGGGAGCCTGCTTTGTATCCTCTCCGTGAACCGCGTTTATGGCCCCCACTGCTGTCGCTTATCTGGCTGCTGATCCTAGCCGTTGACACTTCTTAGTAAGGATGCGCTCGGTTTATACGCCCGATAACGAAGGTTAAGAAGGTCTCAATCTCTCTCTCTGTTTTGAATAGCTCTGGGTATATATGCACCCGCTCCAGGCTGAAGGACAGATGCAGTTAGACGCAACCTCTCCGAAAGGAGTGTACTTCAACGAGCTCTCTATCAAGAAGTATGAGTGACGGTCACAAGCCACGGAAGAGCTGGACATCACCACCACGTCTTCGGGTCTGGGAGAAGAGTCTCCTAAGGCAACGACAGCCTTTTCTCATTCGCCTTCGGATCAAAGATTGGAGAAGCCGTCCACCGAATTTCATCTGGTGACATCTTACGACAAGAGGTCCATTAGCTCGCTCAAGGTGAGTGTAGAGTCATCTCCTCCAACCTCCAACCGCCTTTCTAACTTCGTTCGGTGACTCCTGAGGACAGGAGGCCCTCGTCTCGCAAACGCAAGTTTGAGAGAGTAGTCTCACCCGCTGTGAGTTGTGTTTGGATATCACCCGTAAGTAATCAAGGTCATCAAGAACTCCCCCTAGTTGCCCTACCTTACCCTCGAGTTTCAAAGGAAGTAAAGCATTCATTACCCTTAATCTCCCATTATAACCATTTCGTAACCACGGTTATCTAATTAGTATTCGGAGCTTAAGTCCGTCTCATTTATGTTCTATTTATATGCATAATTATTGTTGTCCCTTTTTATTACGTGTGTATTAAAGATCTGTTTTTGTCTTTGTGGATAGCTGCCGATAGCCATTTAAATCGCAATCTTAGAAACAATAACAGTTGTCGCCTTGCTTGGCCTACCTTAGAGCCTGTGTGCGCATATTCACGTACACTTAGCCATACCTCGACATAGTACATTGGAGATTCAAGGCTACTCGTAGTCACAACACTATTATCTCCGGGTTGATACTGATTGGTTTTCAATCCTGGTAATCCTCAAATGCTGTCAATCCTAATAGTCATCATCAAAAGTAGAAAAAAAAATTACATTTCCAAATATAAAGTTTAGTTTTGTTCAAGTTGGATAAATCTTAATTTTATTTTGTTGCATCTGATAATCCATAAGTGACAAAGAATTTGAAAAGTATCCTATTTGGCATTACATGCTTTAAGAATTTAGAATTAAAACGGTGCAGGTAGCGTGCTCATTTTTTGTCTTGCAAATTTGTGCTTTGGCGCGAATGACAAATGTTGGTAGATGGGGAACACAGTCAATTTGAACAGGCAGTCGGAGCAACTGAATCCTTCTGGGTACGGAAGAGCTGCCCTGTACTTTATTGCACGGTATAATCTGACGTGGAATAACGTTTCTCTAAGTAGTACCTGCAATTACCTGGTAAAAGCCTTGTACAACGAAGGGACAAGGAGCTAAATTTTGTTTTACTTGTATACAAGATTTGCTCAAATTGTTCCTCTTCAAAGGTTTACAAGGGTTTTATACAAGACTTATATAGGATTATATAGGAGGAGCTAAGGACCGTCTCAAAGGGGTTTACCAAAAGAATGATCTATTAGTTGGGAGGTAAGCGATATAAGCCACGAGAATATGTATATATATATATATATATATATATATATATATATATATATATATATATATATATATATATATATACAGTTAGATATACATATATCCTTAAGTGTACGTAGGCCTCCTTCACTACCTAAGAGGTCGTTCACTTTGTAAGAGTTATCCGTTGATTACGAGGTATAAGAGTGCGATTTACTACAGGGGTCGAGCGTTTAATGAGTTTATCAAGTTGTAGTTCAAAGATATATTTAAAGAGTGAAAGCCCAAAATATAATTTTAATAAGTCACTGGTTGACATTTATATACATACGGAAAATATAGGTAATGTAAATAAGGACAATTCTTACAAGATATAGATTAATTGGCAATCGATTAACGGTAATTACATGTTAATTAACTTTTAAATGGGATACTATAAATCCGTTATACAGAGGGAATATTTATATGTCGGAAAATGGGTCGATTAATGTAAGATACAAGCAAGGGTCGTTTTACCTTAATGGGGTCACCTAGAGGAATGGGAATCCCTTAGGGAGTCGGTGCGGGGAAAATGGAGATGAACAATGGTCGTGATTCTCGGCCGAATATCCTGATGGTGACGAGGACTAAGGGGGGTGACCGGAAGACGAGTTCACGATCATTCTTGAAGACGGACGATGTCACCCCTGCTCTAGAAAAGTGCACCCTTCAAAAATCGAGACCCTGACGTGGCACGGCGCAAAGTTTCACACGGGAAACTGAAGATCCTTGAAGGCGAGTTCCAGATAAGACGAGAAGGAATCCAGCCCAATTCTTCGGAGATGAAACGATTCGAGGCTTGCTCTGAACAGAGTAAGCCTTCACAAAAGAGATGGATTTGCCTTGTGAGATCCAACCTCGATGATATAAGCGAATACCAGAGACTTGGGGAAACAGACACACGATCTGAACTGAACACGATAGGTTCTTCAACTCACGCTGCCGATATTCGAAAACCCAGGGTATTTATATGACGGCCATTTTGGGGGTTTCTTCTCGTTTTCATACTCAGACAACTGGCTGAATACTTCCGGCGGCCAGATGGATTAGCGTCTCTCGCCTAACCCAAGTCTAATGGCCTTTACGATGTGGGCGGGAAACTTTTGGGTAGCACTTTCCAGACTACGAAGATTAGTGCTTCTTCGGCGAGGTAAAAGCTTTTAGCACCACATTTAATTGACTGCACCTGTGAAGCGGCTGACGGTATTCAAAATTCTTTCTTCTTTTTTTTCTTTTTGTATTCCACGTGGAGTTATACTTAGAAGACATAGAGAGGGAAGGAATTCATGAAACAAATGAAGGGGGTATTGTTCTTGCCGTCCCTTTCCCTTACATGCCTCCCTTCCCGAGATGGCTTTTTCCCAACACCAAGGGGAAGGAAAATGGCATCTCGACCAAAACCCATCGGTATTAAAATTTAAGCCGACACTGCGGCCGTCAAGGTACAGAATTTGCTCCGTTTGATCCCAGACGACGGATATAACTTACACATACATTTAGGTTAATGGGTAACTAACTACATAATTAAAATATATATAGTTTCATGTAAAAGCAATACCACAGTTTAGAATACGGAATCAATCAAGCGGAGGGACAATCAAGGAAATAATAGAAAAGAAATCAATAAGAACAACACGTATATACAAGCAATACACTAAAATAAGGGCGTAGGCACACACGCACACAAATAAATTTTACAGGGGCAAACAACGAGCTCAAATATATATGTACATGAACTTATAGGGAGCAGGGTCTTCTACTGAATTCCTACTAAGACTGTTTGCTTCATAGCTTTCACTACATTTTAAATACAAAATTCGGAATTGATATGGCATCAATAACAAACTCAAGTGCATAAGCCTTCCGTTTTGGCTTTTACAATTTCTCAAGTACGCCGAGGACGGTGATCCGTTTTGATCACGAACTCCTGACCTATCAAATACATTTCAAACTTTCGGGCACCAAAAACTATTACCGTTGCCTCAAGTTTTATTACTGCATAGTTTTTATCGCGCGGTAACAGATTCTGTCTTGCATAAACGATAGGATAGCGCTTCCTATCTTCTTCGTACTGCAGCAACATTCAACCGATGCCATGGTTGCTGGCATCCGTATGGATTCCAAACAATTTGTTCAGGTTCGGGAGCCGCAATATGTGGGCAGATATTAGCCTATCCTTCATCTGCTGGAAGTGAGAAATTGCCTTGGGGCTCCAAACGAGGGAATCTGCGTAGTTTTTCTTAAGGAAAGAGTTCAGGGGGGACGCTCAGGCTTCAAAGTTACGGACGAAGCGCCGGTCGAAGGAGGTTGAACTCAAGAAGGAACAGAGCGGCTTCTTAGTACGGAGAACGGGCATATCTGAAATGGCCCTGACTTTTCTTGCTGGGGCGTTATTTGATTTTCCCCAATGTGAAATTCAAGCTACTTGATAATGTCGTAAGCAAAATGATACTTGGAAGGACCCATGGTCAGACCATGCTCTCGGAGCCTATTACAGAGGGAACGAAGCGAAATTAGATGTTTATCTCATGTGCGTGTAACTACGTATACATTATCACAATAGTATGACACATTGTTCAGACCATCTAAGATGTGGCGCAGCATTCTGTTGTAATTAATACAAGCAGTGACTAAACTGAATGGAAGAAGCTTAAATTGCATAAGCCCTTTTTCTGTTGGGAAGGCAGTGTATTTGCGTCAGCTAAACTGGTGAAATATTGGCATTGGATGAAACAACGGACCACTCGGAAGCGGTTGGCTCGTCCCAAGTAGTCCTGGACTACTTCAAATTCATCGTGGTCGGGGCTCACTGGGAGCAGCAACTTTTTCGATACGACTATGCGCGTGCATCCCGTATCTCTGACCAGCGTTAAAACCCGGCAACCATTTTTCAATCCGGTTTCAAATTCAAGCCACCGGGGGAGCTCTTGTTAAATAAAAAATTAACTTGAGATTCCGGGCGGTTATTCACTGGTGGAGAAGCAGGTGTTTCGGAGCGAGCAGACGGAGGAGAAAGAAGGCGCTTACTTGGTGGAGTTTGTGGCTGGGAGCAGAACGGAATTGTAGATTTTAGGAACAGTTCGTCCTCACATGCCCGGGGGTTCCGCAAGAAAAACAGACGATGGGTCTTCTGGGATAATCTGTGCCGAGGGATAAAGGATGGGTGGCTTAACATACCTAGGTTCAGACGGGGGATGATATTTAGGTTTGGAGGGACCTGGGAGCTATACGAATTTGGAAGCGTTCTCCGGGTGAAATTTAGGGAAGTGGCCTTTACCCTTAGGGGAGGGAAGATGTTTCTTCTTCGGAACTTTGGGGTAAAGATTATGATTGGTCCCGTGCAAATCCGCTTCTTTGATGCATTTTTTGAAGAAAGCAATTCTTCCGTCATTGATGAATTTACGGATTTCAGAGGGCAGCGTAGCCATTAATTGATCCCGCAAAATGAAATCAGACAGAGACTCATAGTCGCCGTTTACCTGGGCGGAATCCAACAAAACCTGCAGAATTCTTCTGAGGGTGAATCTGAACTGGCGGTAAGTCTGGCCAGGTAGCAACCTTGCCTGACGGAACTTTGCCCTGTAGAAGTCCGGATTCATGTTAATCGCAGCCAAGAGTTCGAACTTAGGGATCGAATAGTCGAGGGTAACCTCGGCGGGTAGCGTAATGAAAGTATCTCGCAGCTGAGTATTAAGGAGAGACATAAGTCTTTTGGAAATGAGTGAGGTGGCACTGAAATCCTCACCGTACTTAAATGTTGGGACCTTTAAAGCGGGGATCTGGCTTTGCTTCATTCCTGCAACTAACTGAGAAGGTTTCTAAGTTATTCCTATTTAACTCCCTTTCATAGTGCCTAACTAATTTTCTTTCTTTAGCTTCAGCTTCTCTTTTTGTCTACTCACCTTCAGCTTCAGCTTTTCTTCTTCTCTCTTGAGCTTCAGCTTCTCTTAGCTCTTTCTTCTCTACTTTTTCGTTTCTTTCCTCCTCTTGAATAGAGGCGACTAGCTCTTTACCAGAGAGACCAAGCAACTCATCCTGTTGCCTAAATGTCTCGAAGGACGTAATCCTGTTTCCTTACGCGAACCTTACCCACTTAACACGTTCAAGAATTTACGACAAGGAAAATGGGGCTTTCGCAATAGTTCCCAAAAATTATAAATGAAATCTTACCCTTGTGATCACACACGTGGATAAAAGCAATAAATTATGATTAATATTCTAATTCCTATATGATTACGTGTTATAGGACCTCTTAATCCGCCATGCAGATTACAAGGAGGGGAGTTTGAAAGATGTTCTCCCAAAACAGACTGTAGGGAAATCGACATCACACCCTCCCAACTGAGGCCCTGTTCTTTAACCACAACGTCCTGCCATTTTGGCGGCGTAATCCTATTACTTAGCTTCCCCCTTCCCTTCTCTCTCCTAGCCTCGAGGATAACCAGAAAGGCCGTTCAAAACCACATAATGCGCTAATCATCACGTATCAGACCCGAGTAAGCCTAACATTGATTAAACCGGCAATATTTCCCCTAAGAGTGCATATTTAATTTCACTTCATAAACGAAATTAGAGGAACGACAGCCTAAAGCCAGAAGGTGCCATTTAGGGCAAGGTAAGAGACGCTCTGAGAAAAACTGTTATAGGAGGAGACATAAGTCCGCCATCCTCATCCCCCTCCTATCCTTCCCCTACCTCCAGTGGGGTGGAGAAGTATATATGCCGATTAGTGCAGAAGAACAAGGTAGTTCGAGTTAGTCATCAAGACAACGAAGTCCGGCTAGATGCCCTGCAACCAACTAAAAGGACAAAGAAGAAGCTCATCCTGAACCAGTTACTGGTGGTCACATCGAAATTAGCATCTTACCTCAGGGAAGATCGTGTTAGTCATCGAGACGACGAATTCCAGCTTAGTGCCCGGCAACTCTACTAACGAAACACAGAAAAAGCTCACCCTTGAGCGAGTTCCTGGTGGTCTCACCGAACTTTAAGTAAACCTGATTTGATAAACAAGCTTAACTATCTTTCGTCAGAGAAACCTCCTATCCTGGTGTACCCGAAAGCACAGAGATAGTCCTCGCCATTTAAGAATACCTCAAAGTGAACTCCCTCAAGCACTTCCCTTTGTCAAAGGATACCCTTGTTTGCTACTCGCTCGTCAGTGCGAATTATTTCCCGAATAACCTGAAGAGTGGAAGAAGCATACTTTCTCCGTCCCGTTGGTGAAATCGTCTTACCAAGACAACGTGCTTAACGGCATCCGTCGCACGCACCGAATTCGTATGGGGCTTTAATGCTATCCCCCGTTAGATAACATGGTGAACGGCAGTCCACGCGCCTTCCCGAAAACAACATTCTTGAGGCGACATAAAATTTGAAGCCAAGCTCAGTCTCAAACCCAATTCCCGTGTGTTTTTTAAGGTAAATGAATTCCATCATCTTTTTTTGAAAGGTCAATTAGCGTTTAATATTAAATGGAGCTTTGGATGAACCATTACTGTATATTCAATTGTGTAATTTAGTAAGCCTCCCTTAAACTTGTTCAACTCAAAACTGTGTAGTTTGTTTGTTAGATTTCAATTTTTGGTTATGTTGCAATTAAAGTTCTATTTTTCTTAGAAGCATTTAATTTAATCCTCGAAACGCTGAGCTTGGCACTAGAAACCCTCAAAAATTAAAAAAAGAACGTAACGTAATAATAATAATAATAGAATATAGCACTCTTAGAGAGAAAACTTAATCACAGAGTTTTTAAGTACGTACAAAACCTAAACGTAGCTACACCATCCTTCGGTTCTTGCTTTACTACGAAAAACACACACAAACAATGGCTTGTTACTAAATATGGCTTCACGGGCACCACAAAAGCCTGATTACATATATATATATATATATATGTGTGTGTGTGTGTGTGAGGGGTGTATGAGTGTTTAGAGGAATAGGTCAGCTCCCCAGACAATACGTCTATATATATATATATATATATATATATATATATATATATATATATATATATATATATATATATATATATATATATATATATATATATATATATATATATATATATAGAGTTATATATACATATATCCCCTAATGTCCGTTCGCCACCTTCGCTTCCTACAAGTACGTTCATTTGTAAGAGTAATCCGTTGATTACGAGGTATAAGAGTGCGATTTACTACAGGGGTCGAGCGTTTAATGAATTTTCTAAGTTGCAGTTCAAGGATATATTTAAAGAGTGAAAGCCCAAAATATAATTTTAATAAGTCACTAGTTAATATACATATACATACGGGAAATATAGGTAATGTTAATAAGGACAATTCTGACAAGATATAGATCAATTGCTAATCGAGTAACGTTAATTACTTGTTAATCAGCTTTTAAATGTGATACTAGAAATCAGTTATATAGAGGGAATATATATATGTGGAAAGTGTGTCGATTAACACGAGATGCAAGCAAGGCTCGTTTTACCTAAATGAGGTTACCTTGAGGAAGGGGTTTTCCAACTCAATCTGCCGATATTCGAAAACTCAGGGTATTTATATAACTGCCTTTTTTTTGTTTCTCTTCGTTATCAGACTCAAATGACTTGCTAACCACTTACGGCGGCCAGATGGATTAGCGTCTGTCGCCTGACCCAAGTCTTAGTCGCCTTTACGATGTGGGCGGGAAACTTTCGGATAGCAGTTTTCTCTTACGGAGATTAGCGTTTCCTCGGTGAGGTAAAGGCTTATAGCGCCCAACTTAATTAACTGCACCTGTGAACCAGCTAATGGATATTCAAATTCTTTCTTCTTTTTTTTCATTGGTTTAGAGATTACTCCAATTGGAGTTATACTTAGGAGACATAGAGATGGAAGGAATTCATGAAACAAATGAAGGGGTATGCTTCTTGGAGCCCCTTTCCCTTACAACTGCTAAATAGCTTTTCAACATTGAGGCCTGAAAAGCTGTTTTTCGATCAGTGGGCGTGCTTACGCTTTTTTCCACCCTATCCTGAAAATTAGGTGGCAACAAAAACATATAGCATCATGTATAAAAGGATTTAATTCTTATAGCAAATTCCCAAGCATTTTTCTTTCAGAGAAAAAGTTAGGAAAAGGAAATTTGTTATCGGTGAAGGGATTCACTATATACAGTGCGTATTATTTCTTGTGATATCGGAGGGGGTTGAAAAACTGAAGTATTTAATTTGACCAGAATAATGAACAAATTCCTCAACGAAATAGAAAGCTGAATTATGTCCCCATAAAACCCTAGCCCAGAAAAAGAGGCTAGGGTATCGAACACGAGCCTAAACACAACACAGTAGATTTCTAGTAGAATAGGCCTAGTTTCTCAGGGTGGTCGAGGTCTGCAGGTAAAATATAGGTAGGAAAGCAAACCAGGAATAAATGAGGAAACCTTACGACTAAATAAAAAATACTAATAAATACGAAACGCTTTTTTAAGAGAAGAAAAAGAAAACTAATAAAGAGAAGAAGAGAAACAAGTGGGTGGCTTTGGTGCTCAAGAAAAGTGGAGGAGGTGTGCAAACGATTTGCAGTCCAAGTCGAGAAACTTGGGGGGGGGGGGAAGGGCAAAACCGGAAAAAGGAAAAGTGGGTAGGACACTTATTCGATAGATGGAAAATAATCTCTTTAAATTAAATGATAAATACTACATTCCATTTTCCATTATGAGAAAGTCTCAGAACTTAACGCCATCAGAAAGATACGGATTAATCAATGAAAGATTATCAATGAATTGAATAAAACTGAAAAATATAATAGAACGAAAAGAAAAAGAAAAACAGAGGCAAATCAAATAGTACAAAATACCACTTATGCAGGAGAGAAAAGGCAACAAATGAGATGAACGAAGCAAAACTAATATACCATCCGACAAGGACTACGTAGGATCAGACCTACTGTTTGGATCCTCTCTGCTTACTTGGCAAATAGTAGGGAAGCAGTATTTGCTCCTTTTTCCTTTTCTGAGATTTAAACTGTCCCTTTTTGCTATTGTATGAGTAGTAGCGTATGTCCTTATGCACAGCACCTTGTAATCTATTACTACAATATGTGAAATGCTGTATTTAGTTGCCTCCCCCTCTTTCTTGTGGGCCGAAACATTTATCATCCGAAATATTATCAATATAATTTAAATCATTGTATTCCATTTTCATTTTCATTAATACGAAGTAGTTATAATTATAATTACAATTTACACATAATGATGGATCCATCCTTGGAGATAAACTGAGATATAATACTATCTCGCTACTGACAACCTCATCAAACACCATGCATGATGTGGCCCGGAAATTGGTCTTAATAACTGTCAGTACATTATGAGTTATAATGTTCACATCTAATCATACTGGTTGCGTTCATCTGTATGAAGGTTATCTGTTGAGGATCCTCCAATTTTCTCCATTGTTCGCTTTGAATTCTACCCGTGAGGATCACTATTAAATATTGCACTGGCCGCAAAGCCAGCGGGTTTCCCCTAAAATTGTTCTCTCGTCGTACTATTAGTACATGCTCTTCCTAAGATCTCCACGTGAATATGGGCTCCTCTTCTCTCTTCAGCTGATGGCTTGATTATTGGAATTTAAGCAGAGTGCGTTGTTTGTTCAGAGATATGAACTTCCAATACTTGAAGGAGGTTGTTAATTTTCTCCCATTTAACTTCTGTCCGTTTTCTGAGGAACTTATGGATTGGTTATAATTCAGCCACTTGATATGTAGGTCACTCATTTTCTTCCTTTCTCTTTAGCAAGTGTTTTTTATTAATTATAAGGTTGTATTTTTTACTCTTTGAATTTCTTTGATTCTTATTTTCGAAATCATATGCGATGATATTTGCAGGTATGATAGTGTTGCTCTGCCCAATGCCAAATATATTTTCTCCTGCTTTTCATAAAGACTCCTATGGGTGAATATAGTAGTTGTAGAGTTAGAGTAGTTCTTCATATCCTCTCTATTTGATTAATTGGATATTCTTTCGAGGTTAATTTTAGACTTAAACTTTACCTTCAGGTTTATGAGAGTACCTTTCTCCTTCATGAATGATATCGGCTACTTTTTTTCTTGGGATTGCAATTGCGATGAATCTTTGGATGCTGGTTCGTATTTTCTTTCCTTTTTTCAAATCTGTTTATGTTGCCTATTTCCAGTACCGTTAATATTGCTTGCCTTCATTCATTTCTACTTGGGGAAATTATGCATTGGCTGATATCCATTTAAAATTCAAGCCGCTTTATACACGTTGATCGCGATCTTTACGTTTCTTTCCCTGTTGTAGTCACAGAGAATTCTCATCAAATCGTTGTTGCTTTGGCGATTAAGAATCTTTTATTGTAAGCTCATGATCAGGAATTGATCAGCGTCCGTTGCACTAAGTATATGTATCTTCTCTGAGCTTTCGCTTGTGATATTTTCTCCCTTATTCCAAGGGGTATATGGCATCCTTTTTCTTCCGCAATCAAAACTGGATATTGTTATAAAGATTATTCTCCTCCATGTATTCCACTACTCTTCTTGGGAATATTTTTTTCGAATAGGTTTGTAACTATTTTAGAGGCTTGGCAGTTTTTCTGATTTGGGAAAGACAAATATTTTTCTCGTTTCTAGTGCGTCAGGGAGGTATCTGTTGTTTAGACTGGAATTAAAAATAATTTCGACTGCCGTGATAATGCTGTTCGTGGCGTTAGGGAGGTTGGACTTTGTTAGTCCTGATGGGCTTGCTGCTACTTTTAAAAATAATTTCAACTGCCGTGATAATGCTATTCGTGAGATTGGACTTTGCCCATTTCCTGTCTTGGTCACCCAAAGGAAATTTGAAGTAACTTCTGTAGTTCAATCGAACAGCTTTTGTGAATGGTTTCTTAAGACTACCAGCAGGGAAGGCTCCACATATGTAAGAAAAAGATCGGCATCGTTCACACACTTGTTATGTTCAATGTTTTGTTAAGTTCAGAGTAATTAAAGATTAGGCAGTTTGTCGTAGAATTGCTCATAGTCTGGTCTAATAATTATTCTAGTCCTTGATCTGGACACACCGCTTTTGTTTAAGTCGATGGTATTGACCCTATGACTCAATCTAAGATCATATATATATATATATATATATATATATATATATATATATATATATATATATATATATATATATATATATATATATATACATATATAGAGCTTTAATTCCTACTGAACGTGGGAAAGCTGGTTAGAGGCGGGTTGTGCCGTAGCCAGGATTCTCACTAAAAAAGTCCCACTTGTTACTGGGGGGGAGGTTTATGTTTGTTAAATTCTAAGAGTGCATAATACAGGTTGAATATATTAGCCCAAGTGATTCTTAATTAAAGTCTTGCCAAGGGTACGTCAAAAAGGAGGAGCCACAAATAAACACACTTACAAACATAAACTTTACTTTACACAAAAATAATAATTAGTAACAAAAGTTAAACGAGCATTTAAGTAAATAAGGATCAGATATTAAACACTGACGTTAAGTGTCTAGATTTATAATGACTCAATGGGAGTATCAATTACTGTTAATTAAATATGTAATTTAAGAATAGAGGGACGCTGGGTTTACAGATTACCATTAATTGTGATGGATTGGAGAGACTACTCAGGTCCAGACGGGGTGGTTCGGGTGGCGTTAACACGAGTTCTCGGAGAGAGGGGGGATAAGACGACGGGTTCGGGGCTGCTGACTGCAGTAAAAAATAGTAACTTACAGTAACTATTTCGATGTTCCTTTTTTTTCTCAAGTTACGTTGAGCAACAGAGCGTATTCTTCTAGTCACAGACTCTGCGGGCCGGGATTTGCCTCAAAAACACTATGAGACAGCGACCAAGTTAACTCGGCAGCGCGTTGGCAGTTGATACGTTACGGCAAAGACTCTCGTTCAACGTGAGGGTTACGCGAGTAGGTTTGGGACACTGCTCTAGAGGGGAGTACGGCGTTGTTATTTATACCGCGGACTGTGTGAAATCGAGAGAGAGATTCCATTCACGACAATTCGCTTATCGCAGCGCCTTCTGGACAATCTCCATGGATCATAAAGGAGGCAAATAGAATTTAGGCTTCTCTGTGAGATAGGCCTTCTTTCGTCAGACTTCCTGTCGCCTGCTGGGGAAGGCTGGGGGGAGAGAGAGGAGACGAAGGTCAACTCAAACGACAAATTTCTTTCGTTCCCACGATTGTCTGGCAGCATGCGAGTGTGTACGTTCCATACCATCACAGTGTTGTAGATATACACTATCATGAACCAACCATATGAAACAAACCAAAAAAATACAAATTAGGAAAAAAATCTTGCATAAATGGAACCAATGAACATATAAATTAGTTTTATGAATAACATGGTAACCAAATATATACATATGCTGGTTCTAGAAAACTGAGCCCAATACAGCTACACGAATGTCATTATTGAATTCTGCAAATGCAACTACCCTAGAATCAGATTATTTTGATCCAAAATCATGGGAAAAATATTTTTGTTAACCAGTGCTATTTTCTCTTCTGTTGGTATTGCTCCAGCTCCTACTTGTTCTATCTTCTTAGGGTCAGCTGAATTGGTAGGAGATATCATTTTTATGCCGTTTGTACAAAAATTGTGCACCGCTGTTTTAATTTCAGTATAGAAG
This sequence comes from Ceratothoa steindachneri, assembly GCA_963969495.1. NCBI lineage: Eukaryota > Metazoa > Arthropoda > Malacostraca > Isopoda > Cymothoidae > Ceratothoa > Ceratothoa steindachneri. The sequence continues at coordinate 223,750,541 of OZ018321.1, forward strand.
TCATCATTTTCTTCGGGTGAGACTGTGAAAACTGACTTCCAGTGGAATCAAAATATTTCTTCCTCTCTTGATCTTCTTGTATTAGGTTCCCATCTTCATCTTTTATATATTCTTCTTGGATTTGACTCTCTTGCTTTTATAAAATTGGCTTGGTTTACCTTTGGCGACAATGTTCATCTATTTTCTTAATAAGGTCATTTCATCTTTTTTCTTGCTTCTCACGTATTAAGTGTTCCATTTTTTATTTTAATCTTAGTTTATTTGTTTTCCTATGTTATCCTTATAACCATATTTTATATAATTTGACCTATTTATAATTTTTTTTATATTTTTCCACTCAGTGGTCAATCTTGTTGTTGGTGTAACGGTAACTAGTCTTTCAGATGTTATTCGAGTGTGCGGCCACCAGAGGATCAGTCGATCACTTCACCTCCTCGTCAATATCTTTAACTGAAGAATCTGCCAGGTCTTTTGATATATACATTTAGCTACTCTGTATAATTGCTTTCACAAAAGCTCCGTAAAATGCTTGGAGGAGGGGGAGGGAGAGAAAACGATGCAGGTCTTCAAGAAGATACTTCGGGGAGCCATGAAGAGGAGGACTGGAAGATAGGGTTTGATTACTTTATGATGAAGAATGAGATTTTCTCTACTCCAGAGAGACGTAATCTCAACTTGACACGATTCTACAGATCAGTAGGTAGTCTCAGTCTCGAAAGAACGGGAATCATGAAGGGGCGGTGAAGATGAGAGGAACGCATAACTCTACGGGAAGTAGGGGGCTCGTAAGATTTGCTTTGAACAGGGGCCAAAGCTTAACGAAGGTAGATCTCCTGGTGAGATCTTCGACCAGGTACCAGTCGAACACGGGTTATAAGGCTTCATGGGAAACAGATAGGCAGTCTGAACGGAGTGAATGGCGGGCTTTCAGTCTCTTCTAGAAATGGGAAGCTTTGGGTTAAATAGCCGGGTGGCTTGTCTAATAGATATCTTCAGGGCTTGGCCGTTCCCAGAGGATTGTCGGCGCTAGTATAAGCAAACACACTTCCTGATAATGAGTCCGTCCAGACGATGAAACTTACCTCGTGATATGGGGGTTAGGGTTAATGTGGCTGCCCTCACGGGAGAATAGGCAGGCCTGGAAAGCATAGGGTACAGGTAGGATGATGGTACACAGCATTATCACAGGAAAGGTAGGAGAGATGGGTGGCGCCGGAAAGCAAATACACCTCCTGGGTGGTTCGGAGCGGGGCTGATTCCATCTTGATCTTTCCAAACTTTTCACGTTAGGCGCATGTGGTTTAGAAAGAGGAGGCCTCCTTTTGCGCTAGAGCTTCGAGGGCATCCTCTCACACGCCTTTTTTTCCGAATATGACGTTTTCCTGATGTGTATAGGAGGGAAAGGGCATCCCCAAACATGGGACGAGTCGTGTAAGGAAGGAGGTGTACAATAAGAGCGGACATTTAAATTTAAGTCGACACAGCCATCGCTAAATGAATGAATGAATGCCGTCTAATCCCTGGCGCAGGGTATATTTAAAAAGGTATCATCGCTAACCAGCGCAAAAAAAAACACAAAATAAATAAATACATGAAAATGCGATTTACAGAAAAAATCAAAAGGATTCATTCATAAAAGGGTAGTGGAACCATATATGAATAAAAATAACGAAGACTAAAATGGCAAAAGAAAACACATAGGGAAAATATGTAAAAAAAACACTAAGATAAACATTCACAGTTAAGAGGGAGTTCTAGATTTATGAATAGAAGCGATTACTCAGACTCGATTATGTGTACGCCAGTACAATGCTTAACACAATTTACTTCGCAGGGGAAGGATCCTCGACCGGATTCCTACTTAGACAGTCTGCGGCACAGTTTTCTGTCCCTTTAATGTACCTTATTGGGAACTGGTATTCCATTAGAAGTAAACTCTAACGCATAAGCCTTCCGTTCTGGCTTTTACAATTCTGTAAGTAAGCCAATGGGTGATGATTGGTTTCGATCACGAACTCCTTACCTAACACATATGTTTGGAATTTCTGTACACTCCATACGATCACTAGAGCCTCAAGATCTATGACCGCATACTTCCTTTCGTGTGACGAGAGCTTCCGGCTGGCGTACTCAATGGAGTAACGGTTACCCTCTTCTTCATGCTGGAGCAAGACGCAACCAATGCGTTTATTACAAGCATCCGTTCGTTTCACAAAAGGTTTGTTCGTGTTCGGGAGTCTTAGTATGGGGGCTGATGTTAGTTTTTCCTTCAGCTGATGGAAGTGGGCGGTCGCTTTGGGGTTCCATGCGAGTGAGTTCAGGGAAGGTTTCCTTACTCGGGAACTAAGGCGGGACGCTAAGGCGGCGAAATTTGGGACAAAGCGTCGGTAAAAGGATGATGACAAGAGAAAAGAGCGTAATTGCTTTTTAGTACGCGGGAGAGGCATGTCCGCGATGGCCTTTACCTTTTCTTTCTGAAGGGCCATTTGATTTTAACCACTGTGAAAAACGAGGTATTTAATAGTGCTGTAGGCGAAATGGAACTTACTAGGGCCTATAGCGAGGCCGTGTTCACGAAGCCTATTGAGGAGCGTGGGAGATAAGATGCTGGAACCAGGTGCGGGTGGCTACATAAACTTTATTAAACTAAGAGGAAATGTTACTCATCCCATCCAGTATGCGGCGCATCATTCGATTATAGTTAATAAAGGCAGTAAAAAACCAAAAGGTAGTCGCTTAAACTGCATAAGGCCTTTTTTCTGTGGGAAATGTGGTGTATTTCCGGGCATTATCCTCAATGGGGATTTGCTAGCAGGCCTTACACAACTATCTCTGAAATAAACTTGGCCTCTTCAAATAGATGTAGGCTCTGGTCTATCAATAGGATAGGCTCAGCTTCGAAGACCATTACGGCGTTCAGCTTTCTAAAATATACACACATGCGAAAAGACTGTTCCGGCTTTCAGACCATAACAATAGGAGAGCAATAATTCGACGTGAAAAATTCAAATATCCCTAATTTTTGCAAGTTTTCCACTTTGGCGTTAATAGTAGGGCGCAAGTGAACGGGCACGGTGTAGTGCTTAGATATAATAGGCTCTTGGGTGGTTAGGGCTATATCATGCTCAAAATAGAAAAAACAACCAGGCTTCTCGCAAAAGAGCCAATTACGTCTTTTGAGGGGGTTCCAACTGGGGGTTTAAACGGAGTTCCTGGGTGGAGTTTACACGGGAACAGAGTAACAATGGGTGAGGATATTTTTTGTCCGCTTAGACACACATAATTGGAGTAAATTAAGAGGCTAAAATGGATAAGAGGCTTCCATCACCGCCTCTTCGTCAATGGCAATTATATTATTAATGCAGGCATGACGGTGATAGCGCTTGAGCATATTTACATGAAACAATTTGTTCTCTGAGGGGGTCTGTATTGCGTAATCTACGGGACCACGGGCTTCTAGGATTGGGAAAGGGCTGTTCCATTTGGACAAGAGCTTTCTTGTCTCCGTGGGCAGGATCAGCAGCACCTCTTCAGCGGGCTAAATCACCTTTCGTTGGACATAACGTTAAAATATGTCCCTTTTTTGTACGCTATATCGTTGCATTCATCCAAGGTGTTCCTAAGGTCTGGCACGTAAGGATACGAGGTCTTGATTTCCTCATCCAGGTGGGGATTGGAAAAAGGTTCATTCAATATGATCATTGGCCCACGTACATTTCGGCCATACAAGAGCTCAAATGGGGCAACTCCGAAAGTTCTGTGGGGGATTTCTCTCCAGACAAACAAGGCAACCGGCAGGTATCAATGTTATTCTCGGGGCTGAGCATGGCATAACTTTTTCAAAATAGTCATCAGAATGCCATTTAACTTTTCACACGCGTCGTTAGCGGCAGGGTGAAAAGGGAAAGTGAACAAGGGCTTGATCATAATGAGCTTTCCGACGTGTTCCATTATCTTAGAGGTGAACTGTCTACCTCTCTCGGACAAGATCTTCTTCGGAATACCAACGCATGAAAAGATAGAAATCACCATCCACACACTTCACGGTCTCTTGCTTTTTAACGGCGACTGCGTCGGGGAATCTCGTTGCAAAGTCAACAAGAGCGAGGACGTACGAGTTTCCTTCGCTAGAGGGTGGGAGAATTGGGCCAATTAGATCTATGGCCACTCTACAAAAACGTCTCGAAGATAAGTAGAGTCTTCTAAAAGGGGGCAGGGGATATTCGTCCTTTTGCTGTAGTCTTTTGCAAATGCCACACGACCTGTAAAACTCAGCAATTTCTTTGGCAGCACCGGGCCAGAAGAAATAAAAGAAGATTCTCTGAGCTATTATATTGTGACTAAAATGACCAGCCATTAATCCATCGGTGTCAAGTAGGAGGACATGCGGAAGATGGGAAAAGGAAATACACAACGAACGAGTGGGGATTTTATCCTCAGACGAACTGGAGCGATAAAGAAGTCCGTCGCTAATGAGGTAGACGACTTACCTTTTTCCACGGGCAGATCCATGTTCATCACTTTTCGCATTTTCCCACAAAGACTGGAGGGTAGGGCATTCCTTTTGAGAACTTGTAAAAGTTTGATTTTGAAGGGTACAAACACTGAGACTTAAAGGGTGTTCTAATCGCACGGGGAGAGCAGTCTCCTTTAGCGCTTGGGCCCTGGTGATAACGGGCTGTGCAGCGGGGTTAGGGGAGAGATGCGGGCTTTAGCCATCAACACGGCGCAGAACTTAATGGGGGCTTCTATCACTTCGGCCCAACCAGTAAAGTATTTGCATTCGAGATACGAGGGGCGGTCAATAAGTTTTGCGGATCAGTAGGGCAAAACAAAGGAAGGGGGATGGCTGTTTGTGTGGGTGTTAGGACAACATATGACAAGTCGGGACCTGCAGCCGCACGCTCCTCCTCGTCTATTTAAGAAGCAGTAGCTGATCGCAGATCGTCAGTCACAAATTTTTCAACAATGAAGAAGGTTGAGCACCGCGCAGTGATTAAATTTTTGCCTAAGGAAGGCAAGAATGCAAAAGAGATCCATGAACGCATGGTTTTAGTCTCCCCTAAAAATGCCCCTTCCTATGCAACCATTGCTCGCTGGAATAGAAAGTTCCGCCATGGTCGTGAGCCCCTTGAAGATGACCCCCGTCCAGGACGCCCGTCAGACGTGACCAACGAGGACAATGTGGCTCGTGTGCAGAGGATGATCCTCGAAAATCGACGGGTAAAGGTCGAAGAAATTGAGTGAGAAGTTGGAATATCACATGGAAGTGTTATCAACATCATCCACGACAATTTGGTCATGACCAAGTTCTCTGCCCGTTGGGTCACTAGAAAACTCACGTCCTATGATCGAGTTCAACGTCATCAAAGTCCACAAGGCCAGAGTTGCACAAGCTTCCCTGCGCGAGGGCAGATTCGAGGAGGTCAACCATCCCCCCTACAGTGCAGACCTGGCCCCTAGCGACTAATTTTTATTCCGCTAGCTCAAGGCTGCACTGCGTGGACGCCGGTTTGGGGATGATGAAGATGTCCAGCTCACCATCCAGGAGTGGATTGAACAGCAGTCTGGAGATTTCTGGTTGTCGGGAATTCGAAGCCTCAGGGACAAGTGGCACAAGTGCATTGAAGTCGAGGGTAGTTATATTGAAAAATAATAAAACACTCTTATTCATATCTCGTTTCCTTATATCCGAAATGCAAAACTTATTGACCGCCCCTCGTATAATAAAATGGTGCAATTTAAATATATATACACAAGAGGAGTAAACAAATTACTTAATAAGGTAGTTAAATGTATTAGCTTGATTTATAATCTCACAGTGGACAAAATTAAAGTTAACTCGAACGAGAGGAATTAATTACAATTTAGTTGGAAGTCAAATCGAAAGGCAAATGCGGGTTAATATCAACGAGGTAATCTGGGGATGACAATACAATATCGCTTTACCTTACCGTCCAGACGATGAAACATGCCTCGTGATATGGGGGGTTGGGTTAATGTGGCTGGCCTCGTGGGAAAATAGGCAGGCCTGGGAAGCATCGGGTAGAGTTAGCATGGCGGCGCACTACGTTATCGCAGGAATGGGGGGAGGGACGGGTGGCGCCGGAAAACAAATATAGCTGCCAGGGGGATCCGGCGCGGGGCTAATTCCATCTTGAACTTTAGAAAGAAGGAGCTGAAAAGGGGCATTTCCGAGAGGGCTTCCTTTCGCGCCAAAGCTTCGAGAGCATCCCCTCACAACGGTATACGTAGTTATTTTTATTCTTCCCTACGGTTCTTATTCCATGTTCCGAGATGAGTACAGTGTCTGATTCAATTTTCTGATGTTATTTACTATTATAATTCCATTTACATCAATAAAATTTGAATTTATTTGCAGAATATCCGGGTATATTTATATAAATCTTTTGCTTTGCATTTTTCCTTAGTTTACCGGGTGTTGCAAAGGTACTGTTACACTCTTTTTTTATCTTCTCAGGGGAGTACGTGTGTGATAGAATAAGTTCCTTCAAACAAACTTAAGGTGCTACTTTTCCGGCTCATGTCATTAAAACTTCCTTGCCATTGTGTACAGGCCTGTTGATATAGAGTTGAAAATAATCAAGATCTCTGTTACCCTTCCTGTGGTCTACAACCAGTCTAAAATCGCCAAGCGGCTCAACGTCAGTCGAATGACCGTCATCAGAGTCGGAAGGAGGCGCAAGAACGGTGAAAACCTTGTTCATACAAGCCTCAAGATGTCAACCGTTTGGCTGTTAGAAAGTACCTCGAAAGTTATCCGAAGCTCAAAATGACTGTACTCATGAATAAGAAGAACAGTTCGGTGGCCACGGTCTCACTGGCCATCAAGAAGAATGGCGACAAGCGATTTAGCTGCGTGAAAAGACCTCTGCTCACGTAGCGTATGCAAGAACAACGTCTCTAGTGATGACGTCGCCTTCTCAACGACTTGAAGTTTCATTGTAATCGAAGTCTAATTTTTTCTGATGAGAAAAACTTCACAGTTGATCCGACCATCAACAAGCATAACGGCTGAATGATAATCTTTGGCCTGGATGTTGACACGTATTTCTAAGTTTACACGAACTAGAACTATGCCTATTGAGTGATGCTCTTGTTCGTGGCCTTGAATAGCGAGAGGAGGGCGCCTGTGTGGTTCGTGGCCGGTTATAGACTCACTCCTACGATTATAGGGAGCTTTTACCCACAATTCTCATGCCCTGTGTGAGGAATATCACAACAAAAAGTGCAATACATCTTTCAGCAGGACGAAGCAGTGGCCCACAACGTTAAGAGCTTGCAAGAGCAGCTTGGATCGAACGTGAACTTCTGGCCGAAGGAGCTTGACCACCACAGTGTCCCTACCTCAATCCCATCCAAACACCTTATTAGCGTGGGTCGAGGGTAAGGTATGCAACAGCCACAACAGCTGCGTCGACGAGCTAAAATTTTCAGGTTTCGCCTGGAGTGCGTGCTCTCTGCCGAAGGTGGCCACATTAATAAATATTACAATATAAAACTATCATTTTTTTCCTTTGATGGACAACTTCGTAAAGAATGTAACACGACTTTGCAATACCAGATACTTCTTTATGGGTAGTTTGTCGCGTACCTTTCCTTGCTCTTTCGCCCTTGTGGTTGAATTTGCCAGTCATAGTTTGGTCTAATTTGGCACTTAGGAGCGGGTAATTCAAAAATCACAATACACTCGTTACGAGGTTATCCGTTGTCGCTTAGGAGCGATAAATTCAACCAAGCTACTACTTGGTAGATTATGATTCTACCCTCCATTAATAGTTTTTCTACTTGTTTTTCATCCTGATATCCTCTGTGGGCCCATTTATACTTCTCCTCTATGAGTGCCTGGGCGACATCGTTTTCTTTCATTTTACCCAGTATTTGCATGGCTTCGCTTGCATATACAATCATGTTTAGATCTTTTGCTTCACATACCATTCATTTATTTTTTTAGCTCTGAATTTGGCTCTTTTTCCTCTGTTTCGCTTGAGAATGACTATTTTTCTTTTCATTGGTTTTTGCTTTGTTTCTCCTTTCTTCCGGAATTCTATTTTAGGTTGTTTTTGTCTTTGTCAGGATGTCAGACAATTCTGAATTCTCTGGAAACCACATTTCTTTGTTACCATTTATTTACAAATGTTTGGCTTAACCCTTCAGTGTCCAACGTTCCAATTTTGGGAGCATAACTTCTAAATCACTTTCAAGTGCACTTTTTACCTTAATTCAGTAATTGAGCATCCCAAAATGTAAAACTATATTTTATTCTAACTATTTTTGATATATTTGTATAAAATAAAATTTAAGTAACCATATTATGGGTTATCAGATATATACAAAAACTACAACTATCACTTAATATTATAAATATAATAAAAAAACAATGTTGAAATTTTTAATACCTTTCTATTATTTGATATTATAATTTATAATATGATTTTACAAATAATTATTAAAAATTCTAAGATCCACACATAAATCTTGAATATAAAAAAATAGGTCTGAATATAATGTTCACAAAATGGGAACGTTGGACACTACTGGAACCTTTTTGCCCTATATTTCGTTCACGCTGCAGAGATTATGTATGAAACGTTCAAATCTGTATCTTGGCGCAATCTACATGTTTGATGTTAAATTAGTCATTTGAAACTCGGAATATATTGAGTAAACACGTTAGAGGCGCCCTCAATTCATGGATTATACATCGTTTTATTGGTAAGTAACTTGTTTCATTTCGTTAGTTTTACTCCATTTGCATTGTGTTTATAGGCAGAATGGATTTTTAATATATAGATATCCAACTAAGTGTAACAAAAAATACTACTAATATATATATATATATATATATATATATATATATATATATATATATATATATGCAGTAAATTAATGCCAGTCCGGATGCATGCTTGGATGTGGACACGTGCCTATACGCTTGTGTGTATGCACATATGTCTACAAACACATATGCGTATGTGCATATCTATAATTGACGATCCCGTGCCCAACATGTCAATATTCACTAAAGTACATAATTATCTCTAACTTCAATTTATGTCAATGCAGCAATAAAATGCTTACCTACTGAGCTATGGACTCAATAAATTTATACGGTTTGTGTTTTTTACAGAATGAGGAGAGGGACTCCACGATTTCGATTTCTGGAGAATTCAAGAGAATATGCTGAGGAAAAGAGTAACGCTATATTGTGATTATTCAACCTGAATCTGACAATGGGGCAATTGGCAGCGATGAAGAAGATGACGACGAGGATCTGAATAAGCAAAGCTTTTCTGAAGAAGTAGATGGATAGTTAGAATTTCATGCGTGTAGTCATAAAGATTTAGATGAGGAAAGTGGGTCGCCTGCTGCTACAATTAGGTGGAAAAGAATTGATAAGGTTGCTCTAAATCATCATAGTGTACCTTAAAAAGTTGGCGAAAACTATCTCGGAAAAGATGTGTTTTCCATATTCTCTTTATTTTTTCCGATGACAAGATAAGTTTCATTACTGAACAGACAAATTTATTTGCAAGACGGGATAAGAATGTTCCAGCTTTCAACTTAAGTGAAGTAGAAATTAGGAATTTTCTAGATTTGGTTCTATTGAGTGGTTATCATTCTTTACCTTCTGAAAATTCATATCGGTCTACTAGTGAAGATATGGAAGTTCTAATATATTTAAAAACAATGAGTAGGGATAGATTTAAAATAATAAAAAGGTATATCCACATCGCTGATAACAAAAGAATTATGTGAGTCAAAAGTAGCTAAAGTGCAGCCTCTTTTAGAGATGCTTCGCACAAATTGTCGGCAATTTGGGGTATTTAGCGAATCTTGGGCTTTAAGGTGTGGATGATGTGTGGTTCTAATGGCTATCCATACAATTTCTCTATTTATGGCGAGTAGTGGGCCAAATGTTTTAAATTGTTCAAAACTATTCAAAGTATGTCATTTTTTATAATTTTTATACCCGCCACAAACTCCTAAGTAACTTAACTCAGAAAGGACACCGTTCTTGCGGGACAGTTCAAGAAAACAGGACAGGGCATTATCCTCTCTCGAGCCACAAGGAAATGAAAAAGAGGGAGAGAGGATTTTATCATTTCAAATCAGATGGATCAGTTATTTGCGTCAAATAGAATGATAGTTCAGTTGTTAATGTTGCAAGCAACTATTATAGCAAAACTATTATTTAAAAAGTAAAGAGAAGAGTGAAACAGGAAAATAAAAAAGCTGTTACGCAACCACATTTAATTATCATGTACAATAAAGGAATAGATGGGGTAGATGTCTTTGATAGTTTATTAACTTCTTACCGACCACGATTACGATCTAGAAAATGATGGTGGAATTTGTTTTCACAGATTCTGAATATGTCTGTGATAGCAATTGGGTTGGGACTCATGGTCAATTACCGAACTTCCCTTTTCTGACCTCCTAACATGGTCTCCTGAAATGGTTCACTATACTCTAATACCAACTGTATTTCAGACATGCAATTGTGTGATCCATTATATGAAGCTGTTATCAAACTGGGAGTTCTTGATGACCTTCCATTGGAAATCTCTCGTTTGAACGTTTAAGTCATCGAAGTTTATAGATTATACAACATTTAACTAATTTATGTGTTTGTTGCAATTAATATTAGATAACCAAGCAGCGACTATTGACTTTAAGCTTATGAATAAATGACTTACTGCTGAGGTAGCTCAGATCATTTGCTCATAAACGCCTACACATATATAGGCAAATTTGCCTTTGTTCTTCGTTGAAAGCAGATTAATTAATATATTTTAAGACGAGAATTTATAATCCTTACTTTAACATAAAATTACTATATAGAATACTCCCACTCTGATATTATCTTCTCCATTTTTCTTTTTATGGAGAGACAACGAGGGGATCTTAATGTCTTTGTTGTAGACCTGTATATAAATATTAAATTTTATATTGAACATAAACCCAAAGGCGAGAAATATTGCTTGAGCATTCATTTTTATTATTTTGTTGACGCTTCCCTCGTTATAAGGTAATTTTCTTTCGCATATAACAAAGATAAAAGAGAAAGTCAAATATTAGTATAAAATAAAAGAAAAGAATTTTTGACAACCGACCTTGAAATAGAGCATGGCAACGAAATTCGCATAGTAGACGATTCAATTATAAGATTCTAACTTGAGCTTTGTGTCAGAAACCGACTAAGATCCAGAAATAAGGTTAATAATGACTAATAATAGTTATCACTATAATATAATTCATCTTTAATTATACTCTTTTTTATTTTCTCCTGTCTGTATATCATTGCTCCGCCTTCTGAATAATGTCTGAATCAACCCTCTAAATGGGTGTTCATCATTGGTTATTTAAATAGTGACATACTGAAGGGCTGAGGATTGTCAGTATTTACAACATGTGATTTATGCTAAGTGGGAAATGAAATTCAGATAGGATATATAGTAATCCATTGTGGGGGGCATTCCACAATTTAGTGCAAAATGAGGTTTACAGATGAAGTGTTGAATATAGGAAAAAATGTGTGAAAGATGATTTAGGTTAGAGGCTTTTGAGGAGTAGGAGTAATTAGGTCATTAACTATACTGAGCAGCCTTTTCTACTTTCTATTTATTTCAAAGTAGTGAACTTAGTCAGAGTGAGAAGGTATAAGTAGTTATTGGTGACAGTATGAAGTGAAATGAGAAGAAATTATTAGGTTATGTTTGTTTTACTTACTTATCGTATGTATTTCTGTGTTGTTAGTACTATAAATAAATTGTTTTAATGTTCATTTCACTCTTTGTGATTATATATCCTTTCTTCTGTTTATTTATTGCTTGGTTAGTAATCTTAGTTTCTCTTCCCTTCGTTTGTTCGTCATAATCAGGTTAATTTAGACATATATCGGTTCTGTTGTCATATTCAGGGGATTGTTGAGATCGGGTGTTTTGTCTTCTTCTTGTGTTCCTTTATCGATACATTTCTTCTTCTTCTTCTTCTAATCTATTAAGCCAAACATTGAAACCTTGGATAATTCGCAACCATTTTGTTCCCCTTGATTAGTGCTGTAATATTATCATCAATATTTAGCTTTAAGTTGCTCTTCTTTGCCTTGGCTCTATTTTCTAAGATATAGTTTAATGGTTGAAACTTCTCTGATCTGTGCAGTTCTTCTAGCCTCTTCCCTTCCATTCAACGTGTTCCGGTGATAAGGTACAAGCATTTGTTCTGTATCCTTTGTATGGCTAATTTCTGTGTTTTGCTACACAGTCGAGTGTAGAGTAAGGGCTTATCAGCGTTATTTCTCTCCAAAGGATTCCTGAATTTATATAGGTATAGTTCTCTCTGCTGCATTAGTTTGTTTTAATACTTTCTTCTTGTACACAGTAAGGTTATTTTCATGCAAAGTAAATTGCGCTCGTTTGTGTAGGGATATACTTAATTCTCCTTTCTATACTAAAGAGTAACATTTTTCAATAGGTTTCCACCTTATATATTTCCCTCTATTTTCTTTTTCCATTTTGTATCATATTCGGTACTGTTTCTGATCTATTTATTAATCTTGCATGGGGACATATTTTAAAGCACATTGTATAATTTATCTGATATCGTCGGCATATTGTCTATTCTGTCTAGTGTGGTTGCTTGGTTAGGTATGTGTACGGATATATAGAGTATAGGATTGTAGTTAAGAATCCTCCCTACGGTAGGCAAACACAGAGTTCGAATTTCGGTCGATTTGTGCACTCTATGCTGATACACACAGTCTTATCCATGAAAAAAGCTACAAAAACTCTCTTCAAAGTATTATTTAGCACTAGTTTAAGAATCTTTCATTGTCATTCTCGTGTTTTTATTTTCACTGAAGCCGTAATGTTAGTCGGTAACTAAAAGGTTATCTTATAAGTACTTAACGAGCCTATTAATTAAGATATTTTCAAATAGCCTACCACCAAGTTCCAAAAGAAAATTAGTCTGTAGCTTTCATTCCTCGTCGGAGACTTCTCTGTTTTTTTTTATAAAATAATTTATTTGTTTTTAATTCACCGGGGAAGTAACATATATTTAGGCAGGCATTTGAGATGTTTAACATTCATTCTAATTTCATCTTAGTGCTCTGGTATAGGTAATCTTTTTTATGCAGTAGGGTGAATGAAACTTTAAAAAAAATATTAATTTGAGCTGTCTGTATATTGCGAATCTCTATTTTGAAAACCTTCTTAGACTGACATATATATATTCAGCTATAACAAAATTATACAACCATTCAATGATTAAAAAAATACGTTAATGCACTCACAACATCCCTTAATATTGGTAAATTCATAAAGTCGTAATCGTGAAAGCCAAAATACCCAAATCCCAAGAGCAGAAAGCCGAAACTCCCAAAACTAATATTCATAAAAGCCCAAATTAACGCTTTTTATATTCGTAAGTTGATAGAAGTCGCTCTCATAGATATCTGATTAAAGTAAAACTAACTACTTAACAAACTCATGAACTTCAAGCCAAACTAACATACGAGGGGCGGTCAATAAGTTTTGCAATTTAGATATAAGGAAACGAGATATGAGGAAAAGTGTTTTATTATTTTTCAATATACCTACCCTGAACTTCAATGCACTTGCACCACTTCTTCCTGAGGCTTCGAATTCCCGACAACCAGAAATCACCCTACTGCTGTTCAATCCACTCCTTGAGGGCGAGCTGGACATCTTCATCGTCCCCAAACAGGCATCCACGCAGTGCAGCCTTGAGCTGGCGGAATAAAAAGTAGTTGCTAAGGGCCAGATCTGGACTGTAGGGAGGATGGTTGAGCTCCTCGAAACCTCACTCGCGCAGCGCAGCTTGTGCAACTCTGGCCTTGTGGACTTTGATGACGTTGAAGTCGATCATGGAAAGTGAGGTTTCTAGGGACCTAACAGGCAGAGACCTTTGTCATGGCCAAATTGTCGTGGATGATGTTGATAACATTTCCATGTGATATTCCAAGTTCTCGCTCGATTTCTCCGACCTTCACCCGTCGATTTTCGAGGATCAACCTCTCCATATGAGCCACATTGTCCTCGTTGGTCACTTCTGACGGACGTGTTGGACGGGGGTCATCTTTAAGGGACTCACGACCATGGCGGAACCCCCTATTCCAGCGAGCAATGGTTGTATAGGAAGGAGGGGTGTCGGTGTACACTGCAACCATGCGGTCATGGATCTCTTTTGCATTCTTGCCTTCCTTGGTCAAAAATTGGATCATGCGCGGTGCTCAACCTTCTTCATTGTTGAAAAATTTGTGACTGACGATCTGCGATAAGCTACTGCTTCTTAAATAGATGAGGCAGGAGGCCTTTGTAACAGAGTTAAGTATGTTTAAAAACACCTTCTTGCCTAGATAAAATTAACCTAAGCTACGCTCAATGTGCATGAGCAGCAAATCGGGATTTGGACTTTCAAGATATTGGCTTTAAAATTTTCGGCTATCAGAATTTTGTCTTTTGCGACTATTTTCCTGTACCGTATGAAAATAATGTATTTGTTTCAACATTTTGTTAATATCTTTGAATTAATTTATATTATGCTGAATAATGTGTAATTAATAAAAAGGTATCTTTTCTTAAATCAGAATTTAGCAAATATTTCCCATGTTTCAGCCTAAATTTATGACTAGTGTAAATTTAATAACGTTCTAAATAAGTATTACGAGTAAAACTAAAGAAATTTGTGAAAATCACAGAGCACAAATCCAAATTCTCTATATCGAAGGGTTATCACAAGTAAAAATTGTTAAGACAATAAAATGTTCAAGATATGCTTTCAAAATTACTATAAAACGATCTCAAGAGATCAAAAACTTTGAAATAAGAAAAAAAGGGGCAGAACACATCTTCCAATACATAAAGAAACAACGTCTATCATTTGGGCTTCACTACAGACTCGCAACTCCTGAACTTGTTAGGGAGCTCAATGAAGCTTCACTTTGGAAAAAAACAAGAGAGAAGATCCTTCCAATGAGCTGCGGCGTTTTGTGATAAGATCATAAATGGTTATTGCATTAAACGTTTTCCATCGTTCAAATCACTTACAATCACCTTTGAATGGCTAAATTGCTAAATGAGGCTTCTGCTACTATATGGTGTCACCCAGTGCCTAATCTGATGGCAGATTTAAAATCTTTAGGGGGAAAAAACATATGTCCCATGGTCATATGGGTCATTTCATGGCTTTAAATGGGTGCAATCGAACTTTACTCCTTTTGAAAAAAAGTGACGCCTTGACCTTCCGCAGGTAAATATCAAACATAATAGTTGGAAGGACACTTTAAGATTAAGAGGTAAAAGGTTGCAAGGCGAGAAAGAACCAATAGATATCTGAGGTCAACAGAAAAACGTCTTCACTAGGCCAAAGATCAGAAAATAGTATACTCGTAGATGAGCAGTATTCTCAAGTTATCTGCTCAGATGAAACTAATATTCAGGTATGTAAGAAAGACTTTTGTATTGTTATTTTCAAAATAATTCCATTCAAATATTTTGGAAGAAATTGTTTAAACATTTAGCTGAGTTGTAACAATTGAATACAACTTTATATTTTAAACCGTTTTCATAATTCTTTCCATACCAAAAATTAGGCTATTTAATATGCTAAATTTACTCCTTTTATTTAATTAAACAATTTGAACAAAGTACAAGAAGTTCAAAAATAATTCATTAGATGGTTCTAAGCAATTATGCCAGATGTAATTGCGTAATAGTAGTTAGTAAATGCCAATTCTTTTTGATACGTAGTGTTTGTAATTTTCACCAACAACATGAGATTAATTGAGATCGAACATCTTAGGAAAACACCAAAGTAGAGGATTTCCTGTTCATACTCAGGCTTGCAAGAGAGCTGTACAGGAAGTTTCAGCTGCTTCCCAAGAAGTAAATGGTCATGAGGTAAGAGATAAATGCTTCCAATGCTCAGATCAAAACACAACATTCTTAACTTTTTTCGATGATGAAAATGAGACCTTTGTGAAAGATTGCAAAGAAAAATCAGTCCTAAAATTATTTTCTGCATATTAACATATATTGGCTATTTTAATTTTCCATGATTCTAAGGCTGAACCCTTAGTAGGATATGCCCTAATGCCCCATGCCATACATCCGACCACACCAGAAATTAGTTTGGATAAATGAGAATTGCCCTTATTGGGTGGCCGGCACGGAGCCCAGACTTAAATCTAATAGAACACTTCTGAGTAGTGGTTTGAAAAGCAAAGGAGGTGTCACAATTACAAATAAACCAGAACTTAATGAAAAACTACCAGCTCTGTGGGGAAATAAACTGCTAAAGATTTGTGAAAATTTGGTAAAATCCATGTTAGGAAGAATTGTAGCTGTAATTAAAGCAGAATCGGGTCCAAATATGAATTGATATAATTAACAAGGTTTGCTGACCAAAAAGTCGGGTACTCTCACTTATTCTGATTTATGACCTTACGACCTTCAAAGTTTTCAATGATTCCCCCCTAAAACTTAAAAAGGATCTTGGTAATTATACCATTCGAAAGAAAATGCAATACAAAATATGGGTTTCAAATTTCATTAGTATCGGCCGAATAGTTATGATAGTATTGCAAAAACAAAATAATCCATGGGCTAACCTGAGGATGACATTAGAAACTATATCATTCGAAAGAAAATGTAAAACAACATAAGAATTGTAAATTTCGTTGGAATCGGCCGAATAGTTACAATGTTATTAAAAAAAACAAAAAATACAAATCGTGGACCGACCGATATAGTGAGAGGTAGAGTCGCCCGCGACTAAAATTAGATACATATTAAATATATATTGAAACCATTTAACACAAATTGATGATTCCAATCCCGGTGGAAGATGACTTTTCCCTAAAATATTATTTCTTTAACTAAGAAAAAGTGTTATTTGCTAGATTGTAAATTTTTATAACGAAAGTGTTATGGGCAGAAAAGGGTTAGAATCACGTCTGAGATAGTCATGCTCTTTCATGAACGCTAAGGGGACTTGGACTCAAGACGATAAGGACGACTCTGAAGAGTGTGCGGACTCCTCGATCTCAAGTCAAAACCGGGTATTTGTACGAGGGATCTGGAAAGGGAAGAGGGCAATTTGGAGCAGAAGGTGAGGAAGTTCTAGACATCTTGATCCGTGAGGCAGATTAAAATTCAGCTTTTAAGGGCAAGGCGCAAAGAAAACAAGCGGTTGTTCTCTCCTCGTCTCCGGGGGAAGGGCTCTGGAGAAATTCGCCGGATTAGGGGATAATTCCCTAATACGCCCAGGAGTCGAAACTTCTTGAATGTTCTCGAAGGGGAAGTGACGTTTTCCATGGCGGGATACAATCGCACCTGGTCTCCAAATAACGTGAGGAGATCAGAGGTTGTTATGTTACACCCTTCCCTTCCATACGATGGAACTTTTCTGAGAGAGAGGGAAGAAAAAGGGATATCGCAAATTTTGATGGGAGGAATTATTAAGGCGTAAGCCTGATCACACACAAAAAAGGTTGAATTGACTTGTGTTCGACAGGCTTACATTAAGCTAAGATATTGATCTGAGCTCAAAAAAAAATTAAATAAGATAAATGGGTCGAGAAAAAAATCACATTCAAATTATGGAACCAAATTAGAATTTCGTCTCAAATGGTAGTGGAACAAAGAAAAACATTATATTAAATAAATAACTACAGAGAACATAGATATATGTACGCAGAACATAAAATTAAGAGAAATAAAATCATACATACATAATTAACATACGGGATTACATACGACCTATAAATTAGTGGATTGGGCGGCTTTGTCGGCCAATGGATTCTGGCTAAGATTGTCAGCTATACGATTCTCGGTGCCACGTATATACCAAACTCTAAACTTTTACTGCTAGAGTAACATAAGCCATGTCATTATACGTCCGTTTTGGCTCGTAGTATTTCTGAGGTACGACAAAGGGCGATGATCAGTTTCGACAATAAATTCTTCTCCTATCAAATACATGCTAAATTTGGTAATACTGCATAATATAGTTAGGGCTTCCCGTTATATTACCGAATAGTTACGTTCAGGGGGCATTTTGTAAAGGGAGTGGGGGCTGGCTTGATGCTCTCTCTTGCTGATGTCCTTTGGCAGGCATCGCATAATTTGCAGTAATCTCCAATTTCTCTGGCCACACCTAACCAATAAAAAGACTCTCTGAGTGGTTTTATTATGACTAAAATGACCGGAGAATAAATTATTGTAAGAGATCTGGAGGAATTGGTGGACATGAGAGCGAGGAACACACAATGAGTGTGATTCAGGTTCGATTTCATCGGAACATTTACGATATAAAAGCCCATCCTTGACAAGGTTGGAGATGCTTTTTCCACCACGGCAAGACCCTTGCTCATAAGTCTTGGCTTTCTCACTAAGAGGAAGCATATGCACACTCCTTCTGATTCGGGCAAATTCCTCGTTTTGAAGGGCCTAGACTTCCGGTTCAACGGGGCTTTCCAAATTTTACGGGTTCCTGGAAAGCCTTGGCGGCCTGGCAAGTGTTATTACGGGTTGTGCTACTGGATTATTTGTAACCTAGTGGCTGTTACCAATCATACAAAGAAAAACTTGATTGAGGCTGCTACAACTTCGGCCCAACCAGTCAAATACTCAAATTCGATGTGGCATTTTACGATAGGGAAACGATTCGCTCGGCCGAGGTAGTTATGGAACCACAGTAAACTTTTGGTGGTCAGGACCGACCGGGGTAAGTAAATCCTCGTAAACCACGATGCATGTACGCCCATTGTGACGTACAAGGGTAGACACACGATATCCGTTTACAGCTCCATTTTCAAATTTCAGACCACCGGGCGAGCTCTTATTGAAGGAAAATTGGTTGTTGTTCGACGAGAGAGACAGGGAAGGAGCAGGAGCGGCACTAACTTGGTGTATCTTCTGGGAGGACACGCTTCTGAATTGGGAATTTTGAGGACAGTTCATGCGTACTTGACATTCTATTGTTAGAGGGGGCCTGGAGTTATTAACGTTAAACTTTGAAAGAGACGGAGGAGGCTTCTTATTAACCTTGGGGTACAAGTTATAGCTACTTGCGTTAACATCAGCCTCCTCTAGGCATTCCTAAACATAGAGTGGCGCTTGTTCTTAACGAAGGCATGGATTTTGTGTGTTAGGGAAGCGAAAAATATATCTATTAAGATGAAGTCCAGGAAGTCCTCGTACTCTTGGGGGACTTTCCTCGCATCTAACTAAAATTGGAGGTGTCTTTGGAGGGTGTACCCATAATGGCAAAAGGTCTGACCGGGTTGGATCTTTTCGTGACGGAAACGGGCACGATAGAAATCCGGGGCTATATTCACGGCAGCTAAGAGTTCGGATTTGTGGGTAGAGTAGTCCACGGTGTACTATAAGGGAAGGGAAATGAATATGCCCCTCAACTGAGAGTGTAGGAGGGAGAGCAATTTGGGGCAGCATCTACTTGAATGGGCCAATTATTGATTTCGAAGATCTTCTCGAAATGCGTAATTTATGATCAAAAATCTTCTCCTTCTTTATAGACGGGGACTGTGTAATTTCGGCCCAGAAGTTAAATGACATTGATTTCAATTGATTACGGCTTAATTCACGTTTATGCTGCCTTATTCTCTTGCGCTCTTCCATCTCTCATTTTTGTTTTCTCTCTTCTCTTATTTCTTGTTCCTTCGCTCTTCTTTCTTCACTTTTTTTAGTTCTTGTTCCTTTGCTCTTCTCTCCTCTCTTTCATTTCTCTCTTATTCTTGGTTATAAGTTAATAAGTTTCGGCTCAACACGCCCGACGATTCTCTTTGACTCTTGAAACGGTCAAACAAAGAAGACATCTTTGGGCTTACATGGGGAACGTAACACGCGAACGGGCTATTGACGTAGCGAAATTTATCGGCAAGATATGTGCAGCCTAACTTTCCCCGAAAATAAATATTCAAAAATATTCCACACAAACAACGGGTCCCATCTAATAATTTAAATTTTTAAATAGTTAAATAGACCAATTTTCCACTGATCTTAAACTAACTTACACGTACCTCGGTTTAAAAAGAAAAATAAAGAAACTTCAATAATTATTGAAGTTTCGGAATCAGCATACTCGATTTAGTATAAATCACAAGCTAATACCCAAGTAGGAAAATCATTGTTGTCTAGGGAACTACTAAAATTAAAGGGGATGTAAATCAGCTATAACTGATTCACTATGTAATATGCCTCACTCACTTAACACCAGTTTTCATAATATAGAAATAATATATATTTATATATATATATATATATATATATATATATATATATATATATATATATATATATATATATATATATATATATATATATGTGTGTGTGTATATATATATATATATATATATATATATATATATATATATATATATATATATATATATATATATATATATATATGTATATATATATACATATATATTATACATGTCGTGGTACACCACTCTATACCATACAGTGCTAGTACATTATGTGGGAGGTGACCTAATCACCTAGTGCAATGTGAACCGTTTAAGGACTGTTCGCAGGAAATAACGATCGAGAAGGAGGTCAAAATTCAAGCGTTTGGTTTCAAATCGCCAACAAATCAGGCCGAGTGCAAAATTGGTTTGCGGGATTTTCTTGAATAAGCCGAAAGTATCGTTCAAGGTTAGTTAAAGATGAAACAACAAAAATATAATTTTATTTATAAATATCAAAATAAGAAAAAAAATAGGCAAACGTGAATTATTTAAAACGCAATAGTCGCTTGATAAATATAAAAGGATGGATTTTCAAATCAAATTAATTAATTAGCGTTACTATCCTCATATCTAAAGGGAGAACTTGACAATACTAATAATTGAGGGAGTTTCAATCATACCGGTAGGTGACTTCGAGGAATGTACTGCTTGTGATGAGGCAAGTGGGGCACGATCCTTATGAGGAAAGTGGGGCACGTTCCGAATGAGGTTAGTGAGACACGATCCGGATGAGGCAAATGGGGCACTATCCGAACCAACCTTCCGTCGACTGGTGATCAAGATAACCAATATTCAAGGATAAGGTTCGATGGGAAAATGTGGGATTATATGTAATTTAACTGGATGCGGAAACTTCTCCTAAAAGGTAATCGATGGAGATTTTATTCGGATCTATTAAATGAAGGGAGATTGTCGTGCAACTTCAAACGATTGCCGTTCATAGCACAACCAATTGACTGGGGTAGAATCAAGGCGGAAAAAGTCTTGCTCTCTGATGAACGCTCACGGGACTTCGACTCAAGGCGATGAGGACGACTTTAGGGTGCGTGTGGGACTCCTTGATCTCAAGTCAAAACCAGGTATTTGTACGAGTAACCGGAAAGGGCAAAGGGGGGTTCGGAGCATGGGGGGAGGAAGCTTCAGATATCTTAATCCGTGAGGCAGATTAAAATTCAGCTTTTAACGGCAAGGCGCAAAGAAAACAAGCGGTTGTTCTCCGGGGGAAAGGCTATGGACAAATTTGCAGGAATGGGGGATAATTCCTCAATACGCCCAGGAGTCCAAACTTCTCGAATGATCTCAACACGAAGTGACGTTTTCCATGGCGGGATATAATCGCAAATGGTCTCTAAATAACGTAAGGAGGTCAGAGGTTGTTTTTTTACACAGTAAAACAACCACATTTATAGCAAAACGAGAAAGGGGAATACAAACATTTCCTTCGTAATGAGGCCATACTACTGAATATTATTTCATTAAACAAATCTGGAAAAATACAAAATTATATTATACACAATTGATTTATATATCTAGATGTGGGTAAAGAGAAGTCTAAATACACAGATAAAGTAAATTTTTTAAGAATACCAAACCCCTCCACTTCCGTTCACTTGGTCGTAAGATAGCCTGCTATTATGAGTTGGAACAATATGGACCAGTCCCTAAATAAAAAACTTGATGTGATTGAAGAAAACCATTGTCATTTATAAACTCAGTGACCCCGAATTTCCCAAGAACAGATTTCCAACTTAAGTCAGCAGAAGAAAGTCAAAATTTGTTGCCAGTGTTATTGGCCCGAGGCACCTTTCGACCATATTGTTTATCTCCTGGGGCTACACTGAAAATATAAACAAGTTCTAATAAATAAATACCCAATATATGTAGACATTTTACAAGTTTTTGGAAGAGCAACATTAAATTTATTGTTTATTATTAAAACAGAAAAATAAATTTGAGAATAAAATTAAAATTTGGAGTTTAAATTGAAACTCTTTGGGACTGCACATAATGGATAGTCACTTATGGAAGTTAAAAAAGTTATGAATAAGCTAAACAATGCCTCATCTACTGTCTAATATAACAATTACTATACCCAACATGGCCTCCTTATAAAATATACTTATTTCAGTCAGACCGACAAACAAAGGTTAACCGCCAAGGAGCAGTACTCAAATTTGAAACATGAATTTAGAATAAAGAATTAATTTCAAGAGGAACTCACGTCTGAGGCTCGCCTTCCCCGGGAAGAAAATAACTACAAGAGGTGTACTTTTCTGTACCAACATTCATTTCCTACCTGTGAGTGTAAACCGCGCAACTCTAGGTACATAGGCGTGACATGAAGTACTATTTCTGAAACAGGGGTGTTAACTTTGGCGTTTGTTCCTGTTGTTTTGCAATTATATGTGCTGTCAAAATATTTCAAGAGGAACTCATGACGGAAGCTCGAATTAACCATGAAGAAAATAATTACTCGAAGTCTACATCTTTTTCCAAGATTTACTTCCTACCGGTGACTTTAAGAATCGTAACTTTAGGTAGATAGGCGTGACATCAAGAATTATTTCTGAAAGAGTTGTGTTAATTTTGCTGTTTTTTCCTGTTGTTTTCTTCTACCATATATGTCATCAGGACTGAAGAAGCAACCCCTTAAAAAGACCAACCCACGATACAAACGTATGTGTCCTCTAGATATGAGAGAAGAGGAACCATACAAAATGTCTTCTGAAGATAGAGAACCTAAAAATACAAAACCGAACCAACCTTTTGCAGCTCCACTGTTTCACACTGACAACTTGGGCCTAGATGAGAATAAACTCTACCATATTAAACAAGCTACCCATCAACAAATCGGCGTCCTCACTGGCTGCATTCTTTAATCATTTCCAGACGCAAATAATTTATAGCCATAACCGAGCCAAAATGCCTCTAAAACAGCAGAGAAGAAGAAAATAAAAAGAGCACATGAGAACGTGCTCCAATAACCAGAACCATAAGTAAATATAGAAAAATTACAAAGCTCACAAGAGAAAATTATGTGAACAACGACTCCAATGGTAAAGTATAAAAAAACTAATATAAACAAATGAAAAATAATATCAAGGAAAAACAAAATGTCTTGAAAACAAAGGATTCTATACTGTAAATAAAAATAATATAAACAAAAATAAAAGCACACTGTAAAGCGAAAGCGTTAGCCAGGTAACCTGGCACATATCACCATCGCGCTCATTTAAAATCACAATCAAAACCTCTCCTCATTTATATCATCAACACCACTCATCCCAAACTTACACAATCTTTTCTACCTCTTTTCTCTCTCACACCCTCTTACCTCTTATTATATCCTATCCCTCTTATCACTGTATTAAAATTGAGTGTATCAGTAGTGTAGATCATTACTTGAATAGAGCTGTTCTTCGCCTATCAAGCGAATTCACGAAGTCCTAACTTTCGAAAAGTGAAAATTAAGCGGATATCATTTGGAAGGAAAGGCATCCAAAGTTTTTACGAACCATACCGATATATTCCCAGGCAAATTCAAAGATACTAAGGAAAACAACCGACCAAGAGGAAGGAGGTTCCAAACAAACCAGTATGGACGACCGTTAAGGAGCGAAAAGGGATCCTCTTCGCATCCTCTCCGGTCGGGAGAAACCAACCCGGGAACAAAAATTCAAGACTATCTACGCAGATATTCGAGTAATCCTCCTAAGAGTGAAAGACCAGTATAACGGATTGGTGGCGCTTTGTATCACGGAAAAGGACCATGACTCCTTCTCTCCGAAGAAGCGGCCAAAAAACTGGAAAAGATCGTCTCCGCTTCCCGAACCCTACCTGACGTACAAACCAAGAGATCAATAATCTACAGGCACCTAGATGAGAATAAACTCTACCATATTAAACAAGCTACCCATCAACAAATCAGCGTCCTCACTGGCTGCATTCTTTAATCAATATTGGATGACATACGGCAACAGAAATAAAGCAAGAATTGGAAAAGGACCAGAACTGGGCAAAAATTGAAGACATGGTCAAATTTAAGAAGAGGAATGGGGAAGACCATAGCCACGTTTTCAAGGTACTATTCAGATCGACGGAAATGGCGAAGAAAGCACCAGAACAAGGACTGCTTGCTTTTTACACAAAAATTTCACCAAACCAAATCGAAATGGAAAGGGAAACATTTGTCTATGTACAAGTGTGCTTTACCTCTCTACGCACTCGACCAATAAGCATCAAAAGACTGCAGGAGCACCGAAAAGAAGTGCCCGAAATGTTAAAATGCACATAGATCACTTGCTATGCCACGCACAATAAGGCAAGAACTGATGCGCAAAAAGAAAAGAAGATCGAAATAACCACGGAGAAGGAAAGAATAAAAAGTATTACCTACACCAGAGGAACTGCCAAGGGAAATAAGTTGACTGCCACCTCATAGACCATAACCGTGAATATTGAAGAAAATATGAGGCCAGAACCTCATTATGTTATAACACTAACCAACAAATATTAACTTTGTCTCTGCTACTTGAGTAAATGTTGTTGTAACTAATTATTTTTGGTGCGCTGATTCCAAATTTGTACTCAAATTTGTAATTATTACGAGTTTGAGAAGAATGAGACGTTTCTGGGCAAGGTTTTGCAATCGGGCACCCTATTTGGCATTATGTACGTCCTTTTGCAAACCCAGACAAGATATGATAGGCCTTTAGCATGTTGTTCACTTATTTTTCTTAGTTTTCAGCCCTATAATTACCAAGGAAGTTCTGTAATACATGGACAAATGAATCCCATGCTGCCACCTCAAGTGGAGTTAGTTTACTTCTGAACTCCCTGTGACATATCAATTCTTTGATCTCCGGCTCTACAAAAATGACTGTTTTAAGATTAGCATCGTTTTTTTTGCACCAAATTTCTCTTTAAGATATTGTAATCCATTAGGATCATGGGCCATTGCTTTAACCAAATTTTTAATAAGTTCAAGTTTGATATAAATTGGTGGAAGTTAGATCTTTTCTGGATGTCCTAAAGGTATGTGCTTCACATTGTATCGGCTAACTATGTGTTCCTCTCTTCGGTCCACCTTTTGGCAATATAATGATTTCTGTCATCACGGCTGTTCCATAGGCGTAACAAACAAATATTCTTTGTATATCCTAGTTTCAGCCCAAGAAGTAAAGAAATTATCTTTAGATCACCACAGATATTCCACTTCGAGTATGATGCGACTAATGAACACTTCCCAAAATAAATTTTATTGAATCATATGTCTCTATCATCCCAACAATAAGTGCGATAGGAATTGAAGGTTTTGTTACCATTGTGTAGCAACACAGCTTTGAGGCTAGCAGTGCTTGCATCAGCTCGTTTCCTAGCTGATCCATGAGGCCATTAACATTAGTACAGAAACAAGCGCCATCTTCTTCTTTATAGAAGGCAGCTAAGGCCTCATTGCGTTTAGGAAAGTAGATATTTTGGTACCGCCATCTAGATGATCCATTGTTGTAGTCTGGAGCACAACAGTTCTGCGTTCTCCGATTGCAATGACAAATCCCTCACCAAATCATTCAATCTTTCTTGATTTATTAATTTGATCTTCTTTTCCTTAGAATCCTCCTCATACATTTCATCGTCATTGTTATTCTCCTCTTCAGGCGATGAATCATCTTCTTTAACTGCACTAGCTGATGGAGGAACTGGGATTGGCATCTCCATATTATGAAGGACTGGTTTTATAGCTGACTTACAATCTGGATATACAATTTTTGACTTGTTCTTATTAGAGAATCCCGCAATATTTGTCATACAAAAGTAACAATCAAAAACATGCTTTGTTGGCTCACGCCACACCATTGGTACAGCAAAAGGCATACCCTTCCGTTTGCAATTTATCCACTGTGTGAGTCCCGTATAACACACAGTATAAGATTTGTGAGGTGCCCAGGGCTTGTCTTTGTCACCAACTTTACAACCAAAATAATAATTGTATGCAGTTTTTACTCTTTTAGCTAAATTTTCCCGCTGGTTGCTTGGAGTATATCTTCTACAGATATAACCAAAGTTATCTGGGCTATTTATATATCCTCGATGATTTATGTTTTCGACTTAGTTTGTATATATCCTGTTATATACTTTTGTACAATCTTATTTCATTTACAAATTAATTGAGAGATAAATTTGAAAGAAAAATGCAATTAATCACTGTATGTAAATACCGTTTCAACACCCCTAACTACTATAATGGCTAAATTTGACAACGTGATAAAGCAGGAGTGTAACGAACCAAACACACACAACGCATCCTCTTACTACGGTAGCTGAAGCAACACTGCCCATATGTGTAAGTAAAGAGTATTTGTGTAACTCAGGAACCCTACGTGCTAGAACGATTCCGATTACAGATTCGAAATCAGCATAATCGATTTAGTAGCAAAATCATTGTTGACTAGTGTAATGCATGCCCACTTCGTTAATATAGCGAAACCGGGCTCATATGCAAAATAACTCAATATATTGGTGGAGAAAGATGGACTTAAAAAAATGATATTCCAGGAGAACCACATAAAATACCGAAAACGTAAATCAAGAACAAGAAAAATCAGAAATGGAAACAGAATCCATAGAACAATTAACCGACGACGAAATCTCGCAGGCGATTCATAAAACCCCCGAAAAGCTGGAGAATAGAAACAAAAACAAAATTAAATATAAATACCCAATAACTGAATATAAATATTTACAGATCAAAAGCATCCTCAATCATCTAAAACTACAAACAAAAATAAATTGTAGACGGCCTCGTAAATGGCAAATTTAGATGGGACTACGACGCGGATGCTGACGAAACTGAAGAACATAATGCACTGAAACAAGGAATGATTCATATCTTCTCAGAATCCTGCCAAGACCTCTTAATTGGAGAATTTAAAAAGGAGCGATCTAGATGCATCCGATCACCAGGCCAACCAGAAAAATCAAAGAAAGGAAGAGAGCAGAAATAAACAAGGAAACCAACATGCAAACGTACCAGCGTAAAATCAAAATATTCACGCTCAACGTAAAAGGCTGGAAAGATTGGTCTATTCAAACATTATAGGAAAAGAAGATCCAGATTGAATCATTCTAATCTAAAATGGAATAAACACAGAAACGGAACATATAAAAATCCCAAACTACAGATTTACTACCACGAATTAAACCCAGAGAAAATATGACGCTGTAGCGATTGGTCTTAAAACCGGAATTTATTTCACTGAAATTAATGATAAGAAGAGTATAATCTAGCTATAAAAATAAAAATGACTACAGGAGATCTATTAATAGCTGGGACATACCAACCTCCAAGGGACCCCTCCCTTCCAATTCCCAATTTCTTCAAAATATCCCGTCGACCAGCCTCAACCTTTTTGACCGGTGATCTTAATTCTAGATGCAGGGCGGCAGTTTACAATACCCATACAAATGGAACAGGAAAAACCCTTCTGCTTCTAATCCAAAGAAACAGAATAAATAGAGAAGGACCGGACTCCCTCAATTACTTAACAGACCGGACATCAACTACTACGGACATCATATTTACAAACAAAATTTTTAAATTAAACGAACGAGTACCCGCAACCCCTTTCGACCACCTAAGTATGATCACCCCTATCTAAACTTCCTTTATTCAAATTAGGATGACACGTAGAAAAGTGACCAGCATAACGGACTGGAACATATATAAAGAATATGTAAGTACAATAGAAATCGGATCATTAAACAACTAGAAGCAGACGTAATAGAAAACCAGCTACAGCTAATCACCATGACAATCAGTGAGGCAGACAAACTATATACTGCAATAATGGAATACATAACCCTACATGCACTTAGATGGAACGAAGATATCCAGGGAATAATGAAGGAATTTCATATCTTAACGAATGAAATAATGGAATTGGGAAACACGATGGAGAGATATCGGAGACTGACAAAAATGAAGAGGCAGATAGATAAGCTTATTAAAGAAATTTAAAATCTTGTCTGGAATAATATAATAGAGGAAATGGACATAGAAAAATATCCAAGGAAATTGTGGAAAAAATACAGAAAATTATGATGATCACAACCAAATGAAAAAAATAATAGTAAAAATACAGAACCAGGAAGTGCAACGGAGCGACGAGCTCCAGGAACACTTCCAAAGTCCTTGGAAAGAAATATTCTCCATATCGCCGTAAGAGAACGAAGCATATGATATAGATTACGAAGAAGAAATTATGAAAGCCCTAGAAGCACAACACGAACAGAATAACCATACGAACACGTCGACGAGGAGAGACTCAGGCGTTAAGTCTTTTCATCGGAAAGTAGAAGGTCTAAGCGGCAGAACCAAGACACACCTAACAAATGCTCCAGGAAAATCTACGAATCCATAGTGAAAATCTTCAATGCCTGCCTAAATATTGAGTGCTTTCCCCAAGCATTCAAAACCGCAAAGATGATTTTCCTACCAAAGCCGGGTAAACCGAAAAACCAAGTTGGAAGCTACCATCTGATCTCGTACTGGAGCTCCTTAGGAATTTCCTAGAAGAGCGCTTAATTTGAAGGTTAATTAAACATCTTAATGAAAATAACCTTTACAACCCTCAAAAACTCGGGTTCAGGAGCAAGTGAGGGACGGAGACCGCGCTGGCAATTATAGCAGAAAAGATCGCGAAGACAACAAAGTGGACATACTACTCACCAATGTTGCTAGAGCTTTTGATAAGTTCTGGTAACCTGGCCTGAAAGCTAAAATCAGCAGCCTTAATTTAGATATCAATATTTGCAAAATATTATCTAGCTATCTGGGCGAAAGAAAAGCCGTATTACACATAAACGGCCAAACGGGTGACCCAATCGACTTAAAAACGGGTGTTACTCATGGATGATGCCTCTTCTCAGCGCTATACACTGTATACACCAAAGACCTACCACATCCACAACATGAGAGTGTTATGTACATTTAACTAGCAGATGAAGTCACACAACTAATAACCAGTGACAGGAAAAAACCTGAATGATTAAGAGAAAAAGAATAAAATAAATACCAACAGAGTCATAATCAAATAGATACCAGTAAATCGAAGAAAGACAGCCGATACACGGGTAGATGGGGAGTCATATCCATACTCCACAAAAGGACGTGTCCTCGGATTGAAGCTAACAACAACTAGATATCTCTCGCATCTAAAGCCAAAGATTGCGGAAGCAAAAGTAACCCAATCATCGGTGTATCTATTCTGCAATCTCTCGGCAAAAAATAAAAGAAACCTATACATGGTCCTATTACATCACAAGATTCTCTATCCAATAATACCGACGAATACGCTAAGTAAATCTCAAATGAAAAAGTCTCAAAGAAAACAAAACCGGGCTACAAGATAATTGCAAATATAAGAAGACAGGATCATATAAGAATAGCCCCCCATCGAACAACCGCTATGCCCCCCCTAAATATAATCCTACAGAACCACGCACGGAAGCTTTGGGAAACCTGAAAAATATAATACCACAGAATGAACTAAAATAAAATTCCCGTAGCGGAAAATTAAATCCGTTGAATCCAATACAAGCAAATATTGGACGGAAGCCGTAAAAGAACAATAAATGATACTAACACGATCTGCAAATGAAATGAATTACACAACATGAACGAGACTACCAAAGATGTAATCATAACTAGAAAAGCAACCCTAAAATAGAACCAACCGAATGTGACAACCGATAATACAAACAAAATGAATAAACCGATGAGAAAACATGAAATCAAAGAATAATAATGATAAAAGCAAAAAAAAAAGGCAAAAAGCACAAAAACAAAACCAAGGAAAATTACAAAGAAAACACATGCTCAAATGTGCAAACGAAATCAAAGACTCGAATGCTTAAAATCACAATAAATTAATTACTCACCGAAAGACAAAAACAAAGAAACAAGGTCTGCTGACCAAAAGTCGCGTGCTCTCACTTATTCTGATTTATGACGTAACGATGTACAAAACTTTCAATAATTCAAAGACTAAAGTTAGGCGGACCATGCAAGTTATATCAGTCGGGAAAGAATGTAAAACAACATAAGGGTTTCAAACTTCGTTAGAATCGGCCGAATAGTTATGATGTTATTTCCAAAACAATCTAATTCATGGATTAACCTTAGGAGGACCATGAAAGTTATACCATTCGAAAGAGAATATAAAACAACAGAAGGCTTTCGAGATTAGTTAGAATCTGTCGATTAGTCACAATGTTATTAAAAAAAACAATAAAAAAGCAAAAATGGGACCGACAGACTGACATAGTAATATGTAGAGTTGCCCGTGACTAGACTCGCACGCGAGTAAAAACGAAAGTGCTAGCCAGATAACCTGGCACAAATCATTATTATCCTAACCGTATCAACTTCATTTATCACCATCTACTGATAATCATCCCATCAACACACTCACGCCATGCACATTATTTTCTAAGTACCCTATCCTTCTCTCCCACATTCCCCACTTATGTTATCTTGCATATATGTGATGGAGTTGGTTAAAGAGGATGTGAGTCAAAATCTCCTCCAAAATGAACAGTTTTATAATATAGACTTATACGATAGAGCTACAATGAACACAAGTTATAAAGAAGATGAGAAATCCCTCAAGAGTATTGTCCGAAGCAACGTCTCAACTGCTTATCACACAACCTAAGTAAACCTTATCATATATTACAAAACAAGAAACACCACCTCCCGGATCATGAAAAACAGTTGCCTTTCCAAAACAACCAAACTACAAGATGTGAACGTCGTGACTGCAAGCACCGCAACTTTCGGTATATAGGCGTGACATCCACTACCCGCTCTGAAAGACTGTCAGCACATCTTCAGAGTCGCACAATACAACATCACTCAATCGAACACTCTTTGCCTCTGATCAGAGCCACGTTAAATGACAATACTGAAATTATCTATCGCGACCCCCACCTTCCTCGTCTGAGAATGACTGAAGTAGTATTAATTAAACAAGAAAAACCTGCGATCAAGATTCAACTCCTTCCATAAATCTCTCTACTCTCACAATGGAGGTATCGCTGTATCACTTCTACCAGCAGACACCAAATCTCCACCTAAATTAACTATTTTTGCCCTTGATTTTAGTATTTTCCTGTTTTATGGTAAAACAAATTTTGATTTATCATTTTAATTTCAAATTTAAGTTAGCAATTTTCTATTGTAATAGTATATTGAAGTTGAATGTTACTCCTCTAGACATTTGTAATGTCCACATAAATATTGCATTAATTAATTAATTAGGTTGATTTCATTATGTTAATCAGTATAGCCCCGAAAAATGTCCAGAATGGTCAAAGGGTACCTCGGGCTGTTAATAAATAATTACAATGATCTTTTACGATCTCTTTCCCTTCATGATATATTTACTTGCCGGAAATTAGCTTAACAATGCATCTTTGCTTGTGGAAAATCACAATTCTTATATATATATATATATATATATATATATATATATATATATATATATATATATATATATATATATATATATATATATATATATATATATAATATATGAGGATAAATCCAAGAGCCACGAGAAACGGATGCAGCATCTTTTAATTTTTCACTACGTTTCGAAAACTACAAGTTTTCATCTTTAGGCTAAAATAAGTTTACAAAGTTAATATGTATGAAGAAAACTTGAAAAGGCCAACAAGACATTATTTTAAAAGGTGACCAATAATAAAATATCAGGAAAATGTACTATAAGTTTAAAAAAAATTAAATATGACTTGGCAATAGTTAAATTTGCTTTAAAACTGACTCAAAAAATTAGTTAATAAATTTAAGGTTTATTGCAGAAATTAATTAAAAATTATAAGAGAAATTGACCTGGCATTATTTAAAAATAGTAAAATTAAACTTTGTTTTTAATTTTGTAAAGACTGTAAGAGTTAAATAACATTTAATATAAAAACGGTAAATTTGGGTACTTACTAAAGTGGATTCATCCAAGAGAGTAAATGTTGGGTTTAACAAGGGGCTAGTATTTATAGGTTACAGTGACGCTTGGTTTGTTAAAAAACAAACCAACTAACAAACTGTAGTTAAAATTAGTTAAATAATAATGATATTGCACTTAAATCTTCAATGAGTGTAGGTTGTAGTGTTTGATATATAAAGATTCGAGGGTTCTTAGGTAATGTTTGTTGTTGTTAAAAGCTAATACTTGAAAATTATCAATAGAAATGTCAGTTTTACAGGTTATGGTGTAAAACTGACATTTCTATTGATAATTTTCTATCCTTTTTATTAGGAGCTTTGTACTTAGTGGTGTTATTTTAACATAAAGTTAAGAGGTTAAGGAAAAATATCCGTATATATTCTATTATGAATGTCACTTTTAAATTAACAGCCCCGAATCAACAATTATGCTTTGCGTTTATACAGAATATTTCACTTGTTGTAAAAGATGAGAGAATAATTATATAAAGAAATATACAAAATGTACAGGAAGTTGACTTTTTTAGCGAATGATGAAGTAAGTAAATATAAATGGGTATTGTATAGAATTGAATATAAAATAAAGCAAGAATAAAACGAAATTAACATTACATTGAGTGCTGAATTAAAAATGAAAGCAGGACATAACAGACAGACGTTGACAACGTTGCCTACTGAGACAAACAGACACATACGTTCACGATTTAGCATTTTTAGTTTTGCAAAAGCATTTAGTAACTCGTCAGTTTAAAAAATATAAAAATGGAGCGAAAGTAAAATTTAATTATACTTCTGTAAATAGGTCTATGGAATCTATATCAAACAAACGTTTAGCCTTAATAAATGGAATAGTAAATGGTAAAGAATTTATGTTTTAAAAATCGAGAAATTACAAACGAGAAACAAAATCGAAGAACTGTGGAATATGCTGTTAGTAGGGAAAGGATGAATAAATAAGAAAAGTATTCATGGAGATTATATGGAAGTTAATAAATAAGTTCACGATGGGTTTCAAAAACAAATTAGGAAACATATGTAGATTATATTAAAATGGCTGGCAAAAGAAGAACGAAATGTTGATTATAAAAAGTAATAAGAAGTGAACAAATTTATATTTGAGAATAAGAAAAAGACAGACAAAAATGAGATGGAAATGAATGAGTATAATAGTATAGAAGAGACCTTAAAATATAAATAATGATCATCTTCACCGTAGAAATAAAACTCAATACTCAATCTACCACTAAATGTAATGAGAAAGAGATTTCTAAATGTAAAAATAAAAATAATTGAAAATAATATAAATGTAGTTCAACGTAAAAAATGTTAGGCTGAAGAAATGATAATCAAACTAAAAGAAAACATTGCGAACCTCACGTGCTATTTTGTGAATTATTCATTTCATGATAGGTATATATTCAATAAGGCAAAATTATAAGGAGATTCTGAATTTAAGCCGGCTGAAAGGAAAATGTAAAATTACCTGGCTAAAAGAGTGAAAATAAAAATTTAAGATTACTAAAAATGAATAGATTAATATGAATATTTTTTTTGTATTGGAGTTGTTAAAATCTATGTTCGAATAATGATTAATGGGATTTCTAATTAATTTTATTAATCCAAAATTGAATGCAATTATTACCACTCATTCTACTCTCTAATATTACTTCGCTGAGAATTTTCTTGCTATATTAAAAGGGATTGCCTAATATATCCCTATGGTTGTGTTGTGTCTTAAATCCCAAATCTGCTACAGGTTGCTAGATTTTTATCGGAAAGAGGGTGTCAACCTTCTTGGTGCTGTTTGCGGAGGAATCCAGAGGCAAGTCGGAGGATTCTGAAAAGATCTGGAAGAAAACCTGAAGGCGAACAATGAGATCCTCATGCGATCTAAAGGATCCCAGAAGCGAGGACCAAAACAGGTGAAGTAATTTTAGGGGTGATGGACAAATCGTAGAGAGTTTGCCGCACTGTACTTTGATTATAGTTGAGATTTGGAAAGGGCAGTTCCAAGTTTCAAAAGCTGTCCAAGTGGGTGAATGGCTAGGCTTTAGTGTAGTGCATAAATAGCGTGGTTCCTGGTGCTGTTTGGGAGTACCAGGCCGAGATGTACTTAAATTACAAGTATGATATGTCTTAATTCGTATTATCAAGCCCCAAATTACTTCACGCAAAACGAAAGCGTGCCCTGGTCCTTGTGTAACCAGGCCGAAAATTACTTCAAACGGCAATAATTAAATAGATTCCTCAGAACTGACATACTGGAAGCAGTGGGCAAATAATTTCCTGCTGAGAACGGTAGGGGAGTAGTTAAGGCGAAGAAGAGAGTAACACAGCAGAAAACTGCAAGTGCTTCAAAGGGAGGCTGGGCGAGATCCGGGCACCTTCGTCTGGAAAAACTAGACCAAAGAATTTTCTTTTAACTTCTATTTCCTGCTTCTGATAAAAGCTGAGATAAAAAGTGAATTGATTGGAATCCAAACATGGGATCAAAGTAAATATCTTTCTATTCTAACATGTTTTAGGTTGTCCAGTGCTCTGGAGGCTTGTCTAGAATTTCGTATCTTCTTCCTCTCCAGGTCAAGATTGTCCATTTTTTGCTAAATTGAAACTTTAGAAAAATTCAAGGAGCCAATTGGCCATTGAAGTCAAAGAATGCCAACATTTATATTTTTATTTGATTTATAGTAAAAGAATTCGTGGTTCTGCCCAAAAAAAACAACCTCAGTTATTTTTTTGTAGCTCCCTATTTTTTAAACTGCGATGAGCGAATTTTTTTTTTAATTTACACTTTTATTGATGTATTCTTTTGTTAGTTGACCAGAGCCCTAATATTTTTTAATTGCTTGTAGATAATCATGAATGAGTATGTACTATATTAAATTGTGAAACCTGCCTGTTCTGGCTTTGGATTCGCATACAGTGTTTGCGTTATTCTGTTGGTGAAGACTTTGAAAATAAATGTAATTGTTGCTGATGAGAGGATGAATAGTATATACTTCTTCAAATTTTTCGAAATGTTCAAGAGAATCAATAGGTTATGGCTACTCATGCCATTGAAGTCTTACTTTCATTTAATAATTTTCTAACAATATTATCTAGCATAAAACAAGGTTAATTATAACTTTATCCTCCAGACGTTCTTTACATTTTCATGCTCTTACTTGTATGTACAATTTAGTCCTTTTTTATCAGTGAGAATTCCTCTTTAAGTATTAGGAATTTATCATATGAGGCATTGTGGTTATTGATATCATATAGTTCTTGTTTTAATTCTTCAACTTTTCAATCATATTTTATAATCTTCTTAATTTTCTTCCCTTTTTAATAAATATTGCTGTCATGTGTTGTTTGTCAATTTGGGGTTGTTTAACCTGTTTTAGTGATTTATTGATTATATAGGTTTTCTCCCGAGGATTTTCTCAGTTGTCCCTTAGTTAATTAACTTCGTTTGCTTAGGCAATTTTAAAGGTATTTATTTTACTTTGAGTATCAAATTTAAGTGGGTTTGTTTTCTTTGTCATGATCTTGGTTATCTTGTTTTAGATCTATTTTGATCAACAACTGAGTAATCTATGTATGACCTCTCATTGTGTTGAAAGAGATTATAAAAGATATGTCCTTATGAAAACTTTCATGAATAAGAGCTTGTACACGATGTTATGTCGTTATTCTACGTTGTCTTATTTGAAAACATTGGTAAACGTTTTCTCTTTCTGAAAATTCTACTTCTCTATTTACCCGTTTTATCGACTCGCCTACTCAGACTTTTCCTACTGCTCCACTTTTGTCTTTCCTATCACATTTTTTGTATTAAAATCCCCCAAAATCAATCATCTTGAACTGATGATTTTTTAGTGTACGTCTATCAATGAGTGCTGCACAGAACTCCATAGCTTCTTCGATTAAGTGGAATGTTGTAGATCCATGGTGTCGGATTACTTCTAGTGAAAATCTATTTAATATTTTACTTGCTATCAGTTAAACAAAAATGTTCCTGCTTTTTTAAACCATTTGGGAATACCAGCTACTAAATAGTTTCCATCCGTTTCACTGATCTTTTTCCAATGAAATGAAACGTTATCTTTGCCTCTTCTAAAAATATTAACCAAAAACTGTTGGTCTCCTATCGCACTTGTGCATTGTATAATTATCTTAAAAGAAAAAAATGAGATACTCAAAAAGGAACGTCAGGAGATTATTTTGCTTGAAACAGTCACTCTATCTGGTTCTATACTATGTAGTGGTATCTTGCACTACCTCTACGATGTGTGGTCGTGTATAATTATATTACAGTAAAACAACTTGTTTTCTGTTCAACAGCGCTGGAGGCTTTCGGATAAGTTTACCTTTCTCTCCTCGGAGTTGTGCCTCCTATAGTTCTCCGTTTTTTGCTTTAGACGATCAGATTCGACTCAAAGATCTTTTGATAAGGAGGCTCGTGAATAGAGAAAGAAACAAGCGTTTTCAAAGTCTAAGTAGTTTTATTCAATATATAAAGTTCAACTTCGATTTGAGGGCAAAAGATCTGTGAAGAGGATGAGGGGTACATTTTAGAAGAAAGCCTCATTAATTGTATTTTCATGTATCCACGTAAATAAAATTACACAATTATTTTCTTTAACAGCAAAATAGTTGAATTAATCTATCGGATATTAGCAAAATTTTTGTTGCGAATTATGCTATACGTCGGTGAAAAATCCTAGGGAAATTATGGAAATATCATATATTTATATAAATTATTCGCATTCTGTAAATATTAAATAAAATCTTTAACATGAAACAGCGGCAGCACCTAACATGTCGCTCCTCTTTCATCCAATCAGGCAGGAGACTTAAATTTATAACCGATTTCTATCCATTGACATGTCATAATATGAAGCAGTCCAAAAAACCCTTAAACCGCTTAGGTAAGGCCACCGTTCTAAATAAATGAATGTACTTAGGGCTATATTTAGGTTTAGCATAACAAGGTCGAAAGGTCAGTAGATAGGAGTGTCTGGTAAAAATCTAGCCTTCCCATCCATATTTAACTAAGTGCATACCTTGGGTTTTCGATGGAAAAATATTTAATTTGCATAACAATTACTAAATAGCTTATGAGAGGAGAAAGTGAGACATTTATCCAAATTTACATTCACATTAGTAGCCACAATTATTATTACTATCATTACACAAGATGAGGAAGGTAGAACTGGAAGAGTGCAAGCACTATAGATTGCAATTAGCAATCAATGCACACCTGCAATCTCGAAGAGGGAACGATGGTAAGAAGAAAAGGAAGTGGGGTAGAAGAGCAAACTGGAAAAAAATAAGTAAACAAAATCCTCAAGGCTTCCAGTCATCTATCGATTCAGTTAAATTAAATTGAGAAATAAAATTAAATAAAAAATTTGAAAAAAACAAGAACAAACAACGAATAACAAAATAACAGGACAATGGCTCATGATGAACACAAGATCGTATTAGCTTTCTTTTTGAAGGCATCTTCCCTTTCGATGCACAAGTCTCTTTGTCCAAGGAATTCCAAAGATAGACAACACTTGGCAGAATGCAACGCTGAAACTGACTAGTACGGCATCTGATAAACTGAAAACAAGGAGGATGCCACGCCAAAGCCTGACGAGTGTTTTTCCTTGCTACAAAGCGATTTAGCAATGAAATATACAGCGAGTGATGCGGATTGGATTGTATACATATTATAGAACACGCACACATTGCTGATCTGACGGCGATGTGCAAGGTTCCATTGGAAATTACCACCACAAAGAATGCCGCCAGTATAAGAGACTGTCAATAAGATGCAAGTGTGAGGTGGCAGGAGATGACCAGACAGAGGCTTGGATTTGAAACACTGTAACACTTCGAGACCTTCGCCTGATTGCTTGTGCCGACTTCTTCAGTATCTAAAATTTTCTTCACAGCAACTCTTGTAGAATGTTTTAGCTTGTAGCCTTAGCGAATCAATAATCTAGGTACACTTTTTCCAAAATCAATTCCGTCAGTTAGGCATTACACAAAGAGAAATAAACTTCGCAGGAGCAACAAACAAAGGCAGGTTGCTAAGGCTGGTAGTGGAATGAGCAAGGCTAACCTAAAGTAGTCGAATGAGTAAGGATAACCTAATGTTGGTGTTGTTCCATATAAATTTGTTGTTTACTTTCCGCTTCCTGATTGAGTCAGGAATTTCTGGCCAAACATATATAAATTGTTGAAGAAACCATAACATAAGGAAAGGGGAATAAACTGAGTAAAAAGAGACTTCTAAAAGAAAAATCTTTCATTAATGTTACAAAAAGAGGAAGAAGATAAAAATAAAGAACAAAGGAATGCGAGGAAATGTAAATTGTGCTCAAGCAATAACACTATCCAGTACCACAACTAACCAACAACAGGTGACCAATCTCAAACCAGAAATTGAAATTACATTCAAACAAAGAGAGCACTAGGTCCGGAAAACATCACTTCGAACTTGTTAAAAGATACTGGAGATAACATTCTAGTGCATTAACTTGCAATTTAACTGAATGCTTTAAACAAGGCAAGATTCCAAAGGAATGGCACAATGCCATAATAATCCTTCTACACAAAGAGGTGCGATCGACCTGACCATACAAGCTACAGACCAATATAATAACTCACAAGACTCATTGCAAACATATTACAAAACCAGCTAGATGACCAAGCCTCAGAATAGGCTTTTCAACGATTAACCACTTACATAATATCGCGCAACTCATTGAGAAAACTCGAGAATAAAATAATCCCTCTACATTAGGTATTTGTAGATTAACAGAAAACATTTTATTGAATAAAAACACGTGTTCATATGAGCCAGGAAAAAATAAAGCCCTAGATCCAGCGAAAAGCAAAATCATAAAACACAATTAGCCAAATTGTTGATCATACATCTGATTGAATATGGATTCAGACGTCTTTAATGGCAGAAAAGTATAAAACAAGAAGAAGTTATCTCTCCAAAACAGTTCACGTTCTGTCTATTAATGTCCTAACAAATTAGCCAGAGATTGAAATTATGGACATTGTAATTTTTTAACGAGCAAATGAAATTTCAGACAAATATATCGACCTGGGTCAACAGACAACAATGTTACCGAAAGAAATCCA
Organism: Ceratothoa steindachneri; assembly: GCA_963969495.1. Taxonomy (NCBI): domain Eukaryota; kingdom Metazoa; phylum Arthropoda; class Malacostraca; order Isopoda; family Cymothoidae; genus Ceratothoa; species Ceratothoa steindachneri. The sequence continues at coordinate 223,790,014 of OZ018321.1, forward strand.
ACAGAAGCACTCTTGACTGTAACATATTTGGAAAGGTAAGCATCATCTTCAAAAGCAAATTCCCATGTGCCTGAAAAGAAAAGTATTTAACGAATACATAATCACAATTAGAACCTACGGAGTAGAAACTTGGAACCTGACTTAAAATCTGACATTAAATCTTAGAACAAAACAAATAGCCCATAAACGCATTAGGAGTAGGATAACTCAGCGTAAAAGATAATTAGCTGCCTAGGTACGTGGACAAACCAAACTTCAGGTTTTAGTAGATAGAAGCTATAAGAGACCTAAAATGGAAGTCATGTGCCAAGATTCGAAGACGATAGATGGACCATAAAAATTACCGATAGGATTCCACTTGATTAAAGACGACCAAAAGAAGACCAAAACAAGATGAGGAGATGATAATCAAATATATGCTAAAACTTGGAAATAAATTGCACAAGATTGACAAAAATTCAGAAAGATGAGAAAAGGATTGAATCAACAGTGAGTGGCAAATATTTAAAATGCTGTAATGATTCAGATAACTTACATTTTGCACACTTCGCTAAAAGGATTCAAGGATAACTGGAGATGAGGACATGTCTAAATGTTTTTCAATCATTTTTCATATTCTAGATAATATAATTGGTTTACTCTTTAAGCAGAAGGCCCCATCTAATTTACCTCAATAACGTCTTCCATGCCTACATGTGATAGACAATATTATCCATTTGACCTTTACTATTATCTTTCTCTCAAACTCTCATTTAACTAATCCATTATCCTTTCTCCCCTTTTACTTCACATAGCAGGAGTTCTATTACATTTTCTTCACATGTATTTTTTTCGTCCACTCATTTCTAATGCACAAACCACTTAATCATTTTCAGTTCAATCTCATTCCAACCTTTCTCAAGATTATAATTCCCATTTAGCTATCTATTCCTTCTTAACACTTTGTGCTCATCTCAAATCCAAATCTCTCTCAATTTTTCCACTACACCTCTATTACCTACTCCCCAAAATCTCTCTAATCCCATTTGACTAATCCATTATCCTTTTTCGCCTTTTACTTCACATAGCAGGAGTTCTATTACATTTGCTTCACATGTATTTTTTTCGTCCACTCATTTCTAATGCACAAACCACTTAATCATTTTCAGTTCAATCTCATTCCAACCTTTCTCAAGATTATAATTCCCATTTAGCTATCTATTCCTTCTTTACCCTTTGTGCTCATCTCAAATCCAAATCTCTCTCAATTTTTCCACTACACCTCTATTACCTACTCTCAAAAATCGCTCTAATCCCATTTCACGTTCTCCCCCCCCCCCCCCCCCCATTGAGTAAAATTGGTACCAGCATCGTCCCCTGAAAATTTTTAACCCGTTTTTCACTTCGTCCATAAGAACCTATCACCTATCGCTATGAATGTTCCAATGAATTTAAACAAATTCTAAACCTTCTCGTCTTGACGCAATGCAACTCATCGATTCTAATATACATCTCCATCACTCACAACTATTACAAATGGTCATCACCTTGACAAAAAATATACAAACATATGTCTAAACTTTTATCTTCGGATACACACCCATCCTTACCTCCCGTTTCCTTTCGTACTTCTTGAGTTATTAAACAATTCTATACAGCCATAGCAACATTACACACCCTATCTCAGATCACCCCCGTGTTTAGTATATCGCTCATTCCATTTTTCTCTCATCATTAGCTACTCTTCAAATCCAATCTAAACTCTTGCCATACAGTCAAGCAGTTTATATTCCACACAGTACATTCTTTGGAACTGCCTTAACGGTTCCCTAAATAACTCATATACCTAACTTATATATCAATTGCTTTCTTAGTTAGATATCTCACGACCAGCACTTAAATCCCCCTACCATGACCATTAATTAGCTCTTATTACACCTTGCTTATTTCGTCCCATTCCCCTATCACTAAAAATAATAATAATAATACTTTTTTATGTTTGTCGTTTTGGCCACATTCTTTCAAAATACGCCGGTCTATCGAGTAAGAAACACCTAGATAGATGATTAGGTCTTCTATGAATGCTTGAAGCGACGAAGGAAAGATATCAGAACAGGCAAATCTTCCCTAATCTCTCGGCAAATATGGCCAAAGAAGAAAGATCTAAACAGCACGGGCAACTATGAATCAAAATCAGTAGGGGATCAGAAACCGATGCACGATTTGGAACAAGGATGATTGAGTCCAACATGTAGGAAGACGTTTGACGCTCGACATTGGACACAAAAGCTATGAAAATGTATAAAAAAAATGTGTAAAATGGAATGAAATGAGAGGTCTGATAAATGGATATCTTCTGCTTTTTTGCGTTGGGGAGGGGGGGGGGGGGAGCTCATAGTTGCAGAATGGCATTCAAGCTTGGTTTTATGACAGATTTAGCGTAGAATATTTCGTAGTGTTTGTTATTTTCTCGTTTTTGAGGACTTTTTAAGGTTTTATATTTATAATAAAAATATGAAAATAATATCGAATATATGTGAATATATCGAATAGTAAAATGTATGTCTTTGTTGCACTGTCAGAGAGAGAGAGAGCTTCACGCAGAGAAAGAAACCTAAGGGGATATCTCACCGACGAACGGATTTTCAACCGCCATCTTTCGGTAAACTTCCGGAGCGATAACAAAGCGAGATGAGTCTATCTGTAGTCTGCCACCCAAATCAGCGAGAGGCCGCTAAGTCAATACTCGTCGTGTCTGGAAATCGGAGTGGGAACTCATTTCCGACGGCAAACAAAATCACTTCTGGCGAAGCCTTATATATTTCCCAGCGCGGAAACGAGCAAATTAGTATTCAACCAGGAGGTAAGCACTGCTCACGCAGAATCCAAACAGTAATCATGAGGATTCATTGGAACTAGCCTAAGTACGCATGCGCTCCTTCATACGCGACTTCCTGTTACTCTAAGAACTAGCAGGCAAGAAACCAGTTGTTCAGTACTACGGCAGTCAAGGACCTAATGACTTATTATGGAATACGTGCTTTGTTCCATGCCCTGCAAGGATACTCCTTCAAACCACCATTCGAGACCCCTTCTCTATTCACGGAAAATCGTAACCATATTATCGTTTTCTCGATCACCCTTGAAGAGGCGTGACGCTTTCTGACTACGAAGCTTGACCCCCTAATCTCCTCCCATCTTCGCTCCGGTAAATATTGTGCTACTTATAGCTCATACCGATGCATTTCATTGATAATTAATTCCTTTGCTGAACGATTAGTTTTTCCAGTGTATAAATTATTGTTAAATTCTGTTATTTGATTGTATAATAGTAAATATTATCTTTGTTTCTCTTGTTTAAATCCCAGAACCACATAAAAAGACATCGATCTATTTTATAAGTCGACCAACGGAATACATGCACTCGAATATCCCTATACTTTAAAGGGACCTCCCCCTCCCCAGTGTCTATGTCGGGCAAGTAGAGGTCAATGAAATCTAATTGACCTACAACATATACTTTGTGTTATGCATGGGTAAATGGAATGTTTATAGGAAAAGTGAGATTGCATTTCTGTCTGTGACTCATCTGTGAGGCTTCTCGGGAGAGAGTCACCTGTCTATGGCCTCTGACATCTTTTTTCTCTGTTATGAACTCGTCATTTATGATAGTTAGCAGAATCTCGGCATGGAGCTCACTTTTCCTCCTCCTCTCTCTCCTTCTAGTATTTGTTATAATTATAAATGCCTTATTCTCAACCCTCTGCAGTTCAAGGACGTCGGTCTTATTGCTCATATTTCTAGGGAGGGAGGGGTATAAGAGCTCGTAATGAATGGAAGTGTGGTAAATTTTCAGTTTATAAGAGGAATTTAGGCCTTTTAAGAGGAAAATATCACCAAATCCCTTCGTGCATTCGCTGAAGTTATTAGTATATGGCTTCCAAATTCATCAGTCCTAACTGAGATTCTCAGAACAATACCCTTCGTAGAGTGAGGAATACGTGCACTTTCTACAAGGATGATAGTGAAAGTATAGTGAAAATATACAGAATTTTGTTCATTGGTGTACATATATCTTCAGTCTTATCTCGCAAGAGGTGATGTTCCTGATTTCTATTGTCGTCATCGGGGCCCTCGAGGCTACATTTCTATAAGTAGCTGTACAGATCATTGAAATTTCTTCAGCTATTTGGTTACAATACGAACCGTTTGTGAGAGGTTATGGAAGGTTAATGATAAGGATATTCTATAAAGGCAGCTTAATCAACCGCCTTAAGGTACCCCACTTCGAGCTTAAACTGACGACCATTGAAACCCTTTAATGCGCACGTAGGCTCTATTCTCCGTTATGTAGTCACACATGATCTTTTCGAGTATGGGGTCGAGGCCCAGGCACATTTTATATACTGCAGACCTCTCCTCCACCCCTTGTCAAAGGATCTCTTGACGTCTCAGAGCACTATATTTGCATGGCGGTTTTCAACTTTAAACTTTGCCGAAATTTCAGTGATCACGGCTAGATAGGTATATGTTCCTCACTTCCTCCCATAACCATCCAGCCTGTTATTATGCAATTTATTATTGTCTAAGAAGGAGTTGACTCTGTTGGCCAGAATCTTCTCGAAAATTTTGCCTGCACATTCTAAGGGCTTTATAGGCATGAGTTTGGCTGGACTGTCTAGTGCCTTCCCAGCTTTGCGAATGAATATAGGTGGGAGGGAACAAGCACGTGATGGGAGATATAACGTTGCTTTTAAGCATTGCCTCCACGAGATGGGCATCATGTAGCTTACAAACAATATTTGAAGCTCAAATGCGTCAAAAAGTATAGGAGCGGGCTCATGGAATGCAACCCTTATCAAGGCGAGTATTTAAACAAGACGAAAAGTCTCCCCTCCCATCCCCCTTCCAGCCACGCTGGGAGCGGCTGAGACAATCGCCACCCATGACTCAAACGATGGGCGATAGTCCCCCCCCCGCCTTCTATGGGGTAAGTTGCCTCACTTCTGGTGTCCATATCTACCTGCGTGAGGAGGAATGAGCAGATTGATGCGAGAGAAGCTTACGAGTGCAGACGATCTTACTCCTCCTCGATTTGGGTTGTCAGACGCCGAAGGCAAGGAAACTATGTGGGACAAAACCAAGCATCCCTTCTAAGATAAAACAAATATCCACCCCCTAGAACTAGTTAAGAACTCTTCTCCCCTTAAGAATACCCGTCAGACTCCGCTCATCGACGCCATCTCTAAACAAGAACCGAGTATTATCCCAAAAGGCTTCACTGAATATTAATCTTAGCGTAATACCCCATTGATTACGTATAGCCAACCAAACAAAGCGTTTGACGTCTCGGAGAAACTCACTCTCTGTTTTCTTCAAAGGAATTTTCACCAGAAGAATTCCCAACCTCCCTTCTCGAAGACTCTGCTCCCCCTCCCCCCGTCATCTTAAAAGAATATTTCACTATAAGCAAGTAGACCTTGGATCCCGTCGTTGACCCAACCAACATCTCACCCCTTCGCCGGAAACGACCATTGTCTCCCCCAACCCGTCCATTTGTGTATAAGGTATCGAACGAATATTTTAGCTTCCCCAAATTTATAATTCCGTTCTACCCCATTTTATTGCATTTTAAAATACCTATTATTCTTAATAACCCCTTGACCACTTTAACTATTTGTCTTATATGTCTGTGTATCGTTGTATCATATTAACTTTAATTATTAATGTTTATTAAAGTCTTTTTTGCCGACTCCTTTACTTTCCAACCCACAAGCTCATCATAGCCGTATAACAACAGCCTGTAATTAAGTGAGATTTGGAACTCTCAGCCAATACCAAAGATTTAAAGTAGCATCTATTGGACTAGCCCTCCCTTACGAGGATCTTACCTTGTAACCGGACCTTGGCCCACCCAAACCTATTAAAAGAAAACCCTCGCGCACTATAAAATCAAATATAATAGATGTATGTATGATATATAGAGTTAAACACGATAATAGCCCGCATGCAATCACGCATTCATCATATTCATAAACCCCAGAAATATATTATAGGGAATGCTAATGAAATTTTATCGTGACATTTCTGGGCACCCAGGCGCTTGTTGATGAAAGTATGCCAAGGATTCTGAGAGTTCTACGGCAGTAATTTCACAGCCGTTACCCTCCATTCTCCTTTTCTGACTATACAAGGCTAACGGAGGGTTCTATGGATCTGGATATTTAACTTATCGAATAAATTATCCTCGAAGTCTAGATTGTAATTTTTTTTCGGTGGTTATCTTAAAAAAAGATGCTGAGAAGAGTCTGAACTCCTCTTCGATATTGTCTGTCTCATCTAAGTTTTATCATTATCTTTGCTTGTCTTCCTTTTAGTCTTTTGATAATTTGCCAGAATGTATCCGTATCAGTTTCTATGTCAAGTCTGTCAATTAAATTGTTCTAAACTACTCTGTATTGTTCTGTAATAAGTCTCATTGGTACGTTTCATATATGTCTTGTCTGTCTATTAGTGGTGTAGTTAGGGCTGGTGTGGTTTACTGCATTGAATACCTAGGTCCCTGTAGTCCCCTGCAAAAAATGACTTTCTAGGGTACCATGAATGATAGAGAGTGTTTGAACTTTTATTCTGGTATGGCTTTCTATTCTGCTTTTATTAGGAGGTCAGTGGTTCTATATAACTCCTCGTCTATTTCCCTTAGTGAGGCATCTATTAGAAGGTTGGGATTATCCTTTAAGAGGAGTTGTTGCTAAGCATTCCAGTTGGCGCAAGGATAAAACTTGCGTTCTGCGTAAAGAACATTAATGGGGCTAAATAGGGCGAGCGGGTTCAAAGCATTAGATGTAGTGGAATATAGTGGCGGTGATCACTATGCTCGGATTTGTTTTAGCAAATATGGTCATGTAAATATGGAAATGTTTTCCTATTATCGTCACATTTGTCAATTGATAACTCCACTCATTCAATTTGCTCAGAGTGAACGCGAAAGTGGAAGAGAAGAGGGGAAAACTTGACTCAACTGCTTTGATTGATGTTTTTGTGCCCTAGAGAAGAAAAAGATATTTTAAATCGCGTGAGACTCTATATCTTACAATATCGGTCGATCGGTCCGTCGGTCCCCGTTTTTCTTTTTTTGTTTTAGCAATAACATTGTAACTCTTCGGCCGATTCTAATGAAATCTGAAACTCACATATTGGTTTACATTTTTTTCGAATTATATAATTGCTAAGGTCTTCCCAAAGTTAACCCAGTAATTATTTCTTTTTTGAAATAACATCGTAACTATTCGGTTGATTCTAACGAATTTTTCCTATGATATAATTGCCAAGGTCCTCCCAATGTCCTGGGGCTTTTTGTCGGAATAAGCGGAGTGCGCCGAGTAGTTCTTCTTCAGTAATTTTGGCGTCTCCGTCGCGCGCTCTATCCAACTGGTGGTGAAGGTGCGTCTTGTGTATTTGTTCGTTAAGCTCATCGTTGATGTTGCTTTTTAACTCTAGGTCATAATCTTCGTTTTCCTCCTTAGTTATACTGAAGATTTTTCCCAATAACTTCGGAATAGCTCTTCAATTCTTCCTTCTTCCGTTTCGATGTTTCCATCTTCTTTTTGTAGCTCGATTTTCTGGGTTCTTCCCAGTCATTCCTTTTAGATTTCTGATCTTTTTCCAAAAATCTTTTGGAGTTGCTTGGTGATCGAGGCCATCGATCGCATCATCCCATTGTTGTTTGAGGATCAACTGGTTCAGTTCTTCTTTAACTTTTTTACTTCACTGTATTGAGTGAATGACGAATTCCTGATGTTAGTTTCATACAATAACTTCAGATCACAGTATAAATCCTTGATATATTCGGTCCATCTGTAGGTAGAGATGGTCCTATACTCAGATTTAGAAATACAAGGCTTATCTGCGCTGATGAGATGGTTATTGATGTCGTCGAGTGCCTCGTCAATCTCTTCCGGAATTGCCTGGTCCAAGTTGGGCCGATCGTAGGCCTCGAGAAGTCGCGCGTACCGTGTCCAGTCTGCTCTTTTGTAGTTCTTTCTGACTACAGATGGAACTTATATAGGGTTCCTGTTGATAGTGAGTAGGATCCCTATATGGTCACTACATGGTACCTAGACTGGTTCCATGTATTAATTAAACGGCAGCTGACGATTCGCCAGACAGATTTCTGGTTTTGTGGCACTTCCTGCTCTGACGAAAGTGGGGAAGTCGTGGCCTATTGCGTTGGCAATATTTCTGTCTAGCAATAGGTCCAGGCTTCTTCCTATACCGTTGAAGATCCTGTAACCCGATTCTCAGCATCTGGCGTTCAGATCTACCATTAATATAGTAGGGGCTCTTCTGCCAAATAGGCCAGTGAGAGTGTGAATTTATAACAAATCTCTCCTTTGCGGTTGATAACCGGTAGCAATGACCAACTTTCCTAAGTCGAATTCAATCTCAATCGCAAAGTAGGAATCTTCTAGATTTTTTATTTTACCTAATTATATATATATATATATATAGATAGATATATATATATGCAACAAAGCCCACAGGGAAATTTAATACGAGGATTCCAAGTACTTTCGAACTTTATTTCGAGTTCTTTATCAAGGACACGAAATAAAGTTCGAAAGTACTTGGAATCCTCGTATTAAATTTCCTTGTGGGCTTTCTTGCATTTATTGCTTACTCATGCGATACTTTGTGAATTATCCACATATATATATATATATATATATATATATATATATATATATATATATATATATATATATATATGTATATATATATATATATATATAAATGTGGTGGTTTCAATGATTAGTATTTTTCCTTTTGAATTTTGAGTTATATATAGCGGTTCACCTACTCAGAGACGTTTTATGGTGTTCATTATCCATGGACACTGTCCATTTATCATGATATACTGGCCCCGTGTCAAAATGTATAAAGAAATTAAAAGAGATGATAACAGGAGATCTGAATGGCTTCAATCCGAAACGAGATAAAGTACTAACTAATAAAAAGAAAAGTGTAAATATGCTAACAAAATGTTTAAAAAAACGAAGCAAAAAGTAAAAGGAAAGCAGTGATTTGAGAAAAAATATAAAAAAAAATGCTAAAGAGAGTTTAAAAAACCCACTAAAATAAAAGAACTTTGACCAATAGCCATATCAAATATCTCGTATATAAGAAATGTGAAAAAAAAGAAATAATAATAATAAGAGGGCTCAAAAATTAAATTTGAAACAAATGGTGTTCGGAAGGTGCCGTTGGAAAGGTTATACTTCAACACTCAACTAAACTAACCGACCTATCATGCTATCACAAACGTCTCTTCAGAGTAATGTATAATCAGAATTCTTGTCAGTGAATATATAAACCTTAGGTTTTGTAACGAAATAAGGATGTAAAAAGCAATATAGGTGCAGAAAAGTTTAGTGACCTTGAACAGCATGTCTTCAAAAATTTAAAGGGTATGTGTGTCTTTATTTATCGTAAACATTGTTGATGTTATTGCAATAGTTACATTATATATATATATATATATATATATATATATATATATATATATATATATATATATATATATATATATATAAAATGGACGCTACACTCGCAACTTGTTTTTGTGTGTGTACGAGTGACTTACCGGACGGCAGCCAGGCCTCCTCCCTCCCCTCCTCCCCCTGCTCTACTCTAACGGTGGCGCGAGAATGAAAGCGCGCATGAAGGTAATTAATAACCAACCCTCAATTTTACCGTAATCGGGTCGAGCATTATGTTTGCAAAGCAGCAGCGAAGAATCAAAACACTAACTCCCCCAGAGAGGGGAGAAGCTGGAATTGTAACTTCCAGAAAGTGGCCATAGCCCTAAATACATCGGCGAAGAGACGCCTGTTTTAACCAACAACAAAGTTAATCCCGGTGTATAAGCAGTATTGACAACCTGAGACGCACAATTTGCTAATTAAAATGGTTACAGATGCTATTTTTAATTTACTTAGTTTACGTTAGGGATTTGAAGAGGCCTAAATTTCCCCTCTAAAGTTGTTGGTACGAAAAACCAAGTGAGCGAAAAGTTCCTTCTCGATCTAACGCCGAAGTAAAAACAAAAAGCCAGTCAACTCATTTGTCTTCAAATAAGGTTGACCTCCACACACACACCCCACAGCAGCAATCCATCAACTTTCTTCCACGTTAATGGCTATATATATAGAAAGGCCAAGCGAAAAGTAGGAATTCAGACCGAGTTAGCCCCAGAGAAATGTCTTGTGTTCCCACATTAGTTATAACCCAGTTAGGAACCCGAAAAGATAGCCATTTTCGAAGCCGATCGTTCCCAAGAGTACCCAGAAGAGACTAGTAGAACGATAAATTCTACAAAGTTCTACCGAGTAAGGAAAACAATTTCTCGTGCTCGACGAGACTATTATTCAACCAGAAGAAAGATTCCTTAATCTAAAGGAATAGCTATCGGGAGCCGTAGATAAGTGAATCGACCGGAAACCTTAGAATTTCCACCTACGAACGCGCAACTAACCACGCCTACCTTTGTTGCTGGATAGAATCTACGCCAGTAAGATTCGATGACTTTGAGGTAACGGAAAAAAATAAATCAAACAATGTACTCCAAACTACTATCTGTAATGCACGCTGTCGATAAAAACAGTGTATTTTTGTCATTATTGCCAGTTTAAAACAATGGAAAAAGTATATAGATTTTATAGGGATTTCCAAAATTGTCTTGTATACTTGACTTTCCCATTTTTTCAATTATTGATTGGTCCACTTTTTCAATTTTACTTTCGTGAATACTTTTGTGTTCTCTCCCGTGTGCACAATGGATGATGGTTCCCTGCCAAGACTGTAGCCTTATTTCACTGTGTATGATGTCATTGTCCGGTGTTTTAAGAAATCTACTATCCTGAAAAATCGTGTCTTTTATCAATTCCTTTATAAGGAAATCTACCCACCTTCTGCTTAGTTTAGAGGCTATTTATTGATTTTTTACTCTGTTTTATTTATTGGCCTGGCCTTTTCATATACGCCAATGGCCTGATATATTAAATATGAACAATATAGTGGAGAAGGGAGTTACGGTTGGGGACAGCACTCACAGTCTAAGAATTACGGCGAGTTAGTGACGGGTTTGCCCATAAAGATTAATTTTGATTAGGCTAAGTTAAGCTATTGGCCTTAGCTTAGAAATTCTGAAGGGGAAAGGCACTCCTTATTCAGGAGGGGGGGGGTTATAAGTTCGCAGCACGGTGTCAGATATTTGGTGAGCTTCTGACCGGTTCGCCCGTGAAGGTTAGGTTTGGGTGTTGTTAGGGTTAGGCTAGTGGCTGTAAATTAGTAGACAATATCCATATAGCTGTGGCCAGTGAAATTTGCTTATCAAACCAGATCACCAAAAGGTTTAAAAATTACCTTGATTACTTATCTTACTGACCTGCCCCAAAGGTGGTTTGGCTAAAGGTCTTTGGTCATAGGCTAGCCTAGGTCTATGTGGAAATATTGCGATCTATGAAGAGAGTACCAGTAACCCAGAAGCGGTTGTTCTCTTTTCCCTGCACCTTCAGGAGGGAGACGATCTCCATGGGGAGCTATCTCCAAAATCGTAGCATGAGTTCGTTAAGAAACAGACAAACAAACACAGACAGACAGGAGCTACAACTTCATTATAATATATATATATATATATATATATATATATATATATATATATATATATATATATATATATATATATATATATATATATATATATATATATATGAATTCATTGCGTTTGCGGGCAGTGTTAGTCTCACGCACACTCACACCCACAGACTGTTCTCATACATAGATGCAATCTAATATATTTGTACATTAATAATTCATATTATAATACATTTTTCAGGAAAATTTCTCTTTAGTTCCTCATTGAACAGTTACTTGTTTCCGTAATGGCTCACAAAGGACAAACCAAGAGTATTGTGTGGCAATTATTCGCTGTAAATGAAGATGACCAAACAAAAGTCACCTGTTCAAGATGTAACAAAATATTGTCACGAGGTAATAATAAGGAAAAAATTCTTTTACTACCACCAATATGCAAAAACATTTGAGGACATAACATCAGGAGCAGTAACGCAAGAGGAGGAGTTACAGGCACAGGAGCAAGCTTAAACTGCACAAAAACGCACAATGAGTGATTACATCACTACAAAGAAAAAGACCAAAGGTGAGTGCAGGCCCTCAACAGCAAGCAGTTCGCATTTAGAATTGCAAATAACATTAGAAGAAACCCTTGAGCTCAAGGAGATTTGGGAAATAAACAGTGACCAATCCAAAACAATTCATACTGCTATTGGTTAGATGAAAATATTGGATTAACAAGACTTATGAAACTGCTGAAACCCAATTATTAACTGCCCTCCAGAAAATATTTTACTACCAATATTATTCCCAGTTTGCACACCAAAGTAATGACCAAAATCCAAAGCAGGATTAATGAAGTAAGCAACATGTGCTTCACCACAGACATCTGGACGAACAATGCTGATGCGTCATTTATCAGGTAATAATCAACAAGTTTCTAAGTTTCAAATTTTAATGGCCATCAAGATTGCTTACTCAAATAATCTACAGAGTTGTTATTTAATAACTGTGTTAAGTAATGTTAAATCATGAGTTATTTCAAGTTCAACAAATTAGGTTTTTAACTTATTTTATACTATTAATATTAGACAGTTTAGACTAAACTAAAAAGTAAAAATCTTTGATGGTATTTCTATTTCATTCTTTTTAGCTTACTGACAAATTGCATCAATGAAAATTTCAAACAGTCATTAGTTGTCTTACGAGTGAATCCATTCTCAGATTCACATACTGTCTACTAACATATGTGAGACTGTTCAAGATGTAGTCAATGATTACAAAATCCCTTCTTACAAAGTCCACATGATCGTTCATACCAATGCAGCAAATATGGTTAAGGGAATTTCAAGTAGTGGCTTTAACAGTCTTAGCTGTTTTCTTCACACCAACCAATTGGTCATACATGATGCAATATTCGAACAGCGAATGATCAAGAGCATAATTGCAAATTGCCGCCAAATAACAGGGCATTTTGATCCCTCGTCATTAGCATACACTGAGCTTGAAAAGCTTCAAACGTAGCATAATTTGCCCAAACATAAGTTGATTCAAGATGTAACCACTCGTTAGAATTGTACATACCCCATGTTTGAACGAATATTCGAACAAAAATTGCAATTGCTAACTACTGTGCAGAAGTCCCAAATTTGCAAGTATTTTATGCCAACAAATGGGCAATAATAGGCAAATGCTCAAGCTTGCTCAATTTTTTTCATCTAACAACACAAAGGTAATATGATATATATATATATATATATATATATATATATATATATATATATATATATATATATATATATATATATATATATATATATACATATATATATATATATATATACTCGCATATATATACATATTACTAAAATTTACTAGCAATCAATAAGCCTTCTTTTACGAGGAGATTTACTGGAAGATATTTTATCTCTTGAAAAGTTTTTTATTTTTATATATTTTTTTTTTATTTCCGGATTATAGGTACGAAGGGGCTGCACCTTCATCTTCGGGCTGGTACGTGACCTGAAATTGGTAGTACATAAAGTAAGAATATGGAAATAAATAAAATAAAAAAAGTATGTGCAACAAAGATAAAATATCTTCCACGGTTGCTGCAGTTTTCTCTTTGATATCAAGCAAATAGATAAATGGTGGGAGGAGTTCGTTAACAATACAATTATAATTGAAAGTTCAATTTTCAGTTGTTAATCTGTGACGGGTTAACTCTGTCAGATAATAACTGTTAATTATTTAATACTATTATTTATTTTTAATTCATTATTTATTACATTATATTATATTATAAATTTATTATTCATTGCGATTATGATTTATAGTTTAATATTTTACCATGTAGCCAGTTAATAAATATTAAATAGGTAAAGTTCTTCAGCTTCTTGATCTACGGTACTGAACGCACATTTGTCTCAGATATTAATTATTTATTACTGCCTTTGTTCACAACCTACAAATTACAAAATATCAATGCAATTCCTTCAATTTATTTTTTCAGGACAGCCAATGCTTCAGAAATTATTCCACAAGTGAGAGTCTTGAAAGATGCCATAACTAAAGCTATATCAGATTCAAGGTTCAGTGGATTGGGTAGCCCCGTCAGCGCAATCTCAAGATCAATGGACAGCAGATTTGCTAAGTATGAAGCAAACGAAGATCTAATAGCAGCGACCATGTTGGATCCAAGATATAAAAATAGTCTTTTCAAAAGATCTGAAGAAGGTTCAAAGACCCATTTCATTTCAATCCAGAATTATTTGACTGACACTCATAATAAAATGCATAATGATAAAGAGAATTATGAAGACTTTGAAGAGAATGTAAGCTCTGCCTCCAATGACATAGAACCTACAAATGAAAATCAAAACGAGGAAGCTGGAGTAAGTGCCGATCTTTTTGACTTTGACTCGTGTTTGCATGATTTGATAGCATTAGCAGAGTCAAGTACCACCAAAAATGTTAAAAAGGAAAACAAGAAGAAACTTCGCAGGCAATCTTCATCTTCACATGCTGTTAGAAATGAAATCGAGAAATAATGTTCACTACAATTATAAACCACGAGATACGGATCCACTACTTTGGTGGAAAGCAAACATAAATGCATTTTCTGGGCTTGGAAAAGTTCCCAATAAAATGCTTTCATCTCCTTCGTCATCATTTAAGAGTGAAAGACATTTTAGCATTGGTGGCAACATCTTCACGCCACATCGTAACCGTCTTACTCCAGAAACTGGAGAAAAATTAATGTTATTAAATTTTAATTTACCTGTTTTAAATTTTGAATACTAAATATTTGGTATTTTTTCTGTAGCTAGTTGAAAAATCAATACTCAATATACTGTATTTATTTTTTTATTTTTTTGTAAGAAGTTGAAAAATGAAAGTGTAGTAGCTTGTAAGAAAGGAAATGAATAACTAGACTGCTAAACAAAATATTAATTCGTTTAGCAGTTTAGGTACGACAGTTCCTTTGTTATTACTTGGAATATTTTCATTTTTTAACTAGCACAAAATCAAAATCCACAGAATGAGTCTATTTGAAATCATATTTTTAACATTAAAAATGTTAAGTAAATACTAAATAATGATGATTGGAAACATGTCTTTTCAATTTAGAAAATTCTAAACTGGATTTAGGCTTTAACTTTCAAGTTAGGGAATTTGGATGAATCACAGAAATACATTTTTTGTTGCTGTTTGGTATTTAGGCTATTCCTAATATGAAAGGAAATGAAATAAATTCTGTAGAGATCCATATTCATTTTGTATCCTAAAACCTTCCTTCAAAAGCTATCAAATTGCATAAACTTCCAAGTTCCAAGCTTCCAACAGCTGAACAGTTGAGTAATATAGTTATGGAAACTAATTATAAAGTATCTAAGTATCTAATAAATTAAGCATAATACACTAAAAACAAATATTAGGCAGAATCGGCATCGGCATCGGAATCGGAATGGGCAAAATTTTTGGAATTGGCACAACTATAATATATATATATATATATATATGAAGGCGAAAACCAAGCACGCTATTGATAAAAACAGCTTTATTTATGTGGGTTTGAAAGTTTCGAGGACCTAGCCTCATCATCATCGGCACTAAAAAACTAAGATAGTGTGATAGAATGGTCTGAGGCCGCTTTAATTCAGCCTCTATCACATTTTAACCATGCTTAGCCACGTGCAATCCTGCCTGCAAGAGAAAGCAGAAGTATGTTATCTTCCATCATAGCCAATGTTGAATCAAGGAGGTTCACTCTTCCATTTCGCCTCCATACGTCGATCTCGCCAGATCGAATTAGGCTTATGGGCAGATAAGGTATTTTCCCAGGCGCACCGGGACATTCCCCCTAAGCCTCCCACTCAATTGTCCCCTACGCCAAGGGGATGGCTTCGACTATTTATATCATAGCTTTCCCGATTGAAGCAGATCAGATCCCGATTATCTTCGTGAAGCATCACGCCGATCCGGTCTCCCTTGTGCACCTAGGAACTCTCTACCTCGAGAATTACCTTATTTTCCAGAAGAGGACAATATCCCTTAAGTGCCAAGGTTCGTGCCTTCCAGATGCCAAGTCAACAAGGCCCCCCCCTGTTGTTTTGAAAGAGAACAACGTTAGAACAGCCATTGTTCTTTGAGCCCGTTTGACAAGAGAGACGGTTCTCCCTCCCTCCTGTTGTTCAGAAAGAGAACAACGTTAGAACAGCCATTGTTCTTTAAGCCCGTTCGTCAAGAAACGGTTCTCATCCCAAGACATCACGTCAGGATAATTTAATTCCCCCCTTTCTAACGTTCTTCAAGAGAACGCTTGGTTTCAACAATAACCTCCATTGTTCATCTAGAACATCTCCGATTTGCTGTCACAAAGATCGCTTGTACTTCCGAGCCCCACTTTGCTCTTACTCTTCATATACAGTCCTTTCCCTTCGTTAAGGACAACTTCCAGAAGAACCCTTCTGCTAGAAATGGCCAGTGGACCGAAGATTTCTTCGCATCGTCTTCCTCTGTTCAACAACTTTGTAATTACGTAAGCTGAGCATTGCCTTTAATCATTTAACCTTTTGTCAACGCAACCCTGTGCTTTAAATGGTTTAGCGAACCATTCCACCCCTTTAATTTTTATTTGTTTTCCTTTTTAAATCTCTCCAAATCTTAATCCTCGGATTAGTCAGATATCCCTACGACCCTTTTCATCTCCATTTATGTAAACAATTTTTTTGTGTGTTGTTGATAGTTTAATTAATAAAACTCTATTTTATTAATGATAGCCATATTATTTACCCTTGTCTCCGTTCCACTTCTTAAGCATATTGAAGATAAATAAGCCTCTCAAGGCCCCCACCTTTGGACTAACCTTAGTCAATCAGATTACCACGCACTCGAAATATTAGAATAATTTCCTCAATGAATAGTTATATATGGTATATCTTCGAGAGCCTATTCTACGACAGATAGTAATGGGTTAAAAGGACGCGTCAGAACCAATCCACTACAGAAAAGACCCATTATAGCTGAACCCTTCGCTCGTGTGGCAATCGACGTAATTGCCTTCCCCCCCCCTCCCGTCTAGTGAAGTGCACAGCTTCGTGCTTACACTAATTGGTTTCACCACCCGTTTCTTTGAATTAGTGCCCTTGAAGAAGATAGATACTATCGCCTGCGCCTAGGCACTTATTTATATCTTCTCCCGGTCGGAGTACCTAAGGAGGTATTCGATCGAAGTCGTTAATTTACCTCCGAATTAATGGAGTACGTTGAAAAGCTCCTAATGGCAAAACCCATTTTTACCACCCCCTATCACCCTGCTGCAAACGGAATGTGCGAAAAATTCAACGTTTCATTGAAATCCATCCTAAAGAAGTTATGCGCAAACCACCCACGAGAGTGGTTTAGATATTTACCGGTAGCTTTGTTCGCCTACCGAGAAATCCGCATCGCACATTAGGATTTTCCAATTTTGAATTGCTGTATGGTGTGAATGTACTAGGCCCACTGAGCATTTTAAAAGAATTATTTTCTAACCAAGAATTGGACCGGGGAATTCCCCATCTCTGTCGTGACCAGAGTTAAGTCAAGGTCACCCGTATGACCTTGAGCGTACATACATTTAGGGTAGAAGTAACGTATATGTCTGTGAGTCATTCTACGATAATGATGAAATCCATTTTACCGTGGAAGAATAGGAGAACACAAAAATTCCTTTCCTGGAGGAGGGTAGGTTAAAATTCTCAGTATTGAGGTAACCCATAAACAAGGACGATTTTATTTATTATTTATCGGGACACAGTAAGAAAACGAAGACGGGTGTAGTCATTGGATTTTCTTAAAGCCCTATTCGCATTTGTAGCCAAAGGCTTTTGTATGATGAGTTTAAATATATTAAGAAATAATTAGTAGACCTGAAATATACCTACGGTCTTTTAATAAAATTACGTGAGAAAGCAATAAAAACAGCGGAGAGAATTAGGGAGGCGAGACTCTGAGAGGCAAATGAATATAATAAGCTCGTGAATGTAATATTGCGAGAAAGGGATATAAAAGGTCTCTTTAAAAACCAAGTATATTATTAGGGAGCTCTGCGAGAATTAGATTTAGAGAGTTGGTAAAACATAGGAATTCGTCAGCTGAAAATGATAAAGGGTTATTTATCAAATCTTCTTCGACGAATGCACAGCAGTTATTACGGTGAACAGACAGATACATTAATATTAGGATTAATGGGCATAAGAGGGATATAAAGCATATAGCAGATTAAACACAATGGAAATATATGTCGACAAATACATTAATTTGCATAATTGAGTAGGGATAAAAAAATATTCACAAAGGTTTAGCAGAAAGAGAGAAGAATGAATGAAGTGGCGCGCATTAATTCTAACAGTTCAACCAATCACCGGGGCCGCAGCTATGGTAATAACAAATGAAGCAGAAAGGCCACATGTTAATAAAGAACTACTCCAAGGTTTCCGGATTTTTTTTCCTCCACGCATTCTCACCAATGTATATATATATATATATATATATATATATATATATATATATATATATATATATATATATATATATATATATATATATATATATATATATATATATAAATGAAAGAGAAAGAGAAAATTGTTATCACCCGCAGAACTTGTATTTGCTCTTTCTCTCTCTCTCTCTCTCTATATATATATATATACAACATTCATGCTTAAGGTAGGCTTCTCCCAGGCTGCTGTTTGCGCCCTAAATTATAGTGCTGGCAAAACCTCTTGAGGCCTATCTAATTTGCGAGAAAAAATTTCATAAAATTTCATGTAAAGCACTTTATTGAAGAAAGGATAATAAGTTAATATTTAGTGACTTCGCCTTTGTTCTCAATGACTTTTCTGAGTCTTTCAGGCATGCTTTCAAATAAGCATTCGAACTATAATATTCAGGTACTATTGCAACCCAAAGTAATTTTAGCTCTATCATATGCTTGGAGACTGAGCTGGTATTCTTCTCAAAAAGCTTATATTTTATGTAGTTCCATCAATTTTCTATGAAATTCAGATCAGGAGAGTTCCCAGTTTAATCCGAAACAGTGGTTATTGTCATTGAGCCACTTCATGGCGTTTTTCATCTTGTGGCAGCATGCCCCAACTTGCATGAAAAAATGGCACTCATGTAAATCAAACATGTTAAGTAAATGCTGTTCTAATACTTTAATATAGCGCTTTCTATTTGGTTTACACCCTTTAAAAAGGAAGTACATGCCTTATCTGCCCATGTTGTCACTATTGGCACCCCACATCATTACTGAATATGGGTGTTTTACTCTTTTTACTGTGTACTTTGGATGGTACCTTTTGGATCCTACTGGACGACCTACCCGATTAGAAGCCGATCTGATTAATTTAATTGATGATTTATCTGAGAACATCACCGAATTCCACATTTTCCTGGTCCAATCTTTATAGTTATGAGCAAATTCATGTCTTTTTAGTTTCATTCGCTCAGTAAAAAGGGGTTTCTTTGCTGCTCTCATGGATGGAAATTTCAAGTCCCTGTGCAACCGGTGACGAATAATTCGTAACGACACATTTTTTAATAATTCTGGTTGTAATCTTTTTAATTTGGTAGATGAACTTGTAGGAGCATTCGTAATCTCTCTTTTTAATAGGTTATTAGTTGCCTGTGGTCTTTTTAGGCCTCCTTTTCATAGGTTTCTGGCTTGAAACGTACCTTGCAAGGCTCCCTTTCGGGCGAGAGAAGAGCCGCATGATAGCTGCCTTGGATCTCTTCAGACGTAGACAAATCTCTTTACTTGCCACCTTTACTTCTCTTAAGGCCAAATGCGTGCCTTTTCTTCTTTAGACTAAAATTTCCAACAATAAAGATAAGCATTTCAATTAAATATTATTCAAAATTGCTGGTTAAAATCTCTTTGAAAGACCTCCTACCACTATAAAATATTCAATGCTACTAAACAATCTTAAATCCATACTAACTTCAAACATTTTAGAATTTATGGTTGAAAGATATCGCCACAATAAATTCACTTTAAAATAGGGGAAAATTTTGCTAAAGACTATGCTGAAAAGCTTTATTTATTATAGAGTCTCAAGAATTCTTGCTATTTAAATTTTGGGGGGTTCTCAAGTGTTTTTCCTGGCACTGTATGCTCGCTGTACGTTGGAAATGTTCCAGCACTAGGGAACCCGACTTGCTTCATCATTTAATTCGCGGATGATTTTTAGCCAGGTAATACACTGTCCGTATCGTAACGCGCCGATGAGGCTCACATGACTGCAGCATTAAGAGAAATACTCGACAACTAGGAGGCGAAATGAAAAAGAAAAACCAAGAGAAACTCAAAGTGTCCAGATCGGAAGTCCTCTATTATTACGTGTCACGTTAGTGGATATAAGCTATACCTAAAGAATGCAATGTAGTCGGGAGGAAGAATAATTCGAACGGGTACAGGAAGCACGTCTCAGTTAGAATTTAAAAGGCCACTGCCGAGGTCAGAATTCTATATACATTCAGAAACCTCAGAGGGAGCAATAATAAAAAATATATAAACCTATGCTAAGAGCTACGCTCTCCTCTGCCTTATAACATGGAAGAAAAAACTACAAACAGGGAAGAATAAATGCATGTATCTATTTACAATTAAACAGAGAAGAGAAAAAAGATAAGGAGTATTGCACAGGATAGTCACGTTAAAACCCCTAAATAAAGTTATGGAAGAACAGATAAACATTATGAAAAAAAAATCAAAAAAGGAATGAACAAAAAAATTAGAGATATGATTAACGGAAACAAGAGCCAAGCAAGATTTCTGAGTTCCACGAATCTAGTGGAGGCCCCAAAAAAAGCTGCAGTATATGAATGATAATGTGCGAAAAAACAAAAACACAGATAACAAGACAAAACTAGAAACCCAACACGATTGCAACAAAAACACGATAATGAGAAACAAACCAGATTATGACCGATAGAGCTCCCGATTACGACGTCCGAACAAGAAAAAAGAAGAAACATGAAAACGTCATTCATACCAGCAATAAACATAAAAAAACTAAGCATCAATTAAAGTAATAGTAAATATCACAAAAAATTACAAATCCAACCATAACATACAAAGAAATTAAAAATAACATTAAAGGCTTGAACGACGTAAAAAACAGCAACAACCGAACAAGAACAGAAAAACAAAAAATAAATGGTGTTCCCTATGTTCCCACGGGGTCGGTAAGAAATTCCTGCGTCCTTTTTATTTCTTCCTGTACGAAAAATAAATTGTGTAGTTATGTTTCTAGTTCAGTGTGTGTATATAGAGAAATATAGTGTTTTGTAAGAGTTTAACTTCTTATTTATTGATGGTTTACGACTATTCCCTTCTTGTTTCCACGCTCGAGTTATGCCAGGATTAAGGGTGATGATAATGGATGAGTAGATCCGGTTAGGATTCTCTAGAGGGACAAATTATGGGGAAGTTTATGATGGGCAGATGTATAATCAAGTATCACTATAGAGGTGCCACACCTTCACGGAGTTAGTTAACAATTCGCATCCTGCATATACAAAAATGGTTACTGTCCTTCCGTGGAGGTGGTCTGGCCCCCAGAAGTGGACTTTGGCGCCTCTTCCAAGGGTTGCAGTTGCAATTCAGTCCAATACCGTAGAAGTTTCTGATCTTGAATTCCGCTCTGGGCTAATCCTTAAACCCTGCAGGGCACCTAATTATGGTCTTGTCATTAGACCGGCATTATTAGAACGAAGATAATGTGCGTCAGTTTAATAAAGCGGGTTAAGTCATTGGTTCATGGAAGAAAAGATGGGCGGGATTTTAGCCCTGATTAGTTGTTTGATATATATATTTTTTTAAATAAATACTATTTATTTTCTGATTACGGGCTAAAATCTTGTTTTTGTTCTGGATTACTGTATATGTAGTTGGCCACGTGGCTCTAAATCCTTTACTAAACACGTATAATGGTGTATTTCATATTGTACCTATTTGCCTACAAATACGTGAGCGTATCAATATCGCTCTTCTAATGATGTTCCGAGTTGTTTATGGTGTTCATCTATAGGCGTGAATTAGTGTTCGAATATTTAAAGGCACAAGTGGACAAGTTTGTACGTTATGTTAAGTTCACATTTCATCTGTTAGATGAGAAATGCTTCGAGCATTCGTAGGTGAAGGGCATCGGAGTTTCTCCTTAGGATGTTGGTATCGTCAATAAGGAATTTTCTAGTCATTCGCTTTCCGTGATCTCTGTCGTGATTGAGTTTAATGGTACCTTCTGGCAGGTGCATGGTCAGTCTTCAGCTGAGGGATATTGTCGTCATGCCAATGCAGAAATTTAGGAGATGAGGCTTATTGTCTTCATGGTGGCATACAAATTTCACACATGGTTGATTTAAACTTAGAGTGCTAGGCTGTAATGTTGTTCTTTATTATGTTACTAGTTATTAGGTTCTTGTAGTAGATTTTAAGTGAGAGCTTTTTTGGTGCTTTGAGTTCTGTTGTTCTCCATGATTTCGCTGATTAGCTTTTCATTTAAGTTAAAATTAACCAATGTTTTAAACAAAGTTTTATGCTCACATGAGGACTCTAAGCCCTATTCTCCAAATTTAAAGATTGTCATGGCAACAATATCTTTAGTTTAATTTAACACTTTGCTTTATCACCCAATACTTGAAAGGTTCATTCTTCGCTTCAACATCTACAACAAATTTTATGTCTGATCAGCAATAAAGTCTAACAGATAGCTCTTCTCTTGCTGTAAACAATTCCTTCAGTTATTCATTGTTTTAAGTTGCATTTCCTTTCTAACAATTGACTTGACGCAATAAAGATTTATAACACCATTTTTACAGTCTTCATTACAGAGATTAGTATGTTATTTTTCCAATTGACGCCTTAGCAAATAAATGTTAAATTTTACCCGGGAATTTTACAATAAGGTCAACTTCCAATTTCAATTGTACAAGAAAATAACTAAGAGATTCGAAGCAATGCGGAAAGAACATCGAGGTTCTTACTGATCCCATTATATCAATGACAACTGAGTCAAACTTCATCTATTTTCAACAGGATCCTTACAATGAATTCTGGCACAACATTATTTCGCTGAATCTTATGTTAACTCATACCTATGATTTTCACTAGTTGTGATTATCATTAGACCATTTTCTTCTTGCCTTGCTGCAAACAAGGAGAAAAAAGAAACCAGTTGATTTGGGCTTTGAATTTATAATT
Organism: Ceratothoa steindachneri; assembly: GCA_963969495.1. Taxonomy (NCBI): domain Eukaryota; kingdom Metazoa; phylum Arthropoda; class Malacostraca; order Isopoda; family Cymothoidae; genus Ceratothoa; species Ceratothoa steindachneri. The sequence continues at coordinate 223,813,382 of OZ018321.1, forward strand.
TTAAGTCTTAGATTTTATTTTGAAGCAAATAAAAAGATTTAATTTCCAGGTTGTCTACATTCATTGATGACGAGAGAAAATATATACGATGTTTAATAAAATTAAAATTAATTACTGAATCGCACGGTATAATTTTCTTTTCTGAAATTTGCCAGTATTTTACCAACACTGATGACTTAAAGTAGTTCTTAACTGTAAAAATCGTTTTAGGAAACTTGGAATCCATCCTCACTCCTTTTCCAACACTGCAAACCTCTGTACTACGCTAGAGATACCCACTAACAAACCAAGAATATGAGATTAGTAGAGAAAGCCCCTCTAAATATTCATGTATATTTAGAAGGTCTTTCTCTACTAAACTATGCCTAGTAATTGCTTATAAATATAAGCAATTACGTTGCATAGTTTCTGTTAAATGTATTTACAAAGTTTTCCTTCTAGACAAATACTGAAACATTTCACAATTTCCTAAATTTTGCGGATAATTTCAAAATAATTCATTTACATATGTTTAATTTTTATTCATTCCAATCCAAGGGAGTGGGGCTTTAATTAAATTGGTAACCCCTACAAAATACCTAATAATGCAGGCTTATTTGATTAAACTTTAGGCTTTACTGTGTAGAGACATGAAATGTTATAGTATCTTGTTTTATTAAAAGACAACAGAATAAGTGAAATTTTTGGAAGAATTATAATCGAGTAGCAAGAACGAAGTCTCCTTGTGTTGTGTTCGTAAAAGTTTTAGGGAAGAAATCTGGAAGAGAGGGATTTTGGTAATCCAACAAATACCCAGCCTTGTTGATATTTGCCTCAGAAATCTTTGAAACAATGAGACGGATTTCTTGTAAAGCTTCTCTGCCTAAATCTAAGATCATCACAAAAAGTTTAATGAATCCAATTTTATATGAAGTAGACGGGGACAAAAAGAATCTTGGCAGGCTCCCAAAGAGGCTGTATGCCAACATTAAAATTCCCTGGTTGTCATTCATATCGCGGGGGTCACTGAACTTTCTTAGCAATAATGATCATTAGCTCTGCTCTCCCTTAACTAGAGGTAAAAAGAATATTTTGTATATCAACCATGAAATGCAAGCATTTTGAAGTCCTCACAAAAATACTACTTAAATTAAGCATAGTTGATTTTGTCAAAAAGCTGTTTAACATTATAATATTATTCTTTTTTCTGTACCGAGTGTTCACGAGGCAAATATGTATATTCGTGTCCATTGTGTAGCAAGACAGCTTTGAAAATTCGCGTTGAATTGTCTTTGAAAAGTCGGCGTTTGGCAGAATCAATCTTCTCTCAACCATTAGTAAACAAACCATTCACATCCTTGCAGAAAAAGCATTATTGGAATATCTCTTACAGACTGCGTTTTGGTGTTGCTTGGTTCTTACAGAAATATTTTTAGATTTTTGTCCTATATAGAATAAAATACAATCCAAACAGAGTATACTATATATTACATTATTATCGTTCCTTGGACTTTGTTTTATTAACACATTTTTTTAAGTAGAATTTTATTTAAAAACTACACTTATGTTAAGTTGTTTTAACATTGGCAGTGATCATGGTAAGGTAAAAGTAATATATTCTAATTAGGTTGTTTTTCTTAACTTGACCTCATAGGCAACTTAGCTCTGTATAAATACGGTGTGTCTTTATATTGCAAATCATTGTGAGTTTGGAAAGGTCAAGACGACGAAAGTACTAATTCCAATCAGTCTTTCAATTTTCCTTACGTGGTATACACAAATATTTTATACTTATCACACGTTACCTTTCATGATATATATACGGTTAAAAATACGATCTTGTTGCTAACAAACCTCTTTCTCAAGCTCACAGAAGGTGCCCTTCTCACAGTCAGGAGAAAATTACGCATAAGCCAGCATTTCTAAGAGAAGTTAATCATTATTTAGCTCTTTATATGTGTTCCTATAATGATCCACTTGCAAACAAAACTAAATCGTTCAATAGTTCTCTCAAATATATTCTTAAAGTATACTCTGATATAATTAAACAATTCGCTCTTTACCGTACATGAATGGTTCTACTAAAAAGACGTAAAGACTGTAAAATGCTTAGACTGAATATTTCCAGGGTAGGATCCAACGCGTACAATCATCCTCATGGTTGGCGAACATCCTATCCAAATTAGTGGGTAGTATCTCTGAAGCTCACATTATCCATTCTGGCTAATTTGTTAAAAAAATTAATGAGGTTGATCTATCCAATAAGCAGTTGCTAAGTTTTGATGTTAATAGTCTTTTTACTAAAGTTATTGTTATGAAGCCCTTGATCTCATAATTAAAAAAATTGCCTTTGTCTAACCTAACATTTCCCTTACCGTGTAATAAAATAATAAAGTTGTTTCTTTTGTGCGTTACAGACAATGTTTCTCAAAGCCGAAGATTGTTTTTACAGACAGAAATATGGCCTGACTCTGTGCAATCCCCTTTCCCCAATTCTATGTAATCTGTTCAAGGGAAACTTTGAGAAACTCCCCCTCCCCATCCCTATCTTACCAAATCCCATAACGTGGTTTCGCTATGTTGATGATTTACAGAATACATGACCTTTTAATGATAACGCATTCGATTCTTTCTTTGAACATTTAAACAACTTTCACCCCACCATTACTTTTAAAGTAGAATATGATAAAAACAACTCATTGCCAATTATTAATGTCAAAATATCAAAAGAAAACAACGAACTCTAATTACTACATTCACTATTATTCATGTCATGGCGAATCCGTTAAACGATCCGTAGTTTCTTTCCTGTGTCTGAGAGCATATCGCATTGTGATCCTTATTTCCTGCAAGATGAAATCAACACGATCATCCAAACATTAATGGAGTTGCATTATCACTTATGGTTAATAGGAAACGGTCATTAGAAAGCGAAAACCAACAGCTAATCATAATGAAAACGTGTACTAATAATGATAATACATTCCCATACTAGCCCCAATTATTTTATTTCAAAAAGTTGGCACGTCCCAGCAACAAGAATGTGGCCTTTTAATACCAAAAAACGATCCGAAATAGTCTGACCGAAACTAGATTCACCGATAAACCACAGAGGCTTTATTATATGCCATGCAAAATTTGCAATCAAGTATACATTGGCGAAAGCAGCAAATTTTCCAAAAGAATGAAGGAACACAAATGTTTCATGCGCCGGGAAAACGTTTCTTCTAGTTATTTCTTCATATGTCAAATAAAACCTATTCTAATGACATTGATAATGCAAAGAATAATTTATAGTTCTCGCAATTATATAAATAGGCGTTTGATAGAATGAGCTTTTAGAAAGGAAATTACAATTTTTTATACTTGGGATGGGCAATTTAATACTAATCCATTGATAAGCAGAAAATTCGTCCTTCCTCTACTAAAAATTGCCGCCGCCTCCCCATACCGCCCCCTCTAATTACATTGCTTCTTGTAAATTTGTGTGCCAAATTAAACATCTCAGTATTCATTAGTTAACAGAGATTGAAGATGAGGTAGGTCTCCGTCAAAACTTGGTTTAGCAACTAAGTTGGTCCTAACACTGTGGTTTCCCTGCATTTACATGTACGTTACTCTACTTCTTTGAATATATATATATATATGATTGCAGGTTTATTAAAAAGTTAGCATTTCAAAAATATTTTTCAAAAAGATTGTATTCATTTGCTGAATAAGTATTGACAATATCTCAATAGATATAGTGATAAAACATTGAATACATTATTAAAATGAAGAAATAAAAATGTTAAGAAGTAATATTATGACTTTGTTAGTTTTTGCATTTATTTCCTTTTTGTAAATAAGAACCATAAATAAAAAGGGATTTTAATAAGAGAAATCAGAGAAATTCATTTATTTGGGAGTTCAGTAAGTAATGTTTTACATACATATATCAAAGACTTTACAAATTTCTAGTTGAATAGTCAAGTTATATTAATGTGATGAACAAGAAAGTGGTTAGAAAAGTCGATAGAATTCTCGACAAGATATTTAGGTTCATAATGATCTCCCTCACTTAGAACTGAGAAAAGGACACAAGGCCACAGCCATTTACCACTGCCTGCACTTAGAGAAAGAAATTAAGATTCAACATGAACTCTCTCACAGAGAAATAGGCACAAAGCCAATCATGTAACACAGTCTGCTGTAAAAGGAAGAGAATATTAGTATATACCTCTATCCTTAACTATTCGAACGTCCCGATCGAGGAATGTGCCAGCAATGGCCAGTTGCCCTAACGGAACTATGCCATTCTGCAGCAGAAAAGTAAATATCCACACTATGTAACACAAATGGGAAAATATAGTCATTTTATTACCTTTGGCATTTGTCCTCTTCCACATTTTTCAACAAAATGAAAAGGTTAATTCTTGTGTTTCAAAAACTTTATTAAATACTTCAGGGAATCTTTTACAGCACCCAAAAATTAAAAGGCCTTCGTTTTGAAGGCCTTTCATTGCTAAGATAGAGTTCATAGCAATCTTATATACAATTAACTTTACTTACATAAATATAGAGTCTTACCTCAATATCGAAAATGGTAAGTATTTTCCAAACATACTCTTATCCATTTTCCAATTCGACACTATTATCACCAGACCTCCGCTCTGAGTTATCGATATACATGTCTTTAAAAAAATGAAAACTCTAATTATAATCTACTGTTATCTGCATTTTTCAAGTTTTTATTTAAGGAAAAAACAACAATCTATTTTCATTTCTTCAAACTTTGGAAGGATTGCCAAAAACTTCATTTGAATAATTTATTGTGATGGGAGGGATCATTATCCCATAAGACAAAGAACTCATTCAACTATATGTATACGACTGGACCTTTCGTAAGAAATTTTTTAGCATTCTTATTTTATTAAAAAAGGTTTCATTTATAAATTGATGTTCTTTCGATTTAACTCTTAATACAAAAATGAAATTGTGTTACCGATATAAAAATTGATTAGCCAAAAGAGTCAATGGTTAAGACGCTCGAAATAGGGTGAGAGAAGAAATTTTATAAAGCTGCCAAAGTTCCATTTTAACAGTTGGTCTCTTGAGTTAATAGACGATATCATTTTTTTCTTCATCAATTTTATTGTCATTTAATATTTTCCCATCCCAATCTGTTTTTCTTCCACTGCCTTCTAACTTACACATACAAAAATTCAGAAACTAGATGCGCCAATCCAGAGCCAAGAATTATAAAATGTTGAAAACCAAGGGGCGTGTGCTGATGCTTGGATAGGTTTACTTCTCCTCCTGCTTTTACTAATTATTTTACTTTTATTATTATTACTAGAGAGGAAGGGGATGATAAGGGTTACTAAATGATCTTTAGAGATTATATACAATAAGTCTTCAGCTTCTCATAATTTTCCAGACAAAGATGCACAAATTACTAGAAACCTCACTACTTATCTAATATATTATAAGTTCATAGTCGTTTTTTCTAATATCGATTACAACGGCTGTCTTAATATCTTTTGCAACACTCATTTTCTGGTAAAATGGCAGGAAAAGTATCATTTCCAAGAGAAGAGGAACTTAATTTTCAAAGTTTTAGTGGCAAATTTAAAAAGATACCAAGCGTGATCATCACATTGAGAAGAAATTTGTAGGAAATTGCATCAATTAAGAAATAAAGGGGTTGTATCAGAATTCCGAGCGCCTATTTCTAGCAATCTTTCTCAAATCAAATTAGAAGTGGCTAAAAGCCATCATGCTAGCAGGAAAGCCATTTTATAAGCCTCAAAGGCTCATTATGTCTCGAAAGAAATATGGTGAAAGACTCTCAGGAAATTCTTTACTCTTAGGAATTAGACCAAAAAGCCGTTTCTAACCCAACTATACAAATAAACGTCTGTTTTGTGCCGAGTCATGTAGAAATTAACTGTAGCAGGCGAATATTTAATAACGAATGAAGAGGTTTTCGAATGGGCTTGATCGTTGGGCAAGAGGCTGACGGATGGACTTGATCGTTGGGCATGAAGCTGAGTTGTCAATTTACCTCAGTTGAAGAGTTGATCAAGTGACGAGAACGAGGAGGAGGAGAAGTGAAGATTTTAGGCTACAATTGTTGGATAAAATCTAGTAGGTGGATGATAGCGTTAAATTGGACTAGAAGGGTTACTGCAACATCCTGGAGAAAAATTTCCTCTCGTGAGTCATAGCTTGAGGAAGTCAGTTGTTTCCGTGTACGATAATGGTCCTAGTCATGCTTTCAAATTTTCTAAAAAGTGAGTAGAGTAGAAGTGATTTTATAGGAGCCTCAATCATGGATTGCCTCCCAACAGATACAACCTAAATCCAATAGAAACTTGTGGAATATCTTGAGCTGAGACGTTTCCGCAAAAGCAGGAAATTTGACCTGGTAAACACTAGTGTATGAGATATGAATGATATTCTTGTTATAAATTCCTTATACAATAAGCGAAAAGAACTCGGTGGATGTTTCTATTTTATTAAAGGTTTGTAAAAGAAAATTAAAAAGTGCCTCTTGGGGGTAAGTTTAAATTTGAAGGAATGGATCTCTAAAGTTGAGAAAGGAGAAGAACGAACACTAAAGAATCAAAAGAGCGAGAAATGACCAGAGTTACATGAGTTAACTAAGCATTCTGGAGTCTCAAAAGCTTCCATTCAAGGAAACCAGAAACCTTTTAACACTAGAACGCCCAGAGATCTCATTTTAACCCTTTGCAAATTCCAAACCACATCACATGGTAAATTTTTCCTTCCAACCTCCGTCATTCTTTGACTTATATTTATTTTAAAAGCCCATTTAATTAGTATAGATTTTTTTTAAAATTAACAAAGTGTCATACGAATAATACACCTTTTTATATGCGGCGCCCTTTGGGTGATTTTGACCCTTCTTGGAACATCTAAATTTACAGTATTTATGTTTCCTTATATATGATGGAATCAGATGATAAAATTTATCTTCTCTCTTATCTTGTACAGACATGTTTCAACGTGATGGGACATGAACCACAAAGGGTGGATATAGACACAGTTGTTGTCCAGCTCAGTTTTGTTTCGGAATCCATACAAAATAAAGGTCATGGATTTTGTGTTCTGCTTATTTGCAGTGTATCTGGTAAAAAAAATAAAAAATTATCGTTCATCATAATGTTACGACGGTTCTAAACTTTGTGAAGGTGAACTTTTTTTCCTAAACTTACTGGAGGAGTTGATGATAATGAATCAGATGGTAAGAAGTGTGTCCTGATAACTCAAGTGATGAAGATTTCATTCTCGAAGCATATCCGATATTGAACAGGAATCTTTAATTGATTCATGTCACCCAATCAGCATTGAAGGAAAATACATGTTGATATGCATATATACCGTATATATATAGATATATATATTGTCGAGGAATAGGCCGAGGGATGGTTGAAGTTTTTCCCGACTCTTATATATAATATATATATATATATATATATATATCCTATTATCCCAAATGTGGAGGGGTCTTCGTACTATAGCTTATACTTCGCTCGGCCCGTGTCCTGAATGGGTTTATTGACTAAGAGTGCTTAGAGGTTGGCTACGGAGGGGTTGGAATGAACTTTGCAAGCAAGGGACCCAAAGGAAGTTAGATAGACAACAATATGAAAATAAAGTTTTAACAAACACTAAACAAGAAGATATATATATATATATATATATATATATATATATATATATATATATATATATATACAAATAATGTGCTTTGAGAGATAAATTAATAAGTGAATCTCGGATATCTCACTAGGCTTGAAAATTACTATTTACCATACAAATCCCTATAAACTTGTAATGCTTGTAAGCTTCGCGGTGAAGTCGGGGAATGCGAAAGGGAAGGGTTACCTTGAAACCTGATGTTCGGGTGGCGCTGGTGAGTGAAGGTGGTGAGATAAGGGGTGCAAACGATGAGGTAGGTTCTCCAGAGACCGACCTGATCCGAACAATTCCGTCACGATTCTTGCTGGAAGTAGGCGGTTACGGGAGTTTCTTGTTACAGAGGGCCCCACGCTCGTGAACTCCGAGGAATCTTGTGTGCCTCTGTGAGAGGGGGAAGCGAATTGACCTATCGACGCGTAGGGTCACGGAGAAAAGCCGAGTAGTAGTTTTCTCGCTTAGGGAACAAGAGTGAGGCTGTTTGTAGCTTCGGCTCTTACACGTGAGTACGAGCTTGGGTCCGCATTGACTTGCCGACCAACAGGTTAAGGAGCCTCCCTAACTGGGACCGATCTCCTCTCTGAAGACTTACTGCTTCTACAAATGGCTACTACACTGATAGATGGCAATTCCTGCCCCGCCAGACGCTGTACAAGCTCTACTACTGAGCGTTAAAAGAATTCGTCTTTTATACTCGAAACTCGGGAGAGGTTCTCAGGGCGCCGGAAGTAGATTAGATGTCAAGCTACTCCATTTCGTCCTTCATAAACTTCCAGCAGCTATCGAAAATGAAGATGGGGTCCCATTTATCGATAAACAGTACGGAAAGGAACTCGGTGGTTAGCTGAAATGGCCGGCGGCTTCTTCCGGCTGAAGACCACCAGATATTGGGCCGGAAGGGGAAGGGTTGATAAGCGGCCCGCCCGGAAGGGAGGTAAGCAAAATTTGGGAGCATTATGCTATTATCTTACATATATCTAAATATATGTATATATATATATATATATATATATATATATATATATATATATTAGTAAGTCTCCATTATTTTACCACTTTCGGTAAAAATTTGTTATAGGAAATAATATTTAGACATCTGCATCTATATATTTTACATATACACTCAACTATATATATATATATATATATATATATATATATATATATATATATATATATATATATATCCATGTGTATACTTTCAGAAAATAGTGCGAATGTTGGAAAACAGAAAGGAGAAATTCAAGATGATGCAACGGTAAAACGAGTACGTACTCATACAAGTGACTTAGAATCAGAAAAAATCAACAAATATCTCGTAACGGGACCTTGTGTGAATGTGCCAGCTCCGATAATGTTACACAAGATTGGCGTCCTCAGTACAATGTACTAAGAGAAATACTAGGCCCAACACCACATGCCAAGAGAAACATCGATGGTGATAGTCTTGCATCGGCTTGGAAGCTCTTCATTGATGATTCTATGCTCATTCAGATAAAGAAATGTTTCGGAGTACGTCCTGTTAAAACTCATGTAGCCATATCTAAATAATGGAAGAAATGTAACAACTGATAATTTCTTTACATCCTTGAATTTAGCAACAATGCCTCATAAAATCAGGTACTAGCCTTGTGAAACAATGAACAGGGCGAGAAGAGAAATTCCAGATTCAGGGAAGAACACCTGCTAGCCCCTATATGACACATTAGTTCTAAAAAGCGGTGATATATCTATTACAGTATATCAGGGGAAGAAAAACAAAAATATACTGCTAATGAGTAGTATCCATACGAATGTAAGAATTGAGAGCAATGAGAAAAAAACACCCGAAACAGTATCTTATTGAAATAAGACTAAATGTTAAGTAGACGTTCTATATCAAATGCCGCTAATATACGCAGTCAAGGCATCGTCAAGGTGGTGGCCAATCCACACTTTTTACAACGTTCTTGATATGGCATGTATCAATGCTGTAATCACGTATCGAGCTGTTAGTAGCCAAAGGATTTCACGGAAAAAGTTTATGCAAAAAGCTGGCGGAAAAACTAAGGGAGGATCATGTAAAAAATAACCGATCTGCAAAGAAACTGTCAGATTATAGCGATAATTCTGATTTAGAGGAAGAAGAAACAGCCGGTAATTTTCTCCACAAGTGTCAGGTTCATCAACAATGTAAGAAAAATAAGTCTAAATTAAGGTGCAGAAAATGCAAAAAGATGGTGCGAGGAAAGTGTACTGCAAAAGTAAAGTATGTGAGTACTTTTTGCCATATGACAACTTATTTCATAGCAATTTTACGAAAAAATGGTTTTTAAATCTAAAGGTTGTTTTTTTCTTTATGTTATTCTGAAGAAAATATTTTGGGTGATAAAAATATATTTATTTCCTTTTGTTGAAACAAATAAACATATAATTAATTAAATATTAATTATTATATGAAAAACTTGACTAAGGGTCATTTTGGCCCCCTCGGGCATTTAAGGAAAAATATTTCAGTGGGCGTTCTAGTGTTAATCTAAATCGTTTATATTTCGTAAAACATAATAGGAAGCTACCCACTAATTTGTTCAATTTAGTAAGGTTTAATAAGTAAAACTGGGAACCAGATCAAGAAATAGCTAAAAACATCGTACACAAATATGATTTTCTAATTAAGAGAACCATTTTTCTATACTTCCTTAACTTAAGCTAGGTCAAATTCAGGATGATTGACTATTTTTTTATTTTTCCAGAAATATATGGAAGAAGTGATGCAAATGTATTAGAAAGTTTTAGCAGAATAAGGTCAAATGGCGAACACGTGCCCTTCTGTACCCACGTGGATCCTGAGATCACCGCATGAAGCTGTGAAAGAATGGCTGAAGCTGTGCAAGGAGGCGGCCGACACCGTTATCACACGCCCCAGCTTTATTTGCCTAGGGACCGATGTCATCGTCCCCCACGGTAACCTCTCTGCTAGCATTCTGGCTTTCCACTTGAATATTGAAATCCGTTGGACATTCCAACCAACGTTATCACTATTTCCCCTTCACCCGAAGGAGTCGCCGACTTTACCCCAAATGCGCGCGCGTCTGGAGCCACCTCACCAGGCGCCTATATAATGGTTCGACTGAGTTTAAAGAGCAGCACTGTTAGACTTCCACCTACTCCAGCGAACGTGCTAAAGGATGCCCCATCTCCCACTTCCAGCGCCGACTTCGATTCGAGTTAAAGGTTAAATCGATCCGTGAACTCTGCTATAGTTAATCGGCAAGTATCCTCATCCGTGAACTTTGCCATAGTCAATCGGCAAGTACTTGACAAGGTTTCTCAACTCCGAAGGCTCGACAAGAGCTCCCTCACCTGAAGCAAGATTAACAAGGAGTAAAAGGAAAATACCTTTGGACTAGGTGTCAAGCGGGCACATCCCTGCTCAATAGCCTTACCTTCTCCTTAAACGGCCACTTTTCAAGTCTTTGTCTAGTCTTGTCTTGAACTGGTCAACAGAATTGCTGTTGACAACACCCATCGGAAGTGCGTTCCAGCTACCGCAGATACTGTACGTGAAAAATGTCCCACACAGATCGCGTTTGTAACTCTTCAGCTCAAGTTTGAAGCCGTGAGTTCTTGTTCTGCTCTCATAAAGGCTGAAAATATCGCTGTAGTCAACATTGTCTAACCTCAAAGTATTTTGAAAACTTCGATGAGCTGACCACGCAGTCTACGGGTTTCCAACGAGAACAGATCTAATTCCCTTAATCTATCTTCATAACTTTTATGTCTGATAGAGGGAATCAGTTTGGTTGCCCTGGCATATACGCGTTCCAATCTTGCGATCTCCTATTGAAACGAAAGACTCCAAAATTGTACGGCATACTCCAGGTGCAGTCAGACGAATGAGTTGTACAGATAGAGTACTATCTCCTTGTTCTGATATCCAAACTGACGCTTTATATACCCTAACATCCTTTGGGTTTTCTTCTCCACCTCAATATATTTTTCGAGGACTTGAGGACATTGGTGATAGTTACACCCATGTCCTTCTCAGTGTCGGTGAATTCAAGAGCAGTGCCCTTAAGGATGTAGTGGGATTGGGGATTTCGGTGGCCGATATTCATCATTTTACATTTGTTCACGTTGAAAGGCATTTGTCACGTGTCCGGCCACTGCCCAATCTTCCGAAGATCATCTTGCAGGCAGGCAGTATTTCCATCTTTTGCAACGTTCATACCAAGCTTGGTTTTGTCCGCAAATTTGGAAATCTTGGCAACCATGTCACCGTCCATGTCGTTGACGTAGATGATGAATAGTAGTGGTCCAAGGATAGAACCTTGAGGTACGTTGCTACTAACGGGCACACACTCAGAAGCCTGTCCATTCAGCACCACCTATTGCCATCTGCCACTTAGCCAGTTATCTATCCAGCCTGCTACTTTTCCCTCTATGCCCAGCGCTCGCACTTTCCGGAGAAGGCGGCGGTGTGGTACCTTATCAAAGGACTTTCTGAAAATCTAAATAGACCACATCCACGGCCTTGTCCCGAACGTGCTCACTGAACACGAAGTGAAAGAATTCCACAAATTTCGTCAGGCATGACCGTTGCCTTCGGAAGCCGTGCTGGGAACTCCTGAGTAGCAGGTTTGACTCTAAATTCGACGTCATTTTGTCCACCATCATGCTTTCAATGATTTTACGGACTATCGAAGTCAGACTGATAGGTCAGTAGTAAGACGGTTGGCTATGGTCGCCTTTTTTGAAGATAGGAGTCACCTCCGCTTCACGCCAGTCTCTTAGGACACATTCGGTCCGAATTGACATGTTTAAGATTGCGCTCAGGTGTCGTGACACTTTATCGCGCACTTCTTTCAACACTTTAGGTAGAAACCCTTCCGGGCTAGGTGACTTATTCGTCATTAGGTCACTGATCTTCTTTTTTATTTCTCCTTCGGTGAAGTCTATATCTTCCAGCTTTTCTTCCGAGTAGGAATCCGTTGGCTGGGGTATGGGACCACACTCTTCAGTAAACACTGAAGAGAAGTAGTCGTTGAGGAGGTTAGCATTTACTGCATCTTAGTGCTTTAATGTCCCCTCCTCATTCCTCAAAAGGCCAATTGTTCGGCGTATTGATTTACGGCTTTTACATATCTAAAGAACTCCTTGGGATTCTCTTTACAAAGTCTCGCCACTCGGAGTTCCTCAGAGATCTTAGCCGCCCTTATACTTGACTTCACTCTCCTGGCTACCCTCCGGTATTCGTCAAAGTCACACGAGATCTTCGATTGCCAGTACACATTTCTCTTCTCCCTAAGTAGTTGGCCGAAACCCATTAATTTAACGTGTTGAATATATCTGCCTCTCAAGTAACCATCCTTCCCGAATTACATGCAACAACTTGGGATGATCACTTAAATACTCATCATAATGATCGATGATATGTAACAAATATTATAGGCCCAATTACTTTTTCCACCTCCACATTATATACCATGTTTATATGCGCCATTGGCATCCTATGTATAAGGTCGAAAAGAAGTCTAATAATGTATACGCAACTGCACCTCTATATATGCTAACCCACGATCATTGTTTAGAGTTAGGTCTTTCACAAAGTGAAAATTATTATTTCCTTTACGAATAAGCCATATAGAATTAGACGAGATTGATGTATACTTATGATTTTTACTTAATTTATTATATTTCATTATATATTGTACCTATTTAGTATTTATTTTGTTCCAACATATTTGCTTCAAGTGAAGCAATGTTTGCATTTTAGTAATGTAGTATTTTTACATTTTTTTGGTTTATTATATGATAAATTCAAATGTTTTAAATTGTCTATTTTGTATTTTAGTTTGTTACATTTAAACATTATCACTTTGGATACAGTGTTTTTTGTTATTTTTATAAATTTCCCTTATGATTGTAAATATTCATTTTGTTTAAAAGGGAAGCAGTGTTAGGATTATATCCTTACATATAATCAAACTTCAACTGCGATGTTATACTACTACTAATGTGGGATTACTAGTGGAATTAATACTAATCCCACATTCCCCGTCGAGTGTCATCTTTAAAGATTGGTTATCTACATTGGAAGGTTGGTTCGGATCGTGCCCCACCTGCCACATTCGGATCGTGCCCCACTTGCCTCATCGGATCGGGTCCCACTTGCTCATCGGATCGTTCCCCACTTCCTCGAAGTCACCTACTCGTAAGACTGAAACCCCCTCCATTATTAGTATTGTCACGTTTTCCCTTTTGATCTGAGCTTAGTAACATTAATCAATTAATTCCATTTGAGAATCCCTCCTCATAATATTTGTCAAGAGGAAATTTTAAATCATATAATTCTCTTTTACCTATTATTATTCTTATTTTGATCTTTGTAAATAAAATAAGATTTTTGTTGTTTTATCTTTAACTAACTTTGAACGATACTCTCGGGCTATTCAAGTAAATCTCGCCGACCAATTATTTACTCTATTTTATAATTAAGGATTTGAAACCCAACGCCTCAAGTGTGACCTCTAAGTCGGTTGTTAATCCCTGCGACCAGTCCTTCAACGGTTCGCGTTGCAGTAGGTCATTAACTCACCACCCACAAAATATAGGAGTAGTGTATAGTATAGAGTGGTGTTTAACGACAATAATTTAAAGATTATCAGATATACATGAAATAAGAGCTTAGAAATTCACACAAATGTACATTATCTTCTGAAGGTAAATGTGCAGTATATGATGGATTCCATTTTCACAACTCCCTTCGTGCAGATCCAGCCTCCCTGCTTCAGCTAACCCCTATGGCAACAACAAGAAATCTCCCCTCTTAAGTATCAAAATTCTTTAATACCGCCGACTAATTTCCTGTGGTTTCACTGTTTTTTTTTGCAAAAGACATTCTCAGGTAAACCCTGTCGAGCTCCAACTCTAATCACCTTGAATTATATATTATTGGTTTAAACTAAATTAAGAGTATCCTCTATCTTCAAAATGTATTCACATTGACTCAGTTGCAAGAAATTTCCCCCCATCCTCCCTATGAAAAAGTTAAATGGATAGTTATTGTAAAAACCTAGCATCTAAATAAAATATAACTGGACCATTATTATAAAACCGCTCCTACTATGTTTAATATTTTATGTATACCACACTCACTGAAATGAGCATGTACAAAATTATAAAAAGTTCTTGTTAGAGAGAAAACTGAGGGACTCAGACATAAAATCAACCACCTTGAAGTTGTCTTATTACGTCCCTCTGTCCCGTGTATTTCGACATAACCGATTCATATTTTCAAGCGACTGGTAGTCTCCCACTCCATCGACCATCGTGTCTACTCCAGTCGTATCAGACGACGTTCGTTCCGAGCCTCGTGCCTCCTTCAATCGTATAAGACGACGTTACCACCTGTAAACTGGCGTAAATTTCTTCACCAGTCGTATCGGACGAGTCCCATGCATCGTGCCTCCTCAAGTCGTAACAGACGACGTTACTAGCCCTTACAGGGCATAACCTTCCATATCAGTCAAAACATTTGTAAGGTATAATGCATGTGTGGATAGACAGAACGAAATATAAGTGGTGAAAATAGATGTGCAAAGGGATGCAGGGCGGCTGGTGATCAAGCTTATCACTTTCCTCATATATTTTTGTTTTTTGAGTATCTTTCATTGCTGTTCTTTTAGTTATTATAATGGCGATTAAGCCATTATAAAACTTTAAATGTTTTTGTTTGTGCAATGAGAATTTGTGTTGTTCTATGTAATAATAATTTGTAATTTTGTATGTTGTCATTCTGTGGCGTATGTTAGTTTTGTATTTTTGTAGTTATCTTTCCTCTATCTTCTTTCTTCTTGTCTTAATCGGGATTTTTTGAGTCATAGTTGTTTGGTTTTATCATTATTTGTTATATTTACTTAATGTAGTCTCTTATGTTCTGTATGTATTTTTTTCCGGTGTTTCACACTTTTCTCAAGAGTAGAATTGCCCTTCGTCACCTTTAGCCAGGCCATAGCAATTCTTGGAAATCTTGCATGGCTTTCAGCTCTTCTGTTGTGCTTAATCATTTGAACTATTTCCTCCTTTATTTCTTGATTAACATGTTCTTGCATATTCCTAGTACGTTTTTCGATGACTACTTTAATGGGATTTAACCCAAGCATTCTCCCTGTGCGATCTTCTTGGTGTCTTCTTTCTCTTGTGTGCATACCTGTAATTGGGTGCACGCATTTGTTCTGCACGACCTGTAGTCTCTTCTTTTGTGTCCTCGAGGAACAAGTGAGGGCGGGCACCCTCATTTAAGGGCGAGGATTTTTAAATTAGATCAAAGAAGTGCCTCCTCTACTAAGATTAAATAATCTTCATTCGAAGTACATTGCACTTTGTGTTGTAGGGATAGCGCCTACCCCCTTCCCCTCGCGACCCTCATATCTGATAGAAGTATCCTTCCTAAGAGGACTACATTAAGTTTATCTTGGTTTGTTCTTTATCCATGTGGCCTCGTAGATCTTAAATCTTTCGATTTATGCTGCCATCATACGAGTTTGCATGGGCGCTTTACATCAAGGACAATGTATTATATGTGTGAAACCATCCGCAAATTAAATGTTGAGGCAAAGGGGTTCACAGGGGCCGGAAGATCTGCGGTGTAGATCGTGTAAAGAGTCGGGGACAGACACCCCCCTTGCAGGAGGCCTGCATTGAGCATAAACCAAGGTCCGTGCATGCTCCCCAATCTTTTATATGCCACTCACTCCATGACATATTCACAGAGAGTTTTTTCTATGTTTTCACTTAGTATTAGCCTCAGGATCTTGTACTGCATTCCCCTTTACGACACCTTATAAAATACTTTTGATACATCCAGACATACAATGTCCACATAACTCCCCACCACTTTGGCTTCGGCCAGATTTTTCGTCATGATAATTATCACCATCTTCGTACTTCGCTTTTTCCCAAAGAAAATTGATACGTGTTGTACAAAGAGTTCGCCTCACAGTGTGACCCTAGTCTTCGGTTGAGGATTTTCTTGAAGAGCTTTAAACAAAATAGCAAGAGCCAAATTGGCCGCAAGCCCTCTTTCCTCAATAGATCATTTCCATGTTTGGCAACAAATATCATTTTAGGTGTCTTAAAAACATCATTAAAAATCCTTCTTAGTCCTTCAATGACATACGCTGATGCATTTTAACGTTTACCTTTCTTAGCCCAACATTAGCCTGGGGCCTACTCTCTGAATGAGCGGAGGGCGACAAGTAGTTCCTCTTCGGTTATCTCGGGGCCACCGTCTCGCTGTCTATCCAGCTTGTGTTGCGCGTGTGTCCTATAGATTTGACTGGTGAGCTCCTTTATAAATTCGCTTTCAAAATCTATATAATAGTCTTCGTTCTCTTTTTCTAGTTAGAGTGAATATTGTTCCCAATATCAACCTAATACCTGAACTGGTTACATGTAGTAGTTGAATGATAGCTTACGAATGGCTAGGCATATGTCTGTTTTTCATGGCATTCCTTACTCTGACAAGAATGAGGAAGTCGGGACTTATTCGCTGGATTGAATTTCTGTCCAGCATTGTATCGAGAATCCTAATGATCACATTCAAGGCTCTATAGCCAGACTTCTGACACCTAGCATTTAGGTCCCCCATTAAGAATATGGGGGTTCTTCTGCTAAATAGGCCAGTGAGAGCCTTTAAGAGTAAATCTCTCTCCTTGGTGGCTAGAATCCAGGGGATATGACCATCTTCCTTCTGGCGAGTTTAACCTCTATCGCGAGATACGAGGGGCGATCAATAAGTTTTGCGAATCGGTAGGGCAAAACAGAGAAAGGGGCATGGCGGTTTGTGAGAGTGTTAGGACAAGTTATGACAAGTCAGGAACTGCAGCCGTACGCTCCTGCCTCGTCTATTTAAGAAGCAGTAGCTGATCTCAGATCGTCAGTCACAAATTTTTCAACAATGGAGAAAGTTGAGCACCGCACAGTGATCAAAATTTTGACCAAGGAAGGCAACTATTGCTCGCTGGAATAGGGAGTTCCTCCCATGGTCGTGAGTCCCTTAACGATGACCCCTGTCCAGGACACCCGTCAAACGTGACCAACGAGGACAATGTGGCCCGTGTGAGAGGAGGATCCTCGAAAATCGATGGGTAAAGGTCGAAGAAATCGAGCGAGAACTTGGAATATCACATGGAAGTGTTATCAACATCATCCACGACAATTTAGCCATGACCAAGGTCTCTGCCCATTGGGTCTCTAGAAACCTCACGCCCCATGATCGATTTCAACATCGTCAAAGTCCACAAGGCCAGAGTCGCACAAGCTGCCCTGCGTGAGGGCGGATTCGAAGAGCTCAACCATCCCACCTACAGTCCAGATCTGTCCCCTAGCGACTACTTTTTATTTCGCCAACTCAAGGCTGCACTGCGTGAACGCCGTTTTGGGGGTGATGAAGATGTCCAGCTTGCTGTCCAGAGGTGGATTGAACAGCATTTGGAAGATTTCTGGTTGTCGAGAATTCGAAGCCTCAGGGACAAGTGTTGCAAGAGAATTAAAGTTGAAAGTAGTCATATTGAAAAATAATAAAACACTTTTCCCAATATCTCGTTTCCTTATATCCGAATTGCAAAACTTCTTGGCCACCCCTCGTATGTTTCTTCAAGATTCTAGATTTGATTATATTTTATCTCCTTTTAATCGCAATCTCTCTCCATCGAATTGCTTTTGCGAATTATAATTCGTGATCAACACGTCGTAGTTCCTAATATTTCTTTGTTTACTACGCTTGTTGATCATGAGTCCCTAAATCCAGATGACATTTGCATCATCACTCTTCCTGAATACGTTTCCGCAGAGTCTTTATCGTCTTTGAGCCTGTTGTGTTAATTTTCAAAAATCATCATTGTGCTTCGTTGCATGATGTAATGTTATTTATCGGTGTTTTTTCCTTATCGTCCTAGTACTAGTTCTTGGGCCCTTTCACTGTTTGATGTATTTTTCTCTTCTTTTTCTTTATTTTTTGTTCCTCCTTGGATTCTACCGTAGAGGGCGCTTCTACTGTTGCATCGAGTCAGCTTTCCTCTGGCAGTTGCTCTCTATCACGGATTCTTTGAATACCTAAGAGCACAAGGTGATTGCAGGCATAATTACTGATGTCAGGTTATTTTCCTTCAGTAATGCGTTTGTAACCTTGTGGTAGCAACCAGGCTTTATACGTTCGCAAGATTTGCATGGGTGATGCAAATGAGAATCCGTGTGCTGACGTGATTTGAGATTTTTATTTCTGACGGAGATGCCCTCTATGGTTGTATCTCGTCAATTTTCTTGTTGCTGCTCAATTATATGTTCTTCTTCGCCTTATTGGTTTTATAGGCAATTTCGGGCTATTTTACGATGGTGGCACTGGCAGTTTAGGTAGTTCTTTTGGCTGCTTCTGCACTTATAGAAGAGATGTCCTACTGTTATACATTCGGTGAACCAAAGTTTCTCATTCTTGGGACAGTTTGTCGTTGTATGATGTTCCATTTTGTAGCATATAAAGCACATTTGTTTGCTGTGGAATTTTTCCAACTCTATATTTTCTTATTGGATCCTCATTCTGAAAATCAGGAGTCCCTCTGTCGTCGCTTTCCGTGCCTTATCCGTTAATGCGAACACGTGGGTGTGGCCACGGAATTTGATTACTTTGCGGACATTTGCTCATGCATGTCGCTTTTCTATTTCTTGTTTAAATTCATGGGCAGAGTGATCTCTTACCTAGCCCTTCACTTTGCGGCAGATAGCACTGCTGTTGGCTGCAGCTTGCGGGGGTGTTTTCACCTCAAAACCGATGGTCTTAATTCGACTAAATCCCGCTTTGTGACTGCAAGAAGCTGTGATTGGCCATTCCCAGTCAGTAGCACAAGCAATCGGTTCACAGTTCCAGTGTCAAAGAAATCTGGGATAAGCTTTTCATCCCTGTGCAAAATGAGTGGGAACTATGAGTCGAACTTATCTTTGATTTTTTCCGAGGTGAATTTACCATGCTGCCGTCATTGCCATCTGATACTGAATCGAGTCAGGGCTAGTGGCTGGATTTCTTGCCCAAACTGCGGGAGTTTGACCAATTACAATCACTGGAGCTCTCTCTGATGCCTTATTTCGGTCTAGAGTCTCCACAAGTTCAGTGATAGCACTTGTTGGCGCCCTCATTTCAAAGGTTTTGGTATCTTAAGCTGATAATTGGGCCTTTTCAGTAGTACTATCACTTGTGCTGCTTACTACCACTACCAGAAACTGCAGAAAAAGACATCCTTTATACCTCTCTCCCTTCACATGCTAAATGCTGTTCTCTTTCTTCTGTCTTTTTTTCTTCTTCAAGCACAATCTACTAATACCATCGCCCTACGACGTTCAAGTTTGCCCGGGAAATTAAAAATTGCTAGTCTTCCTTGATTGAAATAATCCCAGCGCATTGGTATTAGCGATATCAAATAAACCTTGAAACATGCCCTTTGAAAGATGCTTCCTTACTTTTTAAGTGACAACTTACAGTTTGTCACCTTGCGTTCTTCTTGATACCTTTCAATCTCAAACATTCTAGTTACTTTGTTAATTAATCTTGCTTGTAACGAATGAGAATCCTTGCCCGATGTCAACAGGCTTAGTAGCAGAGGCGCGGACAGTATCATTTAGCTTCTTATGATTACAAAGAAAGAAACCTAAAACTTGTTTGATAGTTAGGAGTTTGAAAGACTCAATGTCTTCCTCAACGATATACACACTTGTATGTTTTCACGAGCTATCTTTAAAATCTAACAGTTTCTAACACTAAAACTTTGGGATAATAAAATTAGGTCCACAGGAGAAGGATAAATTTGTAAACACATTTCATTATGAAGAAAGAGAAATACAAGCGTTTCTTTACTTTAAGTCACTCTACGAACCGGAGTTAAACACATCCTCTCTCTCATGGGCACAAGTGAGACTGAGAGGCAGTGTTGTCAGATCGCATAGATGGCATATCTGTAGAAATCCCTGAAAATATCTGTAAATTAAAATAGAATATCTGTGAATCTAATTATACCCCTTCGAAGACGAACTGCCAAATCTCTAGATCTACAGATATATATATGTAGACCTGTTAAAATACCCTAAAGGTACAAGCTATATCACAAGTCTTTAGGTCATCACTAACTGACCACAGGTGCCCGTATGCTCAGTATACGCGTGTCTGTGGTGTACTTGTGTGTATATCGTATACCTCATATCGAAGGATCCCAACTTCCTCAAAATGTTAATATATCTCAAGGAAATTTTCCACATGATGTTTTTCAACCTAAAGGAACCGTATATTGAGGGGCGGTCAATAAGTTTTGCAATTCGGTTATAAGGAAACAAGATATGAGGAAAAGTGTTTTATTATTTTTCAATATAACTACCCTCGACTTCAATGCACTTGCGCCACTTGTCCCTGAGGCTTCGAATTCCCGACAACCAGACATCTTACAACTGCTGTTCAATCCACTCCTGGACGGCGAGCTGGACATCTTCATCGTCCCCAAACTGGCCTTCACGCAGTGCAGCCTTGAGCTGGAGGAATAAAAAGTGATAATCAAGTCAGTTTGTTATAATTTCACTTTCTATTCTTTGTTTTTAAATACCACTGAGTAATATTATTTAATTCTATATATTGTTATTAGTGTTTTTACTTTAATTTGAATAATTATCAATTTTATTATTTTAACTTGCCTTCTTCCGCTTTTTTTTAAATGCATTCTTTTAAGTGTTATCAATTAATGTTCCTTCCCCTTCTCATTAGACGATATAGTCGCTGAAGATGGTCCTAGTAAAGGTCCAAAACGTCCGGCCAATAAATGATTAATATAATCAACTGGGTCTTCATATTCCTGCTACATATCAGATTCTCAAGGAACAAATCAATTACCAGTATATATATATATATATATATATATATATATATATATATATATATATATATATCAACAGGATGACCAGGACAGAGCCGTAGATCCCTCGTAACATTTATTTCAAACGTTTCAGGATTATAACTAATCCCATCCTCAGTGCTAAGGAAAGAATACAAAATACATACTTAAATGTAAACATAAAAAGTTAACACATGCAATAAAATTGTAAAACTTGAATATTAAGTTTGAGACGAATTGATTACATTAGTAATATGGAGGAAAAAACAAACAAAACCAACGAGAAAATTTCTAAAACATAGGAAGGAAAATAATCGACAGTGGATTTTATTCTTGCACCCTTCGCTTAAAAAAAAACAATGTGAAATTCAACAAATTAGCATGTTTTTTAGTGAGTGCCTATATTTAATGGGACAGATAATGAGTTATTATTTAGACTGGGTTGAAATTGGTTATATAAATTTACTCTAGCAAGTAGAGGTCCGAAATGTTTCTTACCGCATTAAGTATCGTGAAGTTCTAGAGTGTAGCCCTAGAGCCACATTGTGACAGATGGTTTTGAATTGGGGATGGATCGGGCTTTGAAAGTTGTAGTCCAGTTCTTTCTGATCTACCCATATGTTGCTCTGACATATGATACAGTACTACTGCACGTACAACGAAAAACGTATATAATTTTAGATTGCATATGGGTGGATGGTTGATCTTTGAACTTAAATAGTGATCTCAGTCTGAAGTCATTACTGACAACAATAGATGGTATTAATTGAGGATAGGCTAAATTTAACAGTTTAAACAACTCTTTTTGGGTTTTTCAGATTGGTAACCAAATTATGATAAGGAAAGGAAGATCTTTAATTTATTGGCAGTTTCTAGTGGAGGCAGAGTCGTGTATTTTTATTGAGAAACAGACTAATTTGTCTCCGAAATAGTGATTTGGGATAGCCATTAGATGTAAAGAAATTTGTTTGGAATTCGAATTCAAAATGTAGGGCTGGAAAAGATGAAGACAAGTTATATGCTCTATGGAGGAGAGTAAGGATGGCATTAATTTTGAATTTAAAATCCCTAAGCAAAGATTAAATGTCTACTAAACCACCATTTTTCTCCCGATTTCTTCCTTCCGCCAATCAGTCTATCGGTTTACTGTATTTCAGCCGACAAGTGGACAACAAAACGGATATTTGAAGTCAGATTAAATTCTCCAGTACCGACGCCTTAGCCACGCTTACCAATGAATTGGATTACCCCGTTTACGTATAAAAAGGCCACACACACCTTTACCCCAATAACTGGTAACCCCTTCGATCGAATAAAAGGTAACTGAAAATATAGAAATATAGACTCGTTGGATTAACAAAGGGCAGAGCAAGGAGAAGCAAAATTTGCGAACCCCAAGCTACTCTTGGCTCCAGAAGAAGTCGGCCTGGCGAACTCCATTAGCGTCGATATAACCTTTTAACGAAGCGAACGTTAGAATGAGAAGAAGTTCATTCCATTTCTACGGATTGCACTATTGCAAGTAGCTGGATAAGCTAAGATGAACAGCTATTGGTCGACGTAGGTGGAGACCCAACCCGGCAAAAGTTTGTCCAGTCCCAATTTGAACACAGCCTCCATCATCGCAGCTCAAAAGTCCAACACTGAACCAGAAGGAAATAAACATAAGAACTCACGACATCCGTTCGAGCATAGTCTTCAAAAATTATTAATAATCAAAATAATATATCTTAAAAAATTCTAAATCTAAATTCTAAATTTTGTTTTTATTTAGGTAAAAAGGTGTAAATTCAGTAAAGAAATGTGTAAATAGAGAGAAAATCCAGTGTCCGGTAGTGGGAAGAATAACATTAGTTTTAGTAGAAAGAATCAAGTGTATAAAGTCTATAAAATTATTAATTTAAAGATAACCCGGTGTTAATTGTAGGAAGTATATAAAAATATTAATTTAAGGTTAATTCCATTGTAAGTGTAAAAAGTCTATCTAGATATTAATTTAGAGTTAACCCCTTATTCTTAGTTCCATCTGGTTAAAAGAAAAGTAGTACGGAGCGTACACAAGATAATACAGGGTGTGGCAGAACGGATTGAACAGTTTTAAGGAGTTATATAAAAGTAAAGGGGGTACGAGTATATAGAGACGGTACGCCATATTTATGGGGAACAATTCCGAGGGAAGCCCTGGGGGGCTTTGCCCAGGGGAGCAAGCCATTCCTCGAAAACCGGCAAGGGGACACCTACCTTACCCCTGACCCCCCGAGCATATATATATATATATATATATATATATATATATATATATATATATATATATATATGAGGATCAAAGAAATCGGTCTTGTTCGCAGATTAGGATCTGCAACTCGGACATCCGACGTCCCCCCCAAATGTTAACACCCTTGACTTTACAAGGTTTCAACATAGAATCGCAGGAATGCTGCCCCTTTAAAATTCATGTTTTGCACCTGAGCATAACAAAATTAAATAAGAAAGTAGATTTAATGTTGTGATGCTCGTGCGCAGTTCTGTAAAAGTTAACAATAATAAAGTAGTGGCGCCCACACACACGCACACGAATTTTGTTCGCATTAAACAGCTGCAGTTTCCACCTCCAAACCATCTAAAGAACCGCTAACTACCGTGCTTAATTATTGATATACTAATAAAGTATTGTAAGTCTCAGAAAATCTAACAAATCCAAACTCAAGGTGAAGATGTACTCAAAATAAAAGTTTACCTCTCATTGTTATTTTAAATAACAGATACATTGGGAAATATTTGACTTCAAATATATTAAAACAACACGTTCATTTCGATGCCTCGGCCTAGTATAATAAAAAAGAGGCAAATTGTTGGCACGCCTCAAAATATATAAATTTTTATATATGACTATATAAGATTGATGAAGAGCATCATCTGCAAACTCCGTAGTCTCGAGGGAGAGTCATGTAGCGCTCAATTACAAGGTGAAGTAGAGTAAAAAATAAACCTGACAAATGAGCACCTCTTAATCCATATGAAATTTTGAAAATTTTGAAATCGAACATTGAAATAATAGGCCGTCTTGTAACAATTAATTAATGAAAAACAAAGCATACAGTTGTATATAATGTTAAATTTCAATTCAATTATCTATGTATTAATGAAAAGCAGAATATTTTGTAATAATTAGGAAACACCAGACTTAAAGTGAACCCGTGAAAGACGAAATCAACTTTGCTACGGATGTCGACTTGATAAAGCCCGGTCAGGTTTCCAAATTCAAATACACTCTTGGTGTACAATAGACATGCACACACCCTATGATCGAATAAGCACCGCCGAGTGGCAGGATCAGAGAACGCACGCACATACCCTCTTATCAGATAAGCTCCGCCCCACGCTTGGATTGGAAAAATAAAGCCACGCCCCTAAATTTATGTTAAAAATAAATAGGCTTGCAAAACATACAATGAGAATCAGTATTATTAGTAACATAATTAAGTCAACCGCCAAAAGTCAGACAGTACCTCAATCCATGGTCCGTCCGCCCACAGCCCTACAAACTGCCAGATAAGGAGAGAAACAAGAAACATGGAGATTATTAACACTGTTAGCCAGTGATAAGGACGTGAGCATACAAACGAATCCGAAACTCAGTGACCTCACTTGCCCAAAGTGAGGTAGCCCTAAGCCAATAGTAAGCCTACAAAACCGTTATTTTTCTTCCGATTTCCTCCTTCCGCCAAGTAGTCTCTCTCTCAATTACTCTCACTCAATTTCTCTTTGGTGGTGGTGTCGACCTCGTTCATGGCACGACAGTGGCTTGAGGACCATCACACCTATTCCAGGCCACACCTCAACTTCCTGAATCATCACAAGAGCAGACCCGCCGCCTCACGGGGTCTTCTCGAGATCTACTGGGCCCAAGTCTGTCTGTATCTGTGGGCAGTTAAAGTGATGTGTGCTGTCGTGTATCTGTGTTTGTCCTTTGCGGCAGTTTGTTATTGTATGTGTGGTGGGAGATATTTTGTGCATGTATGATTTCATCAGTGGTGATATGTTTGTTCGTATCTGTGCTAGGGGCTTCTGATCTGCTTTGTGAGTGTTTGTTTTGAGTTGTGTATGACAGGAGGTGGTGCACTTAGTATTTTGTTGCGGGTTCTGTGCGTCAAGTATTGTTGTGTGATCTTAGAGTGGATCGTTTTTATGTTTGCTTCATTGTGCCTTCCGTTGTTGTATTAGGGTCTCTGTCTAAGTTGGTGGTGTAGTCGTTGTTGTTATCGAAAATGGTCTGTTTTTTATGTCGGTGATTGGGAGATTGTCTGGTTCTGTGGTGGAGGGGATGGTTTGGATTTTGTGTTCTCTGCCTGAGTTGTGATGTATGTAGTTTTAGGTGCTTTTTGTTTGGTAGGATGTTCTTCTCGTCGTGGAGATGTTGGGTGTTTATCTAAAGAGTGCATCCTGTGGCAGTTTAGAGGGCTGTGTTTTGTATCGTGGCCTTGACTGTTGTGTTTTGTATGTAGTTTGAGTATGTGAGTTTGGGGTCGAAAGTGACGCCAAGAATCTTCCGTTCTTTTGTGGTGGGTAGTGTTATGTTTTGTATGTTTAGGGTTAAGGTTGTGTTGTATTATACGAGCTCTGGTGTGAAACGTGTGGTCATTGTTTTAGTGGCGTTTAGCTTTAGTGAATTTTCTATTGTGCATGTGTATATTTTGTTGAGGTAAGGTTGTATCTGTTGTGCAACGGTTTCTGGTTTGTTGTGTGAGGAGAATATTGTGATAGCTACTGCGTAGGTGACAATTTCTACTGTTTGCGGGGATTTGGTATATCTGAGGTATAGATGTTGAAAAGTGTTGGGTAGAGTACTCCTCCTTGGGGAACCCGGATATTGTGTGTCTGTGTTTGGATATTGAGTTTTGTATTTTTGTGTATTGGGGGCGTCCCTTGTGGTAGTTTGCTATGTATTTGATGAGGATGGATGATACGGTGACTTTGTGGATATTTTTGATAAGTTTGTGTAGGTCTACTGTGTCAAATGCTTTGGACATGTCAAGTGCGACTGCTATGGTTCTATGTGGTGAAATTTTCTTGTTGAATCCATTTGTGATTGTGTTGCTCGTTGTGTATAATGCTGTGATGGCTGAGTGCATGGGTTTGAACCCATGTTTTTTTGGTGTGGTTGGGATGTTGGATGCGCTGTAGAATAGGATTATTTTTTTCAAGTCTTTTGGCTATGGGGAAAAGCAGCGCTATTGGTTTGTAAGAGTCTCCTTGGCTTATGTCTTTGTTTGGTTTGGGTATTGGAATTATTTTTCCTATTTTCCATTGTTTAGTCTTGTTGTTTGATTGTATGGCGAGAATGTAAGTGTGCGTGAGGAGGTTTATGGCGTTTTGACGTAGGTGATTGCTGTTTATGTCATCAAGGACGGTGGAGTTGTTGTCTCTTGCTTGTTTTATGGTTCTGATGGTCTGTTCTGTTGTGGTCTTAATTTATGGTTTGGGGAGGGTTTTGTTTCTCTGTCTATTTCCCTGTTTTCACTTTTCGTTTGGTGAATGGTTGTGTTTGTGAATTGTTTGTTGAAGTGTTTTGCATTACTATATGTGTTGTGGATTCTTTGATTCCGAAGGTGATTGTGTTATTTTGTGGCTGTGTTGGTTGTTTGTTTGTTGTCCTATTGCTGGTCTAGGTCATGTTTCCATATCTCTTGTTTGTGTTCATGTATGGCGCTATCTTTTTGTTTGTTTTGTTCTAGGATTTTGGGGTCTAATGGGTCTTGTTTTCTAATATTGTTCCGTTGTTCTATGAGGTTTCTGATTGCTTCAGGGAGTAGTTTTTTCGTGTTGTGTATTTTTTCACGTGGGGTGTTGATTTTATCTGCTTGTAAGATAATGTTAGTTAGTATTTTGTTTGACATGTGTGCATCTTTGGGGGGTTGGATGTCGGAGAATGCTTGATCAATTTCTTTTGTGTATTCTATCTAGTTCGCTTTGTGAAAATTTGTGTACTGTTTGATGTTTTGTTGTAGCCTGAAGTTTGTTCTTGTGATTAAGATGGGAAGATGGTCAGGGGAGAGTGCGTGTGTCGTGTTCCAGGTGAAGTGTCTGTGTAGAGTGTTTGTTGTAGTGGTGGTGTCTGGCGAAGTGGGTTGTTGGTTAGGGTGTGGGGGTATGCGCGTTGGTGTATCTGTGTTAAAAGTTATGTGATTTGAGTTTTGGATGATGTCGGCGATGAGTTCTCTTCTGTGGTCTTCTGTGGGTGAGTTCCAAAGTTCTGAGTGTGCGTTGATGTCTCCTGTGATTATAGAGTTCGTGAGAGTGGTTGCGTAGGTGAGGAAATTTGTTATGGCTGCATTTCATTTGGGTGGTTGGGGTCCGTGGTTTCTCTGAGTGGGATGTAGAGGTTTGTGAGGTGTAAGTGCCTAGATTTGGTGATTTGTGCTTCAGTATTTTGTGTGTTTATGTTGTTTGGGAGAGGGTCTGCGTATGTGATGAGGCCTCCTCCCTCTTTGTGTTTTCTGTCGGCTCTGATTGTTGTGTAGTCTGTGATTTGAGGGTTTTTCTGTGAGTTTGGTTTCTTATATGGTGAGTATATCTATTTTATGTTTGTTTGTGAGGTGATCGAGTTCTGTCATTATCTTCTTCAGTCTGTTTATTTTTATTGATAGTATTTTTAGGTGCTTGTGGTGTGTGTTTCGTTTGTTTGATTGTCTAGAGGTTTGTGATGTTTGTGGAAGTGTTGGTTCTGAGTTTGTTGGTTGTGGTTGGGTGGGTGTTGAAATGTATCCAGTATGTTGTGGGTTTGTTTCTCATTATGTGTGTTTGTCTTTTTGTGATGTGTTTATTGCATAATGTACATGTCCATATTGCCGTGCCCGGGTTAGTTTCCACGTCCCTCCACTCCCAAGTAGGAGCAGAACCATGTAACCGGGTCCACGGGGCAGATCACCATAAAGGTGATATTGGGCTCGGGGCAGAGAAGTCTTGGTAAAATTTGAGCCTGGGCTTCTGATTCCGTCTCCGCTTCGGTGTTTCTGACTTCGACCTCCGACTCGGCCTCGGCTGCAGTCCGACGTCGTAAATGCCAACCATCTTCAGACGCTCAATTTCTCTTCCACTCCCTTGGTTAAACACACAATATATCTTTCAAGCTCTCATTTTCAATCTCTTGATATCACTCTTTCAATATCTCTCTCAATATCTATCTCTCAAATCACTATCTCAATCTTTTTCTGATTTCTCTCTCAGTTTTTCTCAATCTCGCTCAATAACTTTCTCTCTCAATCTTGCTCAATTACTCCTTCTAAATATCTATATATCAATCTCTCTATCAGTTCATTTATTAATTTCTCTCTCTCAAACTATCTCACTCTCTTTCTCTCTTTCTCGCTCTACCTCAATCTCATTCTCTCTCTCAAACTACATCTCTCTCTCTCTCTCTCTCTCTCTCTCTCTCTCTCTCTCTCTCTCTCTCTCTCTCTCTCTCTCTCTCTCTCTCTCTCTCCCTCCCTCTCTCTCTCTCTCTCTCTCTATCTATCTCTCTCTCTCTCTCTCCCTCCCTCTCTCTCTCTCTCTCACTATAATACTGACACGTACAAATCAGCCGGCCCGTTGGACATGTGGGATTGATGTTTTACCTATATTTCCCCATACATCCCGCGTACCTTTTAATCTGAATATTTTTCTTCCAACCTGTAAAAACTTTTCTACTTTTCACTACATGCTAATTGTCAGGGGCAAACCAGCTTTCTTGATTCATTTCACTGGATTGGTTTTGTAGCAGTATCGGTTGTAAGACTAAAAACTTTTTCGAGTGATATACAGTCTGGTTGAAGTTCTTAACAATTCTTGTTAAGACGCGTACTGAGATCTATCCTGGTAGTGATTATTTGAGGGTCACCTTTTTATTCGTCGAACGATAGGACTCGGTAGCCTCAGGATTTTGTATTTTTGTAATCAAAATTTTTACCAATTTAAATACTTCGAAAATTCTGAGTGTCCTTTCATTACTCGTTTATTATTTGACCTGCTTTTTGAATAATTTTTCGACCTTATCTCCACCATCTGTAGCAGCCTGAAATGCATGTGGGACAATGCTGTCAGAAAAATAGTTTACATGTGTAAATTGAAAGTTTTAAGTTATCATTTCCTGGTTTTAGACGTATCCTTTCCTCAAGCTGACAATACTATTCTTCATAACTTTTAATCTACTGTAGTATTAAATGCAACTTGTAACTCTCAGAATGTTGGCATATTGTACACAATGCATCATTTGTATAAATGCACTATAAAATATGCTCTATACACGCGAGCTACAGATTCTTTTAGGCGCTGACCTGGCTCTAGTATGACACTCGAATGTTCTGAAGGTATGGATTTTAAAAATCATAGTTAACAATATACCATAAATATTTTACGTTATTTGCACAATCATTATCAACTATGTTCATCAACAATCTTTACATGGTGACCAAAATACACCATTCTCTCACTCTTTCATCACTTTTTCCACTTTTTTATACATCTACAACACTTTGCTACAACAAATTATTTACGTTTGTTGGATGATTATTTGACAAAAACACATTTATTACACTAAGATTTACAACAGTCTTGACTTAAAGTGAAGAAAGTAGTCTAGTCATTGGTCCACTAAGCAAAGCTATACTTTACATTGACGAGCGCAATGGCTATTCTCCTCTCTCCAGGGAGATGAAGGTTAATAAATTTTTTTCCTGTAGAGCAACTTCTTTGCAAGACTACTGCTATTAGCTGGACTTAATCAATTTATTTATGTCGCTACAGGGTAAAATTCTTACTTCGATTGCGAATCTTTTGTCCCCATTTAAAAGTATGAAATTGTGTTGACGCTGCACTAGATGAGCCCCAAAGTATTGAGCTTTTGTTACAGTGATATCGTTCGGGAATGTTCATTTCTCCTCTACTGGCTTTAACGATTGCTGGGGAACAGATAAAAGAGTTGACACTTAGAATAGGCAAACTAACATCTGCTTTCTTTTTGAAGCCATACAAAAAGTAAAATGCCTTACCAAACAGTTTTCTGGATAATTGTCTTCACATTTTAACCCACTTTTCTACACCTATAGAAACAGCTGCCAAATTAAACACAGATACCCGCACAAATACAAATTCGCAACACCGGATTCCCACCCTCCTTCCCAAATTTTACTCTCAGGGAAAATGAAGGAGATATAAAGGAGAGGCAGCGCTTTGCCCTGAGGACTTTAACTGACCGACAAAAACAGGATAGGGGTAAAATCTTAAGGAAATAAACAGGGACCTTAAAATAGCGCTCGTGAGTCTCATCGATATCCCTAATGAATATACAGCCATCTGTACGAGCAAACAGGCCACTAGGTCCCTCATTTACGTGCCACAGTAACACTGCAATTATATAACATTCAGCCACAGACTCCACGCCAAATACGGTCATACTGGAGGGTGCTATGCTGGCAGTTCAACCATTGGCTGGAGGATATATGATGGAAGAAATCACGCAGGAGATTCTCAGGAATAAAACGTAGGCAAAAGTAGCTGAGGTGATTAAATTAGAAGGATATACCTACCTGTTTAAAGTGGTTTTCTCTGAGAACAAAATGGCAAATAAAGCTAATAAAAATGTGCGCGTTTGCTATGAGGAGATTGAGCGTGAATAATTCATTGACCTACAAATGTATTTTAAATGCTACAGTTATAACGAACATACCACAGCCACTTGCCTCAAGGTGAACATTTTGCTGTATGCTCTCTGCATTCAACAAGGACACGTCTGTCGTGTTGCAAAGCAATTCCCATGGATGTATAAATTGCCGTGTAAAACACAAATAATATGGATAAGCTGCCCAATTAAAAAAGACAGGACACGTAAGTTAATAGAAAAAGAGAAAAAAAGAAGGAGAAAAGGCTAATGCAATCTATATGAAGGTTTCAAATGTAACAGTCACAGAAAGCGGGATATCACCAAAACAGAAATACTGCATATATAGAATGAAAGATATACCAATATAATGTGCTGCATATTGTTATGCGTAAAAATCCAATCTAACTAAACCCAACATCTTTGCAAAGGAGATGAACAACATGCTCGTTAAAAACGGCATGGAAGAAATGTAGTTCCCTGAGAACCCTACATCTGACGAGATTCTACGCGTCAACCTTAAACCCCAGTGCGATAGTAGATGGCGAAATGACTTAGCATCGAGAAAATCATATCATAGCATACGCTTTATCCCGAAAAAGCTTCTCAATCACGTCGTTCGACCAGATCCTCCTATCATGCAAGTTGCAACCTAAGTAAATTTATTATTGGAGGATGTTAAACTCAAAATATATGCTACTGAAAAGAGCCCTTTTTCTAATGAGGGTGGCCCACAAATAAATGTCGAAGGTATAAAGGCTGGAAAATTCTAGTATGAATAGTGGGATAGCGCCATAAAGGCTAGTCATAAAAGCCCTCGTCGATGGAATCAGTAAACTCTCCACTAATTGTTTCTTTATCCTTACAGATGCCGGGTTTCGAAAGAAAAGGTCTAGAAAGGGGAGGAGACCCCAGTTCACACCGCTGGGATACAAAGTAGAACAAGATTAGTACGAGTATACACAAATTCCTATGCTATATTTTGAACTAGTTTCAAAATGTTTGTCATATTTTAAAAAATACCAAAAACTTAAATAAGTAACTCAACCTACAAGAATATGACAAAATATCCAATATTGTATTAACAATCCTTTTTTCGAACCGAGTAGGACCTATCGTTAAAGGGCAAGTACCTTGATGCTATAAAGGCTTGAACACCATTTACTCTTAGGTCAAAAACCCGAATATAACATACATTACCAAAAATTACGTTCATGCCAGAGCTATCCTAACACCAGGGACCGATTTCTAACCAATTTGTATTTTATTACTATTTCTACTTCCAGAAATACCTTTTTTCTCCTTCTCACTTTCTATTTTCACCACTTCAGATATTTAATTCTCTGCAAGGACGGACAAGTCTGGTTGATTTAAAGTGTATCACTCTTAATAGAGGAAAAATTGGCAAGACGCTTTGACGAATTGAAAAAAGTGGAAAAAAATATATGCACTGATTAGGGTGCATTGGAGAGACTTCTTGTTCATTTTAAGCAAGGTACATTACCAAAGGGATCCTAATTATTCCCTCAGCTATCTTTTTTGGAAAAAGTATTAATCTCTACCTTCTTTCATACTTGAATTACAAGACTTACTAGTCGGCAAAAAAGTCTGAGTTTAAATTGGTTTTATTCCAAATGAGAGCACCCACGTTAAGGGGTCAGAAAAGTTGTGGTGGTTATCGGCGACTAGGCGATTTAGAAATAAGACAATGAAAAAAGCTCTCCCACTAGTGGAGAAGGGTAATTTTCAGACTCTACCCCCTGGATTGTATCGAAAAACTAAAAATATGGAACATGCCTAATTTATTACGCGCGTCCCATTGACACTTCCACCCAAAGTGAGGGGTAGAAAACACCACAAGAAATAGCTCAGAGGATATTTAGTGACCTACAGATAACTTTCCTCTATTGCATAGAAGTACCAAGGGGATTTATAGCATTTTTGCCACTAAAACAAAGGCATATTGCAGTTACTATCCTCGGCCAGAAGCATCACAAACAAGAAACTTGATTTAGAAACACTGCCAACAATAGTGTGGTAGTGAGAAAAATTGAGCCCTTGGTTAGTGTCCATACAGCCGAAACAGTTGTTGAAAAACTTCAAGAAATGGAACAATCCTTATAAATACAAGAGATAATTACATTCAAGTAGCACAAACCCGTGTGCAAAACTACAGAATTTGCCTCCAAAATACTAGAAACTGGACAAGCTGCGTTATTCATGAACATCCTCAGGAAAACCTAGAAAGGAACGCCTTCATCAAAATTAAATATGCTTCTTTTGCTACGCAATGCAAGATCATATTACAACAGACTGCGTCAGGAGAGAGCTCATTATATGTGAAAAATATGGTTGAGAAGAGCAAACTTTCAAAAATTGATAGAATACGACATCACCAAACTATGGACAAGTACTACCCTAAAATGACGGACATAATAAGAAAAAGGAAAGAGAACTTCAACAAAGAACGAGTGGAAGAAACAAAATGTCATACTCGAATGCAGCGAAAGCAATCAGACAACTACAATTGGAGACGTAGATCAACCTCGACTGTAAATTAAACTTACAGATAATAAAAAGGAGTATTTTGCACGAGCTATACCTGGTAAGTAAAAGGATGCTAACAGAAATGAACTAATGCCTATAAAGTTTTTCCAAAGGTTCACTCATGGGCAATGTTCAATATTATTATAAAAAAAGACTATCTAATATATAATTAAACAATTTAAATAAACAGCAAATAAACAAAAATGATGAAATAGTAACATTAAATTCGAACTCGGAGAGAAGTAAAGATGAATCTGAACAATAAGAGAGAGTTTTTAAGAGAAAGGAAAACACAAGACTAATAAAAACAACTGCTACGTAGAGGGAGGGGCTGAGAGGACGGACGTTTTGGAAAAATTTACTCGATGCTCTATCGTCCACAGCGCCATGGCTTCACCTGAAAAGAAAAGAAAAAAGTTCTAAGACACCACAGGCAGAATGGTACCTGCCAGAGATATGTCGCTCTACCTGGGGCTGAGTAATAGACCTTTTGAAAACGTCCGTCCTCTTTGCCCACCCTGTATAATTCAATCGCCCCAAAAAGGAAAGGCAGAATATAAGGGAGAGTAGAAGAAAGAGAGACGGAAAAACTGCTAAACCTATCCACTTGAGACTAGCAGGACCAGTAAAATACCAAACCATACATCATAGATAAAGGAAAATTTGGAATTTATAAATAAATACAAACGGATGGGAAATTAAAAAAAAAACATATAGAGAAATATTTTCATAAAAATAGATCTTGATATAATTCTAATCCCAGGATATAAGGTAGAATTAAAAGAAAAAGGGACGAAATTATGGAACTAAAATATCATACCAATTAATGTCTCAAGAGAGAGATTCAACTTAGGCACCATTGCATTCAATGGATAGCAGGAATATACGATGCAACAAAGATTAGTGAAGGCTTAAGCTGCGAAAAAAGTAGAACTTGAACTTATCAATCGTATAAAGCATCTGGATATCAACCCCAAGAGGAAACGGTCATCCGATAGCTAATTTCACGACAATATTAAACAATATAAAACCGCTCATTCTTGGGGGTGACTTAAACACACACTGAACGAAAAAGGGGTAAGCAAATAGAAACAGGGCAGGAAAGCATCTAGGGGACGATGTTAAATCGAAGAATGATTCCAAGGCTAGAGATGAAATTCCGAAACTATCTCAATGACAGTGTCGTAGAATGCCCCCCCTTTTTGTTCTAAGAGTGCTAATATATTGATATCTGAATATCTTAACGAACAGAGCCGTTTCGAAACACGTAAGGATATAGAGAAACGAACAATAATCCCAAAATAAACTTATATTTTAACTTTAACCATTGAATACACAACATCTAAACATTAACTACAGCAATACTCTGAATATTATTCTAAACAAGAATTAATTAAATTTGTTCGACCCTCAAAAATTAGTTAATTTCTCTACACAAGACAATAATATAAGAATTAGGCTTACGAACTCATTTGGAGTTTAAAAGGCCTCAGGAATGTTATTGACTCACGACGCGTGCCGTCTAGCCAGATGTAGATGGGCGAGATCACACGGTCGTTTTAGAGAGGGTAGCAGCTGGGGGGTCCACACGGTATTCCAGGGGAGGGGGGGTTCTTCACGGACGAGAACAATTACGGTGCTTTATGCAACACCAAGGTCGTCTTGGTCTCTCTGGCGAGAGGGAGTCGAACTTGGTTCTCAAACTAAGTTAACTTGGAGTGTGGTGTGACCACCGAGTAACGAGCTCGAGGGGTAGCTTTTTTCCTTCGTTACTTAATTCCTCATGGACGAGGATTGAACTCGGGGAGGTTCTTCTTCAAGGGGGAGGATCGATGAGACGGGGTTTCTCTGTCGAGAATAAGTTACTTAAAGTTTGGTTTGGTAACCAGGAACTAGCTCGAGGATGAGCTTCTTCTTAGTTCCAGTCTATTTCAAGGTTGAGTTTAACGGAGGGGGGTTTCTCTGACGAGAATAATTTGAACTTGGTTCCTTACCAAGTTAACTTAAGAGTTCGGTGTGGCCACCGAGTAACGGGCTCGCGAAGGAGCCTTTTCCTTCTTCTTTTCTTAATTCCTCAAGGACGAGGAATACCCCTGGTGTTTAAGGTGCACCAGGATATGATGAGTCTCTCTGGCGAGAAAAAGTTGAACTTAACAAAGTTAACTTATCGTTTAGTTTGATAACCAGGGACTAGCTCGAGGATGAGCTTTTTCTTAGCCCCTTAAGGTAGGTAGCCCTGCCTCTCTTGCAGGGTACTTCTTGGTCTGGCAAGCCAAGTACACTACCAATCCAGTCTAGGTAGCTCGGTTTTAATCGAGGACTTCGTCACCTGAAATCTGACGTATACTACCACGATTTTCCTCAGTGTTCCTTATTTATACCTTGTCACCCCACTAGGGGAGTGGTAAGGGGTGGAGGGGCTTGAGGACGGCCCCAGGAGGGTTCTTATGCCCAACGGTTTTTCCCACACAAGTCTTACATCGGCTCCTCGTTAGCCTTCGAGCTTGGGGGAAACACGTCTTCAATTTCTTATTTGACGTGAAACTGGATCTCACTCTCCTGGGGGAGATCTTGCATTTTGACCTTTAGGGTCTTTCATAGCGCCGAGTTGTGCCACGCTGCGGTTACGCTTTTGACCCGCCGATGCCTGGGCCGGATGTCTTTGCGGTAACCGCTTTGTGACTCCACCAAGAGTGAACGGGCAGGTTTAGGTGGGGGGGGAAGTGACGATTCCCCTACACACCTCCCATCTAAGAAAATAAGGGGGGGGGGGACTTCCGGAAACTCAAAACAAGTTACTCAACCTAGTAAAGATTAGCAAAGTTGAATTTATTTGAGCCCTCTCTTACATTAAGTTTCCTTACACATGAGCGCCCTCGCGCGCGTTTACACAGGCAATGTGTCGAACTAGACCTACTCGCAATACAATTTTACATGAAAATAACAAAACCTTAATTCGTCGATTACCCACAAAAAAAAACAACAAATCAAGCTACTTTCTTACATTTCTAAGTTTTTGAGAACTTAAATCCTACCGATAAATATTAACACGGACAACAAATGAAAGCATGGTTTCACGCTCATTAGGTACTGAAAAAACCCTCAATGGTATTTCGTCTCCGCCTATAGAGCAGCTGTACTTTATCGGTTCCTCTGATGTAGCTAATACTAAAATGGTGCTCTAATACCAATACTTTACCGCACCTGAGTTGGCCGTTCGGGTTATTAAGTCTACCCCAGTATGTTACTAAATGGTAGCGGTATTTCAACCTACTCGAATTACCCTTCTTATGGTACTTGACTACCTTTAAACTAAACATTATGGCTAAAGCGGCTTGTTGCAGCGGGGCATAATTGATGGGAGCGTGGGTCCCATAGCTCTCCTTTAACCAGGTACACGGGAAGATCGTGTCTGGGTTCGATCTTTGGGGATCGAAAAAACTTTTCCCTGCGAGCTCGTTAATTGGCGTGGCGCTCACTATGTACGACTCGGCGTCTTAGCGGTAACTCCGAGGACGTTCCGTTCGGGGAAGAGACTACTAGGGGTAGGGGATACTCATCCGTGTCTACCATTTGACTAGTCTTACCTAGGTGTATCGCAATAGCGCCTCTTTCCTCCTTCCTTGTCAACTCATTTGACTAGATCCTCTTCGCAGGTAGTTCCTCAGGTACACTTGCTCGTACCTCTACCCTACCTTCTACTTCTTCCCTGATAACCCCATTCGACTGGGTTCTTCTCGTAGGTTCTTCCTTAGGTACTCCTGCTGGTACCTCATTCCTACTTTCTACTTCATCCATCGTTACCCCATTTGGCTGGGTTTCCCTCGATGGTCCTTTTTTAGGTCCAGGCCGAGCTCCAACTTCCTCAACCTCTATCAGATTCTCGATAGGTGCTCTTTCGAGTGCGAGCAATCTTTCCTTTTCTTCTCTCTCTTCTCTTTCAGCTTGAGCAAGTTCTTTTTCCTTCTGTATTCTTCTTTCATCTATTTCTTTTTTAATCTTTATTCTCCTCTTTTTCGACTCTTTTCCCCTCTTCATTCTCCTTTCCTCGGCTTCTTGTTCTACTTTCGCTATTTTGTTTTCCCGTCGAGTTCTTCTTTCTTCATCTTCCAGCTTTATTTTTATTCTTCTTTCTTCATCTTCCATTTCTATCCTTATTCTGAATTCTTTTGCTTCTCTTTTCAACTGTCTTATTCTTTCGTTTGTCTTACTTCCTCTTGAGAATCTTATTTCCTCTATTTCTATTTTAAGCTGTATTCGGGATTCTTCACTTTTTCGGTTCATCCGTATTTCCATTAATTCCCATTATATTTTATCCTCTCTTATTATATCCTCTGTTTCTCTATCAAACTTTATTAATTCTTTTTCTTCTTCTATATCCAAAACTCTTTTTTCTTCTTCACAATCTATTCTTAGTTCTGCCATGACGTAGTCATGCATCTCTGTGCCTTCAAGTCCCAGACTTTGGGCTTGTTGGTAAAATCTTTCGACCGGATCCATTTTGTTTGGTCCGTCGACTTTTCCTATCTGTATTCTCAGGTAATTATGCCACCACTCACCAGTTAGCGCTCAGCATAACTTACCCTTAATCCCTCTACTATATTGATTGAAATATCACTCCTGAAAACAAATTTACCACTTCGCCTACAAACTACCTTTAGATTGTTATCGCCCTTAACTCTACCAATTTTCCTCTCGTCAATTGTTCACTTATTCCTGATATTTCTTTACGTGTTGGCTCTTTCTTAATTAGACACTGCTGGGTTCATCCTAATAACAACCCCCTCCCTGACACCACTTTTATAATATGTCGTAGAATGCCCCCCCTTTTTGTTCTAAGAGTGCTGAGAGTGCTACTATATTGATATCTGAATATCTTAACGAACAAAGTCGTTTCGAAACACGTAAGGATATAGAGAAACGAACAATAATCTTAAAATAAACTTATATTTTAACTTTAACCATTGAATACACAACATCTAAACATTAACTACAGCAATACTCTGAATATTATCCTAAACAAGAATTAATTAAATTAGTTTGACCCTCAAAAATTGGTTAATTTCTTTACACACGACAATAATATAAGAATTAGGCTTATGGACTCATCTGGAGATTAAAAGGCCTCAGGAATGTTATTGACTTACGACGAGTGCCGTCTAGCCAGATGTAGATGGGCGAGATCACACGGTCGTTTTGGCGAGGGTAGCAGCTGGGGGGTCGACACGGTATTACGGGGGGGGGGACGTTCTTCACGGACGAGAACAATTACGGTGCTTTATGCAACACCAAGGTCGTCTTGGTCTCTCTGGCGAGAGGGAGTCGAACTTGGTTCTCAAACTAAGTTAACTTGGAGTGTGGTGTGACCACCGAGTAACGAGCTCGAGGGGTAGCTTTTTTCCTTCGTTACTTAATTCCTCATGGACGAGGATTGAACTCGGGGAGGTTCTTCTTCAAGGGGGAGGATCGATGAGACGGGGTTTCTCTGTCGAGAATAAGTTACTTAAAGTTTGGTTTGGTAACCAGGAACTAGCTCGAGGATGAGCTTCTTCTTAGTTCCAGTCTATTTCAAGGTTGAGTTTAACGGAGGGGGGTTTCTCTGACGAGAATAATTTGAACTTGGTTCCTTACCAAGTTAACTTAAGAGTTCGGTGTGGCCACCGAGTAACGGGCTCGCGAAGGAGCCTTTTCCTTCTTCTTTTCTTAATTCCTCAAGGACGAGGAATACCCCTGGTGTTTAAGGTGCACCAGGATATGATGAGTCTCTCTGGCGAGAAAAAGTTGAACTTAACAAAGTTAACTTATCGTTTAGTTTGATAACCAGGGACTAGCTCGAGGATGAGCTTCTTCTTAGCCCCTTAAGGTAGGTAGCCCTGCCTCTCTTGCAGGGTACTTCTTGGTCTGGCGAGCCAAGTACACTACCAATCCAGTCTAGGTAGCTCGGTTTTAATCGAGGACTTCGTCACCTGGAATCTGACGTATACTACCACGATTTTCCTCAGTGTTCCTCATTTATACCTTGTCACCCCACTAGGGGAGTGGTAAGGGGTGGAGGGGCTTGAGGACGGCCCCAGGAGGGTTCTTATGCCTAACGGTTTTTCCCACACGAGTCTTACATCGGCTCCTCGTTAGCCTTCGAGCTTGAGAGAAACACGTCTCCAATTTCTTATTTGACGTGAAACTGGATCTCACTCTCCTGGGGGAGTTCTTGCATTTTGACCTTTAGGGTCTTTCATGGCGCCGAGTTGTGCCACGCTGCGGTTACGCTTTTGACCCGCCGATGTTTTTGCGGTAACCTCCTTGTGACTCCACCAAGAGTGAACGGGGGGGGGGGGAAGTGACGATTCCCCTACAGACAGTGTCATTAAAACGAGATATTTGCCTGTCGAAGTTCAACTTTCCTTTCAATTACCCCATTGCACAAGTGGAATTCACAGACCCCTCGCTAGCAATTAATAAATACCCCATACATAGGTAACCAACAGAATTAAAAGCTATCCCCAGACAAACTGTATGAAAATTATAGAGACCCTAGAGGAATATGTACCTATACACTCAAACTGTAACTCGAAGAGGTTGATGAATATAATGAAACAATACCAAGAAGAACTCGCAAGAACCATTTAGAACTTCAGATCGACAAATGAAATTATCGGCAAAAACAAAGAAATAAGAAAGATTTCTCCACAAAAAATTCGTAAAAATTGACCATTCAGACAATTATACACTGAATCAAGAAGAGAAAACTCACAACAATGATAGTGGATCAACAAATTAAAGAATAGATGGGCTATTTCACAAGATAGACGAAAAAATATAACACAAAGAATTTTGGAAATGAGCAAATAAAATGGAGGACAAGCCAAATACATAAAAGATAGGAATCAATGATGAAGGAGGAGATAATAAGCTAGAAAGGAAATCGACGTTGAAATTATTCATAGAATACTGAAAAGGCGTTTTAAAATCAGCAAAGAAGAAAAAGAAAATTCGGCATTGATTTTCAAAACCAGATTCTCAACCAGTGGTTCTCAAACTCTGTCGAATCTTTATCCACTTTACATATATGATCCTCATCCATAGCCCCTCTCTCCCACATCTTGTAACTACAAGAACTTTCTGTAGTCCTACATTTATTTACATAGTTTCATACTTAAGAGAGTAAGCAAGGACTACTTAGTCCACTCAAAGGCTAGTCCAATTATATCCTATTATGCTAGTAGTCCTCTTTTATAAATCGTGTTTACCATTATTACTCATGTGGTATTTAATCTACAACAATTTTGATTTTAAAACTATTCACACTACTAGCATTTAGTACCTCTATGGAGAGTGCGTTCCATTTAGCGATACTTTTAAGAGGTGAGATTTTTTTTAGCTATGTTCGTTTGAAACCTCTGTCCCTTCATTTTAAAACCGTTGCTCCCTGTGATACCATGGTCGTACATAAAAATATTTTCAGAATTTACGTTTACAAATTTATTTAAAATTTTGAATACCTTGATAAGTTCGCCTCGCAATCGCCTAGTTTCGAGAGTTGGTAGTTTTAATATCGTTTATCTTTCGATATATGACTTATTTCTAATTGAGGGAATTAGATTAGTTGCCCGTCCTTGAAACTATTTCATTTTATTGATGTTTACATGAGTATAAGTTGACTACAATTGCATGGCGTATTGCAGGTGTAGTCTTACTAAACTTTTATATAGAGGTATGATTATATCTTGGTGTTTATACCAAAAACATCTTGCCAAAAATCCAAACATTCGGCTCGTCTTCTTACATGCTTTAGAGAGTTTATTAAACTGAAAATCCTTTGAGACGCGTACTCCTCAATCATATTTCCTTTTTCTTTCGTCTTCGACGTAAATTTGATTATTTTCTTCGGATAGGTTACTCAAGTGACGCTTTTATGCACATATCCTATCATTAAACTTGTCTTCAATACCATGATTTCACTATTTTGGGTTACTTGAAGCGTTTTGTTTGTTTTTTCGCGGAATGAATTGCTCATCTAATTCTCTAAAATGATCGGTGAAAAAGGACCAGCACTGATTAACATTTCCTTACGTTGCATCCCATTTGATCTCTCTAAACTTGCGATTGAAGCCAATAAAGTCCGCAAGTTTAAAATTTTGCACTTTAATATCATTATTATACATTTTGATACCATTAATTATCTATTTATTATCCATTAAAATCATTATTATCGAACCCTATTGAGTTGTGATTGCTGGAACGTATACCTTCCCCAATAAAAACAGCCGAGATCAGATTAAGGTTGCTAGTTAGAATTACGTCTAGGATATTTTCCCCTTGGGTTGGTTCTTTGACTAATTTTATTAAGTGGTTTTCTTCTATAAACTCCAATAGTCTCTGCCCGTCCACTTCCGCATTTAACGTTTCATC
Source organism: Ceratothoa steindachneri (assembly GCA_963969495.1). Classification (NCBI taxonomy): domain Eukaryota; kingdom Metazoa; phylum Arthropoda; class Malacostraca; order Isopoda; family Cymothoidae; genus Ceratothoa; species Ceratothoa steindachneri. The sequence goes on from OZ018321.1 coordinate 223,855,565, forward strand.
GTTAATATTTCTACAATTTAAATCTCCAATTAATAAAGTGACATTATTTTTACTGTTAATTCCAATAATATTATATACATCCATGTCAATTTCAACCTGTTGTGGTGAGGGTCTTTACACTACAAAGATATTTGGTGAAAAACCATTCGATTTTATTTCGGCGCATATTACTTCACCTTCTTTGTGGGAGTCAATTTTAATTTCAGTCAAACTTATATGATTTTTGGTGTAGAGTAATACTTACTGTTAATTCCAATAATATTATATACATCCATGTCAATTTCAACCTGTTGTGGTGAGGGTCTTTACACTACAAAGATATTTGGTGAAAAACCATTCGATTTTATTTCGGCGCATATTACTTCACCTTCTTTGTGGGAGTCAATTTTAATTTCAGTCAAACTTATATGATTTTTGGTGTAGAGTAATACTCCTCCACCCTGTTTATGCGTATGGTATTTATTGATAAATTTATACCCTGCTGGATAAAATTCACCGATGCAGTCTCTCCTAGATGTCTCCGCCAACGATTCCATTATTGCTATAATATCGAAGCTGTTCAAATGCATTAAAATTTAAATTCGTCAAGCTTATTTCAAATATACGCTCGTTACAGTAAGCAGTAGGCCTATAAATTTGTTTTTAAAACGGATAAATTATTATTACCAGGTGCTAAGCCACCCTTCCCTATGTGCTTTCTACTCTGCAATGCTCTTCTCTCTGAAAATTTACGAGAATTATTAATTATTATTTTCAGCTTTGCCGCTCCCACCTAATCTGGAAGGATACCTGTAAACGCCACGTTTTACCTCCTTTCCCTTAGCTTCATCATTATTTGGCGATACCTTGCTAGAAGCTTTTAGAACCTTGTAGATAATACATTATTAATACCTATATGCATTATAAAAGCTGTGTCTTGGGTATCTTTGCTTGTAAAATTATCCATTAAATCGACAAGATCCTCTACTCTTCTTCGAGGACAACAGTACCTCCTCCGTTTGGTTGGTTTTCTGCCGCAGAATTCCTCAAGCTGCTCCCTAATAATAGAATCTACAACAAGTCGAACTCCAGATTCGTCATTTTGTTCAGTACCCAAAATGCAAAATTTGTTAGTCACGATTACCGGTAGTATCTGATTAGGCCGATGTGGAGGAGCTCCTCCTCGAACCGTCACGAACCCATCACACTTGGTTCCAGAACGCTGGCCAAGCAGGCTATCTCGAAGGGGTGCATCAGTCGCGGTCGAAGGTCGTCGGTCATCTTCAGAAGGACCCCCCGCTACCTGGGTGTCGAGCAGCCTCTTCAAGGACTGCACATCAAATCACAACACATTCCATTCTTTTTCGAAAGACATATTTTGACTTCCAAATCTTTTCTGACATCGCAGCCACTGCAGCTTCCAATGAATAGTGCAACCAAGAAAACGCCATTACAAACGGAGCACTTTCGCCTTTGTGGTTTTATTCCAGCAGAGAAGTACACCATAAAGGTGAGCAAGAGGCGCGATGGGAATGATCCGTTAATCCACGCAGCGGAAGATAAATTAATTAAGTGACTATTCCTGAAGAATTTTGGGAGCGAAATAAGGCTATTAACACGGTCAACGAAACCAAAAGCTTCATCGGATTATCAAGAGGGATGACAGAAATTGTATGTGTGAGTGTGTGTGTGTGTGTGTGTGCGTGTGCGTGATTCGTTGTTTCTCTCGCAAATGTGAGTGTGATGAATGTGTATTGGTGTGGTGTGTCTGATAATTGGAATACACAGATATGTATCTGAGTGATGCAGGTGTACAATAATGATACAAAGGAGAAATGAGATGTAAATTTTAAGCTGGAATGTCAAGTAAACAAAAAAAAAATTATAAAACTGTCTAAAACTAGAGAAGCAGCTTAGAGATAAATCCACGCACACTGACTGAACAGAGGAGTAAATGGCGAAACAATGCGAGCAAATTTAATTCAATTAAATTTGGAACGAGGTTAAAGAAGAAATAAGAATAAAATAGGAGATACACTGAGATTTAAAGACAAACTCAGCCGTATTCAACACTGAATGACAATGTACCTAACAAATTTATATGTACTGAGACGTCTTTAACACTGAATGACAGTCAACTACTTAGTTCAAAAACACGCATCAGTGTTTTTCACTGTATGACAATGTAACTAACCGCTTTAAAAACACAAATTCTTGTTCAACACTGTAGGACTATATAACAAAATATTTTAAAACCCTTTGTGCATCAGTAGAAACTACTATTTAAGAACAAAAAATATATAAACCAAACGAAGCTGATGAAATTATGTTCCAGATAGTCCCTTCGAAATGTAATTTTTACTTACTTAGTAAAAGTTACATTTTGGATACTAACTATCCGGAACAAAATGTAAAAGAGGGTACAGACACAATGAACTGCTGAATATATTCAGGAGTGGGTAGCGACGAGCAAACACGTCAGATCGCCAAGACCATGAAACAGGTAATTTAGATCAATTTAAGAAAAAAATTCAACGATACCTTAATTTCATTTATTACACTTCATATGGCTCTTTTTTGCAATACTGAGTTATGAAAACTTGCAATTTACTTTTGTCAAATCTCAAATAATCATTAAAATTTGATACACACAAAATAGTTTCCATAATTTGAGGGTAGGTTTACTTATAATTAATATTCATAATTTGCAAAAACCTTTCTCAAATATACAATAGGAAAATAAATATCCCCCCGATTGAAAGTGTAATAACAAACAATCATATCTTATTTTACTGACAAATTTAATAATTGCCAAAGAAAACCTTTCATAGGGGGTCATAAATACGAAAACCAAGACCTTCAGTGGAAACATCACCTTCTCTTTTCCCAGAAAGAACCTTCGTTTATTCACTCAAAGCACATAGTAGATCATGCTTCAGATCAAGTCTATTGCAATATTTTGTTTTCATATAAAACTTGAGGGAATGCAAAAGTTTGGGTATAAAAATGCCATTGATGACCAAATTCCTGTGAGAGATTCCGTTTTGAACTTCATTTTGGCTCTTGTATCTTCCTGAAGTGTCAGCAGTTCAGTCTAGCCATTAAGATTATCATTAGGTATTCATGTCACTGGAGCAGTAAAGTGGAGCCTTGCTTGCTAAAAAGTTTTGATTTGGATATCTAGGAAGACTTTTAAATTCTCCCACTAAGATTTCAAGATGTTGAACAGTAAAGTTTTTTGTAGCAGTATCACACTTCGTTGCAATGTCTAACACTGATTCAAACATCACCACGTTTCCCTTTCTAACTTCCAGCCTCCCATTCTCCATCTTACGAATGAAAGACAGCCTTGATTTTGTTTACAAAATTGAATTATCAAAGTTCCTTTCCTTTAGAGTGCCAGGTTGATAATGTACAACTGGTTGAATCGGTCAGCAAGGGAGTCTATTTGTATTCCAAAGCCGTCTATAAACCAAGCTGACAACAAGTCTTTTTTGTCATGTTCGTAAAGGAAGAGCGTGATCTCTTCTTTGAGCTCAAATACACTTTGAACTACATTTCCCTTGGATATCCAGCAAAGTGTTGTATTAAATACGATGGTTTCATGAGCTGCATTGATATTCCGGAACAGTTTCTTGAATAGGTTTGTGTTAAGAGCACTACCTTTACAAAGATAAATGTCTTTATATGGTGTTCAAAGGTTTCTGTAATTCGTAGGGCAGAGTTTATGAAACAAGAATTTGCCTATTGATTATACAGTGTAGAGGTGGGATCTGGTGATTTTTCTATAACTCTAAAAACAAACCCTGACATATTACCTAACAAGACTGTGCATATCTTTCAGAGTTTGTTGCAATCGTGAGCTCCTGCTTTAAATAAATTAGAAAGTTTTTGTATTACACCTTCACCTTTTGTAGATTACTTGAGAGTTTCACAAAACAAGAATGCATTCGATCAGAAAATAGCATTCCTTTACTTTGCGTTACCGTACTTTGCCAACTACTTGTTTTCAAATACATGACATCGATAGGCCCTAGCATAGCTGCTTTTTATTATATAAACTTTTCTAATGGTCTCATTTTCTAAAGGAATAAAACCGTCTTTAAGTAATATTTTCAAGTGGTACATAACAATGAGAAGTTTGAACTAAATAAAATTTTAGGTTTCTAAACTCTTAAAAAGACTTGATTGACTGGCCGAAAATACAACAGACATATTTTCCCCTCATAATACACTTTATAATGAAAAATTACTTACCATTAAATTGATACTGATGATTGATTAAATTCCGACAATATTAAAGTAGGCTCAAATTCATTCTTTGTGAGAGCCACACAAACACAAAATGATTGATAGCGGCTTTTTATCATACAAACAATCGTAATATTCTTATTTTATAAAAGAGTAAAACCATCTCTAAGGAACAGTTTCAGGTGATTTATAACAATAAGAAGTTAGAAGGAAATAAACTTTTAGGTTACTGAACGCTTCAAATACAAAATTTCTTGGCTTGTGGCCACACACATACAAATTGAATGCAATTGTAGCTCTGGTCTGAGAACAGTGTGACTGTGGACTGGCTCATACATAATCAAGATTCAAGACCGGGTTCTCATAGAGAAACCATATCATAGGAAGTATTAAATAATATATTGAGTGAAAATTGTTTGTCATTGGAATGCATTATCATGTGTTATTTTTTCCAAAACAAAGAGTCCTTTTAAAAATGTAATTACACGAAAAAAAAATTAGAAACATTACTCTTGCCCGGCAGCAAGTAATTGTTCAAACATGTACCGTTTACAGCCGCACCTCTTAATCTGGCTCTATTGCTGACTGGCTTTCCTAGTGTGTTGGGCCTTGGGATTTTTAAGTGTACATAGCCTCAGCTTATTTCACCACGAATTTTGCTGTATGGCTCCCCACTGTAACATGACCCCTAGTTTGGGAGCCACTCTTCTAGATGAACTAAACCACATAATTGATCAACAGACCCATATTATTTTGTATAAATTAACAGGAACACCAACAAAGCAATCTACTATGCCATCATCACTGTCGTGGTACAACTACTCTATACCATACAGTACTCATATATTATGTGGGAGGTTACTTAATCACCTACTGCAACGCGAACAGTTGAAGGACTGTTCGCTGGGATTAACGATCGACTAGGAGGTCAGACTTGAGGCGTTGGGTTTCAAATACTTAATAATCAGACACAGTGCATAAATGGTTGGCTAGATTTACTAGAATAGGCCAAGAGTATCGTCCAAGGTTAGTTAAATATGAAACAAGAAAAGTATAATTTTATTTACACAGATCAAAATCAGAATAATTATAGGCAAAGGGGAATTATTTAAATTGAAATAGTCTCTTGATAATTATTATGAGAAGAAATTCTCAAATGGAATTAAGTGATTAACATAACTAGTCTCAGATCAAAAGGGGGAACTTGACTATACTAATAATGGAGGGGGTTTCAGTCTTTCGGGTCAATGACTTCGAGGAAGGTCTTTCTTGCGATGAGGCGAGTGGGGAACGATCCGATGAAAGAAGTGGGGCACGATCGAATGAGGCAGATGGGGCACGATCCGAAACAACCTTCCGATGAAGATAGCCAAACTTCAAAGATGACGTTTGAGGGAGAATGTGGAAATTCTCGTAATTCGACAGAAAGAGGAATCTTCTTTTTAGCAAAGGTAATCAATGAAGATTTTCTTCGGTTTGATTAAACGAAGGGAGACTGTTGCGCAAATTCAAAGGCTTGCCGTTCACAGAAGCTACCAATTGACTTCGGTAGAATCACGGCTAAAGAAGTATTGCTGTCTGTCGAACGCTCACGGAACGAGACGATTAGGACGGCCTTGAGTTGCTGGCTGGACTCTTCAAACTACCTTCAAACTACAGAATAACCGGAGTATTTGTATGCCCGATTCTGAAGGGAAAGGGGGAGTTGGGAGAAAGGAGTCACAAACTCCAGACATCTTAATCCGGAGGTGGGGTTGATTCATTATTTAGCAGCAAGGGGCGAGACAGAACGGCTCTTTCGTACCTCGTCACCGAGTGGGAAAACAAGGAGGCTTGGGATGAGTTCGCAGGATTGGGAAATATTTTTCCAACGTGCTCAGGAGTTGAAAATTTTGAGAATGTTCAAACAGGAAGTGACATCGTCCATGGCGCGATACCATAGCACTTGGTTTGTACTAAATAATTGGGAGGGGGCGTTTATGGTTGTTTTTTAACACCCCTCCTTTTCCATACGATCGAAGGAAGAAAAAGGGACATCGCAAATTTGGATCGGAGGAATTATTATTAAGGCGTCAGCTTGATAAAAAAAAGAGGGAGCTGACCTTTATGCGACAGGCTTAAAAAAAGGCTATGATATTGATCTGAGCAAAAATCAATGTAAATTGGTCGACAAAAAAAACATTTAAATTGAAGAACAAAATTAGAACTTTGTCTAAAAGGGTAGTGGAACAACATAATAACATAAAAAAAACCAAACAAACAATATATTAAATAACTATCTAGAGGGACCATAAATATATGTACAGAGTAAAGAAAAAATATATATATACATGATTAGCTGACGGGTTCACAGGCTACATATAATTTAGTGGATTAGCCAGCATTGTTTCTAATGGATTCCCGCTAAGATTATTGATACAATTTTCTATACCACGTATATATCAAACTTTGAACTGGTATTTTTGGAGTATCAATAGCTATCGCATTATACGTCCATTCTTGCTCTTAGTATTTCGGAGGTACGACAAAGGGCGATGGTCAGTCTCGACAATAAACTCTTTCCCTATTAAATACATACATGCTAAACTTGGTAATGCTACATACTATAGCTAAAGTTTCCCGTTCTATTACCGAGTACATAATTACGTTGACGGGGCAGTAGCTTTGGGCTCGCGTAAGCTATCGGGTGGCTTCCACCTCCGTCGGATTATTGGAGCAGCACGTATCCAATCCATTCTTCACTCGCATACGTCCGGATGCCGAAGGGTTTAAATGGATTAGGGAGCCTCAAAGGGGAAGCGGACGCTTGCTTGTCCTTGAGCACATGAAATCTGGTAGTAGCTTCGGGATTCAATGAAAGGGAATCTGGGGATCTTTTCTGAAGGATGGCACTCAAATGGGCGGTAATAGACGTGAAGTTAGGGAAAATCTACGGTAAAAGGAAGCCGAAGCCTTGAATCACTTCAGCTGTTTCTTCGTGCAGGGAAGGGGGCTTCACAAAAATGGCTTTAATCTTTTCGTCCTGGGGGCACATCCGATTTTTTGAGCGAACAGGCGCTTGAGTAGTTGGGACGATGTTATGCTCAAATTGATTAAGGCAACAAGAGATCTCGGAGATGACATCTTCGAGTCCACTTTGCAATTTTCTGCAACTGACTCTTGTGAAGAAACGCTAGCCTGGGGGAGACATCCAGCACGGGGTATGATGATTCCGAGGGGCCAGATAAAGATGGGAGAAGTTAATCACCATCTTGTTCAATGCATACTATTTGCACTACATTGAAGTGGACAGCGTGATACACTGCTTCCAAAGGGTTCTCTTCAGCGAGGGTCACAATGTTGTTGATACATGCACGGCGTGATATTTTTTTTAACATATTAATGTGGAAAACCTTCTCTTGAAGGGGTTCGAATCAGGTAATCCACTAGTACTTTTACCTCTAAAACGAAAAAGGGGCCCTTCCTTTGGCTCAGGAGTTTGTTACTTCCATGGGAAGTAGCAACAGCACCTCCTCCACAGGCTTGAATCTTCTTTCCTTCTCCTTTAAATCAAAATAAGTTCAATACTTCTCCAAATTTTCCTAAGCATTTTGAGACGCGATGTCGGCACATATCTTGAGGAGCTTTCGGAGGTTTAGGAGGTACGAATAGGAGGATTGAATTTCGTTATCCAGACGGGGATTGGTGAAAAGTTCCTTTAAAATAGCAAGGGGGCCTCGAACATTACGGCCATACAATAATTCGAAGAAGGCGAATTCTAGCGTCCTATAGGGAATTTCAAGATACGGAAACAGTGCCACGGGTAAAAAGCGGTGGGATTCTCGAGGCTGATCGATAGACAATTTTGTGAGGATTGCTTTCACTGTGCCATTAGCTTTTCGCAAACTCCGTTTGCGGCTAGGTGTTATGGAGTGGTAAACAGAGGATTTACGATGAGGAGTTTTTCGACATACTCCATAAGCTCGTAGGTAAATTTTCTTCTTCAATCCGACAATATCTCTTTAGGAATTCCTACCTGAGAAAAATGGAAATGATGGCTTCGGCGCACGAAACGCTATCAGTGCGCTTAAAGGGAACTGCCTAGAAAAACGGGTAGCAAAGTCTACCAAAGTGAGGATGTAGCTGTGTCCTTCACTAGACGGGGATAAATAGGGCTAATAGGATCAATGGCCACACCAGAAAAAGTTTCTGAGATGATCGGGCTTTTCGGAAAGGGGGCTGGCTTGACGCGCCTTTTGCAGATATCCTTTGGCAGGCAATAATTCGAAGAAGGCGAATTCTAGCGTCCTATAGGGAATTTCAAGATACGGAAACAGTGCCACGGGTAAAAAGCGGTGGGATTCTCGAGGCTGATCGATAGACAATTTTGTGAGGATTGCTTTCACTGTGCCATTAGCTTTTCGCAAACTCCGTTTGCGGCTAGGTGTTATGGAGTGGTAAACAGAGGATTTACGATGAGGAGTTTTTCGACATACTCCATAAGCTCGTAGGTAAATTTTCTTCTTCAATCCGACAATATCTCTTTAGGAATTCCTACCTGAGAAAAATGGAAATGATGGCTTCGGCGCACGAAACGCTATCAGTGCGCTTAAAGGGAACTGCCTAGAAAAACGGGTAGCAAAGTCTACCAAAGTGAGGATGTAGCTGTGTCCTTCACTAGACGGGGATAAATAGGGCTAATAGGATCAATGGCCACACCAGAAAAAGTTTCTGAGATGATCGGGCTTTTCGGAAAGGGGGCTGGCTTGACGCGCCTTTTGCAGATATCCTTTGGCAGGCACCGACTGATTTGCAGTACTCTGGAATTTCTCTGGCCGCACCTGGCCAATAGAAATACTTAAACACCTTCTGAGAGGTTTTATTATGACTAAAATGACCGGAGAATAAACTATCGTGTTAAATCTGGAGGACTTGGATGACGTGAGAGCAAAGAACACACAAGGTGTGGGTTTGAGGTTCGGTTCCGTCGGAACATTTATGATGTAACAGCTCATTCGTGACAAGATATGAGATGATTTTTCCACCACGAGAAGACTCTTGCTCTTGACTCCTGGCTTTCTCTCAAAGGGAGAGGAGAGTTGCGCACCCTTCTGGGCGCGGCCAAAATCGACGTTCCGTAGAGATTCAATCTCCGGATCGACGGGGATTTCTTAAGGATCGGGTTTCAGGGAAGCCTTGGTGGCCTGGGTACGGGGTACCACGTGTTGCCCTACCAGGTTCCCTGTAACCTGTGGGCGGTGATTAATTAGTACAGAGCAAAAGTTGATTGGGGCTGCTACCACTTTGACCCAACCAGTCAAATACTCACATTCGATGCGGCATTTTACAATAGGGAAACGATTCGCTCGGCCGAGGTAATCATGCACCACAGTGAACATTTGGTGGTCAGGACCGACTGGGGGAAGTAAATTCTCGGATACCACGATGCATGTCAACCCAGTGTCACGTACAAAGGTAGACACACGGCATCCGTTCACTGCTCCATTTTCAAATTTCAAACCACCGTGGGAGCTCTTACTAAAGAGAAAATTTACTCTTGGTGACCGTAGTTGTCGGTAGACGAGAGAGACGTAGTTCTATCTTGAAAAGACGGGAGGAACGGGAGTGGCACTAACTTGGTGTACCTGATGGGAGGACACACTTCTAAATTGAGAATTTTTAGGGCAGTTCGTGTGTACATGACTTTCTATTCCGCATGTAAAACAGATTATCTGGCTTCTGGAGAATAACGACACGGGGGAAGTGATAATTATGGGCTTGATGACTTTTGGTTCCGAAGGAGGGAGGTTCCTGAGTTTCAAGGGGCCTGGGGTATTTCTTGTAGGGGCCTGGAGTTATTAATCTTAAACTTGGAAATGACGGGGAAGGCTTTGTATGCCCCTTTGGGTACAAGTTATGGCTACTTGCATAAATATCAGCCTCTTCTAAGCATTCCTTGAACGTAGATAAGCCCATGTACTTGACAAAGGCAGGGAATTAGGGGCTAAGGCAAGCTAAGAATTAATCTTTTAGGACTAAGTCCATTAGGAACTCGTACTCGTGGGGTACTTTACACTTATCTAGCCAAAATTGTAGGTGTTTCTGTAGGGTATACCAAAAATGGCCAAAGGTCTGAACGGGGCGGATCTTCTCGTGGCAGAAACGGGCATGATAGAAGTCTGAGGTCATATTTACGGTAGCTAAGAGTTCAGACTTGAGGGTAGAGTAGTTTGCAGTGAGCTCTGACGAAAGTGAAATGAATATGTCTCTCAACTGTGAGTTAAGGAGGGGGATCAATTTGGCGACACCATCTACCTCGATGTCCCAATTGTTGATTTTAAAAATCTTCTTGAAATGTAAAAGATATGATCCAGAATCTTCTCCTTCTTTAAAAAGGGATAATCTTATTAACGGGGACTGTGGAGTTTCGGTCCGGGAGTTAATTGACATTGATTCCAATTGATTACGGCGAAATTCTAGTTCATGCTATCTTATTCTCCCACACGCTTCCATCTCTAGTTGTTCTCTTGCTCTGCCCTCTTTAGCTTTTCTTAGTTCTAGTTCCTTCGCTCTTCTCTCTCATTTCTCTCTTCTTCTTGAATATAAGTTAATAATTCTCGGGCCGAGAGGCCCAACGACTTTGCTTGACTCTTGAAAGTGTCAAACGAAGAAGACATCTTGTTTGCTTACTTGGGGAAACATAACACGCAAACTGGGCTATAAATGTAACGAAATTACTCAGTAATATACGTGAAGCCTAACTTTTCCCGAAAATAAATATTCAAAAATTATCACACTAAAAGAACATTAAAACTCTTCATACGCGGTTAGGATGAGTGAATCTTTCTAATCCTCAGCTGGATTAACTCAAATCTTGCAGTAAATGGAATACACATACACACAGAACGGGTCCCAAATAAAAATTTTAAATTTTAATTAGTTAATAGACTAAAGTTCCACTGATCTAAAACTAACTTGAACGTACTTCGGCCAAAAATGGAAAAATAAAGAAACTTCAATAATGAGAGGGAACTACTAAAAGTCAAAGGGGATGTAAATCAACTAAAGTGATTTACTATGTAATAGACCTCACACAACCGACACCAGTTTTTATTAATATAGAAGTAATATATATATATATATATATATATATATATATATATATATATATATATATAATATATGTCGTGGTACAGCCACTCTATACCATACACTACTCCTATATTATGTGGCGAGGGGATGACTTAATCACCTACTGCAACGCGAACCGTTGAAGGACTGTTCGCAGGTCTTAACGACCGACTAGGATGTCACACTTGAGGCGTTGGGGTTCAAATCCTTAATAATCAAACAGAGTGCTCAATTGGTTGGTGAGATTTAATTGAATAGGCCGAGAGTATCGTTCAAGGTTAGTCAAAAAGATTAAATTAAGAATAATAATAGGCAAAGGGGAATTATTTAAATTGAAATAGTATCTTGATAATTATTTTGACGAGGGATTCTCTAATGGAATTAATTGACTAATGTAACTAGGCTCAGATCTACCTCCATTCGCTTTGGAGTGCCACAAGGCTCTTTCTTTGGTCCTCTACTATTTCGTATCTACCTTCTTCCTCTTAGTTCCCTTCTCGGTAATCTTGGTCTATCCTTCCACTCTTTGCTGATGACACTGAAATTTTCGTTTCCTTTTCCCCCACCTCTCTTGCCTACTCTATCACTGACCTCCTGGCTGCCTACTCCTCCATTTCTAACTGGCTCTATACCAACTTCCTCAGGATTAATCACTCCAAAACTGAGGTCCTTCTCGTCGGCACCCCTGCGCTTGTCAAAAAATCTAAATCTCTCTTTTCCGCGCTTACTCTGGGCGGTAATACTATCATTTTTTCTGACTGCGTTAGGAATCTGAGGGTTATTTTTGATAATCATCTATCCTATAATCCTCATATCCGCAATGTCAGCAAATCCTCTCTATGTTTCCTCCGTAACTTTTCTCGCATTCGCTCTCACTTTAATCGCCAAAGTCTTGAGACTGCTGTTCATGCCTTCATCACCTCACGCTTTGACTACTGTAACTCTCTGCGTGTGAATCTGCCATCCTCCTATCTCCGTCCCCTTCAACTTGTACAGAACTATGCCGCCCGGCTTCTCCTCCGTCGCTTACTCTGGGCGGTAATACTATCATTTTCTCTGACTGCGTTAGGAATCTGGGTGTTGTTTTTAATGAGCATCTATCCTATAAACCTCATATCCGCAATGTCAGCAAATCCTCTCTATGTTTCCTCCGTAACTTCTCTTGCATTTGCTCTCACTTTAATCGCCAAAGTCTTGAGACTGCTGTTCATGCCTTCATCAACTCACGCCTTGACTACTGTAACTCTTTGCGTGTGAATCTGCCATCCTCCTATCTCCGTCCCCTTCAACTTGTACAGAACTATGCCGCCTGGCTTCTCCTCCGTCGCCCTCGCTTCTCTCCCTCGAAACCCTTGCTGCATGAACTGCACTGGATCCCTATCAGATCCCGTACTTACTTCAAGATACTTCTCTTCATATTTAAGGCCCTAAACAACAAGGACCCTTCTTACATCTCTTCTGCCCTCTCGCCACGCCATGTCCCTCGGGCCCTTCGGTCATCACATGCACCTCTTTTGAATATTCCTCGTTCATCCCTCTGTTCAATGGGGGACTGCACCTTCTCAATCTGTGCCTCTAAGTTGTGGAATGCTCTTGCTCCTGAAATCAGGTCTTCTCTCTCTCTTACCACATTTAAGCGTCTCCTGAAAACGCATCTTTTCAGTATTGCCTTCTTCCCCTCTTGAATTTCCATTGAATTTCCATTCTCATCTCAGCCCAACGTGCGCTCTGGGAAGGCCTCAGGCATTAAAGAGCGCATTACAAAAGACTTATCATTATTATTATTATAATGAAGGGGGTTTCTGTCTTACGGGTCGATGACTTCGAGGAAGGTCCTTCTTGCGATGAAGCGAGTGGAGAACGACGATCCGATAAGGCAAGCGGGACACGATCTGAATGAGGCAGTTGGGGCACGGTTCGAATGAGGCAGGTGTGGCACGATCCGAACCAACCTTCCGATGAAGATAGCTCGGGCGAGTTCGCAGGATTATGAAATATTTTCCCTACTTAATCAGGAGTCAAAAATTCTAGAATGTTCGAACAGTAAGTGACGTCGTCCATAGCGTGATACCAGAGCACGTGGTCTCCGATAAATGATGGGGGGGGGGCCAAAGGTTGTTCTTTTACAATCACGACAAAATAGCTTATAAGAACGATAGCTGTTTTAATCAGAAAGCGCCAAGAACTTCAGGAGTTACAAGGAAAATTACACGGAAGCAACAAATAAACGAAAGAATGTTTTCAATGCGTACCTGAATGCAGACTACTTTCCCGACAACCTGGAATTGGCGAAAATGATTTTTATCCCGAAATTTGGAACGTCACCGTGTCGTTTAGAAAGCACCGAGCACTTTCCTTACTTGATTTCATCAATAAGGTACACAAATATATCTTGAAACGCAAACTCTATTAACACCTCAAAGCAAACAGTCTTTATATTGACAGCAATTTAGATTTCGGAAAAGAGGTTACACGGAAAAGCGAAAAAGATAAGTGTAGAAATCTTCTGTAGAGACGCGTCTAAATCTTTAGACAAAGTTTGGTAGAGGGGTATCTAATACAAATTAATTAACTAGACCTAAATAAAATAGAAAAGAAAACTGTATACATATATATGTATGGGAAATATCACGAAAGTTAGCGCGTGATAACTATAAATATGAATATGTACCACGGAAGAAAACTGAAGGCCAAACTTGCAAAAATGTTTCCATAAGGACCCAACAACACAAAAATGCAGTAATTAAGGGTTATCTGAATAATGCCTTAGCTGTGCACAATTCCAAGATAGGACACGGAATTAACTGGTCAAAAACTGATACAATAATCCATAGTAATGATTTTATAAAGAGAAATATCCTGGAATCATCTAATTATATAATCCATACTAATCTACACGACAATGGCAATAACGAGCACCTCAAAATACAACCTCCTAAAGCTGCAGAGAATTCAGACCAAAGCGTTATATCGTATATAACAAATACGAGAAAAATAGAAAAACAGAAACTGAGAGACTTACACATACATCCAAGCCCACCCAGTCGAGGCCTAAATAAGTTAATTAAAAAAAAGCAAAATCAGTTACTGATGAAACAAAAAAGGAGATTGGCGAGGACTTAGCCAATCAAGTAGCACAACAGGCAGGGTTGTGACCTTACTCTGTATTCCCAAAAAGCATGGCGGCATGTAAACTGGAAGATAAGGAAGAGGAAATAATCACGTAGCCAAGAATTAGGACTAAAATCAGATACGACAAAGCATTCTTGATATTGAACCCCGATTATGACAAAATTTCACGATTTGACTAAACTTATAGAAAGATAACCGATATAGACAAGATAATATGTAGATTAATCACTGAAATAAAATTCACCTAAAATGACGAAAGATGAAGGAAAAGATATGCAACTGAATCAATTCTATGAAAACCAGAGAATGAATTAGATTAAAATGAATATATATGTACGTGGTAAAATAGGAATGACGAGACTTACCAGTATAAAATATATCAAAATAATGTTTTGAATGCTTAACAAAACGCTAATACACTAACCAACACTTATCATCTTTGACAATAGCCTGACACTCACCTATTTACTAAAATGTCTCTTAATACAAAAGTGGCACAAGGTTATTCAATATAATAAATAGAAAAAATTGAGTAATACATACCGTTTAGATGTAAGGCCAGAACCACCTAGTTCAACTTTGTAAGCTCCTTCTAGTTTCCCACTCTACTATCTCTTTTCCTTCTTCTTTCTCGCCAACTCTTTACCTCCGAGGAGCAAGAGGGGAGGGGACCCTGGGAACGGGAGTCTCAGACAGTCACACTATCCCTTATATATATATATATATATATATATATATATATATATATATATATATATATATATATATATATATAGGGTGTCCCAAAAAATGTATACGCATTTTAATTAACTGTAAAGTATGTGTTTATTAAAATACATTTCATTTTCAAAATTTAATAGAATCTACAAACATTATTTTATTGTGTTTTCAATGCCTGTTCTCAAACTGAAGTCCGTTCTGGTCCAGACACTGCTGACAACGCGAAGCAATGGAATCTTAAACACCACACATCCCCAAACAATTCGTTTGGTATTTGCGTGCATTCACGTTTAATGGCTGCTTTCAATTCAATGACTGTTTCAGGTTTCATAGCGTAGACTCTGTATTCTAGATATTCCCGTAAAAAAGTCTAGTGGTGTGAGGTCTGGTGAATGCGAAGGTTATTCAACGAAACCCCTCCGTCCAATCCACTTGTTTGGCAAGTTGTCATCAAGGAAGGATCTGACATCGTGAGGGTAGTTTGGGGGTGCCCCATCTTGCTGAAAATAAAACTCCTCATCTTCAAAGTTATCCCTAATACTTGGCATGACAGACTGTTGCCGCAAATTCAAGTAAACGGGACCAGTTACAGTAACATCAAAAAAGAATGGTCCAATTAATCCTCTTGATGATAAGCCTCACCACACTGTAACTCCTGGTGAATTAACATGGTGTTTGACCATAACATGCGGATTCTCAGATCCACAATAGGTGCAATTGTGGCGGTTAATTGAACCATTTAATTTGAATATGGCCTCATCACTCCACACAATTTTTGTTGGAAAGTGTGCATTTTTGACACATCGTTCCAAGTTCCACTCACAATACTGCACTCTTCAGTCTTGATCATCGTTATTAAGAGCATGAACTAATCTTGGAATGTAACTTTTCCATTGACAAAGCTTCATAATGCGATGGACAGACGATTTTGAAATGCTTACCTCACAACTGGCTTGCCGCACAGATTTTCTTGAAATTCGGTGATACGTTTCCAACACTCTTTCTTACTTCGTGGTCTTCCGGAACGCTTCTCGTGGACGTTCAGAACAGTTCAATCGGCTTCAAACTTATCTCTAATTAAACTGATGATAAGGCGCGTTGGTGGTTCTTTTGAGCTTCCCCGTTAAATTACCTTTGTACTTCAACTACGTTTTCACACTTCCAGTAACATTTTAGATTGAACTTCCTTTCTTGAAATTTTAGTCTGACTGCCATCATTAATTCTGCAAAGAAATAAAAATAGCATTTAAATAAACACCTAGTTTACAATTATTTTAACTGTGTATACATTTGGGGAGACACCTGGTATATATATATATATATATATATATATATATATATATATATATATATATATATATATATATATATATATATATATATATATATATATATATATATATATTCACCTGAGAAAAAGTGTGTCACCTGGGTAGGGAGAGAAACTTATAGCCTGTAAAAGCTACATGAGCGTAGATATTAGTTGCGGTTTGACGTGTCATAAAATGGGTGAGGTTCCGGATGAAGGAGACGTTAAAGAATTGTATAAGTTCGGCTAATTCCGAGATTGGCCATTATATTTTTGATGAGTTTAAGAGCCGATGATCTTACGCCAAAGCCATATGCGTGATGGCCTATGAATATTTATCATGCCAGCAAAGTTCAGTTTTCAAAATGAGTTAAGTTTAATTGTACCCATTTAGATCCATGAAATAAGCCATATGACCATGAGAAATAGGGTTATTCACCCTCAATATTTCAACTCTGCTATCGGATCTGACGCTGGGTGGCACGATCTAGTGGCAGAAGCCTCATTTATACATTCAAAGGCACTTGTAAGTGATTTGAACCATTGGAAACCATCAATGCAATAACCATTTATCATCTTATCACAAAACGCGCATGTCATTGGAGGGACTTTCCTCTTACCTTCTTTTGCGCTTGTAATGCGCAGGTCATCAAAATCGGCAGAAAAAAAGTTCACGTCATATATATGTGATATACCGTTTCAATGTTTGAGAATATTTGAACATACCATAAGGTAGAAAGTGGATTCCATGAAGACACACAAGTGATATCAGTTATTTTCCAATAGATATGTCTGCTTTGATATCCGGAAAACGCGTCCTTTTAATCGATTTTATAGAACGACGAACAATTCTGTAAAGTTGCAGTAAAATTGATGAGGTAAAGGATCTGGTATTGTCACCAAATTTCTTTGCAGGATAATGGGTGAGGCATAGGGAGTTCAACTTGTCCTAATATTTTCTCCTTTAATATAACTTGAATGCTATCTTATACCATGCCCAATAGATTTGGAGATAAACGACGAGGTTGCTCGGCAACGGGCGGTCCTTGCATCACGATAAGGTGTAAATATGAAGAGGGAACAGTAGGCACCTTTTAAATATTACTATGCTTATGAAGATTTTAAAGCTCACTGTATTTAATTTAAAGTTGATCTAATGTAGAGCATGTTGAAATTGAAAAAGACTAATGGAGGAATGACACGTTCAATTATAGCGCTTACTGATTGATTGTTACGTTTATTGTTTTTAGTTTATTGCTTAGTTTGGTTTTGGTTTTGTATTTTCATTTGTTTTTTTGTGAAGGGTACCAAGTTATAGGATAAAATTGATTAATTTAGCGAGTAATGCGCTTAGGGGCAGTCACTAAATGGGTGCATTTAATGAACAATAACTCCCAAGAAACTCACAGATCAGTTTCTTCCTAAACAACATACAACCCACTACACAACACCCTCCAGTAATCGTCTTTCACTATGGTCCCTCATTTCTACCTTGACCTAACTTCTCTACTCACAACACAAATGTATTGAATCTACTCCTTCCTTTTTTCAGCCAACTGCCACTCGGCTCTTAAATAAGTCCGAGATAGCGGATAGCCCCCAATATTCCAAATACGAATTATACAGTCGCCGAGATTATAATCTACCTAAAGCATATATCTACACTTGTATCTAAACTGTAAAATTATTTTCTTTATCCTACTTTGCTTTTCGTAGCTCATACAAGAGTCCATTAAAATTGCTATGGTTCTTTGGCTAATTCGCGAAGCATTAGATTACTTGTAATTTCTTATATCCTACTTTCCTCTCTCCAGGACCTAATCATTGGTCGCTGTCAGACCATAGTATCTCCATTTTTCTTCGGATCGGTATCACTCATCACCTCCTTCTTTCTCTGACTTTATCCGTAAACTTCTCCTCCACCTTCCAAGAACTGTCTTTTGGGGTAAATTTTAAAAGCAGGGATGCCACATTAGGGTGACTACTCCTCGAAATTCTCCCATACTAACTTTTCTATCTCATTAGACGAAGTGTTGTTATTATATATGTATCAACGCCAGCTCACCCTCCTATAGTCAACCTTCAACAAAAACTGTCTTCTCTTTATCTTTGAGGATTATAGTAGCGACCACATTCCCTTTTTTCTCGTCAGTCCACCTTAACTCAACTTTCGCTAAACAGAGATGGTACTTCCAAGATGTGACTTGGCATGTTTATCCTGGCCTGAACTCCTCAAATAACTCATCTAATCACTCTTATTTCCCCAAATCATCATATATAGTCCATCCTTGGGTTGTTTTCATGTAGTTAACATAGTCTATTGTTGCAGTTTGAGCTAAAAATTGTTCAATTCATCGATACTACCAGCCAAGAGCACTTCTACAAACTTGCTTTAAACAGGTTCGCCACAAATCTGTAAAGGCATACTCGTACGTCTCTAGGATTTAGAGGTCATCCTTATTCAACGACGTCTAGTGAAGTGCTCGCAGCGTGGCATATCAGTCAGTCAAAAAGCTCTGCAAGAATACCCCATGGTTTCCAAATGCTGCATCCATAATGCTAGCTAGATCTACAGCATGACTAATCCAAGCTTGTCAAAAAATCAGTATTAATAATATATACATTTAGCCAAGTATAGAACTCAAAATCCCCAATGATCTTTTGTGCTAATTCATTTAGCTAACTTAGCCGTGAATACACTTAAATTTGAACTATTAGAAACAACTTGAGATAATTTATTGCAGAAATCTACCAATTTATTGCTGAGAAAATATTTTCGTACATCTTACTTACCCCTTTTCCTATTATTACTTCAGATGTACTTATAGTTCTTCACATATTTCCCTTTATCTGACCTGTTTTTCTGATCGATAGTTGGCAGAGATGCTCATAGGCATTCTAGGTTGCCTCCTTTCCCTAATTTTGAGTGGTCTGATTTCATCTTGTTTTCTCGCACATTTAGCTCTTTTCTACATTCCTTCCTCCGAACCTTATGATGATGTTCTTTCTTCCCCGAGTAAAAACTGTTATGAAAGACAGACAGTACAAGATTTCCTTAATTTCTTAACTGCTCATGCTTCCCTATTTATTTGCCTATTTTAGCATTTCACGACCACCCACCCCCACTCTATTGGGACTTCCTTCCGAGGTTCACTATACCCTACATTTGGAAAGGTCTGGGCGCTTTGGTGGTCGATTTATATTGATTTTATTCGGTGAAATAAATGTAAGTTATAGCAATGAAATAAGTAGGTAAATGAGGGTATGGTTCTTCTTTAAGGTAGATATTCCACCCACTGGAAACAGAAAGAAACTCCAATAAGTCTAATGGATGCTTTCTGGAAATTTTTTTTTCAAGCTTCCGATGAAAATTCACGTTCCTGGCGTCTTGTCCTACTCCTTACCTCTTTTATCGGACACTTAACACTTCGGGAAGACTGCGTTTAAAGATGACTGATCTAGTCCATTGAAGGTATCTAGAAATAATAGGAGATATTTTAGTTACCCTGTCTTTGCTAACTCTTTCTTATTTTCATTTTGAGTAAAAGGACCCATTTCGCGGTGCATAAGAGAGTACTGTTTATTGTATGGAGCTTTCCTGCTTTGTTGGCTCTTAAGCCAAATAAAAGTCTCGGCTACCGTTTTTGTTTTTTTATTACATGACAGATCCTCAGCTCTACCGTTTTATCAACGATTAATAGGACTTAGTAAGGGTTCAGTCTGTAGCCCTGCTTCTTTTGCTCCCAATTAAACGCTGCAACATTTAGTGCGACGTTACACTAGGTAGCTTCCTGCTGGTGTGTAACATTGGACAGACGCGATCACCACATACTAACGTACCTAGGGTTAGGGGCCTAAAAATTTAAATAACTCGAAACTGGATAGTTCGGAGGGCCTCAGACGAGATATAGTTAGACCACCAGCGAATTTTCTTTTTTCTATTTGATCACAGGCTCCGGAGTTTTCGCGTAAGTTTTGTTGGTTTAATTTCAAACTGAATCTCTATTTGTTCAAACTTAACCATCCTTGGTTAAGTCAATGCGTAGCCTCCGATAACTCAAATTATAACTGTTGTAGTGGTTCAACCATTACTACTTTCGGATGATAGAGAGGATTCTATTTACCACTTTTAAAACTACGCTCTGGCTACTCCACTTGGGAAAGGAGCTGTACTCCTGGCTGTCCCTTTGAAGGAACCCCTGCAATTTTCTTCTAGAAAAGAGGGGTATTTTTCCTCTCCTATAACTAAGAGTGAGGAGATTTCCCATTTATCTGCTTTCTCAAATCTAACACCTTTCATCGGGCAGGCGGTCTAGTCTTAATCACTATCCCTTGTATCGGCTTGAAAGGGCAAATCACCTTAGAGAGACAAGGTTGATTGGCTAAATTTGGTAATGTGCCCCCTTATTAGACCTGCGTATTGCGAACATGGTGGGAGATAGTGTGTCTGCTTCTGATTTTTCCCAATTGAGCCCCTAAGACTTTTTTTGCAAGCAGGCAAGAATCCGAGTGCTTGTACTCTTAGCCTCTTTGACAAAGGGAGGTTTCGATAGCCAGATAGGGGCTCATCCTGAAATTTACAGAGACTCGAGGTCACACCGTTCTAGAACACAGAATTCTTCAGAAGTGGACAAAAGCAAGATGAGAATCATTCTGGGACGGACTCCTCTCTTTGGCGAGACCCTCACGGTATAACTGGAGAGCTTGATGACCCAAGAAGAGAGGATAGTCATCCTTTTTATAATGTGCGGCAGCGGAAAGCTATACATTTGTCCTTTTTAGATATTGATGATGCTGACGCTCTCTCGTAATTCATGGAGGGCCCTTCTTATGTGGGAGGGAATAGGGTCCATTCCTCCTAAGTCTATCATAAAAAATAGCAAAGCAAAAAAGAATACAGCGTCACCATCTTCAGTGGGGCTTGCAGGGTCGGACAATCTCTTGCTCAATCGGCAAGCCCTACGCTTTTCGTCTTCATGTCTAGGCAGCTTTTTGAAAGCTCCATGGAGTTCTCGGTCCGATGGTGCCTTTGGTACGGCCTACGATCAACCACAGGAGAATACTCCGCCAGGCCATTTGTCATCACGCCTCTGCTTGAATATTAACAACGTGTCGCGAGTATTCCTTTAAGAACATTTGTGTAAAAGAATGGCTCCATATCTGAAGAAGGGGCCGTCTCTCACGGTGTTCTCATAATCTTTGAAGTCCGCGATGCTCTACCAGGCACAATGTCTGTGTATACGGCGAAATTGGTTTCAATAGACTTCTTGGTGCGGGAGATTACGCGTTGTGCCCAGATTAGAGGGAAAATTATATCTATAGCGACCTGAACAGCGCTCTAAATGCTCTCGAGACATTGGAATATCTGCAAACTTGGTTTCTATTATTCGTGATGCTAGGCTGCCGCGAGTCTAATTGATGACAAGATTTTCTTGAACATGTGGATTCTTGAACATGTAATGATTGGGGGAAATTCCCCTTTTCATAAGGAAGCCAAACACTCCGACAGGACTAGGCGCCGTGAGCACCTTTTCTCTTTTCCCCACAAAGACTACATGGCAATAATCAGGTGAACTAGAGCACCACATCATTTTCTTCTATGGAGCTATTTCAGTGCTCTCCAGACACAAACCTATTTTCGATAGGATGCTGTTGATCTACGTAGCGAGTTTGTAAACTCTCACACATAGATAGATAAACAATCGAAAACCTGAGTAGCAAGCGTATTCTCTCCATAAGGGAGAAGTAGGTTTTAAGAGAGACAGTGTTAATTGGGATACAGAAGAATTTGATTTGTGGATAAACTTTAGATAATAATTGTTGTAAGTTTATCCACAAATCAAGTTGCTAAGTGTTAATTCATTTAATTTGTTTCTTTGTTTTCTCAGATTTATAATAATTATTGAAGTGGGGTTGGTTTTTTGTATTGTTTTCTCTGTATTTTTTTTATCTAAAATTTACAAAACTCTAAAAATTCAAAAGAAAAATTATTCCGTTTTCTCTTTCTTGCGGTGTGTGGATTTATTTCATCATTCTCATATAGATTTGTGTAAATATATTGATGATATTATTTAATTATAACCAAAGTTTAAATATGTGAATATTATATTGATAACCTCAATTATCTCCTACCTTCTATAAATTTTATTTTCGAATTTGAATATAATATTACTCCATCTTTTCTAGATCTTATGATACATAGGTCACTGTCAAGCCTTAAATACTGTTTATCGCAAGCCTACTAATTCTAGTTCGTATATTCATTTGCATTCTGGCTACAGTTATAAAATTAAATGCTATGTATGCATTAGGCCTTTTCATTCCGCAATTTTGGGATAGAGAGTTTTCGAAGAAGGTCACATACAATCTTTGCTCGCCAATATTTCTCACAATATTTCTTACAACTTATGCTAAAAGAAACTTCTACAGGCCCGACTACACCCTCCTTTTACTATTCCATGATACTTGCGCAGAAAGCTTTTTGTCTAAAACTTAAAGATTCACGATAAAGAAGGGATGAATGCATATCCTTTTTCTTTCCAATTTGTTGGTACTTCCAAAGTGAAAACTATTTTTGTCTTTCTATCTTGTTTTACATTAATATCACAAAGGGAAATGCCAATTCTTCTTGAGCTTTTAATTTTTTTAAAATCCGTTACACAGAAGCAAGTTCTTTTACTTCAATAATTTTATTCTCAGTCGTAGGAGTTTTATTATGGCTGCCACTTTTTTTTTTCGAGCTATCGAACTAGACGTTTGTGTCTTTTTAATTACGTAATTAGCATTTCTACCACATTCTCTCTTGACATTCATGAAAAAATATATGTATTTCTACTCCAATATTTTTATTTAAAGCATCTTTCTATTATAATAAAATTTGTTAAACTTAAATCCGTTGTGATAAGGGGTATAATAACACAAAATATAAGCTTAAAATTTAAATGCTGACAGAAAGAGAGATAAAAAAAAGGAGGCTAATTATAGCCTTATTTTCTACATACAAAAATCTCACGTTTTCTTGATTCGGCAAGCAAATGTTTGATTGAATAAAATACTTTTTAATTGTAGCAATACTATTATAGTTATATTGATTATAATTTCCAAGATAATAGAAAATGATATTGTTTGTATTATTTGAATTTTAGCTTATATCCAATTATCTTAGACTAAGTTATTCAAGTTTTAATATAGTGAAGTTTTTGCCTGCCACCTGGTCTGTATAGTGAAAACAAGAAGTTGAGATCTCTTTTAAAAATCATTTTAAATTGGTTTACAAGCAATTATTTAATTACTTTCTTGCAGTTTTATTCAAAATTTATTGAAATTTGTGAAGCAAGTTGTAAATTCATAAAAAACAAAACCTGTTTTCAAATCTGACAAGAAAATATGATAGAAGCGAGTAAGTGTTGAGCTCGGGTAAGGAGCAGGCAATAAGATTAAAGTATTGAACCATACTGTGAGGACATCTAGTTTTGAAGCTACAAATGAATTAAGAGACACATATTTGTCTTCCATATTTAAGAAAACTACGCATTATCAATGGCGAGCCAAACCCCCATTAAGAACAAGATTAAAAGCTCAAGTGTAATCTACTTATGGCGCCAGACAACTTGATTTTGGGGCCAAAGTGAGCCATGTTGTTAAAGGATGATCTAAAACATCGTTCATTCAAGATAGCTAAAGGACATTTCATTTTGAGTTTCCTCCAAAAGATACTCATCTAACGGCTACACGATAAGTGGCTGTTTCCAGTGCTGTGGACGAATGTGAAGTTAATCACTGTTCAGTCGACCCATGCACGAAACACAGAATAATTTTATATAGGGAAAATATACAAATATATTCCAGTTTAATGATAGAATCTTGGAATGGAAAGAAGACAGCTATGGTGAAAGTATGGGTTGGTGTAACATCAACGATACAAAAATTCACCTCGCGTTTTCTTTGAATGGCGGTGGGTAAATATCAATTATCAACATATATATTTGTAGATTTTGACGCAGAAAGTTATTCTCTGGGAGGATGCACCCATTTTCCAATGCTGATATACCGCTACAACTAAATGGATCAACCTCACTCAGAAAAAAATCCAAGACTTCTCCTATGCAAATTTTAAGGAGTTTTGGTCAAAAAGACTTTCTCCTCCCAATTCGTCAGATTTAAACCTCATGAACTTTAGTGATGGTTAGTGCTTTTGCAGAATGCCTTACCAAATCTCATTAGTGTCGAAGTTATGAAGTAAAACTAAAAATACTTGGAGGAAATAGCGGGCTGAAGCCCAGCTCGCTAATTTCGCTCAGGTGATACCTAAACTTCCTTATGATGTATATATATATATATATATATATATATATATATATATATATATATAGTGTGTGTGTGTGTGAGTTCGTTAAGAAATAAAAGAAAGCAACCGGTATGATGGAAAAATCAGAAAATCAACCTCTACCTAATTTATATTCCAACACGCGTGCGAGGCGAGGGCATTCACAGCTAAATTACGACGGACTAAAGCAAAACGTAATAAATATTAACTCATTTATATATATATATATATATATATATATATATATGGGTGTGGGTGTGGCTGCAAGTGCATGTGGGTGTGTCCTTAAGAAAATCATAGCAGTTCCATAACAAGAACAAAAAGCATTCTTAAAAAAGAAAGATATTTTAGTTTCTTTTCTATCTTTGCTCAATTCTTATGTATTTCATATCAACTCGTGTTTGCATCTTTTTCAAACTTTGTTATGAATTTTACCCACTTCATAGAACCCCTAGGCCGCACGGACTGGACTATGCAAGATTCTTCTCCGAGAAGGCGAAAGCCTTAGCTGTAAAAACGTCACCAGTCGGGGCTCCGAGCCACTTGAAGAGAACCTTGCACAAGGCCGGATCTAGTTTCGTTTTTTGGCACCGAGCCCAGGCTTTCCTGCCCAGAAGATCCTGTCCTACGAGGCTGAGTCACCTCCGAGACCATGTATATCTCAAGGTGAGGCTACCATGTGGCCGTCATCCCCCCGAGGTCATCATAGATCTAAATCGAGAAATCTGACTTGTCCTCTTTTGTCGACCCCTGCAAGCATAAAATGCAAGATTGCTGGACGTTAGGTGGCACGGACCGATAAGCCATGTTCTCCCTTGCTTTCTAAGGGCTTTGTGATAGTCTCAATATCTAGCTTGAAAGGCGCAAAACCAAATTACTAAGGTTGTTAACAAAAAAGGGGAGTGGCTGAAGGCTAGGTAAAAGAGAAACTTATAAATAAGAGTAAGATCTTTTTAAAAGATAAAGGTGCTCTTTTCAGGGGAAATTCTCTAAGCGATATAAGATCAGAGAACTTTTGTTAGTTCACAGTTTAAATGAAACGGGAAAGAGATGAAAAGAGGATAAATTTGAAGGACTGGGTCCGTTCTACCGGGACCCAGTAGCTTCGGAATTGAGCCCTTACCATCGAAAACTACTGGACCGTACTTTGAAGGAGAGAAAACGGAGCGATTCGGGAATCTTGAAGAGGGGAGTGTTTACTAGGTGAGATCAAGCAGAATTGTGTATGGAGCAATCTCCTAAACGAGAAAAACCCCAGGGTGCGTGAAAGGGAAGCTTAATTCCCCTGCGTCCAAGGGAGTATTGGGGCAACAAGGTCAGCACACGTGTGCGTGTAGGATAGCCCGGTGAATGCATGGTCCAATTTTCTTAGGGTTGGTCCTATCGAATTGCTCACACCAGGATCGCTGAATTGTGGGCTTCTGCGCTCTCTCTTGTGAGTCCTGTCGCTGGTATGGAGATGTTATCGCCCTCGGGAGACTCTAACAAATGGGGCAAGAAACACCTTACCACATCTTTAGGCATAGGAGAGGAGTCAACCTCCTCTCAGCTAGAAGAGGGTTGGACGTGTCCCTAAGAAAGCACACAAGATGCCACCTCCTTTTCTTAGGTGGAGCTACCAGAAAGTGGCTCAAAGTAGGGCAAAGGGGAAGCCATTGTGACACTTAGCGATAGTGGTCAAAGGGTTGCCGCAATTCTCCTTGTCTTGCACCAAACCTTAAAGAGGGCGAGACCCTGCTTGGGGGCGGATCTCTTTGTGCATACCCACTATAGCATTAGGTCATAATTATAGTTGCTGGACAGGAGAAAACAGGCATACGGTGGGTAGATACAATAAGCTCTGAATGACTTTCAAGGTTACGAGAAAAGTCTCCATAGGATCAGAAATTTCAGAATGTGACCATTAACACATAATCGGTCCCGGTCCAGCGTTGAATTTCTTTGCCAACCCAGCCCACTATTCAGGCGGAATATTCCTAGAGCTTTAAACATAAAGGAGGAAGCCCTCGAAGCCACCTTATATTTTACATGAAAAAGGTGAGCAGAGGCGGCACCCAATCACCCTGTGCTTAATACTTACCCTAGCCAGAGAGAACTACTCAACTAAGACTCATAAGAGGACGAAAGTACGCCGGTCAACGTGAACCTCTGTGTATAGTAGAGCGGGTTGCGATGGAGCATTATAGTAGATAATAAAAAAAATAGAGATTAGGGATAAGAAGATCTTCTAATGAGTAGGGTGAGTGATCACCTATATTTTCACGATATCATGCAGTCCACTAAGACATAATGGCTACCGCACAATTTGAGAACACTCCTGTATCAAACTGCGTGTAGAAAAGGGTTAAGGGATAGCTGTAATAATAATAATAAATAATAATAATAATATATAACCTTATAATAATTATAATAATAATATTAAAAATAAAAATTAATAATAATATATAATTCTAAAAAATTTATAATAATAATTATTCAATATTCAATGAAAATATCGAACAAAGCCAAGGTTGTAGTTATAGAAAGAATTGAGGTAATTTAAAAGACAATTAGTCGTGTAGGTTAAGAGTTTGAGGAAAGGAAAGGGGTCTTATTTATTTGGTATATCTTTCACTATAGTGAAGGAGATGGTAAATCAACTTTCACCAAAGTGTATGAGATTAAAATTCACCTTTAACTAAAGTGTATGCAAGGTCAAATCATCTTTCACAAAAGTGAAAGAGATGGTAATTCCAGCTTTCAATAAAGTGTAAGGGATGGCAAATCACCTTTAACTAAAGTGTATGAAATAGCCTTTCGCCCTTTATTTAAGTGTAAAAGATAGTAAATCTCCTTGTACTAAAGAGTATAAAATGGAAAATCACCTTTTATTGAATTGTATGAGATTATAAATTCACTTTCAGTAATGTGTATTAGATAAAAAATGAGGATTCACTAAAGGCTATGAGATTGCAATTCACCTTGGACTAAAGTGTATTATGACATTGAAATTCACGTTTGACTAAAGTGGATGAGATGGTGAATCACTTTTCCGTAAAGTGTATGAAGTGGCAATTTACCTTTTATTCAAGTATTTGAGATGGCAATTAACATTCCATTAAAGAGTAAGAGATGGCAATTCACCTTTCATTTATGTGTGTGAGATAGCAATTCACTTTTCACTATACTGTATGAGATGCCATTTCACCTTTCACAAAAGTGTATTAAATGGCAAATCACCTTTCACTAAAGTGAATAATTTCGCAATTGACCTTTCACCAAAGTGTATGAGAGGCGAAACACCTTTCATTAAAATGCAAGAGGTGGCAATTCACCTTGTACTTAAGCGTACGAGATTAAAAATCTCATTTCATTATAGTGTATGAGACGGCAAATCACCTTTACCTAAAGATTTCCATTTCTACTCCCCCCCCCCCTCTATTTAAACGACACTCCAAAACATTCTTCTTTATTCGCTGCCGATAAGCAGAACTTGAATTTGGCAGTTATGCTGTCAAGTTTCTTCTGGCGAGGAAGTTTTCGTTAATTTTCACTACAAAGGGAATGGTTAGTAAACAGAGCCAAAGATGAACATTCACAGAGCCTCCTCAAGATATATATATATATATCACTCACATTCCTACCAACCTACCTATCTATCTAAAACTAAAAGTATGTATTATATCTGTTAAAATAAATGCCTAAACGAAATAACAAAAATATAACTGTTAATAAAATAATAAATGAGTATACTAAGTGAACTAGCTAATAAGATAAATTGACACAATGAATGTAAAATATAATAAAATATATAGTATGATATAAAGTAATATAAAGGAAAGGATCATAATAGATCTAAAGACCGATATAACCGATGTTAAATGTGTTATTAAAAATATAAAAATTATTTGTTTTATTTAGTCGTGGAATGTGGGATGAAGTGATAAAGCTAGGTAAATTTTTCTCATGTTCTATTTGAAAAGTTTGGGTAAAATGACTTTAAAATTACATTTAGAGAAGATGACTACACGAAATACGATGAAGAAGAATGTCGTTACGATTTACGTTAGAAGTAAAATTGACGTCGAAAAGTACATTTGGCCGAATGAGTTTTATAGCGTGAGTCAAAACTCCTAACAAAGTTTGAAAAAGATGGAAACTCGAGTTGATAGGAAATAAGAATTCAGCAATGCTCCCCATAAACTAAAATATTTGTCTTTTTTAACAATGTTTATTTTTCTTGTCATGCAATTGCTAATAATTTCTTAAGGACACATCCAGACCCATATATATATATATATATATATATATATATATATATATATATATATATATATATATATATATATATATAATTTGAAGGATGAAAGAAAGGACGTATAAAGGGAAATTCATTTCATTTTCTTGATACAACGTTTCGGGTGAGCTTTTCATCCATCTTCGGGTACTGGAAAATACAATTCGTGGAGAAGACAAACAATTCAAGTTAGATTTTAAAAGACAATAAAAATGATGAATTTATGAAAAGTATTTAATATTTATTAAAGGAGGGATTGCAAAAATTTACAGGTAATTGATATTTTGGAATTATTATGTTGGGAGTTATAAAATTGACGATTGAGGAAACGCTGGAAACACATCGAGATAAACTAACCTTAAATAATCAGACGTTAGTTGATAACTGGGGAGAAAGGGCGAGGAGCGTAAAAAGAAAGAGATGGTTAGGAGGTTAGTAATATTTGTTAATTAGAGCATAAGTAGTGGGTGAGAAGAATCGAAATTTAAGGAAAGAGAAAGGTATTTAATATACTCGTACATAGATTCAAGAATCCTTAAGGATATGGGATCAGGGGTGGTTTTTAAGATTTCAAAATCGTCCATTATGTCTTCGCAGATCTCTTCCTGTCCTGGATAGAGGAACAATTATTCAGCCTGGAACTTGGAAACATTGAAGCCTTACTTTACCGCCACTTTGTCGATGATACATACATTCTGTTCAATATAGAGGAGTTCTGCGATAAATTCTTGCAATATGCCAATCATATACATCCTAATATTAAATTTACTTGCGAAAAGGAGCTCAATTTTCGCAATCCCCCTTTAATAAATATTTAATACTATGCATAAATTCATCATTTTTATTGTCTTTTAAAATCTAACTCAAATTGTTTGTCTACTCCACGAATTGTATTTTCCAGTACCCGAAGATGGATGAAAAGCTCACCCGAAACGTTGTATCAAGAAAATGAAATGAATTTCCCTTTATACGTCCTTTCGTTCATCCTTCAAATTAAATTGAAGCTCCATAGGGGAAGCCCTAACTATATATATATATATATATATATATATATATATATATATATATATATATATATATATATATATATTCAAGTTCATATTACGTTTCAATTTAGTCCATCGAGGTTCAGTAGTCAACGCCCTCGCCTCGTACGCATGATAGATTATAGAGTAGATAGAGGTTGATTTTCTGATTTTTCCATCATTCAGATTGCTTCCTTTCTTTTCTTAACAAACTAACACACACATATACTATATATATATATATATATATATATATATATATATATATATATATGGAAAAATATCCAAGACAAATTGGTGCGGTTAAGGTAATGGCATAATTAGACAACTGCTCTGCTTCAGGTCCAGCAGGTGATCCTATCCTCCTTGAACTGGAAGACAACACTTAGGGCTGATGGATGGGTCATCCCTAAGTGTTGTCTTCCAGTTCAAGGAGGATAGGATCACCTGCTGGACCTGAAGCAGAGCAGTTGTCTAATTATGCCATTACCTTAACCGCATATATATATATATATATATATATATATATATATATATATATATATATATATATATATATATATGTATCACCTAATTAGCCTGCTGGGCTTCAGTCCGATATTTCCTCCCAGCAATTTTACAGTTTTGCTTCAGAGCTTCAACACTGATCAGATTTGGTAAGGCATTCTGCAAAAGCACCAACCAAACCTAAAGTTCATGTGATTCAAATCTAAAATTTTCAATAGCATAACTTTAATAGTATTGATAACATTTTTAAAACATATATAGTCAGTCAAAAATTTGCTTACGGAATCAGGAAAACGTACTATAATTTGCTTGGGGTTTTTTATCTTTCTTTCCGTCATCATTTAAACTTTAAACTTATACGTTGTGTTATTATACCTGCTATCATAATTGCTTTAAGTTTAACTAATAAAATTATAAGATAAGGATACATTAAATAAAAAGATTGAAATAGAAATATATTTTTTTCAGGAATGTCCAGAGAGAATTTGGATTGTAGAAGTGCTTATAATTTAAGTATTATTTTGATAGCTTGGAAGAAAGGAAGTGGCGGCCATAATAAAACTTCTATGACTAAGAAGAAAATGATTAAAGTAGAAGAACTTGCTTCTGTGTAAGTTCATCGACGATCGCTATTCATCTCCAGATACAAGAAATTTTGTGTTTACAAACAAAAATAGTTTTCACTTTGAAAGGGCCAAGAAATTATAAAAATAACAGAGTTTATAGATAAAAGAAAAAGGACATGCATTCATCTCGCCCTTATCGTGAATCTTCAAGTTTTAGCCAAAAAAACTTTCTGCGCGAGTATCATGGAATGGTAAAACGAGGATCCACTTTATCGATAAACATTAAAAATTCAAAGTTAATGCAGTAAATTACATCGAACTGCCATCTATCGGGAATAAAAAACTATCTTAAACAAATTAAATTCTCTGTCGTGGAATGGCCAGAATCTATATATATATATATACGTAGGTACTTTGGGGCTTAGGCCGAAGTAGGTTGAAGACCGATATTAAAAGGGGAAATTGATTTCAGTCCAGTGGGGATGGTTTAACAGTAACTTTGCGGGGTCTTTTTAAACAAATATTTCAGAGTGCAAGTTGGCAAAAGATTAACAGGTAGCTGGTACGCGCTGGGGTTGCAAAATGAAGACAATGACAAAAATAAAACTTTACTAACAACAAAATGATATAAATATTTACATAGAAATTGGGTTTAGAGGGAATGGTCGCTAAGACGGGGTTAAAGGTCCGCACGCGATCAGGTAGGTTAATTAAGGGATTAAAGAGATCAGATTCAGTTTGGTGATTTAAAGTGGGATTTTAAACTAGGACGTTCATACAAATAATTGAGTAATTGGGTTAGCCAGATTCAAAATCAATCTGCAGGTGGCAACGGTCACGATTAACTTACGGACTCGTTGCCGCAAAAGGGCTAGTTGGGGTACGATGAATGCAATGGAGGAAGTCGGTTTACCTCTTGCTTCATACGAGGGAGCACTTGTCGCCTTCAGAGTTTGGAATCCTTGTCAGTTATTGCCGATTGGCTTTGGCAGAGTTCCCTGATGTCGAAGCTTGCCGAAATCCTTTAGCTCGAGGGCCGGAGTAGGTAGAAGTCTAACAGTGCTGCTCTCTAAACTCAGTCGTAACGTTATATAGGCACCTGGGGAGGTGGCTACAAACGCGCGAGCGAAATTAGGCAAAAGTCGGTGACTCCTTCGGGTGAAGGGGGAATCGTGATAACGTTCGTTGGAATGTCCAACGAATTTCAATCTTTGAGCGGAGAGCCAGAATGCTAGCGGAGAGGTGGCCGTGTTGTGTGTGTGTGTGGGGGGGGGGGATGATGACATCGGTTCCTAGGCAAATACACTTGAGGCGTGTGATAACGGCGTCGGCCGCCTTCTTGCGAAGGTTCAGTCATGCTTTCCCAAATCCATGCGGTGTTTTCCGGATCCACTTGGTTACAGAATGGCGCGTGGCTGCCATTTGACCTTATTCTGCTACATCCCTCCCATCCAAAAAGAAGGCACTTTCGGAGTTCGGGGAGAAAGGTGACTTCCCTTTAGACGAATGGGTGGTAACGGGGTAAGCGGAAAAGGAAAAGAAAAAAAGAACAACATGGAATTCCTGACCTATCGTCGAGCAGATGTACAAGCTAATTCTACTCGACTGCGTGTACATATGAACGCAAAAGGAAATTAATTATTGCCGACCATAAGAGCAATAAAGGGAACATAATTAAAAAAAATAATAATATTTATACACTAAGCTATACAAAGCAAAAAAAAAAGAAAAAGACAAAAAGAATGAAATGGATATTCAAAGATACATTTTGAATAAATGACAAGGATAATGGTGGTAAACATACACATCTTTTGGTTACGGACTAGGTTCTAAATACTAATTTCATTTAAACAAGGGAAGAGTGCATCATATACATATACATAGAGAAAAATAAAGACATAACAGAAATAATTGAATATAAACTAATCTCTAGCTGGCGGTTATAATAATTACAAGATGGACAAATCGATATGGAACAATTACGATTAAAATTTTGCTGGTGTAGAGCTCGCTAATAAATTTTGCTTTTTCGAACAATTGAAGGTTTTGGTCCATTATATGAATCGGTTCAGCATCGAAAACGGTCACGGAATTTAACCTACGAAAATCTACATACATGCGGTACGAGTTATCAAGTTTCCGTACCAGAACTATTGGAGAACAATAATTTGTCGTGGAGGGTCCAAGGATATGGGGGTTGAGCGGATTATTAACCTCACTGTTAAAAGTATTTCTTAGATGAATTGGAACGGGGTAAGATCTTGCACGAATGTATTTCGATATGATTCGTTTCTTCTGAAGGTGGGCCAGTTTAACCCGCTCTTTTGCCTTGGTTTACTGGCTGATGTCACAGGATTGGCAGTATTCCAAAATGTCAACTGCAGCATCAGGCCAGTAGGAATACCAGAAAATACTCTGACTAATTTTATCGTGGCTAAACTGTCCAGAAAACACGCTATCGTAGGCCATTTTAGAACCAGAAGGACATGCGAAAGGGGAACACAGAGAGCGTGAGTCTCGGGGTTGGCGCTATCCGAGCAAGCGCGATATAACAAGCCTTCTTTCACGATATAAGAAGCTGTCTTCTTACCGCGGACCGAATCATGCTAGAGGCTCCAAGATTTTTTCCACAAGGGAAGGAGATTTGAGCACCTGTTCTGTCTTCGAGCGAATTCTTCTCTCATAACGCCGCTGAAATCCGAATCTAAGGGAGGTTCAAGGGCAGCGGGCATCTGGGATTCCTTCTCTACACGGCCTCTCGTGATAACGCGCTGAGCCACAGGGTTAGACGAGACTTTAGGGCACTGTCCTACCAAAACGAAACAGAACTGGATAGGGGCTGACACGACTTCAGCCCATCCGGAAAATTGCTGACACTCGAGGTAACAGTTTACCATGGGAAAGCGGTTTGCGCGTCCCAAGTAGTCAGGGACTAACGCAAACTTTTTGTGTTCGGGAGCCACCAGGGAAAGAAACTTATTCAATACCAAGATACAGGTGCACCCGGTATCGCGGACGAGGGTGGAGACTCGGCACCCATTAACGCTTCTGTTTTCAAGTTAAGACTTCCTGAAGAATTCTTGTCAAAGAGGAACTTATCATGGTGTCCTGGGGCACTGGGAGACGAGATTGGATCTGAAGATTCTGGTCGCAATGGAGAGGAAGGGGGAGCAGCATTCACATGGTGGACTTGGTGAATGGGATTACCACGGAGTTGGGAAAATTAGGGGCAATTTTGGTGCGTGTGGCCTTTGACACCGAACGTAAAACATCTGATTGGCCTACGAGGAAAAGTTGACGCTGGGGGATTAGTTATGAGGGGCTTAACGTCCCTGGGTTTCGATGGAGGGAAACTTGTGGACTTAAAGGGGGCCGTAACTTTGACGAATTCTATGGAGTTCTTAGGAGGAAACCGCGAATTACTAAATTTATTCTTTGGGGATGAAGGGGAAAGCTTTTTATTTTCTTTCGGGTATATGTTGTGGCTCGCCGCATAAACATCTGCTTCTTCTATGTACTCTTTGAAGGAGTTGCACCGACGATTCTTCACAAAGGAGCAGATCTCTGGTGTTAGTGGTACCAGCAACTGATCCCGTAGAACAAAATCTACCAGGGACTCATAATCGTGAGGGACTTTCGATGAGTCTACCAAAATTAAAAGTACAGGAAAGAGTATACCCAAAATGACGGAAGGTCATATTTGATTGGATGAGGGCGTGGCGAAATTTGGTGCGGTAGAAGTCAGGCGTTATATTGTACGCCACGAGAAGTTCAGATTTGAGGATAGAGTAATCCATCGTAACTTCAGAGCGGAGCGATACGACTAGGTCTAAGGAACGGCGAGCTTACTAGAGGAAGAAGCACAGCTACACCGTCCGTCTCTATGTCGCAATGATTAACTTCAAAAATCTTCTCGAAGTGAAAGAGAAAAGATCGGAAGTCCTCTCCTTCTTTGAACGTGGGGAGTTTAACGGAGGCTGATTGAGGGGTTCCTCCTCGGGAATTTACTAAAAGGGTTTCGAGCAGATCACGATTCGATTTTTTAGTTTATATTGGTGAATTCTCTGGCGTTCTTCGCTCTCTCTTATTTCTTTTTGTGCAGCTAATTCTCTAATATCTTTTTGTTTAGCTTTCTCTTTTCTCTTTTCTTCCTGTACATAAGTGAAAAGGTCTTTGGCACTGAAACCGTGGGATTCTCCTTGGAGTTTAAATCTCTCGAACGAGGATATTTTTTCCGAAAGAAAGGGTTTTTAATGGGCCGTCAGCACGGAACGGAGAAGGCTTAGCTCACAAATTACTGATACACGGAGGAATATGCTTGTTTAAAAGCGGAAGCTTTTCTATCCAAATACTAACACTAATATAATATACGATTAAATAAATAAAAAAAAGTAAAATAATTGAGTCTTCGTGAGATGAGAATGGCTCAGTCTCTACTAATCCGTGAGGGATTTAAGTGACCGTGAGAGAAATTCTGTCGCTTAACAAAACTTTCTTATTAAAGGTTGTCGGTCGAAACACACATAAAAACAGTAAACGATCAATAAATATGGCAGGGTTGTTTCCTGTTTCGTTTTGCCTTTGCAACTCAAACGGTACTCAGCTTTGAAAATTACAATAGAGTTAAAGGGTTGCCTTCAAAAAATATCTCGAAAAACCTTTTAAAGACCCTGACACAACTGATCACCAGATTTTAAAATATGTAGAGTAAAGTAAGAATAAGTATATTTCATGGAATGGCCAGACTCTATATTTATATATACGTAGGTACTTTGAGGCTTGGGCTGAAGTAGGTTGAAGACCAAGAGTGAAAGGGGAAATTTTTATGAGTCCAGTGGGTATGGTTTATTAAT
Source organism: Ceratothoa steindachneri (assembly GCA_963969495.1). Taxonomy (NCBI): domain Eukaryota; kingdom Metazoa; phylum Arthropoda; class Malacostraca; order Isopoda; family Cymothoidae; genus Ceratothoa; species Ceratothoa steindachneri. The sequence goes on from OZ018321.1 coordinate 223,891,619, forward strand.
AACTTTGCGGGGTCCTTTTAAACAAATATTTCAGAGTGAAAGTTGACAAAAGATTAACAGGTAGCTGGTACGCGCTGGGGTTGCAAAAGAAATACAATGACAAAAATATAACTTTACTAACAACAAAATGATATTTATATTAACTGAGAATTTGGGTATTAAAGGAATGGTTGCTAATACGGGGTTAAAGGTCCGCACGCGATCAGGTAGGTTAATTATGGGATTAAAAGATGCTAGATTCAGTTTGGTGATTTTAAACTAGTGCGTTCACACAAATAATAGAGTAATTGGGTAAGCCAGATTCAAAATCAATCTGCATGTGGCAACGGTCACGATTAACTTACGGACTCTTTGCCGCAAAGGGGCTAGTTGGGGTACGATGAATGCGATGGAAGAAGTCGGTTTACCTCTTGCTTCAGACGAGGGAGAACTTGTCGCCTTTGAAGTTGGGTATCCTTGTCAGTCATTGCTGATTGGCTATGGCAGATTTCACTAATGTCGAAGCTTGCCGATTGACTAAGTCAGAGCTCACGGATCGATTTAGCCTTCAACTTGAATCGAAATCGCCGCCTGGGGGAGGGGGAGAGCGTCCATTAGTTATTTGTTGGAGTTAGTGCTCCTCTCTAAACTCAGTCGAAGCGTTATATAGGTGCCTGGTAAGGCGGCTCCAAATGCACGCGCGAAATTGAGGAAAAGTCGGCGACTCCTTCAGGTGAATGGGGAATCGTGATAACGTTGGCTGGAATATCCAACGGATTTCAATCTTCGGGCGAAAGGCCAGCATGCTAGCGGAGAGGTGGCCGTGTGGGGAGGATGGGGGGATGATATCGGTTCCTAGGCAAATACACCTGAGGCTTGTGATAACGGCGTCGGCCGCCTCCTTGCCAAGGTTCAGTCATGCTTTCCCAGCTCCATGCGGTGATCTCCGTATCCAGGTGTGTACAGAAGGGCACGTGGCCAACATTTGACCTCATTCTGCTACATTCTCTACTTTATTTATATTGGGCATTTAAAAGGTGGTAAGTATAAGATTGTAAGGTTTATTTTAACTTTTGTGTAATTGAATATTGTATCCTGAAAGAATAACAACGAATGATATTTGCATTGCTATATAACCTTGGGCTTTGCTTAATTTAAACAAATTGAATCACCCCTTACAGAAAACAATTTTATTAATTCGTCCAGGCAAGCATGACTAAATGATTGGCAGCCACATATTTTACAGCGTGCCTCAATTAAATATGTGCAATTTTTAAATACATATCTAAATTAGTCTATCCGTGAGCATGCTGATAATAGGTCTTCATGTATTTTTAAACATTGAAGTCGCAGAATTGTTCAGGCAAACTTTAATTTTTCCAATGGCAATGTTTGTGCTCTAATTGCAAATCTCAGGCACGATTATTTGTTCAAAAAAACAGAACAAGCAAAACTTTGAAATTTTTTTAGCCGTTTACGTGATGATTCCAAATCTGCAAAAAATTGCAATCTAGCTATGAGGGGCGGTCAATAAGTTTTGCAATTCGGATATAAGATAACGAGATATGAGGAAAAGTGTTTTATTATTTTTCAATATAACTACCGTCGACTTCAATGCACTGGCGCCTCTTGTCCCTGAGGCTTCGAATTCTCGACAACCAGAAATCTCCCGACTGCTGTACAATCCACTCCTGGACGGCGAGCTGGACATCTTCATCGTCCCGAAACCGGCGTTCACCCAGTAGAGCTTCAAGGTGGCGGAATAAAAAGTAGTCACTAGGGGCCAGATCTGGACTGTTGGGAATATGGTTGAGCTCCTCGAATCCGCCCTCACGCAAAGCAGCTTGTGCAACTCTGGCCTTGTGGACTTTAACGATGTTGAAGTCAATCATGGGGCGTGAGATTTCCTAGGAAGCCAACAGGCAGAGACCTTGGTCATTGCCAAATTGTCGTGGATGATTTTGATAACACTTCCATGTGATATTCCAAGTTCTCGCTCGCTTAATTCGAACTTCACCCGTCAATTTTTGAGGATCAACCTCTACACACGGGTCACATTGTCCTCGTTGGTCACGTCTGACGGCCGACCTGGACGGGGATCATCTTCAAGGGACTCACGACCATGGCGAAACTCCCTACTCCAGCGAACAATGGTTGCATAGGAAGGGTTGGTGTCGGTTCACACTGCAACCATGCGTTCATGGATCTCTTTTGCATTCTTGCCTTCCTTGGTAAAAAAATTTGATCATTACGCGGTGCTCAACCTTCTCCATTGTTGAAAAATTTGTGACTGACGATCTGCGATCAGCTATCGCTTCTTAAATATACGAGGCTGCAGGTCCTGACTTATCATAACTTGTCCTAACACCTCCACAAACAGCCATCTTCCTTCCTCTGTTTTGCCATACCAATTCGTAAAACCTATTGCGTCCCCTCTTTTAATTATTTTTGAGTTATGGAGAGGCAAATAGTTTTTGTGCGGACAAGACGTTATCACATATATATATATATATATATATATATATATATATATATATATATATATATATATATATATATATATACGGTAGCAGGATAGTCCTTGGCATGATGAGTTTCTCAGAAGTAATAAAAGTGTCTTTATTATTTTAGATATATTTGTTAAATTTGGGATATTTAATATTCATAACATATTCTCTTATTCTCACTAGATGAAATTAATGGCCTCCTCGATGGAAACCGGCAGTGACCTCAGAACTGACCCCTGGCCTTTGTTATTATTTCCCGTTTAAGGCTGTTGAAAGTACTAGTAATCTTGGTCCTCAGGTCATATTTCGTGTTGCAGCTGGATTTGTTATTCTCTCTTTCTACTTGGTTCCAAATATAGAAGTAGTAAGACAGGCTTGGGGCTTTCGGCCAGTGTGGCAGCCTGATTGTCACTGTAAACTTCATTTGCAAAAATTTGATCACGTCCTTTGGCGCAAGAGCGTGCCACCTGTTATTATGGGAGTTGATATTTGGAGCTTGGCAAAAATTCTTCTCGTCGTAGAAGAACCCAAAGCGTGTCTGGCTGCCTCGGATGTTTCACAATCATGATCAGCTTATTGGTGTACTTGAATCATTTTTCCTACATTGCCTTAGAAATAAATTTTCTCTTTCTTATCTCGTAGGAAATGTAGCGAATGCCATTAAAGACCACTGGCATGATGAGCTTTTGATCCCTATAGTTCTTCCTTGCAATGATAGGAGTCGACGTTCTGGGGTCATTGTTACATAGATACGATGAGCCAGCAATGACTACTTAGTCCACTCAAAGGTCATCTCATACTATACTAATATGCTACTAGTCCTCATTTGGACATTGTCGCCACGATGCTCACTCACGTGACATTCAATCCACAACAGGGCTTCGTATATAAATAATATATTTATTCGTAAAATAACTGTCAACTTTGTTTTTAAAGCTATTCTTAGTACTAGCAATTACTACCTCCGCGGGGAGTGCGTTACATTTATCGATAATTTTAAAGGTGAACCTTTTTTAGCTATGTTTGTTTAAAACATCTGTGCATTGCAAATCAATTCCCCGTGGTCGCTGCTATCTCGAATGCAGATAGTTCACTAGTTGGGCCGAAGTTATATCAGCGCCTATTAAGTTTTTTTGCCGTGTTAATCAGACAGAGCCCGCAGCTCTCCCCTAACCCCGTCGCACAGCCCATCATCACGAGGGCCCAAGCGCCAAGGGACACTGCTCCCCCCCGTGTTATTAAAACCCCCTAATGCCCTAGAGTTTGCAGTCCTTCAAAACGGGACTTGTGCAAGCGCTCAAAAGGAATGCCTCACAACCCAGTGCTTGTTGGTAAAAGCGGAAGTAACGAACGTGGATTTGCCCGTGGTCAAAGGGAAGTCGTCTACCTCATTAGCGACTGAAACCTTAATCACTCCAGTTCGGCTGAGGATAAAACCCCATTCGCTCGTTGTATATCCCCCGTTTCCATGTTCTCAAGTCCTGCGACTCGCACACGAAGGATTAATAGCTGGTCATTACAGTCACAATAAAATGGCTGAGAGTATCTTTCGTTATTTATTCTAGTCCGGTGCTGCCAAAGAAATGACAGAGTTTTGCAGATCGTCTGACATTTGTCAGAAGACTACAGCAAAAGGACGAATAACACCCTGTTCCCATCCAGAAGACCACAATTGTCTCGGCCCCTTTTTTTTATACTGGCTATAGATTAAATTGGCCTAATTCACCCCCCGTCTAACGAAAGACAGTTGTACGTCCTCACTCTTGTTGAATTTACAACGAGATTCCTTAAGAAAATAGATATCGTGACCTGTGAGGAGACCACAATTTCTATATTTCTCCACGTCGGTATCCCTAAGGAGATCTTATCCGACAGAGATAGACAGTTCAGCTCTGAGCTAATGGAACACGTCTGGAAGCTCCTTAAAATCAAGCTCTTGTTCACCTCCCTTTTCACCACGCTGCTAACGGCTTCTGTGAAAGGTTTAATAGCACACTGAAGACCATTCTGAAAAGGTTATGACATGCTCAGCCCCAAGAATGAAATCGATACCTGCCGGTTTCCCTGTTCGCCTGCAGAGAAAGCCCCCACAGAACTTTGTGATTTGCCCCCTTCGAGCTATTGTATTGCCAAAATGTACGCGGACCAATGAATGAACTTTTTTATAATCCCCGCCTGGATGAGGAGATCAAGTATTCTTACGTGCTAGATCTTAGGAACGGCTTGGAAGAATGCATTGATATAGCGTACAAAAATTCGCAGCTACAAGTAGAAAAATATAGGACCTATTTTGATGTTAGGTCTAAAGAAAGACGATTAAAGACGGTGAACAGGTGCTGCTCCTCCTACCCATGGAGACAAGCAAGCTCTTGTCCAATTAGGAAGGCCTTTTCCCATTCCTAGAAGCCCGTGGTCCCGTAGATTACGTAATATAGACCCCATCAGGAAACAAATTATTTCATGTAAATTTGCTCAAGCGCTATCACCGCTGCGCCTGCATTAATATTATAATTGCACTTGACGAAGAGGCAGTAATGAAAGCATCTTATCCCCCTGAGATTCTTAATTTAGTCCAAACCGTATGTGTCGAAGCATACGAAAACTACGCTCTCTCTTGCTCTAGTTGGAACCCCCATAGAAGACGCACGTGGCTCGTTTGTTAACTGAATTGATCGATGTAATTTCTGAGAAGCCTGGTTGCTCTTTGTAATTTGAGAATCATATAGCCCTAACCATCGAGGAGCCTAATAGATCTAAGTCCTACCCTGTACCCGTTCACTTTCGCCCTACTTTTAACGCCAAAGTGGAAAACTTGCTCAAGTTAGAAATAACTGAAACTTTCCCTTCGAATTATTGCTCTCCCATTGTTATGGTCAGAAAGCCGGGACAGTCTTTTCGCATGTGCGTAGACTTTAGAAAGCTAAACGCCGTAACTGTTTTCGATGCTGAGCCTATCCCTTTGATAGAACAGAACCTACATCTATTTTAAGAGCTGTGTAACGCCTACTATCAAATCGCCCTTAAGGCTAGGACCCGGAAATACACCGTATTTCCCACAGAAAAAGGCCTTATGCAGTTTAAGCGCCTACCTTTTGGTTTAATTACTGACTGAAGTAAATATAATCAAATGATGCGAAAGATACTGGATGGGCTGAGTACCATTTTCTTGTTATTCGATAACGTTTACGTTGCCACCCATCCATGGGACCAGCATCTTATCTCCATCGAATTACTCCTCAATGCGCTTCGTGATCACGGCGTCACTATAGGCCCTAGCAAGTCCCATTTCGCTTATAGCACTATTAAATAGATCGGTTTTCACATTAGTGAAGATCAAATGGCCCCTCAGAAAGAAAAGGTAAAGACCATCGCCAACATGCCCCTCCCACGTACTGAAAAGCAATTATGTTTTTTTCTCGGGTAGACATCCTTTTACCGACGTTTTCTCTTGAATTTCGCTGCGTTAGCGTCCCCCTTAGCTCCCTACTAAAGAAACGTTCCCAGGACCCCCTCGATTGGAACCTCAAAGCGACCACCTACTTCCATCAGCTGAAGAAAAGACTAACATCAGCTTCCATACTGAGACTCCCGAACACGAACAAACCTTTCGGGATACGAACGGATGCTTGTAATGAAGGCATCGGTTTCTTCTTGCTCCAGTATGAAGAAGACGTCAACAGTTACCTCATTGATTGCACTAGTTGGAAGCTCTCGTCACGCAAAAGGAAATATGCGTTCATAGAACTTGAAGCTCTAGCGATCCTATAGAGTGTACAGAAATTCCAAATATATTTGTTAGGTAAGTAGTTCGTGATCGAAAGCGATCATCGCCCATTAGGTTACTTAAAGAATTGTAAAAGCCAGAACGGAAGGCTTATGCGTTGGAGTTTACTTTTCGGGGAATACCAGTTCCAAATAAGGTACATTAAAGGGACAGAAAACTGTGTTGCAGACTAGGTAGGAATCCGGTAGAGGATCCTCCCCCTGCAAAGTAAAATGTGTTAAGCATTGTACTCCCGTGCACATAATCGACTCTGCGTACTCGTTTTGTTTTTATAATTCTAAAACTCCATGTGTATGTTTATGTTCCTTGGTTGTCATGTAAAATTCGGTTTTCTTTTATACATATTTGTCTTTTGCGTGTGTTCTGTTTCGTTTTTTATTTTGTTTTTGTATGGTATTTTTTCTTAATTTTCATTGATATATGGTTCCATTACCCTTTTATGAATGAATCCTGTTGATTTTTTTCTTGTAACTCGCATTTATTTACTTTGTCTGTTTTTTTGCGCTGTTTAGCGACCATACCCTTTTTAAATATAACCTACGCCAGGGATTAAACGGAAGCAATTCATTCACTTAGTGACGGCTGTGTCGACCTAAATATAAATGACCACTCTTATTGGGCACATGTAGACTCAGGTCAAAATTTTCCCATACCCGACTCCTCTCATGTTTGGTGATGCCCTTTTCCCTCCTCGTTGCATCAGGAAAACGTCATCTTCGGAAAGGGAGGCGTGTGAGGAATGCCCTTAAATGACCACGGTGAGAGGTAGCCGCCTCGGAAATACCCCTCTATTCTTTCAAGACCATGTGCGCCAGCGTGAGGATTTTAGAAAGTTCGAGAAAGAATCGGTCCCTCGCTTAATCACCCTTCGAAGTTGTGTTTGCTTTTGGATGCTACACGTACCTCTCCCCCATTTCTCCTGTGCAGCCACATTAACCCTACCCCCATAACGCGAGGCAAGCTTCATCGTCTGGAACGACGTGTTATTATGAAATGTGTTTGCTTAGACTGGCACAAAGAATACCCTAATGACCGTAAGGCCTTGAGGCGTCTATCGAATCAGCTCCACGGGTATTTAACTCGAAGCTTACCATCTCTCGAGGAGATTGAAAGCCCGCCATCCACTCCGATCAGACTGCCTTTTGTTTCTCGTGAACCCCTGTAACACGTCGTTGTACTTCCTCGAAGATCTTGCCAACAGATCTACCTTCGTTAAGCTTTGGCCCCTGTTCAGGGAAAAGCTATCGAGCCCCATTCTTTCCGGAGAGTTGTGCGGCCATCTCATCTTTCCACCCCTTCAAGATTCCCGTTCTTCCGAGATTGAGACTCCCTGCTGATCTGCAGAATCGTCTCGAATTGAGATTACGTCTCTCTAGAGCAGAGAAAATCTCATTCTTCATCACGTAGTAATCCAACCCCATCTTCGAGTCATCCACGTTAGGACTCCCTGAAGTATCTTCTTGAAGACCTGCGCCGTTTTCTCCCCCTCCCTCCACCTCCAATTCGCCCACGCTTGAAGGTAAAGCGATCGTGTATGGTCATCCCCAGATTACCTCATTAATCTTCACTTAATTTATTTAAGTACAATAATTAATTTGTTCACCCCTTATATATATATATATATATATATATATATATATATATATATATATATATATATGAAATATCCCCTTTTATTATATATATTAACATTATATTTTGCGGTATTGTCTTTATATATCCTTTGACCTGCAACTTAGCAAGCGTAAATCTCACTCTTCATTAATCGCCGCAGACATATCTGAAGCGGCATTTGGTCAGCTGTCTTCCCGTGCTTGTGTACGACTCGTAGCGCTGAGCTAGTCTAAACAGGCATACCTTGACAGTCGTACTTAAAGAAAATTTCATAATTCAGGTTTTCAAATTTATTTGGAATTTTGAATACTTCGATAGGTCACCTAGCAATCGCCTAGTTCGAGAGTCAGTAGGTTTAATATATTTAATCTTTCGATATACAACTCATTTCTAATCAAGGGAATTAATTTAGTTTCCCGTCGTTGAATTCTTTCCATTTTATTAATATTAAAATCTGATCTGTATAAGTAGACCACAATTGTATCGCGTATTCTTGGTGTGGAATACCTAAAGACGTATCATTATATCTTTGTGTTTGTAGTGATAATTTATCGAAATAAATCCAAGCATTCGGTTCGACTTTTTACCTCCTTCGTTACATTGTATGTTAACTTGAGATGCTTTAAAATCAACAACCCTAAATCTTTTTTTTCGTCCATGGAGATAAGATTTTTACCACCCATCTCCTCGTTAAAACTTGAATTATTTCGACCTAAGTGCAAAGCTCTACACTTTTCTAAATTGAATTTCATGTTCCATTTATTAGACCATTCGAAGATTTTATCTAGATGCCGCTTAATTAATTTGCTCTCATTCTCCTTCAAAATTTTACTCCCAATTTGTGTAACGTCCGCAAATTTAAATAATCTACCAAGTAGGCCATTGTTCATATATTTTACATATATAAAGAACAACAATGGTCCCAAAACAGACCTCTGGGGTCACGCCAGTAGTTACATTTTTGCACTCGGGAAAATTTACCATATAAAACTACTCTCTGCTTACGATTACTTACCAACGACTCTATCCATTCTAAGAGCTTTCCCCTAATTCCATGAACAAAATATTTAGTTAGTAATGGACTATGAGGAAAGATGTCGAATGCCTTAGTGAAGTCTAAGTAAACTATGTCCACAGAACTGCTTTCGTCATAACTCATATTCATGCTGTCATAAAATTTTAAAAGATTTGTTAAACTTGAATGTTTCTATCTGTTAAAGAACAACAACAATTTACCGAAGACCACGTGCTATGGTATCACGCCACGGACGACGTCATTTCCTATTCAAACATTCTCGAATTTTGAACTGCTAAGCACATGTGGAAATATTCCCCAATCCTGCAAACTCGTCCCAAGCCCCACCCCCCCGGGGCAAGGAGAGGAAGAGCCGTTGTTTCTAGCACCTCGCAGCTAAATGATGAATCAACTCCGCCTCCGGAAAAGGATATCTGGAGCTTGTGACTCTTTTCTCCAAATTCCCCCTTCCCCTTCAGAATCGGCTATACAAATATTTGGTTTTGACTGGAGATCGGAGCGTCCCGCACGCACTCCAAGGTCTTCATTATCGTCTTGTCGAAGTCCCGTGAGCGTTAATCCGACAAGCACGAGTTTCTCCGTTGTGATGCTACCCCAGTCAATTAGTATCTTTTGTGAACGGCAAGCTTTTGAATTTGCGTGACATTATCCCTTCGTTTAATCGAACCGAAGAAAATCTCCATCGATTATCTTTGAGGAAAATAAGATTCCTCTTTCCGTGGAATTACGAGAACTCCTACATTCCCCGTCAAACGTCATCTTTGAAGTTTGGCTATCTTCATCCAAAGGTTGTTTCGGATCGTTGCCCACCTGCCTCATTCTGATCGTGACCCACTTGCCTCATCGGATCGTGCTCCCACTCACCTCATTCCAAGAAAAACCTTCCTCGAATTCATCAACCCGTAAGACTAAAACCCCCTCCATTATTAGTATAGTCAAGTTCCCCCTTTTGATCTGAGACTAGTTACGTTAATCACTTAATTCAATTTTAGAATCCCTTCTCATAATAATTATCAAGAGACTATTTCAATTTAAATAATTCCCCTTTGTCTATAATTATTCTGATTTTGATCTGTGTAAATAAAATTATATTTTTCTTGTTTCATATTTAACTAACCTTGGACGATACTCTTGGCCTATTCAAGTAAATCTCGCCGACCAATTATGCACTGTGTCTGATTATTAAGTATTTGAAACCCCACGCCTCAAGTGCGTACTCCTTGTCGGTCGTTAATCCCTGCGAACATTCCTTCAACGGTTCGAGTTGCTGTAGGTGATTAAGTAACCCCCTCCCTCTAAATAATATAGAAGTGGTGTATGGTATAGAATGGTTGCACCACGACATATATTATATATATATATATATATATATATATATATATATATATATATATATATATATATATATATATATATATATATATATATATATATATATATATATATATATATATATATATATATATATATATATATATATATATATATATATATATATATATATATATATATATATATATATATATATATATATATATATATAAATATATATATATATATATATATATATAAATATATATTTATATATATATATATATATATATATATATATATATTTATTAATTCTATATTATAAAATTAGTGACAAGTGTGTGGGGTCGATTACATAGTAAATCAGTTTATTTGATTTACATTCCCTTTAAGTTTTAGTAGTTCCCTCTCATTATTGAAGTTTCTTTATTTTTCTATTTCTGGCTGAAGTGCATTCAAGTTATGTCTACATCAGTGGAGCTTTAGGCTATTAACTATCTAAAATTTAGATTATTAGTTCGACCTGTTCTGTGTGCTTGTGTATTCCATTTACCAGAATATTTGAGTTAGTCCTCAGTCAGATTAGAAAAATTAACCCGTCCTAACCGTGTATGAAGAGTTTTAGTGTTTTTTAAGTATGATAATGTTTGACCATTTACTTTGGGAAAAAGTTAAGCTTCACCTATATTGCAGAGTAATTTGGTAACGTCTTAATCCCGTTCGAGTATTACGGTCCCCCCAAAAGGCCAACAAGATGTCTTCTTCGTTTTACTATTTCAAGAGGCAAGAAGGGTCGTTGGGCCTGTTGGGCCGAAAATTATTAACGTATATTCAGGAAGAAAAGAGAAGTGAAAGAGAAGAGAGAAGAGCGAGGGAACAAGAACTAAGAGAAGCTAAAGAGAGAAGAGCAATAGAACTAAGAGCGACTAAAGAGAGAAACTAACAACGAGAAATGGAAGAACGTGAGAGAATAAGGCAGCATGAACTGGAATTATGCATTAATCAATTTGAATTAATGCCAATTAATTCTCGGACCGAAACTACACAGTCCCTATAGGGCAAGATTACCCGTCTTTAAAGAAGAAAATTTTGGATCATATCTTTCTCATTTCAAGAAGGTTTTTGAAATCAATAATTGGGACATCGAGGTAGATGGTGTCGCTAAATTGTTCACACTCCTAAACTATCAGTTGAGAGACATATTCATTTCGCTTCCATCAGAGTCCACTGTGGACTACTCTTCCATCAAGTCTGAACTCTAAGCTGTCGTAAATATGACCCCAGACTTCTATCGTGCCCGTTTCCGTCACGAAAAGTTCCACCCCGTCAGACCTTTCGCCATTTTGGGTATAGCCTCCAGAAACACCTACAATTTCGGTTAGATCCATGTAAAGTCCCCCAAGAGTACGAGTCCCTTCTGGAGTTCGTCCTAAGTAGTTTCCTTGACCCCGGAAATCCGTGCCTTCGTGAAGAACAAGCGCTTCTCTACGTCCATGGACTGCCTAGAAAAGGCTGATATTTATGCAAGTAGCCATAACTTGTATCCCAAGGTCAATAAGAAGCTTCCCCCGTATCATCCCAAGTTTAAGATTAATAAATCCAAGAAATACCCCTAATATTCGTAATGTAACAAGGCTTCTTGTAACCCAGGAACCTCTCCTTCTGAACCAAGATACATTAATCCCATAATTACCACTCACCCCGGGTCGTTATCCCCCAGAAGGTAGATAATCTGTTTCACGTGCGAAATAGGTCATGTACGCACGAACTGTCTTCAAAGTTGTCAATTTAGAAGCGTATCCCCCTATCAGGTGCACCAAGTTAGTGCCACTCCCACTCCTCTGACGTCTCTTCAAGATGCGAATGCGTCTCTCTCTTCGACCAATAACTTTAGTCATTAAGTAAATTTTCTCTTTAATTAGAGCTTCTCCGGTGGTTTGAAATTTTAAAATGGAACCGTGAACGGATACTGTGTGTCCACCATTTTAAGTGATACTGCGGGCACATGCATCGTAGTATCCGAGAATTTACTTCCCTCAGTCGGTCCTGACCACCAAACGTTCGCTGTGGACCATGATTACCTCGGCCAAGCGAATCGTTTCCCTATTGTAAACTACCACATCGAATGTGAGTATTAAACTGGTTGGGTCGAAGTGGTAACAGCCCCAATCCAATTTTTGTTTGTACTGATTGGTCAGAGCTCCCAAGTTACAAGTAACCAGGTAGCACAACCCATGGTAACCAGTACCTAGGCTGCTAAAGCTTCCATGGAAACCATTCCTTTAGAAAGCCTCGTTGATCCGGAGATGGATACCCTACGGAACGAGGATTTTGCTCTCGTTGAGAAGGGGTGCGCAACTCTTCTCCCCATTTGGGATAGAGCCAGGACTCAGGATCAAGAGTCTTCCCGTGGTAAACAAAGCATCTTATACCTTGTCAAGGATGAGCTGTTACATCATGAATGCTCCGACGGAACCGAACCTGAAACACACACCTTTGTGTGTTCCCCGCTCTCACGTGCCTAAGTCCTCCAGATTTCTTACAATAGTTTATTCTCCAGTCACTTTAGTCATAATAAAACATCTCAGAGGGTTTTTAGATATTTTTACTGGCCAAGTGCGGCCAGAGAAATTCCAGAGTACTTAAAATCATGCGATGCCTAACAAAATACATTTGTAAAAGGGCGAGTCAAGTTAGCGACCCTTAAGAAAAGCGCGATCATCTCAAAACATTTTTCTCGTGTGGCCATTAATCTTATTGGCTCCATTCATCCACCGTCTAGTGAAGGACAGAGTTAGGCCCTTACTTTAGTAGACTGCGCTACCCGTTTTCCTGAGGCAGATCCCCTTAAGCGCATTGATAGGGTTTCGTGCGCCGAAGCTCTCATTTCCATTTTCTCGGGTAATAATTCCTAAAGAGGTATTATCGGATCGAGGATGACAATTTACCTGCAAGCTTATGGAGAATATCGGCAAGCTTCTCATGGTAAATCCTCTGTTTACCACCTCATACCACCCAGCCGCAAATGACGTTTGCTAAAAGCTAAGTGGCACATTGAATGCAATCCTCAGAAAACTGTGTTTACATCAGCCTCGAGAAGGCCACCGCGTTTTACCCGTGGCACTGTTTTCGTGTCTTGAAATCCACCATAGGACCCTAGGATTCGCCGACTTCGAACTGCTGTATGGCTGTAATGTTTTAGCCCCCCTTGCCCTTTTAAAGGAACTTTTCACCAATCCCCGTCTGGATAACAAAATCCAATCCTCCTATTCGTATCTCCTAGACTTCCGAAAGCGCCTCGAGATATGTGCCGACATCGAGTACTAAAATGCTGAGGTAAATTTGGAGAAGTATCGAACTTATTTCGATTTAAAGGCGAGGGAAGGAAAATTTAAGCCTGGCGAGGAGGTGTTGTGGCTACTTCTCACGGAAAGTAACAAACTGCTGAGCCAGTAGGCGGGCCCCTTTTCCGTTCTAAAGGAAAAAGGACCAGTGGATGCCCTGATTCGAACCCTCTCAAGCGATAAGGTTTTCTACACCAATAAGTTAAAAAAATATCACCACCGTGCGTGTATCAACAATATTGTGGCCCTCGATAACGAGTTCGCTTTGAAAGCGGTGTATCCTGCTCACCCTCTCAATGTCGTACAAGTAGTATGCATTGAATAAGATGTGATTACACTATCCCAACTTTACCTGGACTCCCGGAATCATCACCCCCCGTGCTGCATGTCTCCCCCAGGCTAGTGGCTCTTCAAAAGAGTCGCCTGCAGCAGTTGCAAAATGGATTCGAAGATGTCATCTCCAAGACCCAAGGTTGCTCCAATCAATTTGAGCATAACATCGCCCCTACTACTCAAGAGCCTTTTCACTCGAAAAATCTGATGGTTTCCCAGGAGGAAAAAAGGTCAGAGCCATTGTCGAGATACCCTTCCACGTACTAAGAAGCAGCTAAGGTCATTCATTGGATCGGCCTCCGTTTACCGTAGTTTAACTCTAAATTCGCGTCTATTACCGCCCCTTTAAGTGCCCTCCTTCCGAAGAGATCCCCAGATCCGTTTTCATAGAATTCCGGAACTACTGCCAGATTCCAGATGCTCAAGGACAAGATAACGTTCGCCCACATTTTGAAGCTCCCTAATCGCTCTAAACCCTTCGGCATCCGGAAGGATGCGAGTGAGGAAGGAATTGGATGCGTGCTGCTCCAATATTCCGACGATGGTGGAAGCCACTCGTTTACTTAAGCAAGCCGAACGCTACTGCCCCGTGAACGTAATTATTCGGTAATAAAACGGGAAGCTTTAGCTAGATTATTGAGTATTACCAAGTTTAACATGTATTTAATAGGGAGAGAGTTTATTGACCAGACTGACCATCGCCCTTTGTCGTACCTCTGAAATACTAACAGCAACAACGGACGCATAATGCGATGACTTTTGATACTCCAACAATATTAGTTCAAAGTTTGATTTATACGTGGTACCGAAAATTGTATAGCTGATAATCTTAGCCGGAATCCATTAGCCGACAATGCTGGCTAATCCAGAAATTTTAGGTCGCCTGTAAACCCGTCAGCTAATCATGTATATATTAATTTTCTTTTCTTTTTCAACTCTGTACATATATCTATGGTCCTTGTAGACACTTATTTAATATAGTGTTATTTGTGTGTTTTTTGTGTATGTTGTTGTTCGACTACCATTTTAGACAAAGTTCTAATTTTTTCCTTAATTTAAATGAAATTTTTTTTTTGTCTACCCATTTACATTAATTTTTGCTCATATCAATATCATAGCTTTTTAGTACACCTGTCGAATACAGGTCAGGTCTTCCTTGTTTATCATGCTGATAACTTAATAATAACTCCTTCTATCCAAATTTGCGATGTCCCTTGTTCTTGGCTTTCTCTCAGAAAAGTTCCATCGTATGGAAAAGAGGGTGGGAAAAGAACAACCTCTACCCCCCTTCCAATTTTTCGGAGACCACATGCTATGGTATCACGCTATGGACGCCATCATTTCCTGTTCGAACTTTCTCGAATTTTCGACTCCTGAGCACATTAGGGAAATATTCCCCAATCCTGCTAACTCGTCCCAAGCCTCCTCCCTCCGCCGCCTCCGGTGATGAGGCGGGGAAGAAACGCTGTTTCTTTCCCCTCGCTGCTAAATAATAAATCAACTCCGCCTCAGGATTACGGTGTCTTAAGATTGCGAACTCCTTTCTCCAAACTCCCCCTTTCCCTTCAGAATCGGGCATATAAATACTCACGTTATTCTGTAGTTCGACGAGTCCAGCCCGCAACTCAAGGCAGTCTTTATTGTTTCTTCCTTTGAGCGTTCTTCAGACAGCAAGCCTTCTTCAGCCGTGATTCTACCCTAGTCAATTGGTAGCTTCTGTGAACGGCAAGCCTTTTAATATTCCATAATCCTGCGAAATCGTCCCAAGCCTCCCCCCCCCCCTCCTCCTTCGCCTGGGGGACGAGGCAAGAAAGAGCTGATGTGTTTACCCCCTTGCTTTTAAATGATGAATTGACTCCGCTTCCGGATTAAGATGTCTGGAGCTTGTGACTCCTTTCTCCAAATTCCCCCTTTCCCTTCAGAATCGCCTATACAAATACTCGGTTTTGACTTGAGATCGGAGACTCCCGCACGCACCTGAAGGCCGTGAGCATTGCTTCATCGAAGTCCCATGAGCGTTCATCCGACAAACACGACTTTCTCCGCTGTGATGCTACCCCAGTCAATTGGTAGCTTTTGTGAACGGCAAGCCTTTGAAGTTGCTTGACAGTCTTGCTTGGTTTAATCGAACAGAAGAAAATCTCCATCGATTACATTTGAAAAAAGAAGATTCCTCTCTCCGTGGAATTACGAGAATTCCCACATTCTCTGTCAAACGTCATCTTTGAAGTTTGGCTATCTTCATCGAAAAGTTGTTTCGGATCATGCCCCACTTGCCTCATTTGGATCTTGATCTGAGACTAGTTACGTAAATCACTTAAATCCATTTGAAGGAATAATTCCCCTTTGCCTACTATTATTCTTATTTTGATCTGTGTAAATAAAATTATATTTTTCTTGTTTCATCTTTAACTAACCTTGAACGATACTCTCGGCCTATCCAAGTAAATCTCGCCAACCATTTATTCACTCTGTCTGATTATTAAGGATTTGAAAGAGTGATAATAAGGTTTCTTAATCCCTTAGAGAAGTCTCCTGGAGTTCCTCAACCCTCTTGAAATTTTCTTTTTGGGGGAAGTGGATAGTTGCCTTGTCGTATCTGTAACCCTCCTGAAGAGGGTTGAGGAACTCCAGGAGACTTCTCTAGAGGATTAAGAAACCCTATTATTATATATATATTGATAAATGAACAATAACGTTCTAGTCAAAACAATGATGACAAAAGACATAAGATCTAGTAAGAATACAATTCCATCACCAAGTAATAATACTCTAAACTGTGAACGCAACCATCCTGCAGTTACGTGCCACCTGATTTAAGTTCAGCATCTTCAACAGAATGCTCTGACTATGAAAATGAATTAAGTGCCTTAAAATGAAAAGGACAACAGCAAAACTCTCCTCTTTCACATGTAGCTGAATTATTCGACAGAACAGGCATTATTTCCAATTGCTAGTGCAACTTTGAAAGATTTTTTAATAATAAGTAAAAGTGACTCAAGTCAAGTCATCGCAAGAGCAAAATACGGCGCGACCGAAGCAAAATCAGAAAGAAAATTAATGCTAAATCTTTGACGGAAGGAAGGATAAAACTTTGTCTCAGTCATTAAAAGGAAGCAAAAATTACAGGATAGTGACGTGAAGCTGTAGCAATATTGATTAAGCAAGTGTCTAAAGCAGAAAGGAAAGTAAGTGACTAAGCTAAAAGAGATAAATACATTAATGTTACACTTGAATCATGGCGAAAGATGCGTCGTTATGACACCAAAAAGGATTTCAGTTAAAGAAAATCCAGTCATGCTGGTGTGTGGGCTGTAGTAGGGTGGGGCTCGACATACCGCTACCTCCACGTAGTGAGTTCTGGATTATTTTTCTAATTATTTATTGAAAAGAGAAATGAATAGTTGTATAGAGTTAGTCAAAAGAAACTTTTTGTCATGTCTATCATACATTTTTAGACACTTTAACGAGAATGATAAAATTTTACTGGGGTAAATTAATTATTTATCTCTATTTTAATCAACTTGCGCAAGCTGAAAAAATCTTTTATTACTCCAAAGTTTTTACTATATGCTGTTGACATGATAGACTATCGTTGGTAAACTGCAAACTTATCAATTAAAATTATTTTTTTTACAATTTTTGTAGTTTCAGTTGAAAATGTGACATATTTTATTTTTGGCTCCTTCTTGCACCAGCTGAAGATATAGTTATTCAATTCAAAGCTTTTGCATACATAAAATATAAACATAAATCATTATTATCAGTACTACCCGCAAGTAATTTTCTCTCATGAGATTATTTGTTTGGTGCCTATATTTTAGCTATTTTTAATAAAACTTTTCTATTTTCAAGCTCGATCCGCAGGCAAAAATTAAGGACGTAAAGCAAAACGGTTTTAACACAATTTTTTTATCTCCACTTGTCACCATTTCCGCACAACCCATCATATATATAACACTGGGAAACAATGTATTTGGTGAATTGACAAAAGTACATTTTCCTACCTAATTCGACCATACTGAATTCAAATCTGAAATCAGATTCTCTCTAAATGCCACAGATTTTTCGGAATATCAATAATTAATATTATACAATAATTTTAATTTTATCACGCCTATCATCATGACCTGAAGTAATTTTGAATCATCCTTTTGCGTTATTTATAGTAAAGCAGGTTTTTTGGCACAAACATTTGATTGCATATGAGAAGAAACTTGTATTACACATAAGGATTACAAATACTGTAATCAAATAGATGCTAATTTATTAATGACCGTACATCAGGCTGGATGACCTCTTCTTGATTTCAATCGGGCAAAATTTACGTTTGTAACACTTGCTCTTATAAGTCTTCCCTGGCTGGTCTCTTCTAATCGTCCAGCAGTAGTCCACCATCATGTATCTATCCCAGTGACCTAGATGGTGCTCTTTCATCCTCATCAAGTCATGAGGGAAGCGTTCCCATTGTTCGTCGCTCACGGCTCCCAGATTCTCTGGGAATCGGTCGAGGTGACTATTTAGGAAATGCAGCTTCACACTCATGTTGCATCCCAGATCACAATATGCTAAAAGCATATTAGTAAACAGATCCTCGTAGTTATGCGCTTTTATGTTTCCCAAGAAGTTACGAACAACGGCAGTAAATGAGAGCCAGGCTGCCTTCTCTTTTTCATTCATGGTATTCACGAATCTAGAATCACTCAGAATTCTTCGTATTTGGGGAGCATCAAATACTCCTGCTTTTATTTTTTTGTATGACAAAGCAGGAAACGCCAATACTATGTACTGAAAACAATCATTGTCAGAGCTCAACGCCTTGACATACTGCTTCACCAACCCCAGTTTGAGATGTAGTGGAGGGAAAACGATCTTCTCTCCACTTACGATTGGCTCATTAACAATGTTTGGCATTCCTGCTTCAAAAGTTTCTCGAACTGGCCAATCTTTTGGGGACCAGTGTTTGTCACGGGCTGGACTGTCCCACATACAGATATAGCATGGAAACTTAGTATATCCCTTCTGCTGGCCAAGGAGAAAGTTGACCATCTTAAGTCCTACATATATGATCCATTTGTGTTCATGGTACTTAAGTAAATCGATGACCATTCTTATGTCATCGTGAGTTTCTCGCAGATGGACAGAGTGACCGAGAGGAACTGCAACAAAGTCACTGCCATTTTGCAACAGGACACACTTGAGGCTACGCTTGGAGCTATCCAAAAACAGTCTCCACTCAGCAGGGCTATAGGTGCCAAGTCCCAATTCGGTAAACAGAGCAGGAACAACGTGGCAGTATACAAATTGTTTGTCCTCAGAGAAATAATTAACAAATGTACTCTCCCTTGTTCGATAATATGATACCCGTACCGACCTGTCAAGCATATGTCTTATACTCAACCTGGAGGCTAAAAGTTCTGCAGCTTTCTTGAAGTCATTTAAATCCTCCTGCTTGAAACAGTGAGGAGCTAATGACTGTTAAACATCTGATGATGAATCTGCAGATTCTGAATCCACTCTATGGACGTCCATATCGGGTACATCATTTTCATCCTAGGAGGAAGCATATCCACTGAAAATCGGAACTGGTAAAGACTCAGAATGAGGTACTGGCAGGATCAGTGAGGGAATGTTGGGGGTAGTCGTTCTTGTGCCGATTTTTCTTCCAGATTCCTTTAGTATTTACCAGACATAAATAATAGTCCGATACATGATCCTTTGGCTCTCGCCACACCATGAGGATTCCAAAAGGAAGACTATTTCTCTTTCCTTTCGTTCACTCACGAAGATGTTCCACACAACTATGGCAAACAGCATATGGAGCCCACTTCTTATCTTGATCAGCAAGAGGAGCATCAAAATATGCCTTTTAAGTGCGGATCACAAAGTTTGATATACAGCGCCTTTGACGAACTAGCATGTAACAGCCACATATGTAGCAGAAGGTATCTGGATCATTAACGTAATTTCCTCTTGACGAAGCCATCACTCTAATATGTGACCTTAAAAAGGAAACAATAATGTCAATATTTTGCACAATAACACTTATTACTATCTTACTACTATGTACTGTGAAGTATTTTGTTTCTACAAGCTCCCTCTCTGTCCGTCCGAAGGGCAGTTTTCGGGGAAACGAGAATAAATAAATTAGAGAATAACTATAGTATGTAGGTAAAAATGGATTATATATTTGAAATCAGCATGAAAAAACGAATTAATGGGTTGAGGAATAAGTTCTTGTGGTTTTATCAAATTTATTCATTACCATTAACAATTTTAGAAAACTTCATTTTTAATTGATAACAATATGCAGTTTAATCAATAATGTATTCTCCGTTGTTATTTACGACTTCTTCCCAACGTTCAACTAGTTTGTTTTCGATTCCTCTGCAATAAAACTCTTTGGATTTTGACTCGAAGAATTCGTCTAACCAGGTTCTTAATTCCACATCAGTATTGAACGAAACAACGCGCAAATTGTTAGAGAGCGATAGGAACAGATGAAAATCAGATAGAACCAAGTCTGGCGAACATGGAGGAGGCGGCAAGATTTCCAAATTAAGCGTTTGGATGCCGTCTTTTGTCATATTGGCAATGTGTGGACGAGCATTGTCGTGTTGCAGAAGGACTCCATAACGTCAATGAGGTCGCTTTTCACGAATAGCTTCGGCGAGTCGATACATTTGTTGAACATAGAGTTCTACGTTGACAATTTCGTTGTTCGCAAGGATCTCATAAAGAATGATGCCTTCACAATACCACCACACACACAACATCGCCTTTCGTGGATGAAGTTCTTACTTTAATTGCGGAAGTGGTTTTTTTATTGGGGCTAAGCCATTGTTTTCGATGGTTCATGTTTTCATAAACACACCACTTTTCGTCGCTAGTGATGATGCGGTGAAAAAATCTGTCCTTATATCCACGAGTAGCCTTTTGACGAGCAAGCAAACCTGCGACAATCGTGGAGCGTTGAAGTTTGTTGCTTTCGCTCGAAGCGTGCGGAACCCATGCACCGAGTTTTTTAACTTTCTCCATCGAATGAAGATGATTCACTACAGTTTTCTGATCACATGCCAATTGTACAGCCAATTCTCTAGTCGATTGACGAGGATTTTCAAGAAGAAGGACGTTCAATCGATTTTCATCCAACTTAATGGGGCGACCAGAAAGTTCTTCGTCATTAAGATTGAAATTACCGTTTTAAAACGTGAAAACCACCATTGAGCTGTCCTTTCTGATAATGCACTTTCTCCGTACACAGCACAAATATCGCAACGAGCTTTGGTTGCGTTTGCATTGTTCCCGTCTCAATTGAAAATGAATAACAAGTGTCGAAAATGCGCCTTTCTTTCAACTTGACATTCCATTTTGAGGGTACAGAACAAAAATTAAATTAACACAACTTTTAAATAAACCGCAATGCCTTATTACTCAACTTCAAGACGTAGCCTAAGCAAAAGCCTAATAGTCTACACTGTTAAGAGACGTAGCCTAACCTTTGAAAATTTTGCTATCATTATTTGTTATTGTTTCTTAATATGTGCACAAATCACGTCATAAAACTTAAATCAACACAACATTAAAAAAAAACGCAAGAAATTATTCCTCAACCTAATAAAATTAGCAAATAAATCTAAGTCACCAGAAAATGTGATTAAAATTGTTCCCCTGTGTAATCAAAAAGTGTGGAAAATCAACCCACCCTAATATATATATATATATATATATATATATATATATATATATATATATATATATAATATATATATATATATGACACTCTCTGCCGCTGACCATAGTCACCTTGGATGATAACAGCGAAATTATCTAACATGCTCCACACTTTTCCCGTCTGACGATTGCTGAAGCAGGATTAATTTAACACAAGAAATCGGGGATCAACATTCAGCTCCTTCCAGACATCTCGCACCTTTACCTTTTGTTTTTCAATCATTTATGCTGTCCAACTTTACGTCATGAAAAAGATGGAAAATAAAAGTATATAGTAGAAGTAGAGTGACGAGCAGGTGTTTAAGTGTTGAAAGGGAATGAGGTGAGATCTAGTTAATTCCTGGATAAGCAGCCATCTCATAGGTGCTCTTCATCTTGTTTTCTTGCTCTTCTTATTTGTTTGTTGTGCGGAAGCTCTCATGCCTCTATTATTCTTCGGAGATTTTCTTGATTTATATTTGAGTATTGTACAACTGTTGTCGTTTTCTTTTCCTTTATCTTCAATTATTTTGTGATCCTTGCATTATGTAAATATTTGTGTGGGGTTCACATCCTTTATCAGTTCCCCGTTCCTAAAATTCCCCTTATTGTTCGCTCGATATTCTATGGGAATCTCTAATTTCCTCTTTTGTTCTTCTCCAACTAGTAGATATAATTTTTCCAAAATCTTAGTAGCTCTTATATGTAGAGTTACATTCACAGGTTCTAAGTCTATTTTTTGATGGAGATGTCTCTGTTTGCGATGTTGTCCCCGTCTTGTATTTGTAATTAACAGGACTCCACTGTTCTGTGCTCTCTGCAATTTGATGGTGTTAGTCTAATGGAGCCTGTTCGGTGGAATTGACGGATATAGTAGAGTCGATCTGCATTGAGCATTAGAAATTTTTATCTTGTTTTGTGTGTTTACAGTTTTAAGCTGGTACATTTCTTATAACCGTTGGTGCTTATTTTGAGTACGAGAACTTTCCCCTCTTTTCTATATCTATTTCTCTTTTCGTTTATGACCACTCTTGACGTTTTTCGTCTTCCTATTGGTATGTTAATAAACTTATCAGCGTTTGTTCTGAATTTCCACTTCTCGAAATTGTTTATATTTGCAATTTTGGTCACTGTTATCCTGGCCAGTGTTGGTGCATGTCTGTACGGACTATTGGTGACGATCCATATGTTGTCCGCAAATTGAATATATCTTGTGTCTTCAAGGACTGGTTCTGGTAAGTCACTTGTGTATATGCTGTACATCATCGAACTAAGGCATCCCCCTTGAGGGATTCCTTGGTAGATTTTGAATTCAGGTCCCCAATGATTTTCTATAGTTATTTATGCAGTACGGTCCTGTATGTAATCATATATATATATATATATATATATATATATATATATATATATATATATATATACTCGGTCAGGATTGAGAGGAGTCTCACTCATTTTACTTTATATTTTAATCTTATCAACGAGACTTTGTCGAACGCCTTTTGGACATCCCTAATCACCAGTTCTGTGTAGTTCTTTTCATCATTTTTTTAGCTATTCTTTCCATGAGTATGGCCAGTGCCGTCTCTGTACTTCTGTTTTTCCGGAACCTATGCTGCTGGTCATGTTATATTAGATTATTTTCCTAAAGGTGTTGGTTTAATCTCCTGCTGATCATTTTTTCGAGTAGTTTGATAACCGTTTCGAGCAACTTATAGGTCTAAAATTTCTAGGGTGGTTAGGAAGCATTTTAGTGCATTTTCAAAATTACCGGCGCTGATAGTCACGTTTAAAATTTTTGTCATCTTGATTAGGAAGACACCTGGTGCTCCCACCAGGTTTGCTTGGGATATCCCGAAACAATCAGGGGTGTTTTGTCTAGGGGCGTTTACAATGGCCTTCAATTTTCAAGGCTTATTATAGGGGAAGCAAGTGATTAGGCGTTATATCACCTCTGCTCCTCTCCAAGTCTTTTACTATCTTATTCTCATGTCCCAGATCGAAATCTTCGTTCTCCTAGGGTGATATATAAAATACCTTACTCCAATGCTCTCTATGCGCGGCCTGTATCTGTTGATGATCTTGTGCTTCAACCCCAATATATTTTATGGTTACTTTCACCTTCGGTTTCTTTGTGACTCTTTCCATATTGACTTTCTGGCAGAATTTCGATGGATACAGCTCTTTATCTATCGCTTCCACGAACTGGTCGCATCTTACACCTCTTTTTTCTTCTAGTGTAGCCTTGCTAAGGATTGGCTTTTAGTAGTTTGCCAAATCCCTGGCTTACCCGCGCCGGTTTGCGCTCTTTTTAATTTTTCCTGATAGGACATTTTACCTGTATAGGGACTGCTGATATCTTTATAGCCACGATTTCGTAATCACTTGTGGATTGAGTGCCTCTTTCGATTAATTGATTGTATCGGAATTTAGGAAACGCCAGTACTATGTCCGGTTTCGTTGCTCTCCTTACACCGAAGTAGGTGGGGAAATCTTGACCAATTCTCTCTGCTTTGCCCCTTTCTCTCTGGGTGTCCAATTTTTGCCTATGTTGTCATAGTTTCCGGTGTACCGGGAAGCTCTGGGAGAAGCGTTCAGATCACCCGTGAATAGAACTTGATCGTCTTGGCCGAAGATTTCCATGAAGTTAGGGATTGGCAAATATCCTCTCCTCGGAGGTTGGCACCCCGCCACTACGAGAATGTTCCCTGTACCAGCTTTGATTTTGATTGCTAGGTAGGCTTTTTGAAACTCTTTTAGTCTGGATAATCTTATATCATTTATTATGGCTACAGCTACCCCATCAAAGTTGATATCTGCAGTATTCTTGTATAAACTGTATAATTATGTATATTTATAGGGCTGCTTTCCAGGGTGATGTTGAATTATTTAAGGATAATAAGCTCCGGATGTTAATTTGAATAGGAATTACATATCCAATGACTTTTGGCATTCCATCCTACTACGTTATGGCTTATTATCTTCAGTCTTCTCATCTTTTCCATTTTGTGTGCTCTTATTGGTCTATCGATGATCACTCTCCATCTTCTTTGTCTCTTTTACAAGAGAACTAGGTTCTCTTACATCTTTTCTTTTTAAATTCCTCTTTCTTTATGGTGAAACATATTTCTTTTGAGATTCTTATGCCTCCACTCATGATAATTTTTTTTAACTTCGTTATCAGAGTAAGGTCTTTTGAATTCATATTTGTATTTACATTTCTTTATTCCCTGAATTATTTCTTTCGAGTTACCAACCGGGCAGGGCCTATCTTCTGGGGCATAGAGTCTCAGGTTGATTTTCTTTACTTTTATGTCCTCGTTATGCGCCTGGTGACAAGTGGTCTCATCTCCTAACTCCTCAATATCTACCCTTTTCATCCCTTGATGGATATTTGC
Source organism: Ceratothoa steindachneri (assembly GCA_963969495.1). NCBI lineage: Eukaryota > Metazoa > Arthropoda > Malacostraca > Isopoda > Cymothoidae > Ceratothoa > Ceratothoa steindachneri. The sequence continues at coordinate 223,916,635 of OZ018321.1, forward strand.
GAAAATTATATTGATTGATGGTATTTCCACTTCCATCTCCTCTTCCACATCGACAAACTTCCTTTGTATAAGGCAAGGGTCCTTTTGTGCGCCTGGATTGGTATTCGGGTTCTAGCTATGGGCCACGATATCGGCTGCGATGTAGGGGTCTCTGTAGGTGGTGTACTGTACTTTACATATATTAAAAACATCTGCCGATGGTGGGTTCTCCTGGAACCACATTCTTTCTAGTCAGTTGTTGCTCAACATTCTGTTAAATTATTTAAAGTAGTAGCCTGGGTTTGCAACATTTATTACGTGTGCGTGTAATATACACGCCAGTATAGTCAAATATTTTCCTATTTGAGCTCTATTATTTATTTTGTTGGGTGAATTTGCCTTGCTGTAGCTTTTGCTACTTTGGCTTAAGTTTGGTTCTTCTTATCCTCTTCCAATTAGCTTCTCTCTTCGCTTTTTCTGAATAATTTCTTTTTTTAACAGGCATGCCATCGTCAAAGTACGATAGCTTCCTCTACAATTTACACACTTTTTTTTTCGTCTTAATTCTGGCAGTCCCTTGTGGTAGACTTCTCCAGAGTGAAACAGTTAAAACATGTCAACGCGTTGATGAATTCGTCACTCTTAATTTGATATTGTGATATCTTTAAGTAAAATGTTAAGAGTCCATTTTTCTTGCCTTAAAAGCCATGTTGGTCTCTCTGAAAATTAGATTAAAAACATTAGTATAGTCTTCATTGGTGAGCCTGTTTTTAAATTTAATCACTTCTTAAAGTTCCCAGTCTTATCTTTTTTCTATTTCTTCCTTTATTTTTACAACTGTATGTTTGCCAATCCATTGCTCTCTTTGGCGGTAGCATATTGCCTTTCATGCCTCGATTTGGGGCGAACTTTAGCTTCTAATCCTATCTTCGTCAGGTACATTTTTTATCTAAGTTCTTATCTTTTGAGCATACATATTACGACGTAACTTGTGGTGTAATCCAGTAACCTAATCAGAATAATTCCAATTTGCCGCATATGATTTGAAATATTGATGTTCTGTTGGGTTTTTGAACACCTTTTATGTTGGGCATGGGAACCCTTTTCGATGATTCCATTGTGATTTTATTTTCTCTTTTTCCTTTTCTTCATTAAATGGTTTAAAGAGAGAAAGAGAAAAAAGGTAAGGGAATTTAGAGATATTAAAGTGCGGTTCTGATCCACTTATATCTCTGGCTTATTTCGCTGACGTGTCAGTAAACCATTCCTCCCTACCTAAATCATAGCCCTGGTAGTTTTTGCTTCACCCACATCGATCTGCCACTCACACGCGTTTAACCCGTCCCTGGCTAAGTGGTTGCCCGCGCCGAGTTAGCCGCCCGGTTTAGATAATACTCCTGTCCTTATGGGTATCTATCGAGGCTCAGGCTTCCCTAACCGACACGCCCTAGTTGAGGTTGGATAGAGAAGCCGAGGTTTTATCAAGAGTCGATTCAAAGTCCAGTTGAGATCTGTCGAGACTCTTCCTGATTGATTTTTCTTGGTATTCTGTATGAAATAGTTGGGTAATCGCTTTCTGATGTTGATCAAATCTTCTCCAAGTAAGAATATGGCAACTGTCATTGGTCTATGATGTCCAAGTTTTTAATTTCACCATTAATTTTTCTATTTCAACATTTGTTAAATGTCTAAAAGTATTTTGCATTTATATAACTCAATTTTTTTTTTATCGGAGAAAGTAGATAAAAATAATATGCAATATAAACCAGCAGCTTCTGAAAAGGTTAAGGCGACAGCACAGCCTAGAAGCAGCAATCACAGATAATGGACAAACCCAGGCTTGGAAAGGGACCCGAGGCTTACGCATAGAGCACCCCAGGCAAATGATAGCAGCATGAAAATTGAAACATCAACGAGAAGTGGCTTCAATAAAAAACAACAGCAAACCATGCAAGTTGATGAAAACGATGAAGCAAGAGACGAAAGTGGAAGTGCACAATCTCAGGAAAGGAGTGAAGATAGTTAGGAATTTAACCTGAAATTCCTTGCACCAGACGATAGACCACTTCCGGTGAACAACACAAAAAAAATCATTCAGGGTATAAGGAAAGGTTACTATAAATATTATTACGAGGGACCTTACTCAGATAAAGAAGTGACAAAGATCATAATGAGCGGTAATCTAAACATAGCTGAGTCAATTTGTTTCACAGTGACAAAAGATGAGTTTAAGAATAAGAGATGTGGGAGAACTAAATCCCTTTTTGGAAGAGAAATATATTTAATGAAACGGAAGACAAGCAAAAGTACATGACTAATTCTAATATGACCAGAGAAGAAAGTTAAAGATAATTAGCCATAACGTATCAGGGTGGGACGTAAAAAGGCACTGCCTATGCATTGCTTATCTGAAAGAAGACCCAGACGTAGTATTATTTAACGAAATAAAAATATACAATTACAACATAATAACGAAGGCTACGAGGGAAATTAACTTTGATGGAGTTGCACTGGATATCAAGAAGAGAATAAAGTTTAGCAAGCCACATAACTAGAACAAGCCTACTTAGCAGTTAAGGTAGAAACGACCTGAGGCTCTATAACGATAATAGCAAGATATTAACCACCAAGGAGAGACTTCCAGCCGTTCCACAAATTTTTTAACGTTTTTGGTCAGAAGAAACAGGTGGTATTTATGACTGATTTATATGCTCGCTCTAGGTCGTCCGGATAAACCAACAACTAAAATAACATGAAGAAACCTGGACACATTAATCGAAAGAGGCGTTGTAGAGAGAGAAGGATCGGATTTTTCAACATATTTTGGGCCGCCCTCTACCAACGACCACAAAATGGCCATAATGACTATCTTGATGGATCCGATTTAAATCAAAAAGCCCGTTAAGGAAAAGCTTCAGAGACGCAAACTGGAGTAATTACACTGAACGACTTATTAATTACCAGGAGCTATATTTAAGTGAAGCAACACTGGAGGAGATCGACGCAGCCACCAACAACCTACTTAAAGCGCTCGTTGAAGCGGATTAAAACTGCGTGCGTCGAACATTGTACCGGACTTGTTTGCACCATAGATTCCACAGCCCAAATTGCTGCACTAGAGATGGAGTACAATTCAATCAGAGGAACACTGGAACAGTATGGCCCCACAAGTGGGGACGGGCAAAGACTGAAAGCGATAAGAGAAGAAATAATTGAGACAGCAGCTATAGAGAGGGGAGAAAGATAGGACCCGATTGTGGATTTCTTTGACGCAGAATTAAACCCAACCAAGTTTTGGCAGAAAATTAAACTAGCAAGAGGAAAATTAAGATCAAAATCAAAAATTAAATTTGTCACCACTCACAATAGAAAAGAGACAAAGGAACCTTACATAATAGAAAACGGGTTCAGAGATCATTGGTGCAAGGTCTTCGATACTTCACCCAATGAAATTGAAGATTTTCATAGAGAGAAGATGAAATGGTGGTGCAAAAGTTAGAAGCAAATAGACATGAAATAACATCTACTCACACAGCCTCAATAGTCTCGATAGAAGAACAAGGCGTCTATCATGTAACACTACAGGAATTAAAGGCGACAATCCAACAACACAACAGAAAGAACCTGGAAAATTGTGCCTAACAAGAGAAAGTTTGCAAAAAGTACCATACGAGATCGTTAAGAAATTCGTAGACCTTTGTAATGTAGCAATTAGTGCAGGGTATTTTCCTGATGACCTAAATAGTGGAAAAATTATATTTTATGCACAAACAGGGCAAACCACTAACTTTAGGCCGATAACACTCTTGAAAGTGGTATCAAAATATTATAAAGATTAATAAATAGAAAACCAGTTCATCATCTGGAAGAAACAAACTAATTGCAAAGTACAAACACAGATTTAGAAAACATAGAAGCACAGAGACGGCGTTAGCCATCCTTATCGAAACTCTAACTAAAGCCAAATATGACAATAATTATTCAGACTGTATGTCGTAGAATAGGGTCAAGGAAACTTTTTCTGCGTTTAAGAGTGCGTGGTAGATTTAGAATATAAGCAGAGTGCAAATTACTGAATTTAGGTTGGCCACAGTCGACTATCTTGGAGGTTCCGGGATAACAGAAAAACGGGTACAAAAATAACTTTACTAGTATTCAAATTAATATTATTTTACAAGATTAAAAGGATTTTTAAACCGAGCTATACACACATTAGATGTACACAGATCTCAGTAGCTAAAGAGGGGGGGGGGAAGACTTGGTGAGGATGGTAACCATACAAACAAACGAAAAAAGTATTGACTGAAGGACGCTCCAATGAATTTGAGCGTATACTAAGACGCTGATAAAGGCTTTACACTGGAGGGGAGGGGGGCATAGAGAAAGCACTTGTACAAAAGAGCTTCCCGTTGCTGTTACCCCGAAGGTTTGGTCCGAGGGAGTAATCCTTGCCTTGGCGCAAAGTTCAAACAATACTCTCTTGACAATGAATATTAAGAGGTGAACTTAAAACTTGCTTTTGAGTAACACGAATCGAGACTAAGCGCGCTGTGCTCGAGGAGCGGGAGGAAACGGGTCGATGTAGACTCATAAGAACTAACGTGAATACCGGGAGCTTGAGGGATTCTGCAAGAATTGTGCAGAGTCAAACGGGACGCGAATAGCGGGTACAAACGGGGAAGTGCAGACGGTGGATACTTACGGGCAGGGCGGGCGGCGGATACTGACTTGCAACTCTGGCGCCGGAAAATTTATAAGGGGCGAATGGGGGTTTCGGGTCTCAATCCGAATGGGAGGGTTATGTGATCAGGCGAATCGGCAGACGAGATTAATCTCGGCCTTTTAGCGCGAGCGCGGGAAGGATCTTAAATCAGTGAGGCAAACTGTGTCTGACCTCAGATGGCACCTTCTGGGCTCTCAAACTTGTTGCAGCTTCCTGTGATGGCGGCATTTCAGGTCACCACGGCATCTAATAATTTCGAACTTCCATTTTGCGGAGACAAAAAGGGTCGGCCAGGTGTCTGTTGTCTCTCTCTCTCCATTGAAGGGAAAGGCGGCATGTATCTTCCTCTCTCTCTCTCTCTATCTCAGATCTCTGACACTCTTCCATCCCCAGATAGAACTTCAGGGGAATAAGTGATATCGGAGAATGATTAGTGGCAGAGGAATTAAAGTCGCATGACAATAGCAGATAAGGTTTAGAATACAAGGGACAAACTTTCAAAATGGAGCCAAAGTATAAAATAGTGGAGCTATGGGGAGGGGGTATACCATACACATACACAAGGTTAAAAATGCTACTAGTATTCCTTGTCTTTCTCTAGGCAGGCGACTTGGATTACGCAAAAGGGTTCCAAAAGGAATCCAGATGCCATGGGGGATTCTTCGTCGATTTCAACTATCTGGTTGATGCTCCCGCGCCGGTGGTACCGGATGAACATATTAATATTGAAGAGCTTTCTTCCCGAGGAGGTTTCAATAAAGTAATCAATGGGGCCACGCTTTTCGACTATAGGGGAGGGACTCTTCTATTGGCTCAATAATTTGTTGTTGTGCGTAGGGAGGAGAAGCAAACCTTTTTCTCCGGGGTTAAATTTCCTTTCTTTGAACATGCAATGGAAGTATGTCTTATACTTGTTAAAATTGACGTCGGCGTTCTGAGACGCAATTTCGGCGCAGTTTTACAGCCTTTTTCTTAAATCCAGTAGATACGAATAAGAAGTCTAGATATTTTGATCCAACTTCTGATTGGAATAAAGTTCTTTTATGATACTCAGAGGGCCTTCAACGTTTCTTCCATATAAACGTTCAAAGGGGGCAAATCTCAATATACTAGGGGGAATTTCGCGATAGTCAAAAAGGCTACCAGAAGGAAGCGATGCCATTCAGGGTGCTGATCTGCACACAACTTGCTAAGAATGGCCTTGAGGATTCCATTTAGCCTTTCGCACGTTCCATTCACACTCAAGTGAAAAGGAGTGGCAAACAGGGGATTGATCTTCAAAAAATTACCAACGTATTCCATTAATTCGGAGGTGAATTGGCGACCACGATCCTTAAGGATTTGTTTGGGCAGGCCCACACGGGAAAAGATAGAAATGAGGGTTTCGGCGCAGGAGATACTATCGATTTTCTTGAGTGGTACAGCCTCGGGGAATCGAGTGGCAAAGTCGACTAGCGTTAAAACGTAACTATGGCCTTCGCATAACGGTGGGTGGATCGGTCCGATTAGGTCAATATTTCCTCGAGAGAAAGGTTCATAAATTAGTGGTCACTTCTGCAAGGGCAAAGGTCTGACTCGTCCTTTTATTGCCGTCTTTTGGCAAATGTCGCACGAACGACAATATCGCAGAATTTTGTCGGTGGTTCCAGGACAATAAAAATATTTGAAGTTCCTCTTAGCAGTCTTCATGTGACTAAATGTCCAGCAAATAGGCAATCATGATCTGTTTGCAGAATTGGAGGCACGTGTGAACGGGGTACACATATTGTGCGGGACTCAGTGTCGTTTTCCTCGGTGCACACTCGAAAGAAGAGGGCGTCTTTGACGAGGAATTAAGTCACCTTATTCCCTCTGACGGTTCCGAGTATCTTATTCTGGGCTATGAACCACAAAGGACGAAGAGATTCACATTCCCTCTAGCTTTTAGCAAAGTAATGGGCATCGCACTCTGGAATTCGGAAGCACATGGGGGTTCCAGAGTTGTAGGGGCTTTCAGTGCCTTATTCGCGTGGGAACGGGTAGTAATGGGTTTAGCCACGGGGGCAGAAGAAGCCAGGGTGGACTGACCAATTAGTACAAAACAAAACTTGATGGGGGCTGCCACGACTTCAGCCCAACCAGTAAAATACGCGCACTCAATTTAGCAGTAAAGAATGGGGAATTTATTTGCGCGCCCCAATAAATCATGCACTACGACAAACCTATCGTGGTCCGCAGCCACAGGGGGCTCTATTGCATCAGATACGACAAACGACGTGCACCCAGTATCAAGGACGCGGGTGGAGATCCGGGCCCCCATTCACGGCTCCAGTTTCAAATTCGATGGCCCTATGAGTACTTTTATCGAACAAAAGTTTACCTGGTGGCCAGACGTTTTAGGCTGGTAGGAAGAAGAGGGTCTCCATTTTGCGATGGTGGGGGGGAGGGGTAGGAGTGGCATTGATCCGGTGTACCTGGTGATAAGGAGGGCTGCTTCTAAACTGCAAGTTTTGAGAGCAGTTGGATATCACGTGGCCAGGGACTCCACAGGAATAGCACATGAAGTTCCTCCTGGGGAATGAAGAAGCAGGGAGATTGTGACAAAAGGGCTTAACATCACGGTGGTCCTATTAGAAGAGAGGTTTGGGTTTGGCAGGCCCAGTCACCTTAACGAACTTATTCCGATTATTATGAACAAATTTGTTCTTATTAGTTTTGGATTTAGGAGATGGGTGTTCTAATTTCTTCCGTTCTTCCAGGTAGCAGTTGTGGCTAGCAGCGTAAACGTCTAAATCCTCGATGCATTCCTTGAGAGTATGGCACCGTCGGTGCTTGACGGAGGATCTAATTTCCGAAGAGAGTGACGCAAGAAATTAGTCCTTGACGACAAAATCGACTATGGCGTCGTATTCATGAGGCACCTTGGCCGCGTCAATCCAAAAATTAAAGTGACGCTCTAGGGAGTACCCGAACTGTCGAAAGGTCTGGTTTGGTTAAATGCCACAGTACCTAAATTTGGCTCGATTGAAATCATGGGTCATGTTATAAGCTGCGACCAACTCGGCATTAGACGATGAGCAATCAATTGTTGCCTCTGATGGACGTGAGATAAAAATATCCCTAAGATGAGAGCTCAATAGGGGCAATAATTTATTTTCGCCGTCCGTCTCGATGTCTCACTGCTTAACTTCAAAGATCTTTTCGAAGCGGGTGAGATAAGACCTGAAATCTTCGCCTTCTTTAAAGACGGGGAGTTTTATGGTCGCAGACTGCGGTGCGTCTAGTTTAACACTAGAAGTGTTTATGGAGTGCGTCTCGTTCCTCGCTCTGCTTATTTCCAATTTGTGAGAGCAAATTCTCTCTCTTTCTTCTCGTTCCCTTTCTTCTCTTCTTTCTTGTCGTTCCTTTTCTCTTTCTTCTCGTTCCTTTTCTTCTCGTTCCCTATCTTCTCTTCTTTCTTCTCGTTCCTTTTCTGTTTCTTCTCTGTCTCTCCTTTCATGACTTTCTCTTCTGTCTTTTTCCTGGATGTAGGCCATCAGATCTTTTTCACTGGATTCGAGTGACTCACCTTGGGGCTTAAAAATCTCAAACGGTGACATGCTGCTGGTTTACGCGATGGGCACAATTATTGGTCCCTTTAGGCACGAATGGGAGTGCGAATGTTTTTTTCTAAACAAAGAAAACACGAACAACAAAGAAGGCAGCGTGAAAAACTCGAAGAGAGCTTTTGCGGTCGAGATTTCACTGTAGTTGTGACGAGAGTTACAGCACCCCTAGCACAGCAATACGAAGAAAAATACTATTTTCTATACCTTCAACTTATGGCACAAGGTGAGTCTTTGAAGGACAACAATTTAATCCAGCGTGGAAATAAAATTAATATTTAAATACAGTCACTCGACAATGAATTCACACAAAACATATGTACGGGAACAAATACACTTCGCAAATAGGATTGCAATGGTTATTTCTCACCCTTTAAACTCCAGAACCAAGATTAGCCAACAATTAAAAAGTTAACCAAGATTAACCAATAGATTGATCAAATTTCAATCAATTGATTGACCAATATGGACCCCAATAAACCTGAAAACAGTTTAATTTATAATAGATATTACTATATGTAGTAGAATAAGGTCAAGTTAACCCTTTCTGCGTATCTCAGCCGAGGTCGATGACGACTATGTGCGTGGGAGATTTATAATACAAGCAGAGGGAAAATTAACGGAATGTAGGTTGGCTAAATAGTCGAATATCTTGGAGGTCCGGGACAATAAAAAAATGAAGACAAAAAAAATTTACTAAAATGCAAATTAATATTCTTTTACAAGGTTAAAATGGGGTTTAAAACAAGCTATATACTATATACACATTAGTCGTACACGAGTCTCGGCGGCTAAAAACGAAAAATAGTTTTTGTCTAACAACGAGCAGAGTTAAGAGGCAGGCGACGTGTTTACCTGGCATTTAGATCACTAGGACAGGTTTATCCATTTTCATCATACTCCATGACTAAAACAATCTGAATTATCAACTGAATATCTTACTAATCTCCAAAACCAAAACACTTTTTACAAAAAAGCCGGGTTTTCAGCGCGGACCCATCTTACAACTGGTTGAAGTCACGCGATTCCATGTTGCGTTGTGGTTGATTCTCGGGAGGTAGTGGCTTTTTCTGCCCAAGAGAATTGGCGTTCAGAGGCATTTGCCACTAAATTGAGATTTCAGACCAAGAAAAAAGTGGAATTTAGCGGGGTTTGAAGCAAAATGATTTGATTAACGTACTTTAGGTGCAGAGAGCATTCACTCACCATCATTATCTCATTTTTGATGCATAAAGGTTTTGTCTGAACTTTCATATATATATATATATATATATATATATATATATATATATATATATATATATATATATATACTTTAAATTAGGTTAATTTTAAACCCAAAGGAACTGAGTATATGTATGGTTTCCTTATCACAGTAAATTATTTAAATGCAACTTATAAGGAGAAGTCTCGCTTATGCAGTAACTTGTTTCCTATTCCTTGAAAACATATTGAAATCACTCATTTCAGCTTAAATGTAGGTCATCTTTTCGTCGATAAATTTTGGCACTGTCATATTCTGTTTCGCACTCTCAGGATTCTCTTTATGCCCCTTTACACCCTGTTTCCAAGCTTAGCTGAATCAGGAACCCCCTTCAGGTAATGGACTCTCCTCTTGGCTTCGGTGGACTTGTCTATATCGTAAGAGCGTTAAAAAATCCCATACCTCAGCTTTTTAGCATAAATTGCCATTGGTTTAGTATTCAAATGCAGTCACCGTTCCTGCCCCCGAGACCTGAGATAGCTGGCTTGCTTTAAACTAATACAACTATTACAGCCAGTTAGTATTTTCAAAGTGGCTCAATTTTCTTTTTGAGTGGGTGACTTGGGGTTGATCATATTGGATTAGTTGTACTCGTTTTTGTAAATTTTCAGATATGGTTTCTCCTCTATCTGATAAGCTGACAAAACTCGGTCTTACTCTCTTGCTTTCCAAATTCGAAGCCACCGAAACATTGGGAATTTCTCATTTCACACTCTGGTAACTAGACCGTCCTCAGACTGTTGAGTTTGAGTTTCGGAATATATTTAAAAAAAACCTTCCTCCTGAAAGATTTGCATATGCCTTCTAAGTCAGCTCTAAAATATTTGTGCATAGTTTAATTTCACTTGCTAACTCATCTTGAGGAGTTTTTGAAAAATATCCCAGGAAGGCACAAAATTTAAGTTTCTATGAACATCGCTTGATAGTAAATATGTTTTAGTCTCACTTAAACAGCTTTTATAGAATTATTCTCAATAATAATCCCGTCATGCCTAAATTTCTGAGTTTTTTTGTGATTACAAGGTTGAAGATGTCTGCCATTGCTGTATTTCTCATTCAACATGATACTTTCAATCCACCTCAGTCACTTGCTTCCTTTTATCATCTTCCTGCAATCCCTATATATTTCACTCTGCTTTACGATATTTCGTTGCATTGTGCATTATTTTTTATTCCCTTAGGAAATCAGAGAAAAAAGAAATTAGACAAATTCCTAAACTAAGTGAATCCCACCTGGAGCTAAGCTCTTATTTACAAAATTAAAACATTAATGGGGCCATATCAGCTAGAAGGTTTTTAAATGAAAGGCATAAATAACTTAGTGAAGTTAAGTGAATCGAGAATTTCTCGAAGGTATTTTCCTAATTCACAATCCGTGGCCTCTACGGATGCAAGCCGAAACTTAAGCTCACTCCCGAAAACGAAGTAAAGAAATAAGAAAAAAAATTAAAACTGAATTAATAAAGAATTAAGAGTTCTATCAAATTCTGACTTAAATAATTATGAAGTGTGTTCGCAAAGAATAATTTTAGGAAGAACCTTGAAAATTTTACCTAACTTCTCAAACTTGCGAACTTACAATCAAATTCCATTTTGAGTTAACACAGAGAAAACTTTCTTCAACCTAAAAAGAGGTTCAAGAAAAAATTGGGCGCTAAGAAAAATCATTAAATTAATGCGAAAGTTTTATCGCGATGAGAAAGCTATTACTTGATGAATTTATGTAAATAAATTCTTATTATTCAATGAGAAGTTGGTCAAAGGAAATCTCGATTAATGTCTCTAAGACAGGAGAAAATTTGCTTTGCAAGATACATGAACATTATATGTCCTACGCAAATTTTCAATAATGAAAATAAAAACAATCCTTTTAAGACATCTTCATCTCTAAGGAATGCTCGCGGGTTCCTTGAATGTTATTCTATCAAGCATTTGGTGACTGTTAATGGCCATTTACAATCCTTTGAACTTTATAACTCCTTAAAAACTGATAGCCTCTTATCAAACAAATTCCTGACTCAAATAGAAAATTTTGAATTTTAATCCTAGCCACGAAGGACTCCAAATATTAAGCAATCTGCTTAATCTAATTTTATTTATGGTTGAGCATTGAAGTTATTGATTACCTAAAATCTCGTGTTAATCTCTACAGCAGCAACATTTCCTCCCCCTCGTGCTGTCAAATATTTCTGTGGGTTAGGGATAAAACCTGTTTTGGACGCTTTTCGCCAGTATCGAGATCGCACTCAGGACTTGTGATTGAAGGAGAGAGAATTAGTAAAAATTAACCAATCCAATCTGATCTCCCGTATCAGATACAAAAGAATTCATTGGCTATTCGGTACCTTTATATCAATAGTCTTTCTATTGGCCCAATTGATCAATTAGATATTCAAATACCCGATTTTCCCTTTTATTATTCGACTTACATTTGTAGATTTTTTGTTCATTCAGGCTCCCATTTATTTGCAGCTGTATCTCTCCTTCTCTAAGCTTTACTTTCTTGAATTTTGACCTCCAGCCATGAAATATATCTCTTCTACCTTTCTGCCATCATTCTCACCGTCTGTCTTTCTCTAAGATTCGGTACTAACTGCAGCCGTGCCCTGGTCAGTGACCGACAGACACGCGCCATAAGATTAAATTAAATTTATTATTATTTCATTATCAATATGAAACTTTATTTTCCCAGTTTACCCCACGACCCGCCCCTTTTCTTCTAAATTCTCTTACTCAGAACGCGCAATCACAGGCTTCAAACTTGAACTGAAGCGTTACAACCGCAATCTGTGTGGAAATTTTTTCACCTACAGTATCTGCGGTATGTGAAACGCACTTCCAGTGGAAGTTGTCAACAGTGAATCTGTTGACCAGTTCAAGTCAAGACTAGACAGTCTTGAAAAGTGGCCGTTTATGGACGCAAAACAATTGAGCAGCCTTGTGCCCGCTCGATTGCTAGTCCAAAGGTACCCTCTTTGAATGGACCGTAAGGTCTCCTAGGGTACCTTCTTTCCTTGTTGTTACTCCTTGTTGTTACTCTTTTATTCTGCCTTCTGCATTCTCTTAATCAATATTATTTTTCTAACTCTCGACCCCTCTCTCTATCTCACTCTTTCTTTCCACCTCTATCTCTCTCTTTCTCCTTAAGCCCTTTACGCAAAGTACAAAGTTCTCATACATTTTAATGGAGTTCTGAATATTCATATAAGAGAGTAAAGTAATTTTATCGAAGTTGAGGAAATTTCCTAAATTTAATTTTGCGTTTTGATGAAAAGCGACGCGGCAAAATCCTAAAACTCTTAAATTCCGATGGTGGTAAAGAGTGACGTAATAGATTTGGTGGAGTAACAGGAGTAGCACTACTTAGGGCTTCATGCGGAGTCATCTAGTGGGATAATAGTGTAGATTATCATGTCATGGGTTAGAATTAGAGAGATTTTAGGATAAATGGATGGAACTAGAAAAATTTCCTCGAAGACGAGAAGCAGGAAAATCCGTGGGGGGCAATGGTAGGAGGATGTTAGGCAAAGAAAAATAAAGGCGAAGTAGGAAAAGACGATAAAGACCCGACACTAATGGTGAACTAAGCAAAAAATAAATTTAATATACTGGCCTTTTTTCTTGACAAAATTGCAGTTGTACTGTATATGAGTTATACATAAAAGAATTGGACAGATTATGTGTATCGAACCAAATCGATATCCTGATATTTACTCATATACATTCATGCATATTTTTTTTTCCAAGAAATCTTAATTAACTATCTTTAATGTTTTAACATTTTTCTTTATCTTTCTCAAATTCTTAACTTTCTCGTCTCTTAACGACGTCACTATTTGCATTATTTTCTTTTCTTTAACCAAGATAATGAACGGAGTAAAACTGGTTTTGGGAGTAGGACAATAGGAACTTTTAGAGAAAATATTATCCTCCTAATATATGGATTTTAGAGAAAGAAAATTTCCTCCTAAAATTATTAATTATCCTGATAGTTTTCCAAACTGTATGGCCATTGTCGCATTCATATTCCTGATGTTAATCCCAAACTAGATGGAATCATTAGAGAAGGATCGCTTGAAGCAATGTGTGAATCAATAAATACACCTGTTGAACAATTTTATTTTTATTAATTAACACACAGCGATATAATCGAAAAATGTCGATTCATGCATTGGGACAAATAGAGTGTGTAAATAAATCGTATTAATGGCAGATTCTGCAATTTCACAACGTATATTTACACGTTAATCACAATCTCGAACCCATTGCAAATTCAATATATACCGTGTTTTTCAAAACTTCTGTTACAATAGATTTTTTGATATTTCGATAGGTTTAGCTGTGTGATAGGAAAGATTTCGTCAAAAAATCTTAAAGTTGTAATTTACCAGCATGTATCAATCAAAGTTTTTTTTACTATTGTTTAAAACCGTGTTGAGATGGAATTACAAAGAATCGGCATCGCCTAGGGGCTCAAGGTGAGCTGGATGGCCGTTTATGGAGTCGGGAAGAGCTTCAATAACGGAAAAGAGCTCAGAGGTGGCTTCTTTTAGGCACCCCACAAGTTGTTAAGCGTTTGTCTGTGAGAAAAGACTTGGAAGATACTCCGAAGCACAAAATTACTGCTCTCGCAAAGAAGAAGAAAATCTCGTTGACCATAGTGTCCAGGACCGTTAAGGAGAAGGCCAGCAAAAGCATGGAAAGACCTCTGGTCGCTGAGTGTTTGCGCAAATAATGTCGAAAGAGCTTTCATCACTTTCTCAAAAACTTGAAGAGTCATGACCATCGAATTCTCATTTTTTTTCTGATGAAAACCCCTTAATGGTCGATCGGGTCATCAATAAGCAGAATAAACTCGTGGTAAGCTATAACTAGCTGGTAGCTGAGGTCCCTACGTGTCCACGACCAAGCTCCTGGCCTCCGTAATAATGTTCGGCGTCGTGGCTTCCACTGGTGAATGTTTCGATGTGTTGTTAGTGGCTGGTTACAGTCTCACTGGGTCAAATTAGATGAGGGAGATCTTAGCCACAAAACTCCTGTCCTGGCTGAGAAAGGTCAAGAAGAATTCGGACTAAGATTTTCAGCAGAACGATGCCCAAGCCCAGATGGACAGAACCGTGAAAGTGTGGTTGGGGTAGAACATGAACTTCTGGTGGAAGGAAGTTTGGCCGCCCCAATTGGCCGACCTCATTCCCATCGACTACAATGTGTGGGCGCATGTTGAGGGCAAAGCATACAAGGTCCGCCACAGCAACGTAGACGAGCTGAAGTCCTCCCTCAACCGCATCTGTGTCAGCATGTGGAAGGACCTCGTCCGTAACGTGTGCGCGGCATTCTGATCTTTCCTGAAGAGTGTAATCATCGCCGAGACGGGACCACATTGGTTTTTATTAAAATTTAAGCAATATTTATATCTTAAAACACTATAACTCGTGTCTAACTGCATCAAAACTATCATTGTATCCCTTTTTTTGAGCTTCGTAACGAGTGTAACAGAAAGGTTGGCATAACCGGTACCGTAAAATATCAAGGAAAACTGCTAAGAACAGCTTCCTCTGGTTTCTTCTCTACGATCCCCCTGAATAAATTTGACGAGAAAGATTCCGTACCTATTTTCTCTTAGGGGTGCAATTTCTACCCAAATCATTTTTCTTTTGTTGTATAGAATGCTCTTGCATCTGAGGATACAAAGTTCTTTCCAGTTCAATTACTTCTTAACCCGATAAAGAATGGTGTTGTCGCAATACCCACCTTCTAATGGAATTAAGTGTAAAATCAATAGCTTCTAACTTCATAAATCTATCCAAAAGAACTTGCAACATCAGAAAGAGTTAGAAACGATTACTCACACAGCAATTTCCTCTAGATAAAAATTGGTGTATCACACAAACATACGCCGTATTTTTCTTTCTCCAACAGTAAGAAAATTAAGAAAGTGGTTGAATTATATTTATCAATTATACAGATGAAAAATGACAATAGATGGAATACGTATTAATTTTTAAAGAGTGAAGTGGGAACTCAACCAAATTGCTAATTCGAAACAATACATACATGAATATTCAAACCACAGCAAAAACTGCAAATCCTTATTTGACATAACGTCCCATTATCTGGCCGGATTTACTCGAATTCTCACACGTAAGAAGCTATGTCTCGAATACTGGAGAAGCAGATTAAACAATAACAATATAAAATTAATATATGTATTTAACCTTGAGCAGATTGGTAGAACAAAAGCCGATCTTTTAAAATACCTACGGAACATATCGCTAGAACGATAAATTATTGCTTAGTGAGGATGAGTTTTGCTTGGTGTTTGGGGCACTACACAGGTTAAAATTGGAAATTTCCTCTATGTTGATCGACTGGTAATTGAGTACGGTGCAAAACAAATGAAGGATGTAATGAGAAAAAACCATAACAGTCTATTTCCAAGTATATATTTTGTGAAAGTATTTGTCCTCAGGATCTTTACGACTACGTCACCATATCTATATCAGATAACCTATCTATCAATCACTCTGTCCATGAAATTCCAGAGGATGGAGTGCAACAGCCTATATATTTGCATTCACAGTCTATCGTAAAATGAGAGGAAAGGAAACAAAAATAAAAGGAATTGTTTACGCTTATGATGAGATATGGATAGACGGAGGATATTACGAAAGTGAAAACGCATTTTATAAAATGCATTTGAAAATAAGACAGAAAGTATAATTTCAAAATTTGTTATTTAATCTAATAAAACGCAACGGACAATGTCTAATGAATATGTGTTAATGCTTACTTCACGTTCAATCCTCAATGTGAAAATGAAGGAAAATCTATTTCATCAGTCTTATGCAAAGATTTCTCGGAGATGGTATTACAAAATTAGTTAAACCAGTTTATAGCGTTTAACGTAGATTTTCCTGCCCTCATTTCTTATCCGAACTCATGTTACATTTACTCTAACCTTATAGACGATCAGTTAATAGGCGCGACGTGGTCGAGGTTGCTGAGAATTATTTATTTTCCTTTCAATGATGATTCACTTAGTATAACTTTTGATAATCCATACTATCTGATTCTAAGTTCTTTGAATTTATATTTTGCAAATGTAAGAATTTTTTAAGGTGAAAAATTGCCATTCTTTGTTGGGTAGTTAATGATAAAGCTTCATTATCGGGGCAGACATTAAAAATTTAATGGACCACACTTGTTTAATGGATTAAAAGCTTAAAGGAATCATAGCTTGGATCCGTATTCTCCTCCCTCTTTCAAAGTGAGGCACCATATCTAAAGAGCTCTGCTCGCTATTTAGGAATGAAGGTAATATATGCCGCTTTTGACACCATTCAGCGTATTATTCATTGAGAGTCCGCAAAACTTGTTTCGAAATTTCCACTGGAAAGGACGAAAAAAGTATTATTACTAAAAAAACTGATGATATATTAGAAGAAGGTTAAAAACCGAGACTGATAATGGGAGTAAATCGAAAAAATGGGTGGAATAAATACGCAAAAATGGATAAATAAAGGTGTCAACGAGTGTAAATTATATACATGTAAAATTACTGCGCTTCACACATCATATTATGTATGTTGAAAGAGAGAATTCGATTCATTTATCGTTTCACCACCCTAAACTTTCATCCGGGAAAGTAATTAGTAATATCTATTCCGCGCTCGCTACGGTTTCATATTCTAGTATCAGACAGAATTATCTAGACCCGAGTGAGGTTTATGTTTACATTAAAGCAATAATTTATCAGCAAATGGTAACTAACAGAAAAATGGCAAGAATATTTTTCCGGAAAATAATATTCTTAACACTGTATTCAGCAATGTTGCTAATTTTTTTAAATGAGACATCTGTAAGCTCCATAGGAAATAATTCCCTTCTCATGTATATTTAAAGACCCTGTTTTACTATCATGAAGAAGAAATATCCGGATTTGTTCGATTTTAAGATATTACTCTGCAAAAGAAAGTATAGGAACGAAATATATCAAATCGAAGAAAAATTACTTGATTTTTAGCAATAAAAAGGAAAATATCTGACATCAAAAGAAACTAGCCTGGTTTTGCATTATCCAAAGGAAGAGGACGTGAGAGAATTAAGTAATGGTGTCCGTAAGGGTGGTGTTGGCAGGCAAAAACTGTGAAGTGGAGTCTCCACTATTCAGTATGAACATGGATCTTTGTTTAATTCGCTCAGGCTAAGATTCATTAGCATGTAAGCTATCAAAGACATGTCTTCTGGGATCACTTTGGGTTTGGAGGTAAATAGATGCATTGGGGATAGTTATTTTATTTAGTTTTTCTGTGGATCATTTCATTTTTATTACAATCTGATGAACTAGGAAGATCAAAATATTTGTTTTTTTGGGCGGCATTTTTATCTAGGGGGTGGTGGTATTTGCTCTTCAAATAACTGAAATCCAAGTGGTTAGTTTTCCAACATTGCTGATATGTCGCTGGAAGAGAAGACATGGGATTCTAGTATCATTTGCTTTAGTCATTTATTTCATATTTTGTTTTTACTTCAGTATGGCTACTTGTTCATCATGTGATTTTGCGGTACTTGTTAGGTCGAAAGGAATTGCTGACATTTTAACGAAGAATGAAGACAAACATTTGAAGATTCTGATTCAGAATGCTTCGAACATCGTATCATTTGTTCCACTTTGTCATATGATGGAGACTTTATTTAGCTCAATCGCAAATTTGCTCCATAAAACCAGAGTTTCCTCCACTTGTTCGCAAGAAATAGCATAGAAGATGCACGAAAATCTACTCCGGTTTGTTCAGAGTGAGGTGAGTTGGTAAATCTGTATTAATTCAACCGATTTTATCATTAGATTTCAATTAGAAATTTATGATCTACTGGTATATGCATTACGGAATATTTATGATGAAAAAGACGATATATATATTTTTGTAACTGGATAGAGCCAAGGGGAGGATGCATGATTTGGATTTGGGATGAAAGGGAAGGGGTACGGGCATTAGTAAACGAAAAAATGTGAATTGGGCCCATCTCCACTACACCATCGGAGTCCACCCAAATAGGTGAGAGCAGCATACAGTGTATATTTCACCACTTTTAACCTTGAAATTACAAATTTCAGATAAAATCGCGTGTGTTGGTGGTCGCTGGATTCAGCCCCCATAAATCTGGGCATGGGGGCAACCCTTGTGTATTGCACCAATAAAACAATTTAACTTATTATAAATGTAACCACATACTAGTAATTCTCAAGAATGTTGTTGAATAAGTTTGTTAAATTATCCTAAGATAAAATATTTCCACAAGACATACATGTCAGTGAATCAAAGACTGATGAATTATTTAACTGGGTAAAAGTATGCAAGGTATTTCTAGAGAGTACATCTATTAATACTGGCGTTCGTTTACTTTCAAGATTGTTCCATGGGCTTGAGAGAGTTTATAGATCAAGATTTTATTGCAGTAATAAGCAAAAGACACAAGGATAGTGAAGGCACTCGAACATTTGAAAGTTAAGTTGAGTGTCTTAAAAAGCATTTCACACCTCAGATCAGTGAACACAACTATATTATTTTAACCTTCAGTACCCATACATGACAGAGAATCACAGTATTTGCGTCATATTATTGAGTGACACTTTGTTCCTCTTGTGAAGCCAGGTAAAAATGCGCTATCCTGATATATGTATTTACGCCATGTTAAGGTCATGTTCATCTGGTATATTTTATCTCTATTTCCTATCATCGGGGGAATAATGGTGTTTAATAAATTACCAAAAAATAATAACTAGACCGATATCAGTCCTCATGCTGGAATTCTTCCCATACTATTTCAGTAAATCATCCCAAAATGAAGTAAAATATCAGCACACAAAGAGAAAACAACTGATACATTTAGTGGTAAACTCAAGCAAAAAGAAATTCACTATTACTTCAAAGGTACGTATTTTTGTTAAATATAGTTAAATTAGCTTTAACATATATTTCTGTAATCACACACAAATAAACTTAAGTCAAAAAATCGATTACTTTTAAAAAGCTCGATCAAACATTGCCAACAATAAGTGCTATTTTGTTCCAGAATGTTTGCTCCCTGAGGCTCCTCGACACCAATATGAACCAGAGTGACCAGTCCCCGAGGCCACTCAACGCCAATATGGAACAGTGTCCAGTCTCCAAGGCCACTAAAAGCCACTCTCAATCCGGGTGTCCAGTCTCCGAAGCCACTTCGAGACGAACGATCTGCGAGGTCACTGGCAGTCACTCTATATGAGAAAGTCCTATCTCTTAAGCTACTCCAAAGCTGTTTCAAGCATACCGTCCAAGTTCTGAGGCCACTCAGAGACAGTCTTATTCAAAGGATCCTATCTTCGAGATCACTCAAAGCCAGTATGAATCAGATCATCTGGTCTCCAAGGCCACTACCAGAAAATATTACCCAGAGTCTCCTATCGGCAAGGCCACTCAAAGCCTCTGTCAACCAGAACATCTAGTCTCAACCAGAGCATAGAGTCTAGGAAGCAGGCAACAGTCAGTTAGGCCTAGAATCGCCCAATCCAATGCCACTCAGAGCCAGTTGGGATTTTCCTTTAACCTTCCTTTGATTTAATAACAGCCGATAAATTTCAAACACCAAATGCAAAAATTTGGAAGAAAGAGTGTAGTTAAGAGGAGATTTCAATCACAGTGGTTCCAGCAGTGGCCCTGGCTTCACTATGCAGAAGATTGTGACAAGGTTAACTGAAACACTTGCATGAAAGCATATAAAGATGAGAAGATATCTGCATCTAGTCTTGACTTGGCATTCATAAGATCTGGTTACCATAACTGGAAACATACTTGTGTAAAGCTGAAGACAATCCTGATCTTTTCATATGTTTGGATAGCTAAGGTGTAAAATTTATTTCACTTGAAATACAAAATGAACTGCTGAAAATTATGGCTTTAATGTTACAATGTAGAATTGCGCCTTAGCTACAAAATACTCCTTATTTTTCAATTATGACTGATGAAAACACAGATGTATCAAACAGGGAACAAGTCAATTTGTATTCGGTGGGTAAATGATGAATTTGAATCATGTAAAGAATGCATTGGTATGTATGCAGCAGACAATATTACTGTGGCGTCCCTCGTATCATTTTTTAAAGATGTCCTGTTGACTATAAACCTAAATTTAGCAAATGCTAGAGGTATGTGTTATGACGGAACTTCCTTTATATCAGGAAATAGAGCTGGGGTGGCTATAACTATTAAGGAATCTGAAAATACATGCCTAAATACCCATTGCTATGGACACGCCCTCAATTTAGTTTGCTCGGATACAATTAGAACATCTAAATTACTAAAAGATGCTATGGAGGTAACATAAAATTGGAAAACTTATAAAAAGTCTCCTATACGAGATGCACAATTCAAAAGATTAAGCAAGATTTATCTCCGGTTCCCTTGGGATCAGATCATTATGCCCAACATGGTAGGCTGTTAGGGCAGACCACTCAAAAATGTGATCGGTAATTACATAAATTTGGATAGATTATTTACTTGGGGTCTCGACAATGTCACTGATACAGATATGAAGGCCCGCATTGATGGATTTCAAACATATGCACCAAAATTGATTTTCTCAATGGTGTAATTTTAGGAGAAGTAATTCTAATGCAGGATTTTGTATTAAACAAAAATATCCGTATTTTAAATTTCTTTTCAGGCAGGTTTGTTACAGCAATGAATCCATCTCTCTGATAATACAAAACAGAATAATATCAGCCAATACGTGGCATTGAGGACTTCTGAATGACTCTGCTCTAAGTAACATTGAGGATCTATTATCTATGATGGTTTAGCTGATAATTATGTAAACGTACAGTTAAGCTATATGATATTGAAGGTATCATGCTGCATTATCCGTTTCTAGATGATTTGTAAATAAGACCGTTGACAAATTAGAACAACCATGAAAATCTGCTACTAAACAAGCATCGTAACAGGAAAAAAGCATGTCTCGACCTAACGCTAATCTCCATAATTAGGGCTGAAGATGGCTAACTATGCATTAAGAGTGTTGCATACAATTTAATCAGATTCATATAAAGGTCCCGTGAATATTTTAGGATTTATTTACTAATTTTAACCATTAATTTTTTTTAAGTGGTTTTAATAAGTTTGCCCAATTTGTTCATTAAAGCCTATAATTATAAAATTTTATATTTATCTGGCAGAATATTGTCCATTCAGCTTTCATCCCGTCAAAATGATTAGTAACCCAGGCAACAAAAGGCAAATAAAAAAATAAAATTTGATTGAATCCGCATGCTATTAAAATATTTGTAATGCATTTATAAATATTTATATATATATATATAAATATATATATATATATATATATATATATATATATATATATATATATATATATACCAGAGAGCAGAGGGTACTTATTTTTAGGATAAATAAGCAGGCTAAATTTAGGAAGTTCATTATTATATATTAACTTATTGGTACCGACGTTTCGGTTAGGGACACATTCTAAAGGATATGACATTATAAATATATACAAACGAAAGATTTTTTTAGAGAAGTTATCAGATATTTATAAATTAATTATATGGGGAATGGAAAGCAGCAGATTTAGGCATCAGCAACAGAACTGGAGCCCCGCTCACAAATCTCGAATTCTCCCTTATCCGAATACACTACGAAAACAGACATCCACACCATAAACCCAACTTAAATAATTTTTCAATTAAAGTTAAAGCAAACAGTGAAAACCAACTACGTACACTGGAATCTCTTTTTATTAAATTTACAAACCCCACTTTAAACTCGGACACAAGCTCATTTCCACTTATACTACAACTATAATCACCCACGAATTACACACGCCAAATCCACTCCCCCCAAAATAGCCCATATTTTTCAAATATTTCTATTATCTACCTTTTTTTACAACGAAGAGACACAAAGCTAATTAATCTCAGTTTTTATTTTAAAAACAAAAACATATTTCCCATTCCCTGCATTTTTATAATTTCAATATTACCACCTCTGCTGTCCCCATTTTCCATATAATTAATTTATAAATATTGTATAACTTCTCTAAAAATGATTATGTTTGTATATATTTATAATGCATGAGAATGGGTTCCTACCCGAAACGTCGGTACCAAAAAGTTAATTTATAATAATGAAATTTCTAAATTTAGCCTGTTTATTTTTCCTAAAATATATATATATATATATATATATATATATATATATATATATATATATATATATATATCCAAAAATGTTCTGTAGCGTATGTGTAACTTTAGGGAAAAAAAACACAGTCTTAGAAATAATTTTATATACAAAAGCAGGTTTCGACGGATACCGTCATTGTCAGTCGCTGGTCACCAAGTGAAATACAGAAGTTTCTTAACCTGCAAACACACAAATCAGTGGCGCTAAATTGGATAATGCGGGAATGTAGCAGCATATTTGAGAAACAGAATTATGAAGTTCTTGCTTATTAAGGTATTAGTATTAAATTGGCCGCCGGAAGTATTAAAGTTGGGAATTTCTTTTATAAGTGGCGATTCAATTAAGCATCTATGTATATAATTGTGAAACTTATAAACTATTTTACCATTATCAATATCAATTTGATGATTTTCATTGGAAATATGTAGAAATAAACTCGAAGAGAGGGCACCACGTCGCATATCGCATTTATGTTCATTCATTCTCTTGGAAATCTGCTGCTTTCACAGATACATGATTTGCATGGAAAAATCGATCAATAAAAAACAGAGAGCTTATTTTATTCCCTGCACACGAAGGATAAAATAACCTACAATACTATGAAACGCATAGTTGGAGCCAATGATGATAGAGAAAATGATGATAGTCATATCCTTGTACCCTTTATGGGTTTCAGAGCCGAGGAACACGGTGGAGTGAAAGAGGTGAGAGGGTAAAAGGTTTTGAGAAAGACGTTTCGGAAACGTGTTGAGCTCCCAGGGAGTTACCGATCAATACCTTTCGGTTTCAAAGGGATCTTACAAAATATTTAAAAAATAACTGCATTAATACCTGCCAGCTATTATTAGCTGTTTCTTCAGGTGCATATATATTTTTTCAGTTATTAATAATATTCTTGGATTTATATGAATAAAATAAAGATGAAATAATACGCCTTATGCACCAATGTTTTATTTTGTCTAAAAAATAACTAATAACATTCCCTTGACCTTGTGAGAATGTGCATTATTTCATCCTTGCCTGTTCAATCTTGGTTTTCATCGTATCGGTGAGCTGATGTGAATACCATGAGAGAAATCGAAATAACAAGGGGTTTGGGTCAAATATAGCGATGCTCACTACTTTCTTCCATGATTCATAATGTTAGAATAAGAAATGACGAAAAATCTATCCACCCATATATTGTGACGATCGGATGGACCTCCTAGAAAGAATAACTGAACCATAAGCTCGTTTCTCAATTTTTCACCGCTGATTAAATCTTCTAAATCCATAATCTGGAGATTTTCAATCACTTCTTTTCCGTTATTATAGTTGAAAGGTGGTTGGACTGACCCACTATAGAGAAATTCAATCCGATCAATTGGGAGTTCAGGAATAAGCCGCCGTAGATGATCGAAGAAATCAACCGTAGATGAATAGTCTGGGCTAAATTTATAATTAGATCCACACGCATCTTCAGTTGCAAAATATTTACTAAGTCTAGGTGTGGTATGGTGTGGATGGAGGATCATCTAGAACGTGTGAGACACAAAGAGGTTTAACGACAAATGATTTAAACAGATGGCAACTGGACGGACCGATCAAAGAATTGTAAAAAGTTAAATAGCAACTCCAAGGTCATGTTAATACGAGAAAAAACTGATAATTCAAAATGCTTTCAAGTATGTGTGTGTGTGTGTGTGTGTGTGTGTGTGTGTGTGTGTGTGTGCAGAGTCTGAATCCTTAGAAAAATCTTACTATCACTATTATTATTATAGGGGCGGTAGGGTGGATGGGGGGTAAGGAGACTTGAGTGCGAGTCCATGTGTGTGTGTACGAATCTGGATACGCTCATAAGAGGCTGAGTTTGTGCGCACTCAACCCTCCACCTACAATACTATATATATATATATCTATATATATATATATATATATATATATATATATATATATATATATATATATATATATATATATATATATATATATATATATATATATATTTATATATATATATATATATATATATATATATATATATATATATATATATATATATATATATATATGTGTGTGTGTGTGTGTGTGTGTGTGTGAGAGAGAGAGAGAGAGAAGTAATAAACAGAAACAAGAAAGAAGAGATCTTATTGGAGATGACCCTGAGAAAAGCAAAGGGAAAAAAATACGTCGACCGGGAAGGACTCGAACCTCTGACCTTTGGTTTGCAAACCGATGGCGTTGTAGTTCACGTTTAAGTTTTAAGAAAGTGATGATATGTGTGGTAGGTTTCATAGGTGCTAAGTAATTTTCTTGTTGCCCTGGTATCGAGGGCATCTCTGGTGTTTCTTTCTTCTTCATCTTTGGATTTTATTACCTCCGTTGCAGTGGGTTCTCCCCTTGGAGTACTCTTCGCAAACTTTTACATGTAGAACGTGGAAAAACGAGTCCTTTCAAAGTTGCCAAAACTACATATTTATTGCGGATATATATACAAAATATACATAAATATACAAACGGAAGAAGAAATTCAGGAATCACTAAGAGTATTCAAGAACTGCTCTTCACTTAACTACACCATAGAAAATAGCCAAAATATCCAACTTCCGTTTTTAGATATCTTAACCACTAAGCAAAACAATAAAAAAAACTACCAAAGTTTAAGTCAAAAACACCAATCCAGTTCTTTGCTTGAATGGAAAAAGTGAATTTCCAGACCGCAATAAAGAAAGTGTAATAATTTCCTACATCAACCGTCCTTTCACACATTGCTTCATTTAATATTCACTCTGCCTTTCTCATGTCTCCGCCCTCTGAATAATAATCCATGCCCTTCTTAATCCAGCGTCCATTATAGAATAACGATTTTAAGCAGTTTCAACTTTCATTTCAAAGTACCTCATTCTGTTTAAGAATGTCCATTACCTATAAATACGTTGATATAATTGTTAACATCTAAATCACGATGTATATAAAGTTGTATCTTCTATTTCTTAAGTTAGAAATATCAACCTTTGATCGAAATTCATCAGGACAACAATAAATATTTTGTTCTGCTCAGTGAACTAGTTTCCTGCACTCGTTCGTTACGACTTTTCTAATTAATTTTGGCGAATTTATCTACGGGTTAGCTCACGACCTAAAGCAGAATATAAAACAAATCGAAAGACTCGAAAATAAACACTAAATACGCACTCGCCTTCACTAATATGTATATATATATATATATATATATATATATATATAAATATATATATATATATATATATATATATATATATATATATATATATATATATATATATATATATATATATATATAGATGCAGATTTTGTTAAAGACCATAGTATATTTCGCTTTTATTAATTTTCTATGGAAACTTTCCATTTATCTTATCTTTTAATGTTCATCTTGTAGAGGGTAAACCACTTCTCCTATGTTCATCTCTCTTTTAAATGAAATGTGTTAGTTAAAAAACAAACTTGGGAATGAAACGTAAACGGATTTTAGGGCATATTTATTCCTCTTCACTTGAAGGTTATATCAATGGAAGGGCCACTCCGGCGTGGGCGGAATTTTAAAACAACTTTAATGTTCGATTCCAGCCTTAAGCCTGGATGTTGATAGCTATCCTTTCTTCATTAATTAAGATGACTTCTAAGGTGTACGCACTAGCTTTATTTCCCTCTTTTCTTTCGGTTGTAGTGTTAATAACTGTCGTGATATGATATTATATTACATCAATACCATTGTATATCTATGGGGGAGGGACCGATAACTTACAGGAGAACCGACGAAGGGACGGAACACCGCTAGTTTAGACGGGCTGAAATGCGAGATGAGAGTGCAACGAGGTCAGGTAACAAATGGGCAATGGCAAAACTCAAGGTTATTTAAAGAGGCATGTACAAAAATATAATTTTATTTACATAAAAATAATGAGAGAATTGATGGGTAAAATTAGCTCAGAGAATTAACGGACAAAACCACATCAGTAAACGAAGGGGGGAATTAAAGTTATTAATCAGACTATGAAGTTAGAACTTAAGGTATTCCCAGAGGAGACTATTCAAATGGGGGGAGATTAACTCAACTGGGTTACTGAAGGGGTGGAGAGAGGTTGGCTTACGGATGTCTTCTGCACGTGAGGTGAGGCCACTTGGAACTTCTGAGCGGGAAGTTAAAGTGATTACGGTTCTCCAAAAACAGGGGGGGGGCGGTAACTTCCGGTCCAGGGAAGAGTATTTTGGTTAACCGAAAAGAGGAGGGCTTCGACAGGAGTTGACGAGAGAAGCCGGAAAAATCACTCGGTGGCGATCGTTAAGTGGAATTACCTCACTGGCTGGGGCTAATTCCAAATACTCAAAATAGTTCAGCTCTCACTTTGCTTTGTTGTTAGCACCTGAATTGGAACTATGGGGAATCTTCTGGGGTCAAGGCGTGACTTCTCATCTCTGTATCTCTTCATGGGAGTCAAGCGCTATTTATGTCCGAGGCTCCGGAGGGCTTGGAACTCCGGATCGATAGGGGTTTCAGGGGAACAGGTGCACGGGATTCCAGGGCTGCCTGTATACGGTTAATCACGGGCTGGGCCACGGGAGGTCGTAAATTACGGGGTTTCTGACCGAATAAAACGGAGCATAACTGGATTGGAGCCGCTACCACTTCGGCCCAACCGGACATATAGTCACACTCGATGTGACAAGGAATTACTGGGAAACGACTCGCCCGGCCAAGGTAGTCATTGACCACCGCAAATTTCTTGTGGTCTGGCCCAACAGGGGGGAGTAGGTCCTCAGACACTATAATACAGGTGCACCCGGTGTCACGGACGAGGGTGGATACTCGGCGACCGTTCACAGTTCACCTCTTGAACTTCAATCCACCAGGGTTGTTCTCATTAAAGAGAAAGTTTACCTGATGGACCGGGTCTTTGGCTGGCGAGGGGGGATCGGGAGTCTCCTTAGGCGACGGAGGAGAATCGGGGGAGGTCCAGATTTGGTGCACTTGGTGGGACTGAGAGTTTGCGAATCGGAAGTTTTGAGGACAGTTCGTGCGGTAATGGCCGAGAACTCCGTAGGTGTAGCAGACGATCGGGTCCTTTTGGTACGGCACAACCGGGGAAGAAGAAACTAGGTGCTTAACGTCTCGGTGTTCCGATGGATGGAAGTTTCTTGGCTTTGAGGGACTAGGAGCTTTGATAGATCTTAGAACCAATTTAGGGGGAGTCTTAGGGCCATAAAATTTAGTTTTGGAAGTTGATTGGGGAGCCTTTTTAACATCCTTAGGGTATAAATCGTGATTACCCACGTATAAAGTGGCGCAACGTTCATCCTTAATGAGGGAGCGAATTTCGTGAGCAACGGCAGCTAAAAGCTGATCCCTAAGGAAGAAGTCCAGAAGGGACAAGTAGACCTAGGAAATCTTGCACGCAACCAGTCAACACTGAAGGTGTCTTTGGAGGATGTAACCGTGTTGTCGAAATGTTGGGCCAGGGCGGATCCTTTCCTGGCGGAATCGAGAACGATAGAATTCGCTATTCATATGAACAGCGGCTAGCAATTCAGATTTTAACGTGGAATAGTCCAAAGTGGCTTCCGGGGCAAGGGATACCAAGATATCCCTTAACGTGGCATTTAGGAGGGGGAGTAAGCGAGCGACGCCATCCTTTTCAAGATCCCATCTATTGATCTAAAAAGATTCTCTCAAAATGGACGCAAAATGACTTAAAGTCCACTCCATCATTAAAAGCGAGAAGGTGGACTGAAGGGGTTTGGGGAATTTCAGCCCAGGAACCAATGGACTGAGAATCCATTTGATTTCGGCTCATTTCCAGCTCATGCTGCCTAATTTGTTCACGTTCTTCCATTTCCATTTTGTTTTTCTCCATCTCGATTTTGTTCTTCTCCATCTCCATTTTGTTCTCCTCCATCTCCATTTCCCTTCGCTCTACCCGTTCGTTCCTCTCTTATTCCTGTACGTAATTTAGCAGGTCTTTGCCTGAAATACCTAACATTCCACCCTGACTCTTGAATTTTTCGAAGGATGACATTTTTATGCAGTTAACTGAGGGAACACTGATACGCAAACGAGCTAGGACACTACCCACGCGAAACGAATACTTGAATATTCGTGAAGGCCTTGATCACAAAAAGGAATTAAGATACAGCTACCTACCTCTGCTGTTCCTAAGCGAAAAAAAAGTTGAAATGACCCTACCGGAATTAGGACACCAAAGACCTTAACTCTTTTAGAATAATAACCAGGAGTGTCTCCAAAATCCGAACACCATAAAAAAAATTAATTACCTGGGGTCCAACACAAAAAATAAATAGATTACGTTCCACTGCTCTTCAAATAACTTGAACTTGCCTTGTTCCAGTACAATACCAAAAAAATAAAAGGGATGTACGTGAATAACAAGGGAACTTCTAATGTCGAAATTAAAATGACACGGGTTCGTAAAAACCCCAAACACGCTTGACACCAGAATTATATAATAGGTATATATATATATATATATATATATATATATATATATATATATATATATATATATATATAAATATATATATATATATATATATATATATATATATATATATATATATATATATATATATATATATATATGATGAAAATTAATGCAATATCTCAAGAAAAGATGAGGAATTAAACCACATTCTCCGAAGACAATTTAATTCAGAACAGTTTCGGTGTATCTCACACCCTTTTTCAACTGACACTGGATAGAAAATATAAGAAAAGTGCATAATATAAGCATAACACAAGGTCTGGTCGTGAAAGATCCCCTCTTTTTTGCCCTAATCCCCTACTTGTGGCTAATCTGAAGGGGGGGGGGGGTAAGCCTAAACATATTGAAGGGCTGACATTTTACTATTTTGTTTATTTGCTTTCTTATTACAGGATTAAAAGAAAATTGACCCTCAGATAGATTTAAATTAGGAACTGACGATATCAACCTCAATTCTACGATTCTTCTCTTAACATAGTTAGCCGATTTAAATACCATTTTACTTCCATTGAAATCGATCGTATGATTCTTGTCTCTAACATGGCAAAATATTCCACTGCTTTCGCTTCCCACTCTAATATCTCTTTTGTGTTTATACAATCTCTTGTCTAGATTTCTCCCCGTTTCCCCTATATAAACTTTATAGAAATCGTTGCATGGTATTGCATATACTCCTATGTTAATATGTTCTTTGGGTTTCCTGGCAATCATCAATTGGTTCAAGGAATTATTATATTTAATGGCTAGATTAATACCTGCTTTTCCAAATATGTCCTTTAAACTATTTAATTTATTATTAAATGGCAATGTTGCAGGTGCATTGTCAACCGCCACGAAAGTGTAGTGCTAGTAATACCAGCATATTTTGAGTGTTTATGAAGCTTGCAGTCTTCATTCGGGCAGGTAAACTCG
Source organism: Ceratothoa steindachneri (assembly GCA_963969495.1). Lineage (NCBI taxonomy): Eukaryota > Metazoa > Arthropoda > Malacostraca > Isopoda > Cymothoidae > Ceratothoa > Ceratothoa steindachneri. The sequence continues at coordinate 223,946,850 of OZ018321.1, forward strand.
TAAACTATGTTCCTAGATTTCAGGATCGAGGAGTTTTGGTAGATGTTGTTTTCATAATGAGATTGTTAACTTTTGTTGTTTTATAATATACATTCATCTAAATCTTGTCTATTTTTTCTTAACTTTGATGTTACGGTTAACAATCCCCTTGATGTTTGTTTCGTCTATTTTGTAGGCCGATGACATCTGATTTCTATAATACAGTTTGATGTTATTTACTGCTCACTGGTTACTTTCCGTTTCATCCCTGTCTTTGAATTGCCTTCTTAAAAATGATCGAAGTTGTTTTTTAATGATGCTGTTAGGGAAACCGTTGTTCTCGAGGTCTTGTTTATGCGAGAGATCTCTTGGTGGAACAATTTCCACGTAGAGCAGTATTTGTCTGCTCAGCGGATGTATGAGCCGATTACACTTATTTTGTACCTTTCAGGACATTCACCTTCTGCGTTTAGGCATCTTTCCCTGACTGTATCTTTTCTGTACACATTTGTGACGTAATTAGCGTTAATGTTTTGTACCACTACGTCCAGAAAAGGCAATTTATTGTCCATGCTCAATTCATAAGTGAATTTTAACACAGAGTCCTCCTCAAATTGCTGTTTGATGTTCCTAAGATGTTCTTCATTTTGGACGTTGATGTAGATGTAATCTACGTATCGGCAGTATGCGTGTAGCTTATTTTCGATGTTCTCTAATAAGTTTTCTTTAAGTTGACCCATATAATAGTTGGCAAAGGTCGGCCCCAGGGGCGATCCCATGGCTACTCCATCGACTTATTTGTAGAGATTTTCGTCCGGTGTCCTGAACGGAGCCTCTGATGTGCATCAACGTATCATACTCCTTAGGAAGTGTCGGTCAAGGGTATGAGAAGTGATTGTAGTATGGTGGTATACATTTTGTATAATGATATCGATGGTCTGAGGGATAGACACATTTGTAAATAGGCTTTCCACATGAAGGGATGATATTAGTCCTGTCGGTCTTGTAGAGTGGAGTATATCTATAAATTCCTCCGTGAACATTATGCTATCTTTTTAAGTGATGTATGGTTTTATATTTCATTTAAGGTTTTAGCTAGACGGACGTTGGGTCGTGACTTGATAAATAATGGACCTCAGTGGGTTGTTCAGCTTGTGTATTTTTACATTTCCATACAAATATTCTGGTGTATAATCGCCGACAATCTTTAGGAAGTGAAGTTCTCCAATGTAGGAGATCAATATTTATTGACGAGACTAGTTTCAGCGTGGAGTTCATCATGTTACATTCTGTCGTATACTGAGAATGTGTAGATTCAGTCACGCCAAACATAAAATATATATTGATAAAAGAGGTCAGATTAAAATTCCTAATCAGAGGGTTTGGATTTGAGGCCATTAGATATATCTTCGAAGATTAAATTTTGGTATAGGGGCTACATTTTAATTGACTATCCGAGAGGTTGAAATTTGAAATTTCGCCAATTAATGTGGCTTCAAAACCACACGCCTGACTTTACCTCGGTGCCCGTAAATCCTATTTTCCAGACTCCTTACAGGCTCACCTATTTAAAATAAGGGGCAGTTTATGCCTTTACAAGAGATTAAATAAACACCTGTTCTATTACTTTCTTCTGTCTATTTGGCTGTAGGGAACAATTTTCTAACGGTCAAAGGGTATTTGATGGTGGTGCTGTTTGAGGAAAGGATACTATGTACATCTTTCAGTAATAAAAAGGATGGAAGAAATAAACAATTTCTCTTAAAATCAAGATCCCTTTTTTTGGAGTAATAAAAGTTTGGTCCGGTTTTGGATAAGCTTTTGTTAATGATCTATAAATATACAGGTAGTAAAAGTAATTTTAACGGCCAAAAAAACATGGATCGAAAATTCTCAGAGCTCTCAAAAACATAAACATTACAAAAGCTATTTTGACCTTAGCACAATAATATGAATAAAAAAAGAATTTAAGAATTAGAATGGTTGATTTTCCGAAAAACAATAGAAGGAGGTCGCTCGTTAACTCTTACAATTTGGCTGTCAAGGAAAGGTGAACATTTATTATCTTCCCAATCAACTATCAAATGAGCCCAGCTGACTTAAGGGCCACAACGATATGACGTCCTCAAAATACCTGTGGCATACAAATTTAGGAATTGCGAAACAGAGGGGAGTAGACACACTTAGAAATTTTGCATAGAAAGACTGCAACAAATAGGCGATAGGGATTCCCCATGCTAAGGCCATATTTTTGAAAGAAGAAGCCCATATCACTATTAAAAAAACATTTTCGGTGATGCAAGGTTAACAATTTTAGTTTGGGTCAATGGAAAGTTTAATTTTGGAATTTTACATGCAGTGGATATTAACCTTAAGGGGTTCATTAATGGGTACTTTATAAAAAGGCTATCTACATCAAAGCTAATTAATCAACTAACTTTGATGTCAATTTTTCTAAATTTTTCAAGGAAATCTGATCAATGGAATATGTGTGATGATGAGGTTAATCAAACGGCGTATGAAAGAATTTTGACTATCCATTTTGAAAGTGTATAGGCATCGGAACCAGTGCATGATAAAATTGGCAGGAGAGGGGTTCCAGCTTTGTGGTTTTTCTGCGACTTATGGATACGGGGAAGGGATGGATTAGTTGGTTTGAAGCGTTGGAGGAGATCATGATTAGATCACTTCAAGGGATTTGTCAATGTTTTGTTGAAGGAAGCTGTTTTGTTACATAAATGGTTGGAAGAGTTTTCTATAAGTCGTTGGGTCACTAAGTATATTTTTCAACTTACGGGAATAAGTAACTTTTGTTATGACAAAATTTTTATTCGAATTTAGTAATTTAAGGACCAATAATAAGCGTCTAGGTATTTCCAAATATTTAAAACAGCCTTTGATTTTCATACAAAGATTGAGGTTGCCGAAGCATGTCTCAATTATATATATATATTATATATATAGTCATATGAGTATGGGCGCATCGCCCATCTTGAGGTTCATTGCGACAAATATATATATATATATATATATATATATATATATATATATATATATATATATATATATATATATATATTTAAATGCCCAAGGATTTTCAACCTTGATGTTTCGGTTAATAATGTCCTTGATGTTTTTTTCATCTATTTTATAGGCCGTGAACATCTGGTTTCCGTAATGAAACCAGATTATTAACCGTAACATTAATATTAAAAATCAAACCGATTGTCGTGATATGACATTACATTATATCAATACCATATTATATTTATCAGGGAGGGACCCATAACTTGAAAGCGAACCGACAAAAGGGACGGAAAACCACGAGTTCAGACGGGCTGAGTAGTGAGAGAGTGCAACGAGATCAGGTAAATTATGGACAATGGCAAAGCTCAAGGTTATTTAAAGAGACATGTAGAAAAATATAATTTTATTTACACAAAAATAATGAGAGAATTGATGGGCAAAATTACCTCAGAGAATTTACGGGCAAAATCACATCAGTAAATGAAAGGGGGAATTGTAGTTATAAATCAGGCTATGAAGTTAGAACTTAAGGTATTCCCGGAGGAGACTATTCAAATGGGGGGGGGGATTAACTCAATTCGGTTACTAAAAGGGGGAGAGAGGTTGGCTTACGGATGTTTTCTGCACTTGAGGTGAGGCGGCTCGGACTTTAACGCGGGAGGTTGGAGTGATGATGGTTCTCCAAAAGCAAGGGGGGGGGGGTAAATTCCGGTCCAGGGGAGAGTATTTCGGCTACCCGAAATGAGGAGGGCTTCGACAGGAGTTGATAAAAGAAGTCGGGAAAATCACTTGGGGCGATCGCTCAGTGGAATTACCTCCTGCCTAGGGCTAATTCCAAATACACAAAATAGTCCAGCTGTCACTTTGCTTTGTTTCTAGCACTTGACTTGGAACTATGGGGAAAACTTTAGGGTTCTGGATGAGACTTGTCAACTCTGTGTCTCTTCCGGGGAGTCGAGCGTTATTTATGTCCGAGGCTCTCCCTGGAGTTGGGGGTTAGCGCAAGACAGCTCTACTCTCGAAGGGCCTCAAATCTTTTTGCAGAGCTATTTTAGCCTGCATAAAGGTAAATCATGTGGGACTCGATTCGAGGCTACCGCTTGTGAAAGGGGGGGGGGCTTACCACTTTAGGCCTAGCCGAGACTTCTGCTGCACATAGGAGTTCCTTTCTGCTAAAGATCTTCCACGTGGAGATTCCCTCACACCGTTAAAATCCATCTCATATTCTATCATAAAACAACAAAAAACAGCAATCCTGGGATGAAAAATAACATCTACCCTAACACCTCGAATCTCAAGTCAACCAACATTGTTTACCCGTTCACCTGCCCCAATAAAAACTCTAAGCTTTATAATAACTTTAAATATATTTGCATGACAACTACCAGATTTCGAGAGGGTTAACTATGCATCTACAAAGCGGAGGGCCAAAAAATCATATGGAGAGTGTACATAATATTAACCTAACGAGAGATATGTTCGTTGATAACATCATTATTAAAAGAAAATAGCTTAATAAAGGGAGGCTTAACATCTTAGAACCCATATTAATAAATGAAGATAAGCCGGCCATCAACAGTCAAGCAACAAGTGGAATCGTACATTAAAACTATTTTAAAAATTCCATGCACAAGAGTGGCTTATTTCCTCTAACGTTATGTTTAACCAAGGTGAATAAATACCCCTTAAAATCGTTTTCTTTTACCTTACTTTCTGCTAGATCCTCACTCCACTCAGTACATCGTTAAAGGAGGCAAGAAATTCCATAACGCTCTGAAGATGATCGAATAAGATCGAAAGCTTAGCAATTTAGTTTGGTTTTACCAAACACATTCCTTTAAAAAAGAGATGAATACTGGACAAGTAATCCACCATCTACAAGATGGAATAAAAAAGATAGTTAGAAGAAAAGAAAGTTGCCAAAGGAAATTAATTCAGGCGAACAACAATGGTCTTCAACAAAATTAGCATTCAAGAAAGACTGCTATCCAACTACACTAAATATATATATTTATATATATGTGTGTGTGTGTGTGTGTGTATGTGTGTGTAGAAATTAAGACATCCTTCGGAAACCTAAATCTTTCTATGAAAATCAAAGACAGGGCCAGAATTCGGAACATGTATATTCCGACGTTTCAAATAATAACTGTTATCATCATCGGGCTATGATGGAGTACAATAAATTCTTTATTTTTGAAACTATCTAAAGATGTATATAAAATGAGATGGAATTATTCAGAAAAATAAATTTGTATAAATGGATTACAATTAACACATAAATGTAAGACATAAAAATTGGAAATATTAAAAACTAAATGAGTGAAAGATTTAAAATGAATATAAACCTTACCAATCCTAGTTAATGACAAGAACCGATGGACACAAAAGACATGTTTAAACAGAGGTAAATTTGGACGCACTTTTAAAATAATTGGAATAATGGAAATCGAAACAATCGTTTATTTTAATTGCCATGTCATTAAGTTAATTTTTAACAAAGGTGTTTGTAAAATGAATTAGAAGTCGAACTATAATTAAAGATTTTGATTAAAATATATTGAGTGGAGTGGGGGCTGAGTAGAATTTAATTCAGGATTTAAATTTTGGATAAATAATGATTCCAAAACATTTAGTTCTAAGAATTTAACCGCAGAACCACAAATTTGGAAATTTGAGAGGAAAATTGGTTTGCGGAATTAAAATAGTTCATTAGTGAAGAAAATTTCGGCTAAGCAATCGGTGCATCTGTGCATTGAGAAACACTCTGTGGTTTACAGATTCTCGGGTTTAATGGTAGTATAGTATTACCTACGTAGCGCGATTGGCAACCCGCACACAGAAATTGGTAGACAAAGAAGAGCATGTTTTTGCGTGCAATGAGTGAGGTGGAAGAGATCTCTACCACTTCCCTACTTAGAAAGGCTTAAGTAGTAAAAACCCTGCTGAAGTTATTGCTGATATTCTTGTAGATTTCATAAAGAAGAAATGTATTGATAAAGGCGTGTGGGACATTGGAAGTGATTCTACAAATATTAACTGGCTGGAAGGGTGGTTCCATGAATTGGGTAGAAGTCAAGCTTGGCCGTAAACTAATCTGGTTAATTTGTGCCTTCCACACTTACAACTTACCCTTGTGACACTTGATCACAGCACTAGATGGGAAGACCTTGTCAAACAACAAGTGGATGGGTAGTATTAGCAAGATGCTAGACACTTCAACCGAACTTAAAATATGTATATCCTTCATTCACTGTACTCTCATTTCGACATCGTCTTACTTCACAGAGTCGTATTGTCATAACGGATCTGTAGTATCCGAATTGCAAATTGAAATAAACATGTGGCACGCAAATTGTAAGGTAAAGTAGGGCCCAGCAAGGAACCTATGAAATTTTAAAATTGGGCACACTCATTAATTATCGAGATAATATGCCATGTAATAAGTAATGAACCAATGTAAAATAGAGAGAAATACTTATATCACAACCGTACATTTATTAATAGAAAAATGAGATAGGCAAACGAATAGCTGTAGTTCCCACGCGGTTACACAAACATACACATGCAAGCAAACAGATGCAAGACAAAACGATCTCAATGCTAAATAACCTGGACAAGTTGAGCAAATATAGGGTGGTATGTGCTTTGACCTGTTAAGTTTTCCAGCACCTGTGAAACAGCTAATGCAAACGACCTTACTGATATGGTGTGGCAGCCTGGTTTGGGAAAAATGTGTGTAGTTACATTAAAAATGCGTACACCTCTTTATACTCCGCCCCGCTTCTAGATATAAAACAAGCGGAATTAATCATTATAGAGAGAAAGAGTCAGTTAAGTCATCTGTCAGTATAACTTACTTACCATTTTGTTACTAATAGCGTCATCGGTTATGTGGTCCTCCTCCCCCAAGGAGGTAGACTCTGTGACCGGTGGACCCCCTAAGGATGGAAAAGAAGTAGGCCTAGCGAATTCTCTCCACCAAAAATACAGAGTCGGCAGCAGGCAGGGTGTATATATACGGAAAAGTGGGGCTATATCGGGGACCAAGAAGCAAATCGGCGGAAAGATTGAAGAACGAATCAAAGCCAGAGTTGATGAAACTTGTTTAATTATATATTTTACTTATGTCATCACTTTCTAATGTTGCACGATTACAAGGATATGTTTTATGATTACTGTGAAATATTATATGAAGAGAAACTCAATATCTATAGCATTACAGCTATTTTGTGAAGCTAAAATTAATAACTCTTTTTTCCTAGGAAAATATATGTTGTTTTTGATCGTAGATATTCCAAGTTAAACATTCAGCAATCACAAAATTAATATCAGATTTGAATTTTATGATTACTAGGATATGTTTTATAATTACTGCTATATGTTTTATGCATATAAATTAAATGTCTAGATCGTTACCTGCCATTTTGAAAAGCTAAAATTAATAAAAGTTAATAAATTTTCAGAAAACAATTAATGAGATTTTTTCTTTCACCAAAGTTTTACCGAACTAAATGTTGAGCAATAACAAAAATAATAGGAAGTTTGAATTTGTCCTATCCAAACACATATTGTAACAACCCCTCTGTGAAGGAATGGTCAAAAATTCATTTTCTGCTTAAAATAGACACACACTACTCTATTATTTAATTGGGATAAGGTAGAAGTATTTATAGAACAGAAATAGCATATATTTTAGTATGTATATATATATATATATATATATATATATATATATATATATATATATATATATATATATATATATATATATATATATATATATAAATATATATATATATATATATATATATATATATATATATATATATATATATATATATATATATATATATATATATATATGCAAATTATGTTGAAGACCATTGTGTATTGTGCCTTAATTAATTTCCTTTTGGCAACTTTCTATTCTTCTTACTATCTTTTTTATTCCCTCTTGTAGATGGTGGATCACTTGACCTGTATTCATCTCTTTTAAATGAATATGTTTGTTAAAAAAACAAACTAAATTGCTGAGCTTTCGAACTTATTCGATCATCTTCGGATAAGATCGAAAGCTCAGCAATTTAGTTTGGTTTTTTTTTATATATATATATATATATATATATTCAACATCGTTGCTTCTAAGAAGGCATAATTTAACTTGGAGTAGAAAGGATTCGACCATCAGTAACATTCTTATTTATTCCAAGCAACGTTTCGGATTTCCCAATCCATCATCAGGCTAAAGGGATAAAAACAATTTGTGAGGCGAACAAATGTTAACATAAACTAGATACAAATCAAAAGTAAAATAATTTAGATAGTGAACCTATAAAATTCAAAGTATTAATAATTGCAAGTACATATACAGATAAGGAGAGGAACAAATTCATACCTGCTGTCAGCGAGTCACGGGAATGGCTAAGGAATTTAGCCAAAATCGGACACGATTATGGGTAGTTTGTTGTTGGTATAATATTAACAGGTCTGAAGCTGATTGCTTGTGGCTATTACCGATAATAGGTGGCAGGTCAATCTGAATTTAACGTGGGCGAATGTGTTTTTATGAAGAGAGATTCTAGAATTCTGAGCTCAGTGATGTTAGGATTAGAGCCCAGAATCTCAAATTATTGATGTTTGCATCAACTTTACACTTTATAATGTGATCTCTGATTGGCGAGACTTCCTTACTAGCGAGAGACTTTCCTGTTCGGCATCTAATGCAGAGGTGTGCGCAAACCCTCGAGTGTAAAGAGCGAATAGTACTACCAATATATGTTCCCTGGGAACATCCAGGGCAAGAAAATTTGTATACAAATAAGCCGGGGTTAAATCCTTGGTGCGGAAGAAATTACCTATTTTTAACTTGTTAATGAAAGTTATTCGGAAATGTATTTGCGGGAAAAACTCTGAAGAACTTTTCGTACCGTCTTGAAGCTTTCTAATTCAGAGGACCGAGATCAGGTAGGAGAAAATATTGCAAGTTCTTAGGGAAATCTATCTTTAAAACCTTTTGATGAAAGAGTCATTTAATATTTTTGCCCTTAGGCGCATTGATAGCGTTTCGTGCGCCGAAGCCTGCATATCCATTTTTTCTCGGGTAGGAATTCCGAAAGAGGTATTTTCGGATCTAGGAAGACAATTTATCACCGAGCTTGTGGAGTATGTCGGAAAGCTCTTCATGGTAAAACCTTTGTTTACCACCCCATACCACCCAACTCTAAACGAAGTTTGCGAAAAGCTAAATGGCACATGAAAACATTGTCTATCGATCAGCCCCGAGAATGCCACCGCTTTTTAACCGTGGCGCTTTTTGCGTGTCGTAAAATGCCCCATAGGACTCTATGATTAGCTCCCTTCGAATTACTGTATGGCCGCATTTTTGAGGCCCCCTTGCTATTTTAAAGGAACTTTTTACCAATCATCGTCTGGATAACAAAATCCAATCCTCCTATTCGTACCACCTAGACCTCCGAAAGCGCCTCGATATATGTACCGACATCGCGTACCAAAATACTGAGGTAAATTTGGAGAAGTATCGAACTGATTTCAATTTAAAGGCGAAGGAGAGAAGCTGTAAGCCTGGCGATGAGGTGTTGTTGCTACTTCCCACGTAGAGTAACAAACTCCTGAGCCAGTGGAAAGGTCCCTTTTCCGTTCTAGAGATAAAAGGGCCAGTGGATTACCTGATTCAAACCCCCTCAGGAGATAAGATTTTCCACATCAATATGTGAAAAAATATCAACTCTGTGTGTGTATCAACAATATTGTTGCCCTCGATGAAGAGTTCCCATTGGAAGCGGTGTATCCTGCTGACCCCTTCAATGTCGTGCAAGTAGTCTGCATTGAAAAATATGATGATTACCTTATCCCATCTTTACCTGAACCCACGGAGTCATCATCTCCCATGCTGGATTTCTCCCCCAGGCTAGCGCCTCGATGAAGAGTTCCCATTGGAAGCGGTGTATCCTGCTGACCCCTTCAATGTCGTGCAAGTACTCTGCATTGAAAAAGATGGTGATTACCTTATCCCATCTTTACCTGGACCCACGGAGTCATCATCTCTCATGCTGGATTTCTCCCCCAGGCTAGCGCCTCTTCAAAAGAGTCATCTGGAGTAATTGATAAATGGATTCGAAGATGTCATCTCTGAGACCGCCGATTGCTCCAATCAATTTGAGCATTACATCGTTCTCACCACTCAAGAACTTGTTTGATCGAAACCCTATCCTCTTCTCATCCACCATAGGCAAGCATTTAATGAAGAACTAGACAATATTTTAGCCTTAATATCATCGATCAAACCTTCCGCTTGTGCTTCGATTTTCGAAAATTAAATTCAGTCACGGTGTTTGATGCATAACTTATCCGCCTTATAGACAAAAGTCTCCACTTTTTTGAGGAAGCTAAATTTATTTCTGAGTTAGACCTCTGTCAAGCGTACTATCAAATTCCCCTGGGTAGAAACGCGCGTAAGTATACTGCCTTGCCCACCTACAAGGGTCTTATGCTGTTTAAAAGACACCCTTCGGGTTAATCATTGCATGTAGCAACTATAACAGGATGATATGAAGGATTGTTAACGACTTGCCGCACGTCTCCTTCTACTTCACCAACCTTAATGTTGCTACCTTTACGTAAGACCAACACGTAATAGCTCTCCGCGTTTTCGCTCGTAAGCACAGACTCACCGTCAAGGAATAGCTCACCTCCCTAGAAAATACGTATATATATATATATATATATATATATATATATATATATATATATATATATATATATATATATACGGGACATATAGGTAATGTAAATAAGGACAATTCTGACAAGATATAGATTAATTGGCAATAGGGTTACGTTAATTACCTGTTAATCAGCTTTTAAATGGGATACTATCAATCAGGTTTACAGAGGGAATATTTATATGTCGGAAAGTGGGTCGATTAACGGGAGATACCAGTAAGGGTCGTTTTACCTTAAAGAGGTCACCTCGAGGAAGGGGAATCCTGTAGCGATTCGGCGCGGGGAAATGGAGATGGAAAATGGTTTCAATTTTCGTTCGAATATCCTGGTGGGGAAATGGAGATGGAAAATGGTTGGGATTTTCGGTCGAATATCCTGGTGGTGAATACGGACGATGCGACCTCTGCTCCAAAGATGTGCAACCTCCAAAAAAAGAAAACCTGACGCGGCTCTGCGCAAAGTCTCACACGAGAGACTGGAGATCATTGAGGGGGGTAGGGGAGATGAGACGAGGGGAATCCCAGCCAATCCTTCGCGGATGAAACGATTAAAAAGAGATGGATCTTTCTGGTGAGATCCAACCTCGATGGTATACGCGAATACCAGGGACTTGGGGAAACAGAATCACGATTTGAACCGAAGGCAACGCGTTTTCAAACTCAATCTACCGATATTCGAAAACTCAGGGTATTTATATGACAGCCATTCTTTTGTTTACTCCTCGTTGTCAGATGCAGACTGCTGGCTGACCACTTCTTTCGGCCAAATGGATTAGCTTTTGTCGCTTGTCCCAAGTTTTAATAACCTTTACAATGGAGGTGGGAAACTTTCGTCTAGCAGTTTCCCGACTACGGAGATTAGCCCTTCCTCGGCGAGGTAAAAGCTTTTAGTGCCCAACTTAATTATCTGGACCTGTGAAACGACTGACAAATATTCAATTATTTTTTATTTTATTTTCTCTTTGATTCAGAAATTTCTTCGCGTGGAGTTATACTTGGGAGACAGAGAGTGGGAAGGAATTCATGAAGCAAATGAAAGGGGTATTCTTCATGGCGTCCCTTTCCCTTACACTCACCCTTGACACTAGTAAATGCAATTTTGCGTACGACACAATTAAGTATCTGGGCCTCAATGTTTGGAAAAATCAGATGGACCCCCAGGACGAAAAGGTCAGAGCCATTGTCAAGATGTCCCTTTCCCGCAGGAAGAAACCAGTGAGGTCATTCATGAGATCGGCCTCCTTTTACCGTAGACTTATCCACAACTTCGCGTCTATTTCTGCCACTTTAGGTGCACTCCTTCATAAAAGGTCCCCTTTCATGGGATCTCGAAGCTAATGCCAGGTCCTAGCAGCTCAAGAACAAGCTAGCGTCCGCCCCCTATTTGACGCTTCCAATCTCTCTAAACCCTTCGCATCAGGATGAATGCGAGTAACAAAGAAATTGGATGCTTACTGCTCCAATACTCGGACGAAGGTAAAAGCCACCCAGTAGTTTACGCTAGCCGAAAGCTATTGCTCCGTGAACGTAATTACTCGGTAATAGAACAGGAAGCAATAGCTATAGTATGGAGTATTACCAAATTTAGCATGTATTTAATAGGGAAAGAAATACCAAGAGCCAGAACGGACGTATAATGTGATGGCTTTTGATAATCCAACAATATCAGTTTAAAGTTTGGTATACACGTAGTACCGAGAATTGTATAGCTGACAATCTTAGCCGGAATCCATTAGCCGACAATGCCAGTAATCCACTAATATATAGGGCGCTGTAATTCCGTAAGCTAATCATGTATATATGATTTTTCTTCTTTTTTTAACTCTGGACATATATCTATGGTTCCTGTACTTACTTATTTAATATAGTGTTGTTTTTTTGTTGTTGTTCCACTACCCCGTTAAGCAAAGTTCATATTTGGTTCCTTAATTTAAATGTATTTTTTTCTTCTCGACCCATTTACATTATTTTTTTTTAGCCTTTTTGTAAGCCTGTCGAATACAGGTCAGTTTTCCCATGATTTTTATCAGGCTCTCGCCTTAATAATAATTCCTCCTACCCAAATTTGCAATGTCCCCTGTTCTTTCCTCTCTCTCAGAAAAGTTTCATCGTTTGGAAGGGAGGGTGTAAAAGAACAACCTCTGACCCCTCATTTCTTTGGAGACCACGTGCGATTGTATCTCGTCATGCAAAACCTCACCTCCTATTCGGGAACATTCGAGAAGTTTCGACTCCTGAGCGCATTGGGTAAATAATCATCAATCCTGGGAAATCGTCCCGAGCACCCCCCCCCCCCGGGACGAGGTGAAAAAGAGCCTTGCTCTGTTGAATCATGAATCAACTTCACCTCAGGATTAAGATGTATGGAGCTTGTTACTCATCTTTCCAAATTCCCCTTCCCCTTCATAATCGTTCATATAAATACTCGGTTTTGACTGGAGATCGGAGGGTCCTGGACGAACCTCAAGGGAGTCATCATCGCCTCGTCGAAGTCCCGTGAGCGTTCATGCGACAAGCAAGACATTCTCCGCTGAGATTCTACCCCATTCAATTAGTAGCTTCTGTGAACCGCAAGCCTTTGAAGTTGCCCGACAGTCTCCCTTCGTTTAATGGAACCGAAGAAAATCTTCATCGATTACCTTTGAGGAAAAGAAGTTTCCTCTTCCAGTGGAATTACGAGAATTCCCACATTTCCCATCGAACGCATCTTTGAAGATTGGCTATCATAATCGGAAGGTTGGTGCGGATTGTGCTTCACTTGCCTCATTCGGACCGTGCCTCACTTGCCTCATCGGACCCTTCCTCGAAGTCACCAACCCGTAAGACTGAAACTCCCTCCATTATTAGTATTGTCAAGTTGTCCCTTTTGATATGAGCCTAGTAACGCTAATTAATTAATTCTATTGGAGAATCCATGCTCATAATAATTATCTAGGTACTATTTCAATTTGTTAGAGTTTAGTTTGACTTTGGTGTCACAATGTCCAAGAAAATTTGTCCAGACCACGTATGTTTATGTTTTCTTTAAATAGAAGTGGAGAAACCGTCGGTTGTTTGTGTTATTAGTATCTCTAGGAAAAGAATAATTCTTGTCTTCTTTTTCCTAAGTGAATTTAATATTTGGATGTAATTGGTTTATGTATTCTAGGAATTTATTAGATGAACATTTAGAGCGAAAAAAGGCAATCGTGTCGTCTATGAATCTCCTGTACAAGATATGATGGGACTGTAATTTTCATTCGTCAAGTGCTTCCTCCCTTAACTTAAAGATGAAGAGATTTGCGAGAGGCGCAATAAGATTTCCCATAGCGAGGCCATCTATTTAGTGAAAATAGCTTCCGTCAAATGATAAGTAGTGCGCGTGAGAGATGGTGAGTACAATTTCTTTATTTTTTTTCATTAAAACCGTGAAAGAGATATTGGGGAAGGGAATGCGCGAGAAAGTAAAAATAGTAATGGTTTTTAAAGGCTGTCCCACAAAATAACAGGAATTTTTTTATTTACATTATGTACTTTACACATGTACAATTAACTAACATATAACTTTTACAAATGGCCATCAAAAGTCCAGCGCTCAACGTAATGGATTTTACCATGTGGGTTTACTGTTACAGTAACTTTAAATACAGATTGTAAAAGTCACTGACATACAAAGCTTAAAAACTCTGTTGATAGAAGCTTGGAACAATATCTTGCTTGAACTCATCCAGAAGGTTACGGGATGTTGGCTAGACCGTTAATGTTGTGCCGCTACCCACGGAAAGTACTTTGAACATCACATCTAACAGTTGTGTCTTTGCTCTGTTTTAACAATGTTTCTATTAACAAATGTTTTCTGTTTCTAACAATTAAATAAACTACCAAATTTCCTATTTTTTGTGCGGCACCCTGTAAAAGTAGGACGGTGGTGTATAGGAAGGATACATAAAAACTAGACAAATGGTAAGTTGGAATTTGGGTTTTTAAGTTCTTTTAGGGGTATTGAATATTTTCACAGTGTATTTATTGGTTTGTGGCAAGGGGATAAAAAGTGGGGCAATGAATTTGGCGGGTTTATAATTAGAGAGGTTATAGGTTGCTAGAAGAGCTTGAAAGGGGACATTAGGTTTATGGATTTTAGGGAGACCATAGATTTGGCCGTTGGTAAAAACTGTAAAATAGGAGCTCTTTATAGGTCTCTTCTTCAAGAGCGTTCGATATTTTGAGGAAACTAAGAAGTTTATTGAATTGTCTTCAATTTGCAGGGATAGCTTCAACGGGTCTTTTTGGACTGGAGCAAATTTGGATCGGTCTCCCAAAATCATTCGCATTTATGCCCTATATTCTTGTTTCTTCATTATAACTACGCCTATTCCTTTCCCATTGTGGGTAATGATAAGGTTATCTTTTGAAGATAGTTCTCGTACCAGGGCGATATCATCTTTATGGAATGTATGTCTCACATGAGCGCGAGAGAATGATGAAATAAATCCAGCACACCGCAAGAAAGAGAAAACGGAATAATTTTTTTTCCGGAAGAAATGATTTCCTAATTCGAAAAAATCCGTACCCAGGTGAGATGGAACTAAGCACAATAAGGCAGCGAGCAACCACTTTGATCTCAATTATAGTGAACCTTTATTCACTCGACTATGCGGACAAACAAATATTCTTCCGAATAGACAGGCTTTTAAGGCACGCTTCGCTCGATAACTCGGGGCTATTTTAACTCAATTTCTCCTTTGTCTTCTGAATTCTCAATTAATTTCTCCCTTAAAGTTTTGTGCTTTGTCGATGAATAATCTCATGTGGGGCTGCATTATTGATGATCCTCTATGCAAAGAAACTTCTCCCTAAAAAGCATTATAAGGGCAAAATCATTCATTTCAGAGGCCTTAGGGGAGTTTTGCTTAGGAGGTTGAACCTCTTTCGGCAGAGCTATTATGATAAAATCGGTGTGTATGCATTGGCGTGCTTCGTGAGAATGTCGCAGGTGGTACTGTTCATCAGCGGGAGAGTTGCGAGGATTCCTGTTGGAGGTGCTTTTGGAAGATCACTCTTTAGTTCTAGTTCGTTCCAGCCGAAGACAAGCGTGATTTTCTCAGTGAAATGGCTTCTTTTACGGTCATCAATGTCACCTTTTGTCCAACGGTAATAAATTACACTTTGGTTATATACGATATCTAAAACTATATATTATATGTAGGTCTAATGATAGGCTGAAGGAGAAAAAGAGTGGAAATTATTGGCAGAGCAAGCGAAATAGAGCAATAGACTCAGCAATTGTGGCGCAGAAAGCAGTGGCAAAACGAGACAGTTTTTTAATTCTGACTCTATTTATAATTGATTAAGTTTAATGAATTTCCAGTTATATATCCTGCGTGTGTTCAGTTTTGGAAGACGGTTAGAGTCATTATTAACTACATATTTTAAATTTGCCATAAATCCGTAGATAGAGATTGACACTGAGGGCATATCGTCCAATTCCACTTAACTTGGTAATAGAATGCGACCATACAACCTTTGTTCACGGTGCCTACATAGTCTCAGGCAGGAAGGCCGTTCAGATTTGGTTGTCCTTTCACAGCTAGAAGAGCTTTGTGTTGCCTACCTGTTTAGCAGCTGGAAGAGAGCGGCACTTTATGACCGTTCGACTGGTTATGGCGTTCTTCGGAGTGACCAGGAATTTTAACTATGGTTTAACTTTCTGCCCGTGGTTTAAATGTTGGACTGGTTCTTCTGATCTTTTCATTTGCATGACCTAAATAACCTTTGGATTTATAGACCTAAAACTTAAAAGCGTGGATAAATGACGCAAAAGCCTTGGGAAGCCTGGTAGGGGAGCCAACAAATTCATGATGTTACTTATTACAGAATGAGAGTGCTCTGAAAGTTACAAAATAAGCTGCATGAGGTCATCTTAGTAAATCAGAAGTGCATAAAGTGTAGTGTATTGTGAAAGCTTTTCAATAAAGAAATCCAACTGATAGGATCATGCTGTCAAGATGACACATCGCCATCATCGTCAGGCAGCTTTGGCACCTCTGGAGTTCTCCATTAGGAATCGAAGGATTCGCCTTTTTTAAACGAAGCCATTCTGCTGAAAGAGGCTGCTCCTGCCAAAGCGGTCGTTATGAGTGCTCTTCGAAGCCTCGATGGTTGGCCTATAGAAGTGATCGGAACTCATTTAATATTCATTATTAGACATTACAGAAGAGCTGCTCAATCAGTGAAAAATTAAGGTCGAACGTGCAATGAATAAAGAGTGAGGTGCTACTATACCCACTCCGACGCTTTTGGTGAAGTTCTACCTTGTCAGGATCACTGAGAAGAGAGAAAGAGTTGGTAGTGCTACCCTTTTAAAACATTCATGATATCACTGCAGGGCTACTACCAATGTCATTACATGGCCATTCAAAAAGAACTTGCTATCGTGCAAAGTCGAAGCACCTTGAACTGCTCTTATACCTTAGACCAGGAGTGGACAACCATTTTAATCAGGTGGCCGCATTTGGAAAGTTCTTCAGCCACATGCCCGCAAATTTTAAAATATTTGAAAAAAACTATTTCCTGGATTTTGATATTTAATTTTGTTTGTTTGTTTGTTTGTATAGGTTTATTGTGCAATACATTTATACATATTCGTAAATATAATATAATATATAAAAGAATATACAAATACACCTAAATACATTGCACAAAGCGGGGAACCCACCAGTGTTGGCGTGCAGCAAGACGCGGTGGAGTGTCCCATGCGTGGCTTGTCTGCTACTAGTGTTTGGCAGCGGTCCTCATCACCCGTCGGCAGGGTGGGCGTGGGCGGCGATCAGCGCGGCAGGGGTGCTGTTCTTAGCACCTCCAACAGCTTGATTGTCGTTGTGTGGTGGACCAACTGGGCGGCTCTTGCCTTTTGCGCCATCAGTAGGGCGCCTCTTACAGAGTGAGGGGCTGGTGCTGGCTCTAGCCCTAGGCAGGCGGTGGCTGAGCAAGAGAGGAGGTAGTGAACCAGTTGTCGCCGGGAGCAGCCACCGTAGTGTTCGCACCTCCCTGCCACAAAGTCGATGTGTAGATCTTCCCGTGTGGAGTAGCACAGCCTGACAAGCTGCAGCAGCACGCCGTTTGCTCTGGGCTGCTGGTAAGCTGCGTCCAGGGTGCGATAGGCTGTGGCTGCAGCATACCACGCCGCTTGCCACTTGGTTGACTCCCATTCTTCGTGCTGATGGTCGGCGTTGTGGGGGGCCTTGCGTTTGGCCTGCGTCTTGAGCTGCTGCAGACTGTGGCGCACGGTCCATGTGATGATGGGGCCGTGGGTGGCTCGCGTGGCGGCCTCGTTGCCGCGCACGCCCACGTGGCTTGGAATCCAGTGCAGCCAGACCCACCTGCCTTGCGATGCCAGGTCCTGAAGGGTGCTCAGGATGGTGCTGGCGTGGCGAATGTTGTCCCTGGTGTAGGCGTGGGCTTGGGCGTGGGCATGCTGCACCTCCAACCGGAAGTCCGTGTGTATCACTACAGTGGGCTCCCGGCGGAGCAGAGCGTGCTGGAGAGAGTGCAGGATTGCTACCAACTCTGTCTGGAGAGTGGAGCAGTGGTCTTACGTCCTCCACGCCCGCGTCAGCCCGCTCGTGACGAAGGCGGCGTCGGACCTCCCGCTGTTGGGGTCGACGGATCCGTCAGTGAAGTAGACTGCGCTACCCGGTTCCGTGACCTCAGACATGGCTCTAAGGGCGTGCTAGTGCAGCTCCTTGGTAAAGCAATGAGCTTTGCTGGCGGGCAGCTTTGTTGCTGTGATGTCGGTGACGAGGGGCTCCAATGGTGGTGGTGAAGTGTAGGCCGGGTGGAAGGTGTCAGGGTTCGCGCCACAACCAGTTCCCTGCCTAGCTGAGGGTGGAGGCTGCTAAGGTGACGTTTATGAGCCACCTTTTGTTACGCAGGCACTCGATGCCCTGCGCCACAGCCACCCGGAGTCTCCTCTGGGCCACAACTTCCATATCGCGCTGGAGCACTCTGGCCACCCGACAGGCTACAATGCAATGATATTTAATTTATGAATGAGGACAAGTTATCATCATCGCTAACTCTATAATTTAAGAACGCGATATTTTTTAGCATTTGATTAATAATTTCATCTTAGTTTGGTTATGACTTATGTGTTTTTTTATCAAAATTATTTCTAATAATTCTATATAATATGAAAAAACAAAATAGTGAAGTTCAAAAATAAATATAAGTATCGAAATTCTGTGAATTTTTTAAAACCCAAAGAATTACAAATGGTGGAGTTCATAAAATTTATTTTATACATCTTCTATATCACTAAATTTATAAAATTTAACATTGGCTACTTTTTTATAAGTATTTAAAAATAATCTTACCTTTAATGACTCCTTTGATGCTGTTTATCATTTATAATTAGTTTGATATTTTTTTGTAGGATGGTAGTCGTCAACTTGAGTTGATCTTTTTAATTAGTTTATCTAAACTGGGGTCCGGGGTCCCCTATGGGACAGCAAAGGGGTTCACTCAGTTGAAATTATGGTCTATTTGCGATTGTTGCTATGGCTCATTTTTTATTTGCATTTTTTTTATTTTCTGTACTTGAATTCATTAAAGTAGGGAATTAGAGAGTACTGCATAGGTATATATTTATTTCTAAGAGTGAGAGGTGTAATACGCTAAATGTGGTTATTAGCTAATTATTTGGCGAAATAATTTTGCTTAGGTCTGCCAGTCATAACAGTACATACTCAGCGTTGTGGTTGAAAAAGGGGTGCTCTACAGTTTGCATGATTGTATTTTAGTTGTTTTGATTGGAGGTGTTGCGGGCTGCGTGATTATATTTGAGTTGCTTTGCTTAGAGGAGTAACAGTGACTAAGTGATTCTGGTTATACTTTGGAATCCAAAGTTTAACCAACATCACTAGATTAAGTTGTAAGCCACAATTTAAAGTAATTGAGATAATCGAACATCCAAGTTTGGATCTTCGATGATCTTAATTAATAGGCCTATTTAATCTAGTTTTTAATTTTTAACATAAAAATTATTGATTCGTTTTTCTAATTAAATTTCTTTTATTGTCTTTTTTTCGGATTTATAATGCCCCCCCCCCAAAAAAATGAGATTTTATGACTCTAATTTGAAATTAGAAACTGCTGTAATAAGGTCTAGTGGAGAAGAGAAACCACTGAGTTTTTGTGTTCTGAGATGTTGTATACAACTTCTCTAAAGCAGAGCAAGTTAAAGGTTTCAAGGAAATTAGCTGTTGCCACAAAACCCCGCAAGTTCGGATAACAGTTAATATTACCTTGCTGCAAACATATCATATCGAATGGGAAGTTCTGAACTCGAAAAGCTAATAAAGCTTGTGTTCCTGTCCAACGATACTGATAGCAGGCGAATAGCGGAGTTGTCTGACAACATGCTCTCGCACGTGGTCTCAAAGATTCAGAATTTGACTTTCAACCTTTTGCGATTCAGCTTTTGATGAAACAACAGATGTCGCCAACTTAACCCAACTTTGTGTCAACGTACGATATATATATGGAAAGCACCTGGAAGACGAATTTTTGGTTTGCAAAACTCTTAACACCAGAACAAAAGCAATGGAAATATTTAACAAAATGGACAGATTTCTTTAGGCGAACATGCCATTGGCGTGTGTAGTGATGGCGCTCCAGCAATGCTTGGTTGCCGTTCTGGTTTTCAAATTTTAGTTAAGCAAAAATCCCCAGATATTATTGTGACACATTGCATCATCGCCAAGCCTCACTAATGAAAACCGTGGCTGAGGAGTTGAACAATGTTGTCAGTGAAGTGACTTGAGCAGTTCATTAAAGCGAATGCACTCAACTCTTTTTTATTTCGTGAGTTATGCAAATAAAGTGATTCCGAATTTAAAACACTCTTGTAGCACACACACGTTTGCTGTCTTTCCAAAATGGAGGTTTTGAAGTGAGTTTTCATACTACATAAGGAAATGCAGCAATTTCTGGCCAGTCGCTAAGCCAGACATACACGCAAAATACTCTGAACTCCGCTTTTTTTTATCCCTATCATTTTTTGTGGACATATTAGAATTCGTGAATTCAATTAATTTGGCGTTATAAAGAAACGAGATCACAGTGCTCTATTGTCAGGAAAAATCGGCACCTTTCAAAATTAAGTTCTAACTATGGTATTCGAAGTTATAGAAGAAGAACCTTGCCCCATTCTCACAGTTAAATACAAATATTAATTTGAATGAGCCTAACGTCAATGGCGATATACTTGAGGTCATGAAACAACATGTATTAATTCTTAGTGAAGAAATTTCTCAGTATTTTCCTGACCAACAAGAACTTGAAAAATTCCCTCTATTTATCAACAATCCGTTTGTACTTTCCATTAATGATCTCCCTTTGTAGGACAATTTAATGCAAGAACAGTTTATTGATTTGATTAATGATGAGGGTGCAAAATATATTTTCCTGGAAATGTGTTGTAGTGATTTTTGGATTAAATGGCACAGTCCTTTTTCGGTGTTGCTAAGATGGCTCTAAAACTTCTGATGCCATTTGCAATCACTTATAAGTGTGACACAGCGTTTTTCACACTACTTGCCATTAAAACAAAACCAAAAACAGAATAGAAGTCGGAAATAAATGAAAGTTGTACTTGCCTAAACAAAGCCAAGCAAATGCATCTATCCCATTTGATAATTAAGATATCCATTTTCTCAATAAATAATTTATTACAAATTTGAGGGGTTTCAGGTGCCTATATGTTAATTGTAGTTAATTTAAAGGGGTTCACGATCCATCAATAAACTTGTAAAGAGACCGCCACGCAAAAAATCTTAAAATAGTTTGAGAACCACTGTTCTAAATGTACATCAGTGATCGGATTTCTTAACTTTGTTTTTATTTGCGATATTTAAGAGAAAGAAGATTCACAGAAATATGTAGTGGTAAAGCAAGATAGCATTTTCTGAGGGCAATCAATTGCAGTTTTCATAACTTCAAGTAGATCTTTTTTAAGTTCAAATTGAGATTTCCTAATGTTATTTTCTAGAAGCTCTATCAACTTCATCTCCCAAACGACTAGTGTGTTAGAAATTTCTAATAAATAACGTTGAAAAGCCAGCTTTAAAGATACCTCATGTGTTCAAACACTTTGAATAGTTTGTTATTATTTTGAATTAATGTATCATGAACAGATAGATATTCCTGGAATTAAAATGATGCACATGGTTCTTATTGTTCACTTAATACTTTTGCCAATTGAGAGAAATGGTCTTCAAATTTTGCCAACTCAAAATCACTAAGAATATTTTTTTAAAATACCAACTTTTTCGAAATGTCTTCATTCTTATTTTGAAATAGTTTCTTAAATATTTGCTGCTTACGCTCTTATTCTTCCTTCTATTTACAAAACGCAACTTTTCGCTCTTCCCCTTTCTAATTAAAAATATTTAGGATTTGCATGTGTTTCCTAATAAATCTTAGCATTATATTTTCAACCATAAAATTATAGTATCACTTAGTGAACAAAGCATTTTAGCTTTATTGGGCACATAAAAGTATTACAAGCCGTAGTCTTCATTAAATACTCTTCCTTCTTCTCTTAATTTTCTTTTAGCATTAGAGCTATGGTTCGAGTAATAGCAGTCCAAATAATAATCAACTTAGTTTAAATTAAATAAAGACGTTTAAAATAATAATTAAAAGATTGAAACGATTTTGTGCACTTATTTAGAAAATTAATATGAGATTTCTCATTTTAAAATGATGAAAAAAAGACAAATCGCAAGGCATCTACACAATATTAGAGCTCTCAAAGCGCCTAATTAAAATAAAGTTGTGATTTTTAGAATATAATTTTTATTTATGCCCACATTTGTGGACATAAAATATAAATTATTACATTTCAAAACAAAATACTAATTAATACAAAATTAAATAATATTTAAATAGTCTAGCAAACAACGGTCAGGTGACCAAAAGTCGACTTGCTCTTACTTATTCTGATTTATGACATTACGACATACAAAACTTTCAATAATTCCCGGACTAACCTGGAAAGGACCTTGACAATTAGATCATTCAAAGGAGAATGTAAAATAACATGAGGGTTTTCAAATTTCGTTAGAATCAGCCTAATAGTTATGAATGTATTGCCAAATAATTCGCCGGCTAACTTTGGTAGGACTTTGGCAATTATATCATTCGAAAGAGAATGCAGAACAACATAAGGGTTACATATTCCGTCAGAATCGGCCTAAGTGTTATGATGTTATTGCCAAAACAAAAGAATTCCCAGGCAAACCTTAGGAGAACCTTACCAACTGCATAATTCGAAAGAGAATCTAAATAAACACAAGGGTTTCAGATTTCGTTAGAATCGGCCGAATGGTTACAATGTTATTTCCAAAATAAAACACAAAAAAAAACGGGGACCGACCGAACAACGGGCAGAGTCAGATATAGAGTCGCCTGTGACTTGACTCGCACGCGACTAAAATGATTGTTATCGTAATTTGCGGGTCTGTGGCAAGCAAATGAGAGAGAGGAAAAAGCCTACAGATATGGCATGATAAAACTATCATTCTTTTGTATTTCGTGAAAGTTTTAGAAGGATTTGTCAAAAAATAAAGTAGGGGATACAATTTTACTACAATTATCTTTTTTCAGAGGAAAGAATTGCTATTCGTGCGAAAATGTGAATATTGTTTTCGCCAAGCGAGAGCGGTACAAATTTTATTTTTCCTTTATTCGTTAAAAAGTGCAAGTGAATTAAATACTTTTAGATTAGGTATTCTTTGCTAGATGATTGAAATGTTATCTTCATAAAAGAGGAAAAGAAAACAAAAGCTACAAAATGTGCTTTATTAAAAAGCCTCTAATGGCCGCATTTGGACCATGTATGTAATGGCCACATGCGGCCATATGACCGCAGATTGCTCATCCCTGTCTTAGGTGATAAAGCTGTATCATGTAAGGCAAGAATGTGAATTGCGATGAGCAGCACCCTACTTCTTCGAAACGATCTGAATTCTATGTATTCGAATAGGAGGCCTTGGACTTCCAGGGTGCATATCACACTTTTTTAGAGAAGCCAAAAGATTGGTCGTGAAATGGCAAGCGCAACCTGGGACTTCATCTACTTCTCAGACAAAGAAGGTAAATAATGTTCCTGACACGTAAAGGTCCACTAGATTGCTAGCTACTGCGCTCTTTAGAAATACTCGTAGCTCCGCGGGTTCTAACTTCACAGACGGAGACCATAGTTATACCTGGCGGCAAAATGGGGTCGAACAGCTACCCAATTAATAACAGGGCCTCCCCCCTGAACGGTCTATTTGACAAAAAAGCGAATTAGCCACGCGCATACACGGGTCCTTATATTCAGTGAATACTGAACAGAGGGAGGTAACAAGGGAGCTTCGGGTCTTTCGCACCTGTAAGGGAATGGACGAGGCACTTTGGAATGTCGAACCCCTACAAAAAACGAAGGACATCTGAATCTAAATCAGTCCCACCATCCAAAAAATTTCAGGCCTAAAAGAAAATAGTGCTCGTATCTCGATCTAAGACTCGTCCAGTAAGCCTTAGTAAAGAACAAAACTTTCAGGGCTGTATAGAGCGAGTGCTACTGGAGTTATACCATGAGGCTAATTTCTTCCATAAGTGCCTCTGCATCCCCTGGTGAGGCATTTTCGTTTAATATGTTTGCCATGGACTCCTGGCTAATTGTTGGGGGCTGCAGAATCATGTCTCTTCTCGATCTTCTTTAGCTGTTTCTCTTCAGGAGATCATGCTGAGTGTGTGATCCATGCCTACTGTCTCAGGGCATAAAAGTTTTGCAACCTCTTACTACGGCATGGGGACCGCGCAGGTGAATGGGCAATTTACAGCCGATATGATATCTCTGTTACATATTTAGCTTTATATATAGCATCTCTATTCACTTATTGAGATTTTAACTTAGCCTGGATGGTTAATAAACCTTTTTCAGTGCATTTTTCAACGTCAGCTTATGATATAATACTCAAAGAAAATTGATATGCCTATATGGTTTACAAGCGGCGCTCGAATTATTTTACTGCGAGTGGATTTCTTTGAGCGGAAGCTAGCTTATATGATGTTTCTAAACACTAATGGCTCTCTTTTGATAGGAAAATAGGCTAACACACATGACTGAGATTTTCTTTTTGCAGAAGTGTGGAAGCGTGTCAGAGATTAGCAGCAAGATCTTGCTGGCCCTATTCTCTTCCACCAATAGGATAGTATCGCAATCTTGGATCTTCCGTCGGTGATGTAGACTTCACGTTTACTTTCTCCGCATATTATATCTGTGATGGTGCTCAAAAACCATTTAAAGCACGTCACAGTGTTGCTAAATGTAACTGACTGGACTCACCTTTATATATGTAGTTGGAACCATTAACCGACATGTTTACATAAAGTGGGCTTGCCTCTCATTTCGCTTCTTGCTTGGCCAGCGCCCATGGCCTGAACGATATCCCCCACTCTATGCCTCTATAATTCGGTAAGCGAGGCATGCCCTTTCGTTTAGCCTTGTTTAACAGGATTTGGACAAAGGATATTGTTCCAGATTACTGGCGATAGACTTGCTTTTCGCAATCCTAGGCAAGATTAATCAAACCTGCCCACTTTTCACCGTTA
The DNA here is from genome assembly GCA_963969495.1 of Ceratothoa steindachneri. Classification (NCBI taxonomy): domain Eukaryota; kingdom Metazoa; phylum Arthropoda; class Malacostraca; order Isopoda; family Cymothoidae; genus Ceratothoa; species Ceratothoa steindachneri. Next base: position 223,972,241 of record OZ018321.1, read on the forward strand.
TCTACTATGCAATGGGGCCAAGTGAAACGATAAATTGAATAGCGTGAGTTTATTTTATTTTTCGGAAAGTGAACGTCAACATAGTCCTACATGGTATGTCTTTATTTCGCAAAGTACACTCCACGCCGAATGATTTGTTCCTCCATGTCGCTACGGTATCATGGTGTCCCTCTCCCCAAAAGATGAAAGTGGACACATCCTTACCTTTGTTTCTTAGTTTCTGTGAGATCTTAGATTATAATTACAGGTGGATGAAGCTTTTTGAATTTCAATATACAGGTGTCGACGGTCTACCTGAAAGAAATGTCCTTAGTAAGACTTATTTTGCCTTGCTCATCAACGGTGTCACTCCATTGCTGCTAGAAGATGTTCTCGATACGGTCTAGGTAGACGACCCTTCAAACTCTTTTTTCAAATGGCCCAGAAGCATACCTTGGAGAGTCGAATACCTCATGATTTGAATTTAATCTCTCCGAAGGTATTGCACTTATGACTACATTGCAGGCTTCAACCGAAAACTGGACCTATTTCTAATTCTGGATCGCTTAGGTATGAAAGAGTCGCATTGTATCATTTATTTTGTTTTTGACCGGTACTCACTTTAGAGTAGCATATTCGCAGATTTAAGTTCTCTTCCGCCTGCGCCATATGAAATTTTTGCCTTTATTTTTTAACACTCAGGGTTTTGATTAAGCGGTGTTTTCTCTTTATCGGCCATTTGGACGCTCTGAGGTAGCATATAGATTCGACTTCTGTCCATTTACGGCCAAACATTTAATTGCGGAATGTTGACTCGATCAACCACACTGGTCTCTGTTTGGAGACTGCTGACTTATGCATATCCCCAGTAAAATCTTTTTAATGCATTGGAGATACAGTTGGAATTACAGTATAAATTGAGAATTATACGCTCGAGCGCTGAACCCAGCTAATTCCTCGTTCGCCAACAACTCTCTTTTAATCCAAGACCAATATCAGCGGTGTCTATGCCCCTGTGAGACGCCAATCGTATCATAAACATTATAGGTTTAACGCAAGTAAACTCTTGCTAAATCTAGACGTAACTCACTGAACGGTAACGAATCTGGTTCTGACAAGAACCTTACCATGATGCTTATAAACTTTCAATCTTTATTGCCACCCCTTTGCACCAAAGGTTTTCTACATCACCGGAAGTATTGCGTTTGCATTTCCTAGACCGCACACTGTGCTACGCTAGATCCCTATGAGTGTACAAGCAAGGGGCTAACTCCAAGGGGGATGTGCTGGTTTCACTCCTTCTACCTCTTGTTTGAAGCCAAGGGAGCTTTTCTGTGCGCTGTGTCTGTATTTGTGGCCAAGATGGTTGAATTCTCCGCTCATTCTTGGAGATTACGTGCCATGGCTTATTTTAGGATGGGATTGTTATATTTGCGGCCCTACCACCACGGGATGGAGGACGGGCAGGAGGATTCGCTATTTTTACCCGGTATGACGTCTTTGTTCCTCATTTTGCTATAAATAAATCCGTTCAGGCTATGGAAGTGCAACTACACCTGGATAAGAGGTACTGTAATTTATTCGTACATTCTGCCGTCAGTCCATTTCAGAGCAGGAGACTTCCGTCGCGTCGTGGCATGGTTGTTGAGGCCTTTTCTCCTACTCGTTGATTTGAATTGTAGATAACACTTCTGTGGAGAGTACGCGATCAATTCAAAGAGTAAGGTTTCTGTCGACCTGATCGACGAGCTCTGAAAACAATATAATTTCCCTACCTCTTCTTTTCATTTTTTGTAATGCTTATATGTCCTTGGACATTTAAGGATTTCAAGTAATGAGCGCGTTCATGATGACGTGAAAGAGGCCGTAAAGACTGGACGACAAGACCAGAGATATACTCTTCCCCAGTCTAACTACATAGCCATAAACGAATGACTGTCTGCCAACTTTCCTAAACTTAACTACGATAAAACTGAAGTTCTTCTTGTTGGTATCGCTTCGATGGGGAGGAAATCTAAAGCTCTCTTACCCTCCATTAACTTTGTGGAAACCACTGTCGCCTTTTCTGTTACCGTCAGTAATCTTGGTGTTATTTTCGACGAGCAACTCTCGTTTAAATCGCACATCCATCGTATTTGTAAGTTTTCCCTCGGTTTTCTCCGCAACATTTCACGTGTTCTACTCCATTTTGATCGACGAAGCCTTGGGACTGCTATTCATACCTTCTTCACTCACGCTTAGACTACTGCCATTCTCTTAAAGGAATCTCCCTTCTCGTCACTTCGCCTACTTAAACTAGTTCAAAACTAAGCTGCCCGGCTCCTCGTTCGCCGCCCCCGGTTCTCTCCTTTGATGCCTCTGTTACAGGAGCTACACTGGTTACTTATTCGCTTTCCTACCAACTATAAACTTCTTCTTATCACCTACAAGGCCCTAAATCTCGAGGCTCCGCCTTATCTCTCGCCTGCCCTCTCCCTTTGTTAAACTCCTCGGGCACTCCGGTTTACTCTAGCTCCCATCCTGAACACTCCTCGTTCTGTCCTCTGCTTGGTTGGTGACCGTTCCCTCTCAGTTTGTGCTCCTAGAATTTGGAATGCTCTTTCTGCCGAAGTCCGATCATCTCTCTCCATTGCTACTTTTAAACGTCTCTCGAAGACTCATCTCTTCAGAATTGCCTTATCTCCCTTGTAAACTTTCCCTACACTCGCTATATAACCTTCACCCTGGGAAAGCTAACAGCCTTGAAGGCGCATTATAAATACCTATTATTATTTTTATTATTATTATTATTATTATTATCAGCCATGTGTGCTGTAATGCGAAGTAAATGGCACACAGCCCACGGTAATAAATAGTTTAGATCCATTGTGCTGCGAGTTTTCGGTTTGCACACCCTTGATTACATCGATAGCTTTAGGGTGCTTTATTTTTTGTTTTTCCGAATCAGGCAAACTTGAAGGGCTTAGTGCCATTTGAAGGCTCCGTCACTTAAAACATACTTTGTTGACAATATATTTCCCAGATATCCGCAATTTCTCTTTGATTGTTCGCGTGCGTTATATGTTTCAGTCCGGGAACGGGCGGGTCGCTGTTGCTGATCCCTTGCAATCGGAACGTTTTCGTGCATTTTATATTGTGGATTTTTTTAGTTCTTGGTGGAGCCGTGTCTCCTCTTTTGTATATTATTTGAGGTATTGAGTACATGCTCGGGCCACTGAGGGGGTGGGTCACCCTCCAGTATTTCCGTTTTCTTTTTATTTAGTTTAAATTTTCATGTATGAGGCCTAATATTTTGTTGCGTTTATCGTTGTTTCTTTCTAGAATTATTTATACATCATTTAGGAAGCTATGCACTTCATGGCAGTCTCCAGATGATAACCGTTTAAAATAAAATAATTTTTTCTCTTCAAAAAAGACCTGCAATTATCTCAACTCGTTCCATTCCACGCTCTACGGTCACTTCTTCCCCAATTCCTTTCCATAACTGACAAGGAACTTCAATACCTCTCTTTCATTCAATATGGTTCCATCACTTTTTCAAACTGTTGCTGTTCCTAGAGCCAAAAGTAATCTAAACTGAGCCCAAAATTCCAGACAAACTACCAGAATATCTTTTAACTTCGTTTTTTTTTATTTCTGAAGAAACGCTAGTGTCATCCCGAATTTTAGATACATCTCATCCTAACATATTTTCGCAAATCTATCCTATAGCTTTGTTTTTAGACTTTAAGTGATAAGACCTGCTCCTATTATTGCCCTCCAGATCCAAAAACTTGCTAATATTTTTAAAGGTCAATCATATCCCTTCTCACACATCTTTTAAAGAAGAACATATGCAGTTCCCTCAGTTTTCTCTATATATTCAAGGACCACCATGGCAAATTTCACCGTCTAATATGTCAGGAATTTGGCTGTATACAAAACTAAAGATATGGTCTGTCATAGAATTTGAAACTAACATTTATTTTAATGAAGCAAAACACTCTATTTTCTTAATTTTTCTTCAATATAGTGCTTAAAAGAATCTCAGTTAGCTCTTTATGACTAACACTCCTATGTTCTTTCAATTCTCTACCTAGTTCATCCAATCCCCATCTATTTTAACAGCTAAATTTTTCCATTTTTGAAGATTAAAAGCTATCTGCCACATCTGAACCCAGGATACTAATTTATTCAAGTTATTCTGCACTTTGAAAATTTCTCTGAACTCTTTTACAGCAACGGCCAATTTTGTCTCACCATAAAAAATAGACGCCTTGCTATTAACTGCCTCCCCTATAATTATCTTTAAGGCACCTCAATAATAATTGTCCATTCACTGTGACTTGATTATATTTAGTACACCACAATTTGTTTCCTATCCATCAGCCATTCTAACAAACTTAAAACCGCCAGATATCCCAAGTTTTTTTTAATTTTTAAACTAGTCTCAAAATCCAGAAATTTCTACTAAAGATATTAGATAGAATCTACCTGTTCTAAACCTATGCTGAGCATCATTAATTATCCCTCTACTTTGAAAATGTTTCAAAAATCCCTTTTGTAACTATTTTCTACAGAGTCGAGTCGGGTAAATCACTATAGCATACCGCAGGAGATCGTGTAGTAGAAGAGCTAAAGGTTCTAAAAAAAACTTTTGAGGAGATAGGAAGAGATGAAAAGTCGTTGGCTAGACACAGATGCCTGGTGCTGTTGTGCGATTAATGTAGTGGTATTGGGTAAGACTTTAAAAGCGCGAGAATAGGAGTGAGAGGAAAGGGGCCGTGTTGTGGAAAGTGGAGGTGTTGCGGAAAGGTATTTTCTTGTTGTGGCTATCATATGTGTGAATAGGTGTTGGCTGGATGAATCGAAGCAGCGGGTTATTTTCATGCGATTATAGTGAATGTCTGTCGCGTACATGGATTTATGTGGGGTCTCTTGCGAGTTTCCCCAACTCTCCTGTTAACCCATTGATGTATAAAGTACAATTTTGGAGATAAAAGTTTATTATTTTTATATGTTTCTAGATACCTTAAGGGGAATAATTGTAAAAAATTTTATGATTCTCCTAGTTTTATATGTTAAGAAATAAGTTGTTCAGACAACAGAATGAAATGTAATCAAAGGGCAAATAAAAGAAAATTCTAAAATTTAAATTTCCTCTAAAACAAATTAATATTTAAAAGAATTTAGAGTGTCATCACGTTTCGTTGCCGGATATTTTGTCGCCGGACATTTGATCAAACGGACATTTAGTCGCCGGAAGTTTTGTCGCTCGTATGGATATTATTAGGGAAGAGAAATAAAATGTATTTAGTTTAATGGAGGTTTATTTTCCTTATCGGAATATTGTAAAAAATTAAAAAGCATTTAATCTAATGGAGGTTTATTACAAAATCAAAAGTTGGGTCACTATAAGCTTACAAATTATGGGCAATAGCGTTTAGATATAATCATCTAATAGTTTTTTAATCCTCCCATTAACAATTGTATATTCCTTTTTAGGATTTCGAGGTGTAATATCTCATAAAGCCTGTTGTATTGTTAGTTACCAATGATTTTGTTCTCTTTTCAATTTTGTAATGAAGCGAGCTAAGTTTGGATCACTAATTGCTAGTCGAATTTGAAATGCGCGGTTCGAACCTTCGAGAGAATTATTGGTGCGAGGTATTCCGGCTAAGGTTTTTTTTATAACATTCCATCTAGTAGAATTACCCACAAAAATATACGTCACTTCTACCCAATATTCGTGAACGCTCAAGGTCAAGGAGTGACCTTGACTCAACTTTGGTCAGGAGGGAGATGGATAATAGAAGTGGGGGGAAGTTGGGGTCCAACTTCCCTGGACGAGTGCGAAAGATTTAAATTCAAACCGATTGAGTGCAGTTGGCCAATATTAAACTAATGAAGGCTGCGAGCTATAAAGCTTATGAAAAAGTAGGAACAAAATATACTTTAATATTTACACGGTTATAAACAATAAATGAATTAAATAGAATAATGGCAATGGATACTCGATGTATACAAGAACCAAACTAACAGAGCTACTCGGTGAGAACTCTACGGGAGAAGGAGGGGGGGCGAGAAGCGATACGAGCCTCTGTACAAGGATGACTGGCCAGATAGCCACAGATGATTCGTCTCAGCTTAGCTTAGGTTCGAGGCTTTAAGAGATAAAACGGGAATCAGATGGTTATTCTACGGATTTTAACCACGCGGATTTTAACCCTCTAGTAGTAACACTAACTGGAGGGATTATTCGTGCCAAACGAAATGTACCGAAACCAAGGATGGGCTAATTGACTAAGGCTCATTTCTTTGTTATAATTCTAGCCTTCGGCTCGTAGAGGACTGGAGCGCGATCGAGAATGACGTGTTTCGTTGTAAAAGGCAGGCCTATACTGTCGATGTCCAATTGGGACAAACAATATATAGGGATCAGCCAGACCGTTACTGTCTCCGCCAAGGGTGGGGACGGGAATCTCTCCACGAACCAACAAGGCGCTTAAGGGATGGGAAGTACTTACCTGGGAGTTTCTTGATAAAGCCCTGGGAGAAAACAGAAGCGCGCGTTTGAGGTTCCAATTCCTCGCTCATCACAGAAACAGTTTGATCTTCTGACTATTTCCACGGTCTTCGATCACATGTACTGACCTCGTGCCTGTCATCATGGTTTCAAGGGGACACTTGGCGGCAAGAAGCCTTCATTCTCGACTACTCCTCCATTCCCAAGATGTAAATTTAAAAGAAATTAACATCTGACAACCGCTGGATGGGCATTTTAAGTCTCAAGTTTTCACAACCTCGATGGGGAGGGGGGCAATTAGTGGATACCTGACCACGAACGAGTGGTGCTTTGATGGCTCGGTCATATTAACGTACAAAGAGTATCCAGGAACACAAGTAATAAATGAATTCGACAAGAACACAAGGGCTACAAGAACTAACATTAGTTCAAACGTGGGTCGATCCCCTAAGGTCGATAACGACCTAGAGCTTCCCCTCCAAAAAATAAATAATACACACAAATGATAAAAAAAACTCAAAAGATACAAAAGGGAAATATAAAATACAGGGAATTAACTCATCCGAACGATACAAGTGGTTACCGGATCGTTTTTTACTTGGGAACAGGGAAACTTATTGTCCGAATATATACATTTTAAACAGGGGGAGTAAAAATTAAAAATAACAGTTACAAGAATAAAAGTTATCCTAGATTAGTTAGGGTATGTTCTAAGGGGTTCCTACTCAAGCTATCCGCAGCCCAATTCTCGTATCCTTTTATATAATTGATTATAAAATAATACTCGTGGAGGTATAAACTCCAGCGAATAAGACGCACATTGTTTCCTTATGCATTTCGCAAATATGCAAGGGGCTTGTGATCCGTCTCTACAAGGAACTCTTTACCTAATAAATACATTCTAAACTTATGTATGACCATATAATGGATAAAGCTTCCTTTTCAATAACGGCAGAATTTTTCTCGCGTGGGAGAAGCTTACGGCTAGCGTAAGAGACATTTAACTATCACCATCATCCCTATACTGTAGTAAAACGCAAACAAGCCCTTCATTACTGGCATCGGTTATAATACAAAACGTCTTCTTAGGGTTGGGGAACCGGAGAATATCAGTGGAAGCTAATTTTCTCTGTAGCTGTTCGAAGTGGGAGAGAGCTAATGTGAACCAGACAAGGTGTTCCGGGGACTTCTTTTTCAGTAAGTCACACAAAGTAGCCGAGAGGGAAGCGAAATGGGGGACGAAGCGGCGGTAGAAAAAAGCAGATCCCATGAAGGATCTCAGCTGCTTCCTATTGGATTGACGGTGCATTTCCACAATGGCGTTGATTTTGTCCTCCTGAGGGGCTAATCGGTGGTTCCCAATTTGAAAGCCAAGGTAGTCAATCGTACTAAAATCAAAATATCACTTGCTCTGACTGATTGTGAGTCCGTGCTCGCGCAGACGACGCAGCAGGCCCTGGATGGCGATCACGTCATGGTCTCACTCGCGAGTTGCAACGTAAATGTTATCAAAATAAAAAGTCACGTTTGCCAACCCGTCTAATATTCTTCGCATAATGCGATTGTAATTACTACAGGCTGTCACAAAGCCGAACGGGAGAAAGTGTAATTGCATTAAGCCTTAATCTGTACGCCTACTTTGAGGGAAATTTGATAATAAGTCTTACATAGGTCCAATTCCGTAATGTAATTGGCATCTTCAAAGAGATGGAGGTTTTGGTCGATCAAGGTGATAGGCTCAGCATCGAACAAGGTCACCGAATTAAGTTTTTGAAAATCGATGCACAGCCTATATGACCCATCTGACTTCTTTACTAACAAAGTGGGGGAGCAATAATTAGATTGGGAGGGTTCTATAATCTTTAAATTTAACAAGTTACTAACTTCTGCGTTGAAGGGCTCTCTTAAATGGATGGGCAGGGGGTACGGCTTAGAACGAATAGGCTCCAGGGTAGTTAAAATAATATCATGTTCGAAATGAGCGGCACACTCGGGAATCTCGGAAATCACCTATCTAAAGTGACTCAATAACTGCTGCCGCTGACTCTTCAAATCGGTGGGCAGCTGGGCGTTAACGTCTAAGTCGGATGACGAAGATTCGGTATCGCTGGGCACGATGGGCAAGGGGTACTCCTTGTCCTGTTCAATGCAAGCTACTTGCAACAAATTTAGCGGATTCCATGGCCGACTCTTCGTCGATGGTTACGATATTATTGATGCACGCTCGTCATTGGTACCTCTTGAGAACGTTTACGTGATATAGCTTTTTCCCAGACGGAGTTCGAATGAGATAAGCAACGGTGCCCTTCCATTGACTTAGGAGTTTATTATTCTCGGTGGGGAGTTATAATAAAACTTCTTTGCCGGGTTTGAATCTACGATCCTCAGATTTTTTAGCAAAATACGTTTTGTATTTATCTAAGTTCGCGTCTGCGTTCTGAAAAGATATTATAGCAGACTTTTCTAACCTCTGCTGAAGTTTTAAGAAGTAGGCATAGGAAGATTGGATTTCCTGGTTAAATCTTGGTTAGAAAACAACTCTTTAAAAATGCTCAGCGGGCCTCGTACGTTCCAACCCTAAATAATTCCAAGGGAGCAAATCCTAATGTGTGATGCAGGATTTCCCGGTAAGCGAAAAAAGCTACCGGCAAATATTTATGCCATTCACAGGGGTTGTGTGCGCACAACTTCTTCAGAATGGATTTCTGTTAAGTGTTGAATCTTTAACAAATTCTATTTGCGGCGGGGCGATAGGGGGTGGTAAAAAGGGTTTTTACCATTAGGAGCTTGAAGACATACTCACTTAGTTCCGAGGTAAATTGACGACTTCGATCGGATAATACTTCTTTAGGTACTCAGTCTCGGGAGAAGATAGAAATGAGCGCCTTGGCGTAGAAGATACTATTTATCTTCTTCAAAGGGACTGTTTCAGGGAAACGGGTGGTGAAATCAACGAGGGTAAGCAAGCAGCTGTCCCCTTCACTGGGGTCAATCACTGGGGTTTAGGTATGATGGGTCTTTTCAGCAGTGGAGCGGGTGTGACGCGTCCTTTTGCGGCTGTCGTTTGACAGATATTCCACGAAGGGCAATAATTAAGGATGTCATCTGCTGTATTAGGCTAATAAATATGCTTTAAAATTATCTAAGCCGTTTTAGTATGGCTGAAATTGCCAGAGAAAAGACTATCATGAACCGTCTTTAATATGAAGTGGACCTGCGAACGGGGGATGCATAATGCATGGGCCTCGGAACTATTGCTTTCCAAGCAGGCGCAGTACAGGAGGTCGTTCTTCACGACGTAAAAAACGACTGTATTTCGGCGGGTGGCCTCCTGAATCTTATGGTCCACAGGGGGCGGAGTGAATCGCAGTCCTTTTGCTTTTTAGCGAATACATTATTCAGAACGCCGCTAAACCGCCTGGGAAAGTAGCACGAAAGAAGATTCAACGAGAATGGCTTGACGTCACGGGGTTCGGATAAAAAAGATTTCTGGGTTTGGAGTGCCCAGTTATTTTGACAAACTTACTAGGGTCATGGAGTGTAAATTTTTGTTTGCCACTTTTACCTTTGGAGGACGATGGATCAGACTTTCTTCCTTCCTTAGGGTAGCAATTGTAGATCCCTGGAAAAACATCGGCTTCTTCGATGCATTTCTTGAAGGTGGAAAACCTCCGGTCCTTCACAAAAGGTCGAATCTCCAAAGAAAGTGAAGCCATAAGAGGGTCCTTCAGAATGAAGTTGACTAACGGTTAATACTCGTTGGGAACTTTCGAAGAATCGATCCAGAATTTGAAAAGTCTCTGAAACGTATACCCACACTGTCGAAATGTTCGTTTGGGCTCTATACGGTCGTGACGAAATTTCACGCGGTAGAAATCCGGCGTCATGTTATTCGCAGCTAACAATTATAATTTCAACGTCGAATAATCGATCGTTGCCTCTTGGGGAAGGGATATGAAAATATGTCGGAGGTTACAGCATAACAACGGGAGGAGTTTAGCGACACCATTCCCCTCAATTTCCTAGTTGTTTAGCTCGAAGATCATTACAAAATCCTTGAGGAACATCTACCTGCGAGTCGGTGGAGAGCATTTCGAACCTCGTTCTACTCATTTCTAGTTCGTGTCGTCGGATGCATCTCTTTCTTCCTTCTCTTTCTCTCATCACTTTCTTTTCTTTCCGCTCTCGCTTGTTCTTCTCTTTCTTTTTCTTTCTCTCATTCTTCTTTCTCTTTCTCTCACTTGTTATTCTATTTTTACTCTCTCTCGTCTTTCGGTTCTCTTTTCTTGTTGTATATAATACAGAAGGTCCTTTCTGGATAACCCAAGAGATTCACTTTGTAATTTCAATTGGTCGAATGAAGACATGATGGTCACGAATTCGAACTAAACTTTCTCAAGTAGAAACGTAACAGGATTATCGACCCGAATTTACTCAGTATACACACGAGGCGATTAATAATTTCCGTCTAGCACTCGGAAATACCCGAATTAACACGAGAGCATTTAACTTTGCTTAAAACACCGAGAACAAAACTAGACTGAGTCTTTCTTGATATGAAAGAGTAAAATTCCGCTGGGAGAAATAAATGAGAAGCACGGTCTCAAAAATTACACAAGGTATGTATAAAGGCGGGTACACACAACAAATGGGCAAAATAGTTCGTAAGAATATTTATGTTTAGTTTCTCAATAGCCAAGAATTCAGCCTCAAAATCTTTAAAAGACCTTAAAAGGAACCTTTTAAACAACCACACAAGACACAACTTCCCTGGACGAGTGCGAAGGATTTAAATTCAAACCGATTGAGTGCAGTTAGCTGATATTAAACTAATGAAGGTTACGGGCTATGAGGCTTATGAAAAAGTAGGAACAAAATATACTTTAATATTCACAAAGTTATACACAATAAATAGATACTCGATGTATACAAGAACCGAACTAACATTGCTACTCAGAGAGAGCTCTACGGGGAAGAGGGGGGGGGGCGAGAGGCGATACGAGCCTGTGTACATACTCACAAAAGGATGACTGGCCCGGTAGCCACAGATGATTCGTCCCAGCCGGTTCGAGGCTTTGAGAGATAAAACGGGGATCGGATGGTTATTCGACGGATTTTAACCACGCGGATTTTAACCTCTAGTAGTAACACTAACTGGAGGGATTATTGATGCCAAACGAAATGTACTGAAACCAAGGAAAGGCTTATTGACTGGGGCTCATTCCTTCGGTATAATTCGAGCCTTCGGCCCGTAGAGGACTAAAGCGCGATCGAGTATGACGTGTTTCGTTCTAAAAGGCAGGCCTATACTGTCGGTGTCTAATTGGGACAAACAATATATAGGGATCAGCCGGAACCGTTACTGCCTCCGCTAAGGGTGGGGAGGGAGAATCTCTCCATGAACCAACACAGCGCTTAAGGGATGGGAAGTACTCCCCTAGGAGTTTCTTGATAAAGCCCTTGGATAAAACAGAAGCGCGCGTTTGAGGTTCCAATCCCTTGCTTATCGCAGAAACTGTTCGATATTCTGACTGTTTCCACAGTTCTCGCTCACATTGACTGACCTCATGCCTGACCTCGTGGTTTCGATGGGGTGCATGGCGTCAAGGAGCCTTCATTCTCGATATTCCATATTGGCATATCGAATTGAAGCCTTCCTCGCCTTCCCCTTTGCACAGAGATTAACCAGTTACTCTCAAAGTATACGAGAATCTCTCCTAAGACATCATCGATTTCCTTGTCTAAAGAAGCAATTAGTTCGTTTAGCCTATGAATTACGTCATTTTGGGGAACGAATGCTAGTGCTAGAATAGTTTTTACAAGGAGAGCATTCATTCCTTGTATCGTTATACCTATTTATCTGGCCCCAAGACTAGATGTGTCTCTAGAAACATTGCCCAATTCGAAAAATCATCCCTAAATTTGCAAATCAGGAAAATGTGTTTCTAAGCTCCTTGATGCAGCCTTTTGTAAAATCAACAGTTACTGAAATAGAGTTCATTCGACGCAGTTCTCTAAGTTTAAAAAATATCGTACCATATGTTTCTTTATTTTTCAATTCCGTCATACAATATACTAGTGGAAGCATGAATGGAATATAGTTGTTGGCCAGCAGGAGCCGTATCAGATGTCTTCTCGTTAAACCAATGGCTACTTTTTGCAAATAACTCAAGATTAGTGTCAGTTCCCATAATAATGTTGCCTTCCTTTTGAATAGGATGAATCTCTCCCCCCTTAACGAAACTCTAAGTTGGTCTGTTACTTCATTTTCATCAGGGAATTTCCTTTGTCGTCTAATCATTCTGCTAAGACTTTTCTTTTGGGAAAGAGAAGCAGCTGCGTCTGAGGGGAAGTCAATCGTGCAGTTCTGAATCCCTTTGCGCGTTACTTCTTTCGTATCGGAGGCTCTTGCCTTCATATTTTGTACTTTGTCAAGTGCTACGGCTCTGCTGGCATCTTATGGGTGAGAATAGGGAGGTGGATCACCGCCGCATTTTCTTCTTTCTTTGCATTTCCAATATGTAACATGACCCTCCCTTTTGTCGACAGTATAAGCAAACCCACTGTATACCATTTTCCTTCCGCTGCGTTTCGTAAGAGTGAATACCATGGGCTGTAAAATAAAATATTTTTTTAATTATTTTTTTATTTGAAATATGCACATCTTACATTGATTTTGCGATATAATCTTATTTATTTAACGATTACTGAACAAAGCTTGGAGTCAATATTATTTTTGTGAGTTTTGAAATGTTTCTAGAATAATCGAGCGTTTTCATTTTTAAAGGTTGATTTTGTATATTGGTATAACGAGCCAAAGAAATCGCATGAACGAAATAATTACCTAAACATAATAACTTTACGTGAAACTATACAGCGTAATGAAACAGATATTTAAACATGAATTTATTAAGTAATAAATTAGGTCACCTGTAAAGAAGCTATGCCACGCTTAAATACATAAAGTAACCCATTCAATGCCAGACAGCTCTTTTTGGATGGTTTACCGCCGTTTTTCCGATTACTTACAAAAAGCAAAACTTACATCTAAAACAGTTCTCAGTCACATCGTCTACAATTTACCGAGTTCAATAATTTATAAGTTACAAACCAATTCCCTTTACCCGGCTGATGAGGCTAGTTGGTTGATGCTCATTGTGCAGTTACTTGGTTGGTAGGCATAAATTTTGAGGATTCGACCAAACATCCGGCGAAGAAAGGGCCTGCAACGAAATGTCCAGAGGCGAAAGGTCAATTCGACGAAATGTCCGGCGACGAAACGTCCGAGCACCGAATTTAGCCAGGAACAAAGGCATTATATTAATTTTATACATATGTATATCTTGTCTTTTGTGTGATAACTAAAGTGGCGCTTAGGATGCAGTCCTATATCACACTTAACACAAGTAAATGCTGTTTTCCAGAACAATTGGCAAATCTCCTTGTGTTCGAGCTTTGCAACAAGTGCCCCAAACCATCATATCTAACTCTATTCTTAACTTGAGGAGCTCTTTTACCTTGCATCAATGCAGTACCATGTGATTTCAAAATAGTTACTACTAAATTTCTTCGAAAATTAAGAAGAAGAGTATAGTAATTCTTGGTCTGTTTCTATAAAATCAGAAACGGATGCACTGATTTCTACACTACCCTTTGGTTTCTTTGTAAATACATCTTTACTAGGAAGAGGAAAGTTCATCAATCTATTTTCCATAGTAGTAGCAGATGAACATATTCCTGAGTTTGATTAATGTTTTAATAATTATTTAAGATGTGAAATAATTATAAAAATATAGCTTCTAACCAGAATTTTTAAGATTATTCGTCTTATTTATCAACCTATAAACTACGTCTCCCCCAAGTCTTAATATAAAATCGCCACTCTGATTTCCATTTTGTTGTTTTCCCATGTAGATATCAAATGAATGCATATATCCCGTAGATAAGCAGAGTGCCCAGTTTGTGAAGCCAAATCTTATTGGCTTCCCCTTTGTGAATTGTTTGGCATAATGCCTTCCAAAATATGGGATCATTGATTCATCAATTGAAAAGTGTTCTTCGAAAATTCCCAATTCAAGAAATCAACTGCTAGGTGATCAATCAATTGTCTTATCTTATATAAACGGTCACTTGCATCCATTTTATGGTTGTCATTGAAATGAATGTGATGCATAATCATTTTAAATCTGTTACATCGAATAGCAACTGGCAAAATGCTATGACTTCAAAATTACCTAGACAAATAGTCTTTTATTTGGATATTTGGAATAGACCGAGATCAGTAACCCCCAAACACTACTTATTGTTCATCATTGTTTAAATCCGATTTTGGCATTTCTTTCCTGAGCATAAATATTTGTTTGTTCAACTATTTCCTCAATAAAAGGATGACTGTAAAACAATTTTAGTACTTCTAATTCATTATTTGCTGAAAATATGTGAGGTAAACTTTTAGTTAATGGTCTAGAAGAATTTATATTAAAAAAAGGAACCTCTTTACTCCAGTTAATTTGACTTACTTTCATTTTTTTCCTCCTTTTCACTTGAACTACTAGCTGTTTTCGGCCTTAGTTTCACAATGTTTATGGGGCATAAGATCACACTTCGTATTCAATAAGGTTCGGCCAAGGTAATGTATATCTCCAGTAGCTTAATCATCAAACAGATCTGAATATTCATCAGTTAGACAATTTACTTCTGGTTCAGGAACATGAAGAAAAATGTCACCAGATTCTATATTATGTTCATCCTCGACTTCAAGCGATCACAATATTTCGTGGGTGTTCAATTTCATATAATTTAAGAAAAATCATTGAAAACATAGAACTAAGATATCAAATATTCTCGTTGGGTGACCGTGAAGAAGACACGACAGAAGATACAGATCCCAGTGCAAGGATTAAATAAACAAAATCGATTGCGGTTGGCCTAAATAATCAATTCTTCGAGGTTCTGGGATTAGAGAAACTAATGGTAGAAAAATATATATCTTTAGTATATACAAAGAAAATATCAATAGCACAATTAAATTAATGACACTAAATAAGATGAGACCCGGGGTACCAAACGGGGGGAGGAGGGATACAAATGACTCGAGTGGTAGGAGAGTCCGAGAGAGGAGACATGGTGATTGCTTCTAGAGAAAATAGGAGAGTGCAATTATCGGGGCGACTAACGTAAAGCCTAATTGACTCGAGGCTTGGATACGACGAGTAAACGGGGAGCTGCAAAGTTGAACTTGCAAAATTCCTTCTTCTTTAACCTCCAGTGGTTGAATGAAGTCGATAACCGAGTGATAGATGCCTGTCCGTGTCTATTGTCTGTTGGCTGGAACTTTAGCCTTGGATACGAGCGAGGCTGGGTAGAGATGACGCGTCGTGTTCGAAGCTGAAAGCCATTGAGAGGCGAAGCAGGGTGTACGAAAGTATACGTGGCTGCTAACCAAGATGGGGCTGTATAGTATTGGTTTCTCAAATTTTTTCTCGGAGTATTTATACTGCCTCGGCGGAAGCGGGTCGCCGGGGTCGCAAAAAGGAGGACGAGGATCTAATTAGACTTGGCGCGCCAGGGGGAGGAGAGGATAGTCTCGGCCGTATCGCAGCTTTGCGCTAAGGTCATTGGCGCCGTGGGTCTGGCGTCGGTCAGACGGTGCGACGGGAAGATAAAGAGAACCCAACCCGGGTCAGCCAACCGCGCGAAGTCTCGATGCTCCCTTGGGCTGTTTGGCTGTGCAGGTTCATCTTTCTCAGGCGCCACGGGTAGACGTTTAGTTCGGGGTGGGATAACTTTCTCTCTCTGACAAGTATAAATAAATAAATAAAAAAAGAGAAAATGTAAATAAACCAGTTCACCAATCAGCTATTTATATGGGAATAGTTATTTATATTATATAAATATGGAGCATGTGAACAAATATGTTTACTGCGGAATGTATGTTTATCAATATATCTATAAATCTTTAACTACACCAAAATAATTAACATTTTATATAAATATATACAAGGAAAAAAGCAATAATAAGAGATTTACATGTAGAATAATAGTAATTTACTTACCAAAAATCGGGAGTCGACACACTTACTTGACGAAATGCTGAGGTAACGGATTTATTTCACAGAAAATTATATTTTTCTCACATTATTCATAAAAAAAACATGATAGAGAATTGTATTAAGGGTAAACTGAAACAAAATAATAATTAATTATTACCAAACGTGTTTTGGGGTTAATATTTTTCTAGTGTCTATTTTTCTGGACCCTATGCACTAATGAATTAAGTGGGTGTGGGTCTATGTATTGACTGGGGATAGTTTGCTGTTTTCCTTTACAGTGGTCATGCATGTGTACATAAGAGAGCGACATGCCCGTTTCAGAGCAGTGTTTTTAATGTGGTGTTTTCTCTGCTATATTTAATTCGCTGCTACGAGTGTGACTATTGGATATGTAAGGGGTGCTTTGACTAGTGTTCATTTAAATATAATTTTGGTTTTCGACAAGCGAGCATTTGGAATGATTTGATGAACGATAGTCACAATCGCTTGAGTAGGCCGACCTCTCCTGAAGCCATATTGGTTGGGGAGGACCAGTTCCTCTCCTCCAGAAATTTCTGAAGACGGAGTTGATCATATAGTCACATATATTTCCTAGGTGCTCTAACAAAGTAATAGGGTGGCCCCGTGGACCAGGCAGCTGCGGTGAACTTTCTATTACTGGCATGTGGGTGGAGGCGGGAGTTGAGAGAATGGGTGTGGTTGAGGTGTGTTGTGGTGAGGAGTATCAGAGCCTCCTTAGCTCTGCAAAAACAGACGCACGGGTCTTGTTAAGGTAGGGGCACCTAATACTTACCGTCATATGGTTGTCTCCGCAATTAACACAGAAGAGACTAGTGCATTTGAAGTCAGCGTAGTTCTTGGTACGTGTTTCTTTTGTGTCTCATTTTATTACAATGGAGACATTGGAGGGTGTCTTATGTTGCCTTGTTATTCAATATTTTTTATTATGTTAGTGTACCGCAGATCTTGATGCCTTGGTTGAGCAGCGTAATTTTGTTGTACTCCTGGAAATTTACATACTATATGAGTTAAGCTTACCAGTGTAAGCTTATTAGTATCATTTTTACTTCCATTATTGAAAATAGGACCAACATTCTCTCTTTTCCATTCATCAGGTATTTCTCGAACACTAATGATCTAATATATATATATATATATATATCTTCTGAATAGCTAGTGAAATAGTTTTCTCCATTCTTTAAGGGATACTTTCGGAATAAATTTAATACATTCTTAAGAGTAATCCACATGCCATAAGTATTTATCCCTCTGAAAGATATTTGCCAATTTACTAGATTTTGAAGTTGCAAAGCTTTTCATGATCCCTGTTATGTAAATTTGGAGTTTGCGTGGCATTTTCAGATATTTTACCTTTAACAGCTTTATGTTAAATCTTACTATCTGATGATCTTTATGTCCTAATGCTTCTTCAACAGTAAATTTCTGAACAAAATAGCCATTGTTTGACAATAGTAGATCTAAAATATCGGTACCCCTTGTTGGCTTATTAACAAATTTACTAATAAGATTATCCTCAAATTATTCTATAAAATTACAATATGCTATGTCTCATTCTGTCATATATTTCCAGGCCACAATTTAAATTAAAGTTTCCAAGAATAAATGAATCTTCTTTATAACCTTTACAAATTTACCTTACCATTAAATATCCCCAGCCTGTGAGAGTGGTCTGTAATGCTACCAGTTTTTGACTAATGTACATGTTATAAAGATGTAAATCAAATTCACTTATATTATCCCTAAATTTTACTTCATTGACACATGATTTAGGTAAAGATGTTATATTTATATCCTGATTATTAATGTGCTAAATAACTCGGCAGGCAGACGCGCAGTCAATTCCAGCTACTAGCAATAAACTTCCTATTTAAATATTTAATATGACAATCACTCACTGCCATCACCTCAGTCTACCTCCTATTTCTATTCCCCTTAGATGTAGCATTACTTTCCTTTCTAGTGTCTTTCAAAAGTCAAAATAATATATATATTTGAAAAATATTTATTTTCTATAAAAGTGTTGCTGACGCCCATTGTAACATTGTAGAAAACAAAGTACATAATATATTGTTGATAAAGAAAAATAATCAGAATTCAATGAACTGTAAAGAAAATAAAAGGGGTAAAGAATTACTAGGAAGGCCATAATTACCCTCCTGAAACCACGAATTATAATTTATATGAATTCAGTTCAGAGGAAAGTTAGTGAGCAAATACACTAACTATATATTTTTATTTTTTATCATTTATTTTAAAATTTAAAAGGTCGAAATAATTAGGCTAATATTGAAATTAATGCAGGTTTATTAAAAAGTCAGCATTTCAAAAATAATAAGAAAACCCTTTTATTCCTTCGCTGAATCCAAAATCACGTTCTACTCGTGTTCATGTAGGAATAGAGTTTCAGTTGCTGAGGTTTCACTATTCGATCGAAGTACAAAATTATGAGAAATATTAATTAAATAAATGGTGTTGTGTAATTAAAAACTATTTCGTAAGTTTTTATGTTAAAACAAATGTTTGAACCTTTTTTAATTACCAAAATTATTTTTCCAAAGAAAAGCATGCAACCATTGTTGTTTTTATTTCTCGCCAATTTGCCCCTTTTCTGCACTACCCATCAAAGAGTAGATACTTTCTTTCGCCAACCCACCGCTACAATCGAGACTCCCACTCCAGACATAGATTATCACACAATATCGTCATCGCAGAACGAAGATTCCGACTTTGAGCACAACTTGCTCTCAAATTTGAAAATTTCAAATATGGAGGCGAATTTCCTTATCCATTGCGATCTGTTCGCAGTGAATAAAGGCCACTGTATTTCAGTGGCCATTTGGTTGGGTGTTTGTACTGAAATGCACCGCCATTGTCATCCAGGGTTTCAAGCTTCCCAAAAGTAGCTTAGAAAGAGTATCATTTTTCCGGGGATTAACAAAGACGTCCGTCGATTAGATCGAACCTGTGTAGAATGCTAACAGTCAAATGTCTAGCAAAACACAATGTAGAAGATTAAGGTCGAAGAGCGACCACGTGCCCTTCTTTACTCACCTTGTCTCGAGATCCCTGCATGGAGCTTTGAAAGCGCGGCTGATCTACGGCGAGGAGGTGGTCCACGCCGTTTCATTGCACCTCAGCTGTATTTGCTTAGAGACACATTTTCGTCGACTCACATGGCCTTTCAGCCAGCCTTCCTGCCTTCCTGCATAGATCGAAGTTCTTCGAACATTCTACGACAACTTTATCTCGGTTTCCTCAAAGGAGTCGCTGCCTTTCCCCCCAAATTGTACAAGTTGTGGAAGCTCCCACCAAGCCATTAAAGCTACCCCGCAGACCGTCTATATAATCCCTCGACTTGGTTTAGCGTGTAGCACTCCAAAACTTTCCGCCTAATACTGCGTACGAGCTAAGGAAACGCTCGCCCGTCATGATCGGAGACAACCACGATTTCGATTTGACAACGAAGGCTAAATCGACATCCGTGAATTCTGCCATAGTCAATAGGCGAGTATCTGACGAGGATTTCCATTTCTGAAGGCCAAACTACGTGTGCTTACTCATCCGCCCCGTGAGGTAATCCAACTTCCCCATTACATTGATCGTATCCCGACTTGCCATTCCTTCCAACGAACACGTAAGCAGTGCAACCGTTGACCCCTACAGATTATTCTATAATCTGACCTACTCAAATCATCCCATCCTTTGTGTGCGAGCCCCGGTTTAAAATCCCCTTTTAATCATCAACCTGAACCCGACCACTAATCCTATAATTATCCCTCCTGTGTCTCGTGCCAAGATTTAATTTCTCGCCTGTGTGATCATTCCCTTTAAACCCTATATCCATGTATATTCAAATTCTATTTCTTTTGTTGTTAGTAAAGGTATATTTTCGTTATTGTCTTTCTCTTGCAACCTTAGACATGTACCAGCTACCTATTAATCTTCGGCCAACTTGCACTCTGAATTATTTGTTTTAAAAGGACCTCGCAAATTTAAAAGTAAACCATTCCTACTGAATTCATAACCATTTTCCGTCACGAACCGGCCAGGTCGAACCTTAAGCCAACTTCAATCCCCAAACTCTAAAAGGGCATATATATATATATATATATATATATATATATATATATATATATATATATATATATATATATATATATATATATATATATATATATATATATATATATATATATATATATATATATATATATATATATATATATATATATATATATATATATATATATATATATATATATATATATATATATATATATATATATATATAGCCTGGCCATTCCAAGACACACCATTACATTTGTTGATTCTATTTGTCCAGGTTAATCTGAGTTTCATCTCCTGTTCAGGTCAGTTGAGTCAGTCGAGTCAGTCAAGTCAAGTCAGATTTGCCCATTTCTCTGATATCTGCAACAACCTCAGCATTTAATTTATTTTACGTGCATCCCTATCTTTTTAATACAGACCAAAGCATAATTTCACTGTGTAACACGATATTTGTCTTTGGGTAGCAACTGTTATTTTCTATTTGGTTATGTCTAGAATACATGAAAAAACACTGTTATCTATTTCAAACTTTGCTTTTGTGTCCAGGATAATGATATTTATATGAAATTTACCTATTCCTTCTGGAAGTAAGTGGCAAATTTGAACATTCATTTGCATAAAGTAGAAACAAACTACATGATACAAAAATAGCATTTTTTTATTCTGGAATTAAATAAGTGAGACAATTAAAATATTAGAAATGAGTATTTTTTCGTGATTTATGCTTATACTGTAAATTACTTTCACGAATCAGCCCCCAAATATAGTCTCACATCAGACTTTCATTATAAGATCCTTGATAGTGGCGTTCAAAGTGTAGTAGACTCTAGTGAAAGCGCTAGCCATGATTCTTAAATTTATCAAGATGAGCGGAAGAATATGGACTTTTAGGGACATCATGCAACCCATATTGCCGTAGTTTCTCACCAAGTTCTCAACAAGATCTACATAGTTTTCGGCTTTCTGATTACCAAGAAAACCTAGAGCCACCTCGATAAAGCTGTCGCACGATGCTTTGTCCTTCATAGTGATCTGCTGGGAAAACTCCTTGCACTCCATGATCCTTTTTTTGTGGACCGACGAAGACCTTGGCTTCCTTATCTAGAGCTCTGACGAATTTTTTCATAAGACCCAATTTTAAGTGCAGAGGAGGAAACAGTACTTTTCGGTGGTCCAACAAAGGCTCCCATTTGACGTTGTTTCTCCTCACACTACACTCGGTACGTTGTGGCTAATCTCGCTGATAGTAGTGTGCCACGGTGTCCCTGCTCTCACAAACGCAACGATAATAAGGAAACTTGGTAAAGCCACCTTGGATACCTAACAAGAAGGCCACCATTTTGAAGTCTCCAATAACCTTCAAACCGTACTCTTCATATTTGAGCTGAAGCGTTTGAGCCAGGATAAAAGATGGATACATGTTTTTGTTATGACGCAGCACTGCTTTGAGGCTCAAGGACAAGCTGTCAATGAAGACGTGCGACTCGTTGGAGTTATAGGCGATTCCGTCTGCCACAAACAAACTAGTAACTTTGTAACAAAAGCAAAGTTCATCTTGAAGTGTAAAAAAGCTGGAAAAACACTGGTGACGCTTTTTCTGACCTGGTATTTGCACACTGTCATCTAACAAATCCCACTGCTTGAGTCTCGAGTTTAAAAGCTCAGCAGTGTACTTTGTGAGACCAAGATCTCTGAAAAGGACGTTAAGATCTTTTGGTTGGGGTAGTATGGGTTTCTCTTCTCAGTTAGACAGCTGTAATCTGAAGCAATGACTTCATCCTCTTCCAAACTTCCCTTCCTTTCTGAAAAATCCTGCTCTCTTTTTGGAGGAATGGGTAGGAGGAGCTCAGAACTGTGCAACACTGGCGCAATAGATGACTGAAGGCCTGGATACATGATAACAGGCAAATCTTTGCCCTCTCAACGTTTGGAAAGGAAACAATTGTTTGAGTGGTCAGTTGGTTCCCTCCAAATTCGTGGGATTGTGAAATTCATAGATCTTTTTTCTCTTCTGTACCATCCTGTAAAAAAGCAAAATCAAAACATAAGTATACATAAATATACAAATATTTTTCACTTAGTGTTATTAAAAGTGTTAAAGAAATAGAAAATCCAGTATCCAAATAAACAAAACACATTATATTAATATATATATATTCAAAGTACCTTTTCGGTGTTCTTTTAATAAATTCGCTGCTGTCATAGAAAAATGCGTTTTTCGGATGCTTACAATGATGCCATGAGTGACGAACGCTTCTATCAATGACGAGTGACGATGCCTGCGCTGTGACGGCTAGAGTTAAACTTATCTGTTAAGTAGACATTCTCTGTATTTACACAGTTACTTATCTACGTTGCTAGAATGTTCTAGAAATTCTTCAAACATATAAAAAATTTACGAAGGTTCTAAAAAGCTCTAGAGTTTATTTTTCACCAAATTAGTGCGGAATCTATGTGGAATGTAAGAGAACTGCCATTGCTATCCAGGTCTGAAAAAACAAAATATAAGGGAAATAATAGCTATTACTCTTACTATAACCTTTTAAATACAGTATATCACGTTTATACCATAACTGAAAAAAACATAACCCTTGAAACCTTTTAGATATTTTTAGTATTTGCTTCAAAATAATGTTATTTACCATAAGTGGGCTAATTTAAAAATTCAATCTCCTAGATACAAAAGTAAAGTTTGGGATTAAAATTGACTTTTTTTATTTAATAGAGTCATAAACAATTAGGAACCTTCACTTTTAACCCAAGGACAAGAAAAAGTGAAATTTTGTTACACAGATTATCAATTCTTAAATTATTACGGTACTTTCACTTTGCCTAAAGTGAACTGATATTCAGCGAAACTAATAGTTAATTAATTCTAAACTGGAATTCCCATTGAATTGAACATTTTTATCTTTTTTTATTTCACTTATCAATAAATATCGTTATATTAATTATGTATTTATTGTAATAAGCTCAAAATCCCATCTCTTTCCTTGCGATCATAAGAGTAAATTGTTTACATTCAACGTCCTGCAAATCTAAATTCCCACCAGCAGTGTGTACAATATTTGTGCGAGCAGTGGCCCCATTAACGTTTTACTCTGTAGAATGAGAATAAACTCCACGATTCTAAATTTGGTTGATATCTATAATGGTAGGAGTAAACAAATTTAATGAAAGTAATTTTTCTCAATGGAATTTTCCAAGGTTTTCATATGTCGTGAGAGGTGTGGAATGAATTGATAAGGGAATGTGATTTATGGATGTCATGGAATGGCCAGACGATATATTTATATATACGTGGGTGTCTTTTGGGGATTGGCCCAAAGTGGGTTGAAGACCGAGAGTGAAAGGGGAAATTGTTTGGAGTCAAAGGGAGGGATGGTTTATTCTTACTTTGCGGGTTTATTTTAGACAAATATTTCAGAGTGCAAGTTGGCCAAGATTAAAAAGGTAGCTGGTACGCGTTAGGGTTGAAAGAGAAAGACAATGACAAAAATATAATATTACTAACAACGAAAAAAGAATATATATATTTACATAGAAATTGGATTTAAATGGAATGGTCGCCCAGACTGGGTTAAAGATCTACACGCGAAAAGGCAGGTCGATTCAAGGATTAAAAAGGTCAGATACAGTTGGTGATTTAAAGGGGAATTTTACCTGGGGCGTACACACAAATAATGGAGCAATTGGGATACGCTAAATTTAACATCAATCTGCAGGCGGCAACGGTTACGATTACCTTATGAGCTCTTTGCCAAAAAGGGGCCAGTTGGGGTACGGTGAGGAGACGGAAAAAGTTGGTTTTACCTCTAACTCCAATAAGAGGGAGCACTAGTCGTCTTCGGAGTTGGGAGTCCTTGTTAGTCCTTGCTAATTGACTAGGGCAGAGTTCACTGATGTTGAAGCTTGCCGATTGACTAAGGCAGAGTTCACGGATCGATTTATCATTCAGTTGAAATGAAATCGCCGCTGGGGGAGGGAAGAGGGAGAACATCCTTTAGTTCCTTCGTCAGAGTAGGTGGAAGTGTGACAGTGCTGCTCTCTAAACTGGAGAAGAGGCGCGTGCGATCTTGAGTGAAAAGTCGGAGACTCCTTCGGTGGAAGAGGGAATCTTGATTACACTCGTTGGAATGTCCAACGGATTCCAATCTTTGGGGCAGAAATACCCGAATGCTCGCGGAGAAGTGGCTGCGTGAGGGAGCTGATCACATTGGTCCCTAGGCAAATACAGCCGGGGCGAATGATAACTGCGTCCTCCGCCCCCTCGCCTAGGTTTTGATGCTTTCATCAGCTCCATGAGGTGATCTCCAGATCAAGGTGGGTACAGGAGGGCACGTGGCCGCCATTTGCCCTTATTCTGCTACACTCCTCCCAACCAATAAGATGGCACTTTCGGAGTTGGGGCAGAAAAGTGACATCCCCTTAGATTATTCGTGGTCACGGGGTAAGCAGAAAAGAAAAAAAAAGAACAACAACACGGAATACCTGACCTGTCGTCGAGCAGGCGCATAAGCTAATTCTACCTGACTGCTATAATGGAAGCCTTATATATGTAGTATTATTTTGGGTGCATTTCCTTTTGAAATTTTTTAAAATGTTATTCTTTACTCGTATTAACTAGATTACAACCAAAGCTTTATTGAAAATTCCTGCTACTAATCTTTTTCCTTATAAACGAGAGTCTCACTACTTTTCTATCCATTTTTTTCCTGTTGCAAGTTTAATATTACTCATTCATTATATTTTTATTTAAATTCCGAAAAACATCTTAGATTATTTATATCCCTCTGCTTTCAAGTGGCAGAAACCTATATTTTTTATAACCTACCCTCTTTTCTCCTTCGATATCGTTCGATAAACATAAATAAATCCTCTGAGAGAGAAGGAGAAAGGCTCTGACGTAGGTTTGTCCTGTTCTTTTGTTCGGTGCACAAAAATGACCCAGTCACTAGAGGATCTTCCTTTTTATTTACTTTTTGGGATGTGACACTCTTTTGAGCATCATCTTCGTCTATTGCTACGAATGGAAGATCGTGTATATGTCTGTCGTGTGTAGCTATTAGTAAAAAGGTAATAAGGTAAAAGACGCAGGAGCTAATAAAATTAGCGATACCTAGAGAAACGCAGCCAGACGGATCAAACACCATTCAAGAAATTCGAGAGAAAATTAAAACGGAAAGAGTAATCCAGAGATAGACGCACGATAGAGGAATATTAGAAGATATATAGATAATTTCTTATCGCAATATTAAAACAAATCCAAACATAAACGAAACGCATTTTCAATCGAACCGGCATTTTCAGTTGTTCTAAGATTAAAGGTCTTAATACTCTACCAAAGTCAACTCTACTTTCCTTTACTGAGTTTCTAGGATTTTGTCAAAAATCGCAATATATCTATTTTTCTATTTTAAGCTAGCTTTTCGAAATGTTGTAGCCATTGGGTGAGGAAAATCGCCGCAATTTGATGCACATATGTATCTTTTAGTATTTGTTCTCTCGTTCTTTTTCTTATCTCTGGCAGCACAAATATTTAGGATCAGACAGGATTAAGGGTTGGCTTCCTTCGTGATTTCGATTCTAAATAAATTTAATTTTGTATATTTTGCTTCAATGTCACGGCCAAGAACTCTACTACATATTGTATGTGCATTCTTTGGGCTATGCAGGATCATCATGAGTGCAAATGAGGCTATGTGCTTACCGAGAACAAGTGGATGATAATCTGTATGTTCGCCTGTGGCAGGTTGTGAGTGTATGTGTGTAGGAGAGGAGTATGTAGAGGTGTCTGCCTACGGATGAACTCTGACGTGAGGTGTCACAGCAAAGAGCAGTAGGGTCTGTCAATTTGTCGGATGAAAAATAGTTTCTTCCAATTTATTCACTGAAGGGAGCTGAAAAAATGAGAATATTTCAAATCTACTATTATTTTTGAAATCTACGTTTGAAAAAACAACATAAATTGCTTCAAGAAAAAACATCTATTAATTTTAGCTTCTCAAAACAGCAGGTAATGCTATCGACATTTAATTTATCTGCATAAAACTTATCCCGGTTATCATATAACATTATAAAGTGATGAAATCAGTAGATAAAATATTTAAACGAGTCTTGATTTGATTCTTTCATAGACATCAGCACCGACTTGCTTCTTTGCCTTTGATATAGCCCTCACGTTTCTCATCCATATACAGCCTTTCTACCGCCACTTGAGCATCCGTTCCATCTTGAGCATCAGCTATTTCCCCTATATTTTCATCAGAGGAGAAGGTTTTTCATTTGATGACATGGAACATTGGTCTGCTTACTTTTCAGTTTATATTCAACAACTCTTCTTTCACAGTCTTGCCACTTCTGTATTTTGACTTGTCTGTTTTGTTCATGTTGATATGGCAAGCCAATATGATGTAGGGCAAAAGAATCAAACTTTTGTCTTTAGTCTTTAATGAAAACAAGTTCCTACAAGGGGAGTTTCCTCTCCCTAGAGCATGCACAATTAATCTAAGCTTCGTTATTTAAACAAGGTTAACAAATTCACAGCAAAGAACAATTTTACACTTGCAACTAAGGATGGCAAAAAGCTTGTCAAGTTTTCCAATGAAAGTCTCTCTGACATTTTGCTATCCTTTTCCAAGAAATTTTGGGAGGCTTGGGCCCATGTCTCTTGGAACTTATTTAAGATTGTGACTTGTGGATTAATAACGTGGGCTGGTAAAGAACTGTTCGCTAGTTACCACTTTTCAAACTTTTTAGCCCAAATGCCCTTTGCAAGAGTGGCTGGTGGATAGTTTCCCACATCCTCACTACTTTGTTCTCTGAACAATGGTCTAAATTTCAGGATGTAACGAAGAATTCACCGTTCAGAAGGAAACAACTCTCTCCTATATCTAATAAACTTGCTCATATGTCTGAATGTCCCCAGTCTTGTCCTAAAATAAAAAGCCAATTAAGGTAAATTCCCACTAGTTAGGATGGTATCACTGATAGCAAAGTAATCTTCAGCACAATGATGAATATGGTTCAACCTTTAAAATGAGAAAAATAAGCAGTGAATTAGATACAATTATTAATATAATAATTGTGATTTAACTCCCCCAACTAGTAATGAAAGTCACAACTTTCAAGCAACTTATTATCAAAAGCAGAACTAAATTATATTAAAATAAGAAACTAACTTTAGGATTCATGAGACGGGCTGCAACGTTTTAGCAGAGCCTTCATTTATGGAAATTGAAAGTTGAAAGAATTGACACACACCCTAACATGGCACCTGTGCTTATGAAGGGCCGATTTGACGTGGAAAGGGGATAGGGGTGATTGATCTTTTTATGGCATAAAGGGGTAAAGTTACTTTTACTGTCTTTGATGTGCGCCTACCAGAAATTTTCAAAAGTAGTTGATGTTTATGGTTATAACTATTCTCATTTATTCGATTACCTTTAACCTCTTTCTTTCCCCTCTTTCCAATCCCCGTCCTCAACGATACATGTCCGCATCTTTGGATACCAATGCCCTTTGAGCAGACTCGTTCTTGTAGCTTTATATTACCTCTGCCCCGCCGCCCAGGTGGTTACCTACTCTCTTGTTGAACTTATTTCACCTTATTTTTTCTCTCTATGTATCCACCTCGATCGCCATTTTCCGACGTCTCCTTTCTTTAGCCTTCTCTACCTTATTCTATATCAATGGCAAGGTTATGGGCGCTTTAATATCCTCTTTTCACCACACTCGTAATTCACTCCGGGGAAGTAGCACCAAGTTCATCTCTGTCGCAATTAAGCAACGTGGGTGTTTCTTTTTCAAAGGTCAATGCGGTCTATTTCTCATTACTCTCAATTCTCCCCAAACTTTTCTTATGAACCAATAAAGGACCAGGATACTTTTACTAGTTCCTCTTTTTTCTAAAAATTATCCTGTTTCTCTCTACTCATTCTGCTTTGTCCATTTACAACAGTCAATTTCTTCTTTACCTAATCCAGTCGTGTACTGAGAGAGAGTGAGAGTGAGATCGTCGAGGAACAGAGTTGGATTTCATGATAATAAGACGCTATCATTTAAAAGGTACAATAATAGAAATGGACATATATTTGCCATTTCATGCCTCGTTAGCTTCCTGGGAATGGCTCAAATTATCCTTTTAAACGAGATTGGCTCAATTTCGAGCAAAGAACTCAAAAATGATGGGGAGGAATTCGGCGCGACAAGATTGCACACCTGTTTTCTCCGTAGTTAACTTCACTTAAATTGCGGTCAAATTTGTTTCTTTAATTGCAGTTTTTTAAAAAGAAAATATCGATGTAACTTATGGGAATTTAAGAATAATTTCTCATCTCAGACAATATATATATATATATATATATATATATATATATATATATATATATGTATATATATATATATATATATATATATATATATATATATATATATATATATATATATACATATATATATATATATATATATATATATATATGTATATATATATATCGTGGGAGGAGGCCATGTTGTATACAAGATTTATTAAAATCAACAGCGGTGGCTGCTTGGTTAAGCTTGTGCTGCAGCTTTTTTACCTTTTCAAACAATTTCTTTTCAGAAAGCGGAAGGTGTGGCGAAATCTTATTAGATAGCATAACTCTATTAGTCAAGAAGTCTTTAAACCTTTTCAAATTTTATATTCTGGGCAAACAGTGAAAAAATTGATATATGCATTATTATCTTAATATATGTTTATATGCATTATTATCCTAACATAAGAATATTTTTTAGGACTAATCAATCTGAAGTGAGAAAAATTATAAAGTTTGAACAATGTTTAGATAAAAAACCTGCGATCTTAAAAGAATATTTGTTTTGACTAATCAGCAAGGATGGCAGTTGTCACCACAAATAGAAGAAAACCTAGAAGAGACGCTTAAAGCCAAAACAGGAATGAGAATCTACACCTCTACAATGACAGCTCAAAGTTTCAATGGGCACCACACAAGTAGGAAGCCTATCTGAACCTTGCGGCTTAACAAGGGACGGGTTAGACCTGTGTGAGTGGTAGACTTGCCTGTTTGCCTGTGGTGGGAGCAAACACTGATAGGCATATATAGGCATTGGGCAGGTAAGATATGGTTAGCGACTCGCCAGCGGAATATGTCAAGTAGATAACTGGATTCAACCGAACCCTTTGTCACCTTCACCCTCTCTTTTTTTTGGTTTTTCACAATGAAGAAAACTAGGAAAGAAAAAGACCGAATAGAGAACACATGGACTCAACTAAATGGGTCCTTTGCGCGTTCGAAAGGGCGCGCAAAAGCCAGATGGAACGAGTCTTCGGGATTATTGATGGTGGACTCGGAGTGGTGCTCGTCAGACTGCTCGACTACTCTAATTCATACATTGTCATTTGCCAGAATGTCACTGATGAAGAAACTTATCTCAGAAAGAGCCCCATAAAGAGTAGATAAAGGCTATTGGATTAGAGGCGAATGTATCCCCACCAATTGAGGTACAAAAAGCGATTTATTGCCGTCAAATCGATCCTTGGATTGGTGACCATAAGGCCGGCAAAATATGAAAGAAATAGAGGGGCTCAAAGTTGGGCAAAACCAAAGAAGTTAGGAAATTCAATAGCCGGACTAACAACACCGAATACTCGCACGTCTTTAAAGTTATATTTTGAGAAACTGGCATGCCGAGGAAAGCCAAAGAAACCGGCTTACTAGCATTGACCTTAAAAATCACCCCAGAACAAATTAAGAGCGATGACTTCGTTAGTGTTTTGACATGTTTCAACTGTTTCGCCTTGGCGAATCAGGCCACAAGAGAATGACCGCTAAAAGACATAAAATGGTGCTCTATTGTAGCAGGAAATCGCACAAATGGCGCAAATGCAATTCGCAAACTAAAGAATGCTTAAATTGCAACGGGAGTCACCGCACGATGGCAATGGCGTTGTCGTGCCCGGTGAAACGAGACCTCATCGAAAACGAAGGGAAAGAAAAAGACATTAGAAATCTCAACTTCGCTAAAGTTACCAAGGCCACAGCCTATTAAATTCAACCCACAAACAATATTATTTATTTAAAAAGTCCTGAAGCGGCTTTAGCCGTCCTCGTCAAAACAATCGCAAAGCCGAAGTTCAAAAAAACTACACCGACGTAGTGCTTATGGTCGTTTGAAAAGCTTTTGATAAATTTTGGAGAATTAGCCTTTAGTGCAAGATTATAAGATTGAGGCTACCCCAAATTCTCTTAAAATAATCTTATCTATGCGATTATATAACGGATCGATAAGCATCTATCTTGGTGGAGGGCTATGATCGACCAGTCTTCGAAGTCGCCCAGGAGGTGCCCCAAGGCGCTCCATAAGTCCTACTTTCTGCAGCATTTTCACTATGGACTTATCAAGTTTTATCTATGACTGCATTAGGTATATCCATTTTGCGGACGACATACAGGCACGCCCAAACCATGGCGATAATTATGACGGCCGATAGAGAAAGATGATAACTACGATCGAAAACGGAAGATCAGTACAAACGCTGACAAATTCTCTTTTATCCCAGTAGGAAGAAACAAAACTTTTAGAGTATAAGTAGACGAGGATCGATATCATTACGAAAGCGAAGGGAAAGTGCTCGGACTCATAACCACCTGACACGATTACGAAAAACACGTAGTTGAATGAGCTCGTTGGCAAAGGCAAATCTAGCCAAATTGTATCAACTCAGAGGCTTAAAGAAGCATAACAAAAGAAATTACAATGCCCGTGGTAAGACCACCCTGCTCTACCCAGCTGTCCCTCTTAACAGACTTCATAAAGCAAACAGAACTTAGCTTCCGAGAGTCCGAAATCTCGCAGTCTACATAATTACCAACGTTTGGAGAGAGCACAAAAGACTAAGAGAGCTACATCAAAGATATATCTCCCAACAACGAAGGTATCCCTACATAATAGAGCTTACAAAGTGTTGAACAAAGTGAATGCCCTACTTAGCGAAGACGACAGAAGGGCACTTGAAATTCCGCAAGGATACAAAATCAAACTCAGAGGAAACTTTCTGAGCGTGAAACCTGAAGCAAGGGAAGAACCGGCTCCTATATACACATACAGTTAAAATTGCTAAGCAATCAAATAAAACACCAAGCAATAAAATCAAACTGCATCAGACAAATTATAGAAAATTAGAATAAACAAAGACCTAAAGAGGTGCGAAAGCCTCCAACTTTTCAAGATTGAAGAATAAGAATAACCCAGGAAGTGACTGGTCACCCAGCATCTAACAAAGAACTCAACCTATTCCTTTTCCACACTTGCTCAACAATCACTATCCGCTCTCGACGATTCGAAGATTTTGAAGATTTATTTAGAGAATGAAATACAATAAGTTTTTTATAAATATTTCAAATTAAATACATATATTTAAAAAATAAATGGTAAGAGTGGTGAATATTTTTATTAAATCAGGAGAGAAGAGTAAGATATAAGTATCAGTAAGAAATATAGGGGTTTTCCATGGAATCGTCACGAGATCATATTTTTTAATCTATACATTAGTTATTTATGATATTATACAAGTATTGGATTTGTTTTAGTATTATAAGCATATTTTTATTTTACATTTTTAGGATAGTAATTAGTCGACTTTACTTATTATATTATTTACATATTATAAAATTTGAATTATTTTAATACCTCCATTATTTATTTCGCTATTTACGCACTCGTAACTCTTTCCTGATTATATTATTTTGGTTATTTTAATACTTTCATAGTTTATTTTAAAATTCATACACTCATAATTCATTATTATCCCATCTGACGTTTGTTAATTACTTGTATTTTTTTCATATATGTTTATTATTAATTACTTTAGTATCGTTTAGGACTATTTTAATTGCTTTAGTATCGTTTAAGACTATTTTAATTACTTTAGTATCGTTTAACAATTCAATTATTTTAATAATTTCATAGTTTATTAAATTGTTTCCCCCAGGAATTTATTATTGCCGTTATAACTACATTTTACGTACTTTTCGTTATTTCATAATTTGCTCATTTATTCACTAATACTGATATTATTTTTCATCCGACGAAATTTATTTTTAACACTTCACTTTTCACTTTTCTATATTTTATTTTTACGCACTATCATTATTTGACTTCTTTGTTTATTCACTGTTGTTGTTTTGATCACTAAAATTTTGGTTATTCACTTGCGCACACTTTTTCACTAGTCGATTTCTGGCGTTTTCTGTCCAGTTTTAATTTTCTTATATGTGGACATGTTGACGGTGTGTACGCACGACTCCGGAATGTACATAGCGCGTTCCATTAATAGTCCTCCTATTTCCTTTGGCTATCAAAGTCCCTCGAAGGTCCACTTGTAGGCCCCGCGAAGAAGTCCGTCGAGTAGTCGTTCTTAGTCTACCTTCACCGGCTTGCAGACGGCCGCACCGAAGACCTTGAGATCCATTTCTTCGCAGTCAAAGAAGAATCCTCTTAGTAAAATATCCCTTTCCTTCGTAAGGGATACTCCGTGATAGTTCAGTGGTTAATTGGTCATCTTGTTGTTCTTACTCCTGTCGTGCCGTTGTTTTCTTTTTCTTTTTCCTTTGCCGTTTTTTTTTTAGCTTTTCTTGCTGCTTTCGTTAGTAGCCTCTCCTTCTTTTTCCATGGTAATCTCGTTTTCTGGAGTTTTTTGCTGCTGTTTGTTGACGGGTTATTCTTCTTTTTTTTTATTTTACAAAAGAATATTAACTTATTCACAAATTAACATGCTATTTAATGTGTTAATATATTTAATCGAACAGGAAAGGAGTTATTATTCAAACAGACCTAATGTTTTTTAAATGTAACTCGACTCTAGCCGGTAAAGGACAAAGTTGTTTACCGCATCAATTATCCTGAAGTTATCAAGTGCGAGCCTAGAACCACATTGCGAGAGGTGGTTTCTAAACGGTGATAGATCAGGTTTACCAGAGTGAATGCCCGCTATCTCAGATCTACCCATATGTTACCTATAATGGGAGTAACGCGTGAGCCTTGTTGCAGGTCTGTTGAGAAGAGCAAGCTTGTCCTGTAAGGAGTATTGCAGGCTCGGCCTGCAGTACACTTTAACGTCTTATGGTGTCATTTGGTACCAAATTATTTAAAGCCACTTTGACTCCTAATATACAGTGATTTAATGGTTACTTTTGTATCCGCGGGCTCACAGCTTTGTGACTTTCCTCACAGAATTAAATAAGCGGAGGTTATGTTTCGTACTCTTGGTGAAATTTGCAACCAACTTATGCACATTTGCTGCATGCGTGGTACTAATAATAATTTAACTAATAGCCATTTGTTTGCATGTGTAAATTGTAGTAGTAAGATGAAAACTGAATTAGACAATATATTTACTATTAAGTTATAGAAATTGGTTATAAAGACGAGATAATATTGCGGTTCCACACGGAACTAATTGGTTTAGGACCACGTGGTTCTGCTATGGCTAGCATTATTCTCGGTAATTACATTGGCTTCATAACTTATTCCTTGCTTGAATGAAGATCAGGCTACTTTGAATGTATAAAATGTTAAAATTTATTAGTATGTATTAATTTATTTATACATGTGTATATATTTAATTATATAAATTATATATGAGTATATATGTATGTATATAAATCTGTATATAGATATTTAAATGTCTGAAATTTTGAAGAAAACGCAAGGTTTACTGCCTATTTCTTTCATACATAAAGTAGTAAATTTTGTTTTTATTATCAATGTATTGGACCTACGGAGTAGATTATGACAATGGATTTTTTCTTCACTATTATAGAGAACCAAGATTACGACTAAACTTGAATTCTAGGAAACCATTCTTATGGTTATTCTACCCGATGGAGAAAAATCTGAAAATGATTTTGAAATTAACGCCATAGAAAAAGATGTAGTAAGTAGTATGCAGAAGGATGAGTCAGAACCACCTAGACCACTTCAAGAAAACAGCCTATTACAACTAAAAGAAGAAGCCGCCTACAGTTCTGATGAGCAAACGCTCATCTCTTCTCATTTGAGGGAAAAGGAAAAATGCTAAACATAAAAACTTGCAAGGAATTAAAGGAAAAAAAAATATCCCCATCCACCCCAAGAAACTAAATGGAACTATTTAGTGGATAAAGATGAAAATTGAGTAGGCAAACTCTGTTGTTTTCTTTCACTTATTTTTTTATCATAAAATTATAAAACGTCTTTGTACCCAAACAGGAATATATGCTTTGGAGAGCTCAAGAATTGAAATGCATTGCTTCTGAAGATGAAATGAAGGTAGAGAGTGAAACATTTATTACAGAAACTAT
Organism: Ceratothoa steindachneri; assembly: GCA_963969495.1. Taxonomy (NCBI): domain Eukaryota; kingdom Metazoa; phylum Arthropoda; class Malacostraca; order Isopoda; family Cymothoidae; genus Ceratothoa; species Ceratothoa steindachneri. The sequence continues at coordinate 224,007,211 of OZ018321.1, forward strand.
TAAATTCTGTCAATGAGATATAATCTCGTGGCTGACGCAATGGACCGCAAATCGATTGGAACAACTTAAACAATTCCCGCATTTAAATAACAATGCGGATATGAAAGCAAACGATCACCCAGACCATAATTAACTGTTAAAGTTCGGCCAGGAATTGAAGCTCTGCGTAAAAATTGCGGGAATATCCAACAAGAAAAGCATGAAATGGTGGATGAACAAATCATCCCAACTGAAACACCCTGCGCATTCAACAAGTATAATCCACAGAAAAGTTCGAAATGGTGGTAAAAGGTTATATCAAGGGCTGGAGAAAATGTAATTGTTTACTATTTTGAGTTCCATATAATGAATACATAAAAATAGGCAGTTGTAGATTATAATAAAGAGCTTGTAATTTCTTAGTAATTACAAGATTTATTTTGATAATTGGCTTTAGTGATTATTTTTAACCAGATAAAGCTCAGTAAAACATAGCTGTTTATTTTTAAAATGGTATAATTGGAAACCACTTCTTTGTGGACAAATGATGTCTTTTGGAAACACTTTGTATATTTTTACTTTCTGTCAAAATGTCTCTTAGAAAAGTTCCTAAAATGCCCCTGGTATTTTCCTTGTTTTAGAGCCATACTCATCTTGCACTAAATTTAATTACAATACTCATTTACTTCAAATATAACGTTCCAATCCTGTCTACCACATACGATATGTACGACTTCCTTCAGCCAATCATAGCCCTTGTCTGACCAATCAGTGTCGATATCTCTTTTGTCTTAATATTGCTTTCATTTCCCGAAGCGACTTGTGTTTTTTTTCTACCCGCTAGACAAGATCAGTTACCAATTAATGTTCCTATACTCAGTCATACGAATGTCCAAGGTAGAGAGCGTAATTTCCCTTTTTTCTTTGAATTTACAGTCCCCTGTGAAGTTATAATCTGTGTGTGCATATCTTTTGTGGCTATTTAAAGTGTTGTTATCAATTTTGTCCATACCACTCATATTAGAGCCTCTTATTCATACACGCGTGTCGATATTCATTCAATATAAAATGACACACTAAACTGGTCAAAATATATGCCATTTGTATTTGATTTCAATTGCTATTCTCAACCTGTGTATTTCCAATTGCTCCTCTGCTCTTAATTATATCTGTTGATATTTTTCTGGGCAAGCAATCGCAGCCATACATTATATATATATATATATATATATATATATATATATATATATATATATATATATATATATATATATATATATATATATATATATATATATATAATATTTGTTTTATTATGGTTAATAAACCAAATAAACTTTGACTTAAGGAGTAGGTTCGTGCCTCGGTGATCGCTTGAGGATCGTTCTCTAAGAGTGCTAAACTTTATTTTATTCTAACGAATGAATAAAATGGGTTTCTTTCTTGACTTTATCAAATATTGCCACTTCAACTCGTTCGAGAGTAATTAAAACACAGCTTTTTCTGAAAAAATAGACTTCAATGATCATAAACCCTCTCACTAAATAACATTAAAACGAGCTCTCGAGGCTAAATTCTAGATAGAATTTTACGGGCGAACAATTTTAATTTACTATCTTTGTCATTAGCCAGACATCCAATAAACTATATTTAATACTCGGAGACATAAACAACAGGATTATTCTTTACTTACATAATGTAATGGAGATTAATACCCGATTCCAGTTAGAATATCTTCGTGGATTTTGTCCCTGAGATGCGTAGCGCGAGTAGTTTGTTGGTTACTCACAAGATGGCGTTACTCCGACATAAAGGTGTACGGGTGACGTCACGCGAAAATTCGAATGAGTGAATAATAGTTCAAAACAAAACGGAATGATTCTTCTGGTTTCGGCAGGCGTGGTGACCTTGGCCTCGTTTTCTTCCAGGCGAGATTTAATCGTTGACTTCTTTTTTTTATCTAGTTGGGTTTTGTCCCACTCAGATAGAGTAAGATTTGGAGTCCTCAAGCTGTGTAGATTGATACTCAATAATCTTGAGGCTTGAACTGCGCCGAGCTTTCTTGGCAAAATCTGGAGTTGTCCAAGGACTGCAAGTTCTCCTTAACTTGCAAAAAAAACTTTCTACCGGTGATTTTCCCGTTTTCTTCTTGAACTCAAAAAATCTTCACTCCCGGTGACTTTCTTGTCTCTTCTGTTAGAACGAACAAAAAGCCTCGTTTCCTCGTGTCAACCTGTTTTATACCTCAACTAACCCCACGGGGTAAATAAAGCTGTGGGGGACTCACAGATGGGACGTAACTGGAGTTTCCAATTTTGTGTCGGTTGCTTGTCTACTCGGCATTTTGAATTTAGGGGAGCGCGTAATACGATGTCGACCGTTGGCACTTTTGACTTTCGTATTTATAAATTTTCTTCGTTCTCCTATGTTACCGAAGAACATCGGAGGGGCAAAGCTAAACCCAGATTCCTTTTTTTATTATTACATTAGTTCTCCTCACCAAGAGGGAGGCTTCGATACATATATACACTCGCTAGTTCACAACAGTTTTTGTTAAACTATTATATCTCTACATTCCTCCACCCTTAAGATTATACTGCGTGGGGGTCGCCTGTGCTCTACGAAAAGAGCCATACTAAACCATCTTTACACAAGCTACTCGACCGATAGTTGGATTGCTCTATTCACATCACTCTTATTAATTGAATTATGTCCACCGTGCGCCTAATTAACACTTATCGTAAATGATTCTACTAAATATAAAAAAACTACAACATAACAGATACACTTATACGTACATAATACACAAAAAAAATTCTATCTCCATGCACAAAAAATACCGCTTGTAAACTGTATTAACCTGGTATTGTATTATGGCTAATGCTTTCTGTACTCCAGTTGCCTACGTTGTTTCCCACATCGTGAGTTTTCGACTGGCATAAGCTATGTGGAACGAATCTTTAGTAGCATGGAGTGGTTCCCACGAACGAACGCACTTCCTTCTTGTGTCGGGGTAGGGGCATCTTAATTAGGGCATCTACCTTATACTGTTGTGTAGATAGATCGTTTTTTCCAATTTTGACTCCTAGATCAGAGATGATCTCATAAGTGAATTGGTATTTCGAAGTTCCCACAGTGGGAACGCTTTCGCGGTGTCATTTTGGAAGGGCCCTGCATGCATGTAAGTGTCGTTCCCGTGTAGGGGTAGTCACGTACACGTCGCCAGAATAGAAGGATGCCTCCTTCCAACCATCTATACATCTTCTTACTTCTCCTTTTCTTTTAATCTTTATTTGTCTATTTGCTATTGAGTTTTCATCTCAGGAATAGGGTTGATCTTCATCTTCATCAAGGAGAGGAGTTTGATCTTCCAGAGATTCTTCTTTGATCTCTTCTTTCATTAAGCTCTCTTCAAAACCGTCCTTTTCTTAAAAGTAGCTTTGTACTCTCGTTTCAATCAATACATTTGACCTTGAGTTTTCGTTTTCTGTCACAATCTTTGTCTTCTGAGAATTATTGTTTTTAGGGTTATGATCCGGCAGAGATTCGGCACTTTTATTTTGATCTTGTGACCGAGAACTTTTTCTTGAAAAGTTTCTTTTTGATCAAGATAAACTTACTGGGTTACAGCTTGCTTATTAGGCGTATGCGTTTCTCTTCTTATATTTATTCTTCTTTCTTCTTCTCCATACTCCTTCTTTACTACCTTTCCTTCTAGGGGCGGGAGGGTCGGCATCACATCCGGTGCCGTATTGAAGACTCGTGAACATATCCCTTCGTCCACATGTTCTCGGACGGAAACAAATGGGTCGAGACCGTGTGTCTCTTATTCGCGGGCATCCGGGTGACTACGAGCTGAACCACCGGATCTGGGGAGAGCTGCGCGCTCTGGCCTATTAATACAGAGCAGAATCTAATAGGCGCTGCTACTAGGTCGGTCCAGCCAGAAAAATACTTCGACTGTATGTGGCATCGGGTGACAGGGAACTTGATTGGTCTACCCAAGAAATCCTGGACGACCACGAACTTCTGGTGATGGGGGCTGATAGGGGGAAGCAATTTGTTTGATACAACGATACAGGTACACCCCGTATCGCGTAACACGGTTGATACTCAGCGACCATTTACGGCCCCAGTCTCAAACTTTAGTTCTTCAGAAGAATTTTTGCTGTATACAAAGTTCATCTGCTGTTCAGGGGAATTCGATGTGGTCAAAGGAGGTGAGGGATTCGGAGGTTGTTCTGGGTCCAGAGTGGCCGTAAGGTTATGTACCTGCTGGGTCGAGGGAGACTTAAGCCTCAAATTTGGGAGGCAATTATAGCTAAGGTGGCCTTGGGTGCCACAACTAAAGCAGGTTACGGGGTTTCTCGGGTATACGGCGTTCCTGACGAATTAGGGGAGTTATTTTGCGGGAGTATCTGGGGATAACCCCCTTTCTTTGGGGAAAAGGGTTTCTGATGATACCCACCTTTCTTGGGGGACTAGGGCTTGTTTTGTTTCCCTCTCTCGGATATAACCAGTGGTTTGACGAGTGTAAATCGACTTCGGACAAACACTCGTCAAAGGACTCGGCTCTTCTGTCCTTGACAAAGGCCCTTAATTCAGGTGGCAGCGTGCTTAATAGCTGGTCCTTCAGCATGAAGTCGATGAGTGAGTCGAAATCATTTCTCACTCTGGCTGAATCCAATCAAAATTGCAGGTGTCTCCTGAGAATAAAACCAAATTGTCGGTAAGTTTGTCCGGGCTGAATCCTAGCCTGCCTAAATTTTATCCTATAATTTTCAGGATTTAGGTTAATGGCTCCCAGTAGTTCTGCTTTTAGGGTAGAATAGTCTATCGTCGCATTAGATGGTAAAGACACGAATATGTCTCTTACTCGGGTACGGAGTAAAGGGAGTAGTCTAGCTATATCGTCTGTTTCGATATCCCAGTGATTCACTTCAAAATAAATTTCGAAGTGCGAGAGGTACGAGGTATAGGTCACTTTCGTCCTTGTACGCTGGCAGTTTCATAGTTAGGACCTGCGATGGCCAAGTCCTAGACCCCACGGACTGCAGTTCCACTTGGTCCTTGCTCAATGCTCTCTCATGTTCTCGTATCTTTTCCCTCTCTCCTGCTTCCATCAGTAACTTTCTCTCTTGTATTTCGGCTTCCCTCCTTTCTTTTTCCCGTACGTAGGCATTGAGTTCTTTGCCGGTTAGTCCCAGGGTTTGACCTTGTTTAAAAAATATTTCAAACGAAGACATATTGGCTATGTTCGTCGAAACCTCACCGATGTAACCAACGTTACGTATGCAACTTGGAGTCCCTTAGCCTTTCATACTCTAACCTTACCTTTTTCTAAACCTCTTGATTTTCTTTTTCCTATCCAAAAACAAGACAATACACTACACAACAATCTTCGTTAAGTTATAATTCCTACCTTTGTAACTGCAATTCAGTGAATCTTTAAAACTTGTTTGAGGTCTCCTTATTTAAATTTTCCTCGAACGGTTTGCAATTATTTGTTATTAGCAAGGGCTTTTTTAAAAATAATCTTAAATTTGGGTCTTTCTGACTTAACCGCAATAACCTGACACCAATTAAATATGTCGTGGGTTAGCCGAGATTCTATATATATATATATATATTTATTTGTTTTATTATGGTTAATAAACCAAATAAACTTTGACTTAAGGCGTAGGTTCGTGCCTCGGTGATCGCTTGAGGATCGTTCTCTAAGAGTGCTAAACTTTATTTTATTCTAACGAATGAATAAAATGGGTTTCTTTCTTGACTTTATCAAATATTGCCACTTCAACTCGTTTGAGGATAATTGAAACACAGCATTTACTAAGAAAATAGACTTTAATGAACATAAACCCTCTCACTAAATAATATTAAAACATATTGATCTATTACACGTATAAAAAGAAATAGGATTACATGACGAGCTCTCGAGGCTCAATTCTAGATAGAATTTTACGGGCGAACAATTTTAATTTACTATCTTTGTCATTAGCCAGACATCCAATAAACTATTTTTAATACTCGGAGACATAAACAACAGGATTATTCTTTACTTACATACATAATGTAATGGAGATTAATACCCGATTCCAGTTAAAATATCTTCGTGGATTTTGTCCCTGAGATGCGTAGCGCGAGTAGTTTGTTAATTACCTACAAGATGGCGTTACTCCGATATAAAGGTAGACGAGTGACGTCACGCGGAAATTCGAATGAGTGAATAATAGTTCAAAACAAAACGGAATGATTCTTCTGGTTTCGGCAGGCGTGGTGACCTTGGCCTCGTTTTCTTCCAGGCGAGATTTAATCGTTGACTTCTTTTTTTCATCTAGTTGGGTTTTGTCCAACTCAGATAGAGTAAGATTTGGAGTCCTCAAGCTGTGTAGATTGATACTCAATAATCTTGAGGCTTGAACTGCGCCGAGCTTTCTTGGCAAAATCTGGAGTTGTCCAAGGACTGCAAGTTCTCCTTAACTTGCAAAAAAAACTTTCTACCGGTGATTTTTCCGTTTTCTTCTTGAACTCGAAAAATCTTCTCTCTCGGTGACTTTCTTGTCTCCTCTGTTGGAACGAACAAAAAGCCTCGTTTCCTCGTGTCAACCTGTTTTATACCTCAACTAACCCCACGAGGTAAATAAAGGTGTGGGGGACTCACAGATGGGACGTAACTGGAGTTTCCATTTTTGTGTCGGTTGTTTGTCTACTCGGCATTTTAAATTTAGGGGAGCGCGTAATACGATGTCAACCGTTGGCACTTTTGACTTTCGTATTTATAAATTTTGTCCGTTCTCCTATGTTACAGGAGAACATCGGAGGGGCAAAGCTAAACCCAGATTCCTTTTTTTATTATTACATTAGTTCTCCTCACCAAGAGGGAGGCATCTATACTTATATATATATATATATATATATGGAAAAATATCCAAGACAAATTGGTGCGGTTAAGGTAATGGCATAATTAGACAACTGCTCTGCTTCAGGTCCAGCAGGTGATCCTATCCTCCTGATGGATGGGTCATCCCTAAGTGGTGTCTTCCAGTTCAAGGAGGATAGGATCACCTGCTGGACCTGAAGCAGAGCAGTTGTCTAATTATGCCATTACCTTAACCGCACCATATATATATATATATATATATATATATATATATATATATATATATATATATATATATATATATAAATATATATATATATACTCGCTACTTCACAACAGTTTTTGTTTAACTTTTTTATCTCTACATTTATTTATCGTATACGTTGTCACGGATGCGACTGCAGTTACTATGGTGAATCAGGTAGAGACATTTAGGACTAGGGTCTAGGAGCATAAGAGGGACATTAGAGCGTATAGGACGTCAAACGTCATGGTAGTACATGTCGATGAATTCGGCCATTGCCTAATTGGGTGGGATTATAATAATTCACAAGGGTTTAGCGAAAAGAGAGAGAGAAGGATAACTGAAACCGCACATATTATCTCCGACCGATCAACCAATCACCGGGATAGATTCTTTCGGCTGGCCAATGGGGCAGCGCGGCTCAAGAAAAACAAATCGGAAGAAAACAACCAGAAAAGCCGAAGGAGGACGAGCAGCGGTGATCCGGGATGATATCTGACACATATATAGAGAGCGATCTCCCCTTTCTCCTACAATAGTATTCTGAAGAAGTCAATAGGCGAAACGTTAATAAAGAACTCCATAGTGTTTCCCTGTTTTTTACTTCTTCCACCCATTCTCATATATATATATATATATATATATATATATATATATATATATATATATATATATATATGACTTATTTATTGTCACTCATTAATACATATATGTATTCTAATTTATGTATTCTAAGCTTGCTTGCTTTCATATTGCTGAAGATGAACATAGCTAATGTTCAAACGTTCCAAATACTGGTTCTGGATTTAACCTACATACTAAAATCGAGGTTTCTGAAGGATGTCCTAATTTCTACATTTTTATATATATATATATATATATATATATATATATATATATATATATATATATATATATATATATGCAAATTATGTTGAAAACCATTGTGTATTTTGCCTTAATTAATTTCCTTTGGCAACTTTCTCTTCTTCTAACTCTCTTTTTTATTCCATCATGTAGATGGTGAACCAATTGTTCTGTATTCATCTCTTTTAAATGAATGTGTTTGGTAAAAACCAAACTAAATTGCTGAGCTTTCGATCTTTGGAGCGTTTTGATATTTTCTTGCCTCCTTTACCTATGTAATGAGTGGAGTGAGGATCTGACAAAATGAAAGAATATGATATACTCAATTTTTTAGTAAAAGTTGGGATAGTGGGTGAAAATTAAAGCGGGGAGGGGAGTATTTTGCTCTAGTATGGAAGGCATCGCTCTTTTTTTATTTATTTTTACCTTTGCTTTTATTGTTTGTTTGAACTTTTCATCCTATTTTTGTGTAATTTCATGAGCTTTAGTGTTCTTCTTATTCTTTGTTTTCAAATAATTAGTTGTACTTATTTCTGTTACAAATATTCAGCCTTCAAGCCTTTGTTAGCTCTATTTGCGAACTATTTACCTTGAGTTTCTTATGTTGTATTAATTGAATTGTTCGCTTTTTCATTTATGTATGTATTTATATATTGTATTGTGTTTGTCTATGTATAAATTGGTGTAATGCCATGTTGTCTGCATAGTTTTGTGATCGGGACCTGACGTTCCCTGTAGCTCAAAAGTGATACCATCCGTTAGAGTGGACCAGACCTTTTTTCCAAGTTTTTGGGTGACGACATTGATAGGCTCCAAACGTCTCCTCCTGTGCAAATCTCTTTGCCTAAGGTGATCACGCCTTCTGACTTTGTTGATAAGCAGAGATGCAGGATTCTGGACACGTTGTAGCCTTTTTATCGAGGATTTGTTGGCCGCTTAAGTAACCACTGCGGGGTAGATGAGCTTCATCCGGACATACATCAGATATATTTTCCTGATGTAGCCCAGCTAAGATCTCTAAACATGTATAGCTTGAAGATTTCTCTCATTGCCAGGTTTTTCTTCTCCGCGTGGTTTCTCGAGTATCCATGGTCGGTGATTCTAAGGCCCAGGACAGTGCCTTCGGTGGAGTAGCCGTATCTCCTCCTATCTATGATGATGGGCCATGTCAACCCGTGTCTCAGCGGGATGATCTTGAATTTGTCCCTGTTGGTTCTAATCTTCCATCGTCTCTCGTACTTGCTGATGTTGTTGATTTCACCTGTTGTGCGAAGCGCTTGTACCCTTTCTTTCCTCTTCGAGCATGGGACAATTTGAGTGATGTCATCTGCGAATTGCAGATACATCGTGTCCCTGTGCACCGGAGTTGAGAGGTCGATTGTGAAGACTAGGTAAAACAGAGGACTCAGGCAGCTTCCCTGAAGAACGCCCGCCTTTAGTTCGAATTCAAGACCTCTTAAGCCCTCAATCATAAGACAGGCCCTTCTATCCATGACGAAGTCACAGAGGATCCTTTCCAGGATTGGGTCTAGCTGGAGGTTCAGGATCTTGTATTGAAGTCCTTCCAGAATGAAAGAAAACGATTTTTAAGGGGTATTTATTCCGCCTAGGTTGAACATAACGTTAGAGGAAATCGGCTAGTCCGGTGAGTGGAATTTTGAAATAATTTTAATGGGTCATTCCAGCTTTTCGCTTGACAGTTGATGGCCGGCTTATCTTCGTTTATTAATATGGCTTCTAAGATGTTCAGCCTAGCTTTATTAATCTCCTTTCTTTTAATACCGGTGTTATCAATGAGCATATCTCTCGTTAGGTTAAAATTATGAGCACTTTCCATATGATTTTTAGGCCCTCTGCTTTGTAGATGCATAGTTAAAGGTCTCGGAAGTGTAGTAGTTGTCCTGCCAAGGGGATTATTAACCGTAACATTAAGGTTAAAATTCAAACAGATAAAATTCAACTCATCATTTATTGTAAAACAACAAAAGCCAGCAATCTCCTGATGAAAAACAACACCTGCTGAAACTCCCCGAATCTCAAGTGAACCAACATAGTTTACGAGCTCATCTGCCCCGATAAAGACTGTAAGCTTTATAACAACTCAAAATATATTGATATGACAACCACTACACTTTCGAGACGTTTAACTCTGCATCTACAAAGCGGAGGGCCTAAAAATCATATGGAGAGTGTTCATAATATTAACCTAACGATAGATATGCTCGTTGTTAACACCGTTATTAAAAGAAAAGAGGTTAATAAGCTAGGCTGAACATCTTAGAAGCCAGATTAATAGAAAAAGATAAGGCGGCCATCAACAGTCAAGCGACAAGCTGGAAACGCACATTGGAAATTATTTTAAAATTCCACTCACCGGACTGGCCAATTTCCGCTAACGTTATGTTCAACCTAGTAGGTGGAATAAATACCCTTTAAACTTCCTTAAAACTCTACCTTTGCTACGTTAGACCAAAGCTTATATACCCAGCGATGATCACCTAAACCTTAGGGATCAAGACGCTGAGATCTATGCAAAGGGTACAAAATAAAGCCTCCTTGATTATTAACTACACAAGAAGACGGGAATGCATACCACAGAGAAGCCTACACAGAAGAGCCCGGACTAGAACCAATCCCCGCCTTAGTACAATCACAAGCAAAGAAGAAATGGGACAAATTAGAAACTGAAATAGTGTCAAGTCTGGACCTGGACTTAGTCATTGACATGACAAGACTAAAACGGAAAATCACACGACGGACTAACTTTCCAAGTGGCAGGCGAACTGCTGCTGAGGAATAGACAGAACAGTTTAAATAGACGATCCTTTTATGTATTGTTTGACCCTAAGTTCATATAGAAACATCTTATTTATTACAAAAAAACTTAAAAATACCAACTTATGACCTAAATCCATAATCTGTCTTGAATTACTTAAATCACTTATGTTAAAAAGAGGTTTTCAATAGGTACTAAAAATCTATTAATTCAGTTACAACTAGAATATAAAGGCTTGAACGCCTCAAAAATAGTTAATTATTTAAAATACTGTAGGTCCATATAAAGTAAATAAAACGTATATGCAAATGTATATTTGGAATTAAAAATAAACAGATTGTGTATGTAGGAATTTGTAAGAAAGTATAAAAGTTAGAAAAATATGTAAAAATTTGTATGAATGTTTAAAATTAGATCAAATATATATGTCAAAATTTGTATGAAAGTTTAATTTTAGAACAAATATATATGTCAAAATTTGTATGGAAGTATAAGAGTTAGTATAAATATGGATGTAAAAAAAAGAAAAATTTATATGTATATATATGTGTATATGCATAAAGTTAAAAGACAAACGAACGAACAATAAAAAAATAAAAAACAATAAAAAAGAAAAAAGGCAAATATAAATAAACAAAATAATATATATGTATATATATATATATATGCAAGAATTTTTAAAGCATAATGATACAAAAGAGTGAGAAGAACATAGAAGAACAAAAATGAAAGAGATGCCCCAATCACCAGGGAAAAATATCAACGGTGTGTTTTTACCAAACTATCGCTATCACTATATATCTACTACTAAAATCTTTCAATATCATCATCATTCTTTCATTCTCTCAGATCCTCACTCGCCTCATTACGTCAGTAAAGAAGGGAAGAACATACCAAAACGCTCGAAGATGATCGAATAAAATCGAAAGCTTAGAAATTTGGTTTGTTTTTACCAAACACATTCATTGAAAAGAGATGAATACAGGTCAAGTGACCCAACATCTACAAGATGGAATTAAAAAAGATAGTGAGAAGAAGAGAAAGTTGCCAAAGGAAATTAATTAAGGCGAAATACAAAATGGTCTTCAACAAAGACTGCTACCCAACTACTTTAATATAAGATATATATATATATATATATATATATATATATATATATATATATATATATATATATATATATATATATATATATATACTGAGCTGCGAAAGTTTAACTTTACAACACACAGTTACAAATGCAAATTCACATACTTTCATTTAACACAGGTTAATGAAATTTAGAAAAAAACCTAGAACTTTATGTAATATATTCAATGGAACGATTAGAAAAGCAAAATAGTTAAGAGGAAATACTTTATAAGAGCAAAGGTGAAATTTAACAACGCAAAAGTATACAACACATTCATATAATACATATAAAAGGTGACATCTACCAAATGTCTCATGAAAAACTAATCCTCATCTGTTCCTGAATATCAAGAATGTGAAATAATAGTCAAGGAAGCCTCACGTGGACCGTACAAACCCACGTGGCTATCACGCATGAGGGCAAATGACGAAAGAACTGGTCTGAAAAAACGCGCGAAGAGGCTCCTTAACGCAGATGTATTTACTTATGGAGGTTTCTCCCCCAAGCCTTGAGGCAATCTTGCCTCTCACCTACCATCTGGAAGCATGCGAGAGTGAGGGAAGACATCCGTTATCACAAATTCTTGGCTAGAAGACGTCCATCCCCTTGCTCTGTGTTTTCATTGGGAGAATCCCCTTCCTGGCTCGAGATGATTTTACCCCAGCGTGAGCCGGATTTAACGTCAGGCTCCTCCGGATCAAAGGACTACAGACTCGCAATCCAGCAAGAGACGCATCTCTTCTCGATTTTGTTCCGCTTTCCTCTCCACGAGCCTTGGTATCCTCGTTCACCAGCGCAAGTACTTCCTCGTCAAGGTATCCTGAGGTTAACTCAACCTTCTGCAATTCTTCTCTTCAAATTGCTGCTCTTTCTTTCGTCGTCCAAGCATTAAATTATGCAAGACGTCGACGCGTGCGGATCTCTTTAATCCGCTCATCCACTAAATATTCATTTGTATTTTGGCTCAGCGCAGCCTTTGAAGCCTCAATCCGAGTTTCATCATTTACCTGCCTTTAAATAATTAGCTTGTCCCTTTTGCCAGACTATCGAGCCCCCAAATTCTAGGATAATACACTTTTGTTTTATTTGCGTAAATATTTATTTATTTCTTGTTGGGTTATTAAATATTATTTTTCTACTTCTCTTTTAAATAACCAATAACAGCAATCAGCCATAGCTAGTAATTAACAGCCAATCTGCACTCGCTTTTTGTAGATAGATATATATCGGCTATAACTTGATAAATAATATTCTAAACTAAATGCAAGGTTTTTTCGTCATCACGTAAGGCTACTGCGTCATTCTTTACAAGATATTCATACCGGCAACATTTTCATTTTTAGGAAGGACTAACAATTCAGCCAAGCTTTTCGTGTACATATTCTCGCCCTTAATAAGAGTGGTTATGGGTAGAGAAATAAATATGTACAGCTTAAAGTACCTCTAAATTCATTTGATACTATAATAAGCCACTGAATATGTCGTAATTCAATTCATTATTTAGATGGTTCTGGTCGCCTTTGTATGTTAACCGAATGTGCTGCGAGTTCTGGAAGTGGAGTTGAAGTTAGCAAGGATGCATTAAATAGTTTGCTTTGTAGTTAAAATATCTTTTCTCATTGTGCAAGATAAACCCAAATCGGATCAAGTAAAGATAGTCCCTCCTATGACAAAAAGGAGCGATTAACTTTACTTGTTTAATTGGGGAAGGGATGACCTTTACTTGGCAAAATTGGATATACACATCAAACCGTAAACCACTCGGCAAACTTTGTAGATGAAGTTACTGCTATGTGTACAAGGTAGTGGAAACCTACTGGAATAAGCATAAACTAAGAATAAAATGCATGCTAGGATGTAAGAGAGCAATGCTAACCTCATATCTACAGGAAATTATGTAGCTTGAAAGACATAAATGCAATGATTTCCATGATTTTTGCGATACGATTGCCAGCCAATACCGTTTAAATTAAGTTATTAAAATTTAATTTCTAAAGTTCTACAAAGTTTACAATTTTTAATTGTAACAAATATGTTGAGAGGATGATCTTTACTTGGTAAAATGGGAAGGACTGTCTTTACTTGATCCACAAATCATTAATAAAACTCACTGTAAAGCTCATATGGCATTATTAAATAAACATTTAAATAAATTTTTGAATGCCTCAATATTAAAGTAAGTATGGAATATTCAAATAAATATGGGAAAACTCATCCTAACTTTCATACCAAGTAAACATATACATATTTGCATATATTTAGATGGATATATCAATAAAAAATTATCCATTGATATGTCTATCTAAATATATGCATATATAATTTAAATTTCTTTGAACGACTGAGCATTTAATCCGTATTTATATGTCTATCTATCATAATAGTTGGCTATATAGATACGAATTAAACGATCAGAGGTTCAAAGATTTACATTATATTTCCAAGCTGCTACACCAGCTTGGAAATATAATATAATGTAATAGCGCCCGATCGCAGGCGCTATTTATGGGCCTCAATTTTGGGCTACAATTAATGTGTGTTTGGTGAAACTTCAGAAAACCTACGCCGTGTTTTTTTGTAGTAAAAACCGTACTAATGTTGTTTTTAGGCATTCTATTCATCATTTTCGGCTTCAATTAGGGGCAGAAAGCACATAATTTGAGATTACTCGTATATTAGTTTGGTTACTGGAAGCCATTATCGAGACGCGGACCGAGTTGTCAAAATGGGGGGGCTCCGCCTTCCCCATATACCTCCGCCCGCTTTGCTCGTGTGTCAGGAACAAGTATATACAACGAAACCTTATCTAAAACAATAGTATTAATTTGAAAGCCTAGCATTATGTTCAAATCTAAAGACAAAACAAAGTTACTATTTAGTGCTGGGGATATTATAATCAAGCCGAACCTGTCGCAACGCTTCGCTTTCAAATTTAGGCTAGAATTTCAACAAAAGTCTATTAAAATAATTGACGAATTATGGGAATTCATATTAAGGATTAAAATGGAAATACGCAAAAAACACAACTACATTAAAAACGTTCAACAAACGGTGTTTACCGCGTAGAGCGAGAGCGGCACTCCTATAAAAACTTGTGTCCAGTGTTGCCAATGTGTGAATTGAGTGCGAATTAAAAGTTTCCAGTGTGTGAAAAGAATGGTTTATTGTCACATTTATAGAAGGCAATGCTGCCCCTTTTGTATTTAAATGAAATAGGTAAACAAAACCGAAAAAATGCTAAATAATATAACTGAATCGAAGTGCAAGCATTCACGAAATAATAAAGAATAAAGGCCAAACAAAATAAAAATAAATAAACGCCGTGATTGGCCAAATCCAGATTAGGCGGCCGTCTGCGTAATAAGGCCTAAATTGTAGCCCAGAAATAGCGCCCCCTATAGGGCTCCCCTAAACTGAAGTATTACCGCTACACCATCTAACCAAATTCTATTTTTCATTTTTTTCCATATCTCAATTCTATCATAGCAAAAAGGACAACATGCCCTGTATGCAACAAAACCAAGCACTGCTAAAAGAATTCCCTTTTCTTAAATATTAAGAATTTGTTATAAGATCAAAATCCTTTTCTGTTTGACGTCATACATTTCCGGTGCTACCCACTTTTCAAGATAGGACAGAAAAAATCTATGCTCGCTCACTGTTCGGAGAAGTCGCCCATCAATATAAATTATAATAGCTTCAATTAAAGCGTTAAAGTAATGGCTGACTGAATTAGCCATAGCTTTTCCCTCCCCAAAACTAATTCTATAGAGATGAGTAATATCTCCTCCTTCAGACTACAGGAAATCAAAAACTCTTCCATCTAAAATTTCTCTAAAACTTCCGACGACTTGCATTGTTTAAAGAGAGAACAGAGACCATAAGAGAGATACCAGTACTGTATGCCCTAAATAAAGCTCCAGCCAGCAGATTTTGCTCTTTACATTACTTCGTTCAATCTTTATTCGGGAAGAGCTAGCAAACACTCCAGGTGCTGTCGCTACTCAAGGTCACTCGCTCTCCTCCTATGAGATAGCACTTTTCTGCAAGAAGCTGTCAAGCTTCAGGTCAGATTCCATTGCTCCCTATAACGTCGGGCTTACCTACCTTCGTTAACTGCCCAGTACCCCAGTGCTGTGTAGAGAGTGGGCACTTCAACAAAATCACCAACGTTCTAAAAACAAATCCTTTGGTCAAATGAAATGAAATTAAACCTTTTCGGTCCAAATTCACTCAGTAGGGTTTGAAGAAAAGGTCCTGCACCTTACGAGCCCCGTTAAAAGATTTCTCAGTCAAATTTGTTGGTGAATTATTCCTACATGGTATGCTGTTGTTTTTGCTCATCACGATATGGGAAAATGGAGAGGGTCGAAGGAAGAATGAACGGCAAAATGTAGAGGGGAATTTTGAAAGAAATTTGTTATCCAGCGTCGGCTCTCTGAAATTGAAACTATGTTGGATGTGCATTTCAACAAGAAAATGACCACAAACATGTACTAAAACAAACTAAGAATTAGCTGCATACAGTTGGAATTACACGCCGTCAAATATACGGCAATAAAGGGATGAGGCGGTATCGGAGTTTAGATTCGAGTTTGTAAATCTAGGTGCTTTAACTACTGATCTTTCATGCATGGAAAATAAAAACTATCCAATGAAATGGCATTTCAAACCCAATACCCCCCCCCCCGCACCATGCTAGAATTTGCTTCCAATCGGTTTTTAACATATCTCAAACATATCTCTTAACATATCTCAAATCGACTCACAATTTGAATGATCACTATCCATACTCAATACAAAAAAAAAGCAAATAAAACCTCTAGGGTTAGTGACAACCACCACAGGGCTTTGGCCATATTAAATTTTAAGCTGGACTAAGAGAAGGTATTTTTTGAAATTTGATGATCAAATGGAATTTCTCAAGGAATATCATTGTCATTTATTTATCGTCTTTAAATGTCATTTTCGGTGACTTGGCGATTGCCTTCAACAATAGTCTTTCCTGGACTTTAAGTTGTCTGAAATTGAAATGATTAATATGATATCTTTGGCAAGACAAATGTGGCTTTAATATTTTCTGTTATTTGTGACTCCTTTCTTTCTCGATTTGAAAGCAATGAATAAATGTTGTTTTTCTTGTAAAAAGGTTTGGCATAGAGAGTGTATCGTTGTTGATTTTCATTTTAGATTCGTATTTCTAATTTTTGACAATGTGGTCTATGTATCGGTCATCAGTAACAGTATATGTAAGAGAGTTGCTAATCGTAGATCTTCTAACCTGTTCGTGCATAAAAGTACTAAGGTTAGTCGCCTATCAAGTTATCTATAAAGATGAAAGAAGAAAATGAGTCATTATTTTTACTTCTCTTTATTTGTAGTTATAGTTTAATGTAGGTTGAAAAAAGATATAAATTTCATATTTCTGAAACAAGATGAATTTTAGTTTTCAAGGTTAATGCAGCTTAAATTTGTTTACTTTCCAAGATCATCATTTTATAGCCATATTTAATAGGTTTCTTAAGAAAAAATTGTTTGCATCCAGGTTGTCCCTCGTATGAAACCATTGCATTATCAATAGTATGGCTTTCCTCATGCGGAACATAGACAAAAAAATTAATATTCAAAGTTTGAAGCAAAGACTATTTTACTAAATGTGTCTGCTTTATCGAGATTGAGATCATTAATTACATGTAAATTGGTCATTATATACGGTTGGCCAGAATGTCTTGACACATTTAGGAAGCGGAAAGAAAACAGCAAATTTTATGGAGCAACACCTATATTTATTCTTCAAAATAAAGACCATCATTCACCACAATCTTCCTCAGCGATCAGCCAGCATCCGAATCTGTCCCAGATACCAGTCAGCTTGCTTTGAATCTAAAAACTGTAAACAAGTTTCCTTGACTCCATCATATGTGTTGAATAGCGATTGAGCGCAATAGGCCATAGTCACTCGGAGCACCATTAGGACTGAATGGGGGATGTGGAAGAATCTCAACACCGTCCATTTGTTTGAACTTTTCCATAGTCAACCTGGCAATGTGAGACCTCGCATTGTCTTGCTTAAAAAAACCTGACCTCAATTGATTAAAGTAAGATACTGCTTGTTTAGTTTTTTGTACACGTGGTCTAGCTGCGGGCACTACAGTTTAGCGTTGATGGCGCAACCATGTGGAACAAGCTTGAAATGCAGTACTACTCGTATATTCCACCAGGCAGGGATCTTAACCTTCTGGTCAAACCAATTCCGTTGAAGAACGGATGCCGGTTGTTCACATAGCGGAATCAATTTCATATTTCGATCGTGATTAACCAAGTAAACCACTTCTCATCTGATGTGACAATTCGCCTCGAGAATCGGTCGTCCATTGGGTTATTGAGAAGTTAGCTGCAAATCTCTAATCTACGGGCAGCTTGTGCTTCAGTGAAGTCATATAGATTTAAACTTGGCTTGTTGTGAACAAAATTCATTTTATGCAATAATTTCAGCACAGTCTGACGGGATGACACTCCAACAACTTTCTCAAGGTCATGGCTGCTTGCAGAAGGTTGAACTTTCAATGCTGCCACTAACACGTCGCTGTCAAAGGTTGTTCATCTGCTGTAACGTGGTTGATCGTCAAGGATATGATTTTCGGAGTTAAAACGTCTGTACCACCTGGAGACCTTCGACTGACTGACTGTGCCTTCTCCTTCAATATCAAAAATTTCCTTCACAGTAACTCTTGTAGAAAGTTACGCTTGTAACAGTAGCGAATCGAAACTCTAATTCCACTTTCTTCCCAACTCATTTCCGTCAGTTGGGACTTACGCAGAGAGAAATAACTTGCGGAGGAGCAACAAACAACAGCAGCTTACGGAAGCTTGTAGTCAAATAAGAAGGTTACCCTATCTTAATGTAGTCGAAAGAGTAAGGCTAACCTAACCTAATATTGGTGTTGCTCCAAAAAATTTTGTTTTCTTTCCACTTCCGAAGTGAATCATGACTTTCTGGCCAACCATATATATTTGAATATAACTCTAGTAAATCAATTAAAACCAAACTATTGTCTTTTTTTATTTTTCCTACAACATTCGTGGACGAGGTAAAGATATTTAACCTCTCAAAACTACAGTACCGGCAAAGAAATACAATTATTTTTTTTTAATATGCCTTAAATTCACACGATTTCCTTGAGTAGCTTAAATATTGTAAAGTTAACATGACAAAGGCTACATAAAATAGTGTATAATTGCCAATATTAGTTAAGTACCGCTTTACGCTGAATTTCGTTCACAGTTGAATTTTATTATATTATTAATTGATTAAAGATGGAGCGTTTTGGGTATATTTAGTTATAAATGTTGCTTCTCCTCTAGTTAAACTACAGATGGTGGAATAATTTTTATCTCAGACTAATTGATAAATAGACATTTTTTTCGTAGCCATCTAATCGTTTTGGTAGTATTGAGCTCCTAAGCCTCCTCCATTTAACGCCCAATGTCTCTTACATGGCCCGATGATGCCGACAGAGATCCTCTCTTCGAACTCGTCATCTGCTGCTGCCAGCTTGTTTAAAGGCAGGAGTCTTGGAAGGGCGTGAGCGCGATGCATCTCATTGTTGTGAGACACTGGATGATGAAGAAGTTCATTTATTTAATGTGAGTGGGCTAGGTGGTGAAAGACAATGAAGAACTGAGAGTGAGGAGGATCAACCGCAATAGAAAGCTGAGGCAAGGCAAAAAAATGCAACATGCTCATCCGAAGAGAAATATTAACGCTGCTACCCTTCGTGTAGCCTACACCCCTTTAGGAGGTTAATCAGTGCGTTAACATTGGTTAAAACTCCGCCACAAGGATCTCGAGTAAAACCGATGCATGCGATTCTCGCCTTCTTTTCAGCTTAGTTTTAATCCGTAGCTACATCGAATATGATTAAATCGCACAAAATAGCAGTGAATGAGTGTGATGAGTAAGAGATTGTGTGAATGAACACACGTCATTTTACAGCTCACAGTTTGATACAACTCAAAGAAGGTTTTAACACTGTTTTATCCCTATTTCAAATTTGGAGTAGAATTTTGGTTTCTCTTAAAAGGATGAATGTTTAATCAACCTTTATTTCCAAGCAAAGCTGAAGAAATGAGTATATATTTTTAAAACGGTCAACGAAAAGATCAGCTCTTCTCAAAACAGCAGTTGGACTGATTATTATTTCAGGCTAAGTATTAAAGAGATATTTTGTTTTCTTAGACATCTAATCGTTACAGTAGTATTGACCTCCTATGTCTCCTATACTCAGTTCCATTATCTTGCATCTCCATCATCTTAGTCAATTTCCTGGAACTACGCCAAATCGAGGCCTCTTTCTATTTCAGCGAGAAATGAGCCGTAGGAACATAAAAGGCATATATTTTTGAGATCTTATTAAGATTTGAGTTGTTTTTATCAATTTTAGTATTTTTGTTTTAATCTTTAACGTTTCAAGTTTTCTGGATTTGTTTGTTGAGGTGTTTACAAGGAAAAAAGGTTTATAATTTGACTACTACTATTGGAGCTATGAACTCCAAAAATCTAACAGTTTCATGAAAATGAGTGGAATCGTTGTCATACATAATAATATTTTGTTAATGTTTTAAAGCAGTTTAAAGTTTAACGCTTCTCATTTATATGCTTTTTCCCAAGGTAAGTTAAGATCTTTCTATACAGTTTCTCCTTGTATGGTTCCAAAGATACTTTCGATAATTATTTGCGGTATAACTATTAGTGACACTTAAAACTATATAACAGACATTGTTCCGTTGGTTTTATTTTATTCAATAGAAGAAACAGAACTTCATCGATCAGCATAACTCGATCCTTGGGATAGTTTGAGTTTTCTTTGTCTTTGAAGGATGAACAAATGGATGCCATGTTTTTACCAATCACTAGCAAATCTCTGTTGCCAACGTAGAAGTATCTCCAAGGTTTCGCTTCCTACCTTTAGGACTGTCACTTGTAACTATATGAAGGCCACACACACGCAGATATGTCCTTTGCTAGTTATGTTTGCTTCAATTATGCCATCACCAAGGTTACACACATGCTCTCATCCAAATAAAAATGTTACCATCCCTACTTACGGCTGAAGCACAGCCACACTACTCCCCTTATTGGCGACGAAAGAAAAGTCATACAATTCTATCAATGCATGTAGCGTATCACTTTAGTTCTGTATGCAAAGAACCTACCATGATAACAGTACCAAAGTTACACAAAAATGATATTATGTATCAGTACTAATGACTGTATATTTAGAACTTGCAGAAAAGTATCACACTTGCAGTCATGAGACCTACAGGCTCACGCCGCCCTTCCCCTCTTCGACGTCTGCCCGCAGTTATTGATCGATCATATAACTTGTAGGTTGAGGTTACTCACATCTAAAGGGAAATTATAGGCTATAATTGTATTACCCGACTTCGCACTTACTGATTAAACATCTAATTCCTATATATCATCCGGTGGGAATTACATCAAAATTTTCATAAGCCACAGAGATAATAAATTCTTGTGTATCGACAATTATAATTTCTAATTTTTCTTCTTCTCATTTCGATGCCTCTTACATGTTTCATCAAATCAGATAACATTACTACATTTGTGGCAAAGTGTCTTGTATCGCAGAAGTATAACTTCTATGGTTAAAAATATTTATGTATTACCTATATTTTGTATGTACAGTGGGGAGAAATGCGTATTCGTACGCATTTTAACTTCAATTTTAATAGACATCGAACCTATCAAACTACATGAAAATTACACAATAGATGTATATTAATGTAAAGTTAAAAGTTCTGTGCACAAGGAAAGGGAGGAAACAGAATTGATATTCAGTAAAATTGAAATTAATGAAAACGGGTGTTAAAAGTATTCGTACGGAAACCTAAACCTAACAAAATTAATTTCTCAAAAGCTGTGACGGAGCAAAGAAGCTTCTAGAGGCTCCCAATATCATATACAGCAGTCAACAAGAGCTCAGTAAAGATTAGAATGCCATTCAGCAGTCGACATTCATGCAATAAAGACGTTATCATTGCGAAGAATAGAGAACTCTCCAATGACCAGAAAAAGGCGATCTTGAAACTCCATACTGATAGACTGAGCCACCGGAAGATATCCGACCAGCTGAAAATACCATTCAAGACCATTGGCTCTGTCATTTTGTAGTGGAAAAAGAGGAAACCATCGACACCCTTCTACGTTCAAGTTCTCCTCGCAAGATTTTTACCTCAGGTTTCTAATGTAATCCTCAGGAAGATTAGAGCTGCCCCTATGAGGACTCGTAAGGAAATTCAAGTTGACTTACTGGCGACAAAAACGTCAGTCACAAAGCGAACCATCAGTAATGAACATAATTTGCATGATTTTAAGTCTCGCATGCCAAGGAAGACACTTCTCCTGCTGAAGAAACGCACAGCTGCAAGGTTGAAGTTTGCACGTGAGCATTTGGAGAAACCTGCTTAGTTCGGTGGTTATGTACTTTGGTTAGAGGAGACATAATAGAATTGTTTGGCCGTAACTATGGCCTTCCTGACTGTAGGAAAGACGCAAGTGCCAACGACCCTAAAAACACCATCGCTAACGTGAAGTTTGGGGCAGGTAGCATCATGGTGTGGGAGTGTTTCTTATCTAAAGGTACCGGAAATATCCACATCATGGATGGGACCATGAATTGGGCAATATACAGACATTTTAAAAGAACATCTGTGCGTTTCTGTAGATAAGCTTGGACTTGGAGATGGATGGATCTTTTAGCAAGATAATGATCTGAAGCATACGGCGAAGTTACTCGCGAATGGTTCTGAACAACACAATGTAACGTTCTAGAGTGGCCTCGTCAGTCGCCAGTTTTCAACCCAGTAGAGAACTTGTGGCGAACATTGAGGAGCAAGATTTATTTAAATGGGTCCTAAGAACATCAAAGAATTAGGAGGTAATTTGCAAAGAAGAATGGGACGAAATACCAAAGGAATTCTGCAATCCACTAGTAAAGGATTGCAGGAAACGAATGATGGAGGTGAAAGCCAACAAAGGTTTCGCAACTTAGGATGAATCACCAAATATCGATTTGTACGAATACTTTTTGGACTCCTGTTTTCATTAATTTCAAGTTTACTGAATATCAATTCGGTTTCATGGCTTTTTGTGCAAATTTCCTGAAGTTTAAAGGGTCGGAGGTTTAGTAAAAATGAATTTTAAAGGTGTATGAATATTAATTTCTCCGCACTGTAAGTTTGGAAAACAGGACAAGAACAGGACTCCTCGCATACATTCCGACATTTGTGCAACTAACTGAAGGCAGAAGTTGAAAACATTCGACACACACAGTCTAACACTAACACTCGCAAATAATCTCACACTCACAAATACTCTCACACTCACAGACACTAATACACACTCTTTCTCACACACATATACACTCACAAATGCCAACTTCCTCACTCAAGCACAGACACCCACAGACAAAAACTCTCATACTCTCTCCCACGTAATTACACCCACTCTCTCAATTACACACAATATTACAAACACTCCCAAACACACCATCTCTCTCTCACACATGCTCTCTTACACAGACCCTAGCACACATCGTCTCACACACCATCTCGGTCTCTCTCTCTCTCTCGCCCTCTCTCTTTTCGCTCTAGGTCTCTCTTAACATCGCCCCCTCTCTTCCCCTAAGATTCTATCTCTCCCTCGCTATCTCTCTATCCACTCCCTCTCCCCCCCTTGGTATCACTCTCCAGCCATGATGTCTCTCTCTTTATCTATCCCTCTCTCTCCACTGTACCTCTCTCTTTATATCTCCTCTCCCCTCCCCTTCTTAACATCTCCTTCTCTCTTTCGTTCTAACTCTCTCTCTCTCTCTTCCTCTCCCCCTACTCTCTTTCAGGACCAGAAGTCAATTACAAACTGCCCTTTATAATTATATTTAATAAATCATTTAATTCCTGGCAAGGATGATTTCAACAAGTTGTACATGTTGCCACAGATACTCAAGAAAGATTGCTACATGTTTTCACGGATACTCAAGAAAGATGGAGACATGTAGCCACAGATACTCAAGAAAGATGGCTACATGTTTCCACAGATACTCAAGAAAAATGGCAACATATATATATATATATATATATATATATATATATATATATATATATATATATATATAAAGATATTTTCTGTTTCTTATGGTTTGCTTTTCTTCGGAAATGTTATTTCCTAATTTTCAAAAATTCCGTAGAGGGGTGGGATTCGAACCATGCACACTGAGTCAGCGAGTAAAAGCCTTGATCTCAATTAAACCGTCCCTTAGACCACTCGGCTACGTGACTAAACATTTTTTGAGGTACGCTTTGCAAGGTCTATCGGGACTTTGAAAGAGAGAGAAATCAATAGGAAATTCAAAGGACAAAGAAGAGTGTGCACGGTTCGAATCCCAACCCTGTACGGAATTTTTGCGAATTAGAAAATAACACTTCCGAAGAAAAATTATCCTGTTTTTCTGTTTCTTGCGGTTTTCTGGATTCATTTCATTATTCTTTCGTGTTCATGAAATATTAATACATATATATATATATATATATATATATATATATATATATATATATATATATATATATATATATATATATATATATATATATATAAATATATATATATATATATATATATATATATATATATATATATATATATATATATATATATATATATATATATATATATATATATATATATATATATATATATATATATATATATATATATATATATATATATATATATATATATACATACGAGTGATATTGGCATTTTATAATTTTTTTAAGATGCTTTTACTAACACATAGTTTGCAAAAATCATGTTATGTTGTTATCATAATACACTATTATAAATTTCATTGATTTTTTTGGAATAGGAACTAGCAATAATATCAATTCAATTTTAAGTCATTTTTATTTCTAAAAATATTTTCCTTTTAATTTTTGCTATCTATTTTTGTGCATCACCTTTCAATTAATTCATATGAGGTAATAAAGATCCTCGCAATACCTAAAGTTTCAAGCAGAAAATCAAACTTCTAATTCCAGAACATAGAATCTTTATAGTGAGATATAAAACTCTCTTCATTTTTTAACCTCACCATATCGTATTTATTGCAGGGTATTTCTTCCTCCTTATATGAATAGGGACAAAAGCAGTGCAGATTTTCAAGTTTAAAATCGTTAATTTTGTTTGTTGACTTATGGTTTTATGTTTTTTTTTGTTGTACATGTGTAGTTAATACATTATAAAGTTGAGGATTCTCGCAATAATCGACAAATTTAGAGGAATTACGTTCTATTTGCTCTCTATTACTGTCACGTCCTGATGAAATCTTATTCTTTGTTCACTGCTAAATTTACCTTTACTTTCATGACAAAATGCTGATAGATTTTAGTGATAAAAATGAAATTTTATGGACCCGTTAAATCGAAGGGTTTGGTAAGATCGCTATTATCATGAATTGCCTTCTCCGAGAAACTGGCTGGTCAGATTATAATACCTTGACAAATTTTTCCATCAACTTAAATTTGACAAGATGTAGTCAAGTTGATTACTTCTTAGGTACAATTGATTTAATAATATCACTGTGGGCGTTAGCCTTTGTTTAATTCCTGATAGCCAATATGATTTTTTAAAGACGATTTTGATATTTAAAGAAGAAATTCCCTTATACTCGTAGCAACAAACTTTAAATCAAAGCTTAACTTGCCACTGAAAAATAAAAGTATTTATATTATTATAAACATTGATCGCTCAATATATTTCACAATCCCCATCTCTCATCCTGACCCATTTTCATGCTCCTCATCCTTTAGCCCCACCAATTTAGTTATAGAAGTTCATTTAGGTCACGCTTTTACTCACTCGGGCAATAAAAATTTAACTGAGAATATTCCCTTAATAATACCGTCCTTTGTGAATTCACTCTAAAGTATTCAATGAAAAATGAATTACCCGGTGCCTTTCTTATACAGCAAAAGCAAAATAAAAAGAAGTTGTCCGTAACTTAGTTTTCTTCTATTTGATTCATTTGTTTTTTCAAACATGATTGGAAAAAGAAATAAAGAACTCCAATTACCAGTGAGTTGTTTCAGCATGGTGAGATTATATTACTGATTAAAGTTAGATTTCTGAAAGGAAGATACGAATTGCCGTTCATTAATTAATCCATTACAGCCGAGAGTTAATTTTTTGGAAGAATTATAGAATATTTTTAAAATTAGGCTTTTAATGACAGAAAAATGCTATAAAATTAGTTTTATTAAAAAATTAATTCATGTAGGAATTTCAGGTGAGGTTTTATAGACTTCAGCTGCACTTGACTCAGTAACTTTTGTACAAAAGCGAAAGTTGCATTTGAGTTGATTTGGAATTATTATTTTTAGCCATATATATATATATATATATATATATATATATATATATATATATATATATATATATATATATATATATATATATATATATATATATATATATATATATATATATATATATATATATATATATATATATATATATATATATATATATATATATATATATATATATATATATATATATATATATATATATATATATATATATATACATATATATATGAGGAGTTAAACCACATTCTCCGAAGACAATTTAATTCACAACAGTTTCGGTGTATCTCACACCCTTTTTCAACTGACACTGGATGGAAAATCCCCTACTTGTAGCTAATCAGGGGGGGGAAGGTTAGGCATAAACATATTGAAGGGCTGACATTTCGCTATTTTGTTTATTTCCTTTCGTATTACAGGATTAAAAGAAAATTGACCCTCAGATAGCTTTAAATTAGGAACTGACGATATCAAGCTCGATTCTACGATTCTTCTCTTAACATAGTTAGCTGATTTAAATAACATTTTACTTCCATTGAAATCGATCAAATGATTCAAATCTCTAACATGACAAAATATTCCACTGTTTTGACTGCCCACTCTAATATCTCTTTTGTGTTCATACAATCTCTTGTCTAGATTTCTCCCCGTTCTCCCTATATAAACTTTATGGCAATCGTTGCATGGTACTGCATATACTCCTATGTTATGATGTTCTTTGGGTTTCCTGGCCATCATCAATTGGTTTAAGGAATTATTATATTTAAAGGCAAGATTAATACCCGCTTTTCCAAATATGTCCTTTAAACTATTTAATTTATTATTAAATGGCAATGTTATACATTTGTTAAAGTCGTTAGTGCGGGAAGGCTTATTCCCATAGAATGTTTTCCTAGCTGCAAAATGGGCAGAAGATATGAACCAATCGGGGTAATACAAATTAGAAAAAATGGTCTAAGGAAAAGGTTAGAAATTACCGATTTTTTAACAGTATTATCGTGAAACGAAAAATAATGTATATAGGCATTCGAGTGGGTTGGTTTCCTATACACGTCAAGTTTTAATTCATGGTGATCTTTATTAATGAGGACATCTAAAAAGGGTAATCTATTTTCATATTCCCATTCATATTTAAATTTGATGGAGACATGCAAATTATTCAAATTATTAAAAAAGGTATCAAAATCATGGCCATTAGGCTTTTTATAAAATACATCGTCAATGTACCTTAACCTTTTCCTTAGAGCATACAAAATATGTCATCCTTCCTATTTAGATGAAGAAATTGTCATTATCAGGACTATTTTCTCTAATTTGTATTACCCCGATTGGTTCATATCGTCAGCCCATTTTGCAGCTAGAAAAACATTCTATGGCAATAAGCCTTCCCGAAAAAATGAATTCAACAAATGTATAACATTGCCATTTAATAATAAATTAAATAGTTTAAACGACATATTTGGAAAAGCGGGTATTAATCTAGCCTTTAAATATAATAATTCCTTAAACCAATTGATGATGGCCAGGAAACCCAAAGAACATCATAACATAGGAGTATATGCAGTACCATGCAACGATTGCCATAAAGTTTATATAGGGAGAACGGGGAGAAATCTAGACAAGAGATTGTATGAACACAAAAGAGATATTAGAGTGGGCAGTCAAAACAGTGGAATATTTTGTCATGTTAGAGATTTGAATCATTTGATCGATTTCAATGGAAGTAAAATGTTATTTAAATCAGCTAACTATGTTGAGAGAAGAATCGTAGAATCGAGCTTGATATCGTCAGTTCCTAATTTAAAGCTATCTGAGGGTCAATTTTCTTTTAATCCTGTAATACGAAAGGAAATAAACAAAATAGCAAAATGTCAGCCCTCAATATGTTTAGGCCTCCCCCCTCCCCTGATTATCCATAAGTCAGGGATGGAGGAAAAAAGAGAGGATCTTTCTCGACCTGACTGTGTTATGTATGTAAGCATTTTCAAATATTTTCTGCCCAGTGTGTGTCAGTTGAAAAAGGGTGTGAGATACACCGAAACTGTTCTGAATTAAATTGTCTTCGGAGAATGTGGTTTAATTCCTCATCTTTTTTTGCGATATTGCATTAATTTTCTTCATATATATATATATATATATATATATATATATATATATATATATATATATGTATATATATATATATATATATATATATATATATATATATATATATATATGATGAAAATTAATGCAATATCGCAAAAAAAGATGAGGAATTAAACCACATTCTCCGAAGACAATTTAATTCACAATAGTTTCGGTGTATCTCAAACCCTTTTTCAACTGACACTAGGCAGAAAATATTTGAAAATGCTTACATACATAACACAGTCAGGTCGAGAAAGATCCTCTCTTTTTTCCCCCATCCCTGACTTATATATATATATATATATATATATATATATATATATATATATATATATATATATATATATATATATATAAGAGGAGAGAAAGAGAAATTGGACGCAAATGAGCAATGGGACAAAAAACAGTAGTTTTTTTGTGGGGAGAGGGAGGGGGGACTGGCGTTATTTCTGTCTTCTTGGTAAAGGATTGCCTTCATTGTGCTGCCCTCTGTTCTCTTTGATTCTAGTGTTCTTCCAATGTCCCTTTCTTTTACCTATAAAATATTCCTGTTTCTTGTCTCATTGCTCATTCGCATCAAATTTCTATTTCTCTTGTACTATATTGTCATATAGTCTGCAATGAAAGCTTTCTGCATCTTTCTTTCTGTCTTCAAAATTTCCTCGAAAGGCAGAAAATATATATAGCTAAAGCCCTGAGGTGGTTGTTATCACATGCATAACATGTATTTGCTCTTTCTTTATATATATATATATATATATATATATATATATATATATATATATATGCTTCCTTTCAAAACAATTTTGAAGACAGAAAGAAAGATGCAGAAAGCTTTCATTGCAGACTATATTACAATATAGTACAAGAGAAATAGAAATTTGATGCGAATAAGCAATGAGACAAGAAATAGGGACATTAGAAGAACACTAAGATCAAAGAGAGCTGAGGGCGGCACAATGAAGGCAATCCATTACTAAGAAGACCGAAATAACGCCAGGGAAAAATGGTTGAAATTCCTGTATATATATATATATATATATATATATATATATATATATATATATATATATATATATATATATATATATATATACAGGGTACGTAAGGTATTTGAGGACACATGTGCTATTTTTTTACTTTAGTAGCATATTATTTTACTTTATATTTTCTATACAATGGCAGACCCTATGCCTATAAAGGGTGTTCCATTAAGACTGATCGCAGTTAGCAGTAAATATACATTGCAGAAAAATATATATTAAGTTTTTCTGCCTTTTTCAACATTAATTTCAATCATCAATATATTTATGATTGAAAGTAGTGTTGAAGGAGGCTGAAAACTCACTATATATTTTTCTGCAATGTATTTTTCCTGCTAACTGCGATCCATCTTAATGGAACACCCTTTACAAGAAATGAAGAGGCACGCAGTTATCGTGGCTATAAAGGCTGTACATAGCATTTTTAGCAATAGCACGATTTTTAAAGCTTGCTAGGTCCTTCGTCTACAAAGTTTGCAAGGAGTTAGAGGCCAAAGATGGTTAAGCCATGGATCGATAATTATTATGTACGCAGAGTAAGAACATAAGAACATAAGAAAAGAAGGAGACTGCAAAAGACCATTCATGGCCTACACTTGGCAGCTCCTGTTCCAGTCAACACACAAAAGATTTCTTACCAGAAAGAACTTATTATGTCTTTCAACAAGACTCGACACCATCATACAAGGCTCAAGCAACGCTGAAATAGATTGTTGAAAATTTACTTGATCACATAACCCATAACATTTGCTCTCCTAACTCTCCAGATCTCAATTCATTGGACTACTGTGTATGTAGCCTAGCTGAGAAAGAGGTTAATGAGCACCCTTATAACACTAAAGAATCCGTAAAAGCATCCTAAGTCAGAATAATGTCCAATATGAATAAGAATATTTTGATCCTAGCATGTAGGCGATTCCAACCGCATAGCAGCCGTTTAAAACCTGAAGGAAACTCTTTTAATAAATTACAAAATAACTCAATAGCGAGTTGTTATGGTATATGATAGTGAAACCACTGTATAGGATCTTAGAATTTATTTACGAGACTAGTTTCGGTATGATGTTTACCATTCCTATAATGAGAATGGAATGCACAACACAAGTTACTAAATATTTCAAAATCACAACAAAAGAATAAAAAAACGAGAAAAAAGGTAATTAATGAGGAGGTTTGGTTCTAAGATTATTAACTAAACTGTTTACGATCAGGTTCCGGGAATTGGAGCTACATTTAAATCGACGATCCGGAAGATTAAAATTGGGAATTTCTCCGCTTAGTATCGATTCTACAATTTTGTTTTATTAACTTGTGTTGTTCATTCCATTGTCATTATACGACTAAAGAGGGTGGTAAACTACACAACGAAGCGAGTCAGGTAAATAAATTTTATGCTCCTCTACAGTGGTTCCACTATCATATATATATATATATATATATATATATATTACAAGAGAGGAGAAATTTTGACGTAAAATAGCAAGGTGGACAGTGGCATTATCAAGGTTAAGTGTAGGAGATTTGGTCTTTATCAGTAGGGATCCCAAATTTCTTAAACGATATTCATTACATATTATTGCGGCCAATTATTTTAAAATTAAAGACAGAACAATTTGTCTTACACTGTAAAATATGATTGTTAGTTACAGAATTCTCCTACCTAGATAAATTCTATGTCATCCTCAACAAAGACGAATACCTCGCCAAAATGGCCTCCATCCTCAGTGATCCAACAAAATTTCGTGTCATCGCCAGAAATCCGTCTCTAAATTTAAAATTAAAGCGAAGCAAAGTAATAAGGCAAAACAACGCCATTCACTTAAGTATAAGGAGACCACAAACCTGGTTAAGCTTACGATGACGTGAAGATTCATAAGAATAATAACCCCTTAAGACAGATCATTAGCCATACCCCGTCTGTTACTTACACCATAGCTCAGCCTCTTAACGCTTTCCTCACTCCCTTCATCCCTACACACCATATTCTCAAATCGACTACAGAGTTGTTACGCATTTTAGCACACTCTACCCCCACGCAAACTATGGCCTCCTTTGATGTTGAGTCCCTATACACAAATGTGCCAGTCAAAGAAACGATCGACCTCATCTGTCAACGGATTACGAACACTTTGGCATTCCAGGAGGCATCAAACGTGTTTTTCTTCACGCATGTACACAAGAAGCACAATATTATGGTCCTGAGGGCAAAATGTATGTGAAACTTGACGGTGTCTCTCTGGGATCTCCTCTGGTTGTGCTCTTTGCTAATTTTTACATGGGAACCATTGAAGAAAATGTATTAAAACTCTTCCTAGACCGCCAACCTCTCATACGAGTATATGCAAGATTTATCGATGTCCTTTTTATCAATGTATCACGCAGCGAAGAAAGCGGCAAAATGAAGACTGTTTGAAGCTCACTCATCCTTGAAATTCAGATATGAGGAAGAAGTCAATTTAACTTTCCCGTTCCTCGATGTCCTCGTACACTTGTCACCTCACTGCTTCCAGACTCAAGTTTATGTTAAGCACAGGAACTTGGGATTCTGCCTTAATGGTCATTCGGAATACCCAAGCCGGTACAAGAAGAGCAAAATCACTTACTGCACCGATTGGGCAACCACGAACACTGAGCTCGACCGAGTTAATAACCTTCTCGTAAAAAACAGCTATGCCCAACCAGACACTGACGCGATGATACGAGATAAGAAGGACAATTTTATGAGTGAAAATCTCCCCTAAAATTAACCTTTTCAGAATATTGACTTATACTACAGAGCGACGATGAACACTAGCTACAAAGAAGATGAGAAAATGCACAAGAGTATACTCTGACGCAACGTCGCACCGACTGATCCCACAACAAAAATAAACCTTATCATAATTGCAAGACAAGGGAAACGTCCTCCCTGATCATGAAAAACAGCTGCGTGCCCAAAACAACCAAATTAAAAGAGGTCAACGTCGTTTACCACTACCCTTTTGAAAAGACTGTTAGCACATCTGTAGAGTGGCGAAATAAGACGCCACTCAATAGAAGAACACTCTCTGCCTCTGAGACCGGAGCCACCATGGATGATAATACCGAAATTATTTAACGTGCTCCCCACCTTTCCCGTCTGAAGATGAATGAAGTAGGATTAATTTTACACAAGAAACCGGAGTTCAACATTCAGCTCCTTCCAGACATCTCGCTGCCCTCACAATGCAGGCAGCCAGACCCACACTTCAACCCTAACCGCACTTTTACCCTTGGCTTTGCCACCTTTACCTGCTATTTTTCAACCATTTATGCCGTCCAAAATTTATCAAGATTTCAAAGTTTATTAAGAGATGAATTAAAAAATAGAGATTTTACATACATGTAAACTAAATAGCGAACAGTGTAGAAAATAGAATTTAAGCAGAGAAGAGAAAGTTCTTAGTACAAGTAATAAAATATAGGTTCTAGGATACATGGACATGTCTCCGCTATAAACTATACAATCAAATATTATCATTTACATTTTTAATCGTAATTGTTAATAATTTATAGATTTAAGGTTTCTACCTATAGATTTTACATAAATATATTCTACAAGATTATGGTATTTCTTTAATTTTGAATTACACTTTATTTTACTTTGTTATTAGTTTGGTTTAATATTTTAACACTTCCTTTTAAGACTTTTTTAGTTATTTTTCAAATCATTAATTACTTTTTTCATTTGCTGTAAATATTTTTATAAACACATTTTTAGTCCAGCTCTCTACATTAATTTTAAGTCACATTGTTTTTCCCTATTTAATCACTTACTTTGTTAATTTACACTAAATTTTTAAATACAACTTGTTAATTTATTTTAAATTAGGTTGTTTCTAATAGCTAATCGTTAACTATTTCAGATTCATTTAAATTATTTGTTTTGTCTCTAGTATTGTACGCACTTAACCGCACCAATTTGTCTTGGATATTTGTCCATCTTTCGAGCGTTTTGGCTAGTTAACGCTGTTAATATATTGATAATAACTGTTTTATGTGACGATAAGCGAGACGACATAAAGGGGTAACTTTGAAATCAGCTTTTGGGGGCTGACGGATGGGCCATCCTTGAGTGTTATCTTCCAGTTCGAGGAGGATAGGATCACCCGCTGGACCTGAAGCAGAGAGGTTTGTCTAATTATGCCATTATCTTAACCACACCAATTTGTCTTTTATATGTTTACATATATATATATATATATATATATATATATATATATATATATATATATATATATATATGCATGTTTTATTAAAGCCTAGGTCAGGTTGAACTTTGATTAGCTTGTTTCTTTGCTTTTCTAATTTCCTATATAGATAAGTATTCCGATATTCATGGTTTATTTTAGCTAGTTGAGTTTCCGGTCACGTTTGACCATCTTCGGAGCGAATTAATTTTTCACTGGCTAAACATTTAAAGGCATTAATATTTATATACTAAAGATAATTTATATAATGAAAAGAACGGGGAATGTGGTTGACAGGAAGTAGTTAGAAAAGGGTACATTTGGGAATGGGATTTTGGTCATTATTGACCGTTAATCAGTAAAGAGTTTTAAGGTTCGCTGGGTGGCGGTCAATTGGGCATCAATCTTCGATTTTTCTTCGTTGATTAGGATCGCTTCCAGGATATGAAGGCGTGTGCAGTCACTTCTCCTTTTGACAATGGTGTTTTGTACTCAAATTTCTCGTCTTAGTTGAATTCTATGTTGCATGTAGTGGTTCTTGATGGCGCCGTTTTGCAGATGCATGGTGAGTCTACGAGATAGGGATCTGGTTGTCATTCCAATGTATTTATTTGAATTATCAAGCTTGCAATCTTCATGCGGACAGGTGAATTTATAAATTACATTGAAAGTTTTCAGTTTTTTTTGTACTTGTGTCGTTGATAATGAGCTGATTACAATTTTTTTTGGTTTTCTAATATTTTGTGACTTATAACGTTTCTTCTGGATTCGTGCATTTTGTATTTTGGTGTATAATATTCTTGATTGTTCTTTTGTCGATTTTATACGATTCACTCATTTGGTTCATATAGAAGATATTTATTGGGTGTTTCTTATTGTCTTCATTTTTATTATCGTTATTTTCATGTAAGTTTGTCAGGAATGTAATAGTTTCTTTGTCCACCATAGTGTTGGAGAAACCATTATTTATGAGGAATTGCTTTATTCTTGGAATTTCGTTATGGAACAATGCTCATGACGAACTGCATTTGTATGCGCGTCTAATGTATGTTCTTATGACACTTTTTTATATCTTTCTTGACATTCGCCATCTCCATTAAGACGAGTCTCAGTATTCGTTGGTTTAGTATATACCCGGGTTGTGTATTTATTTTCACTTGCTGTCACTTCAATATCAAGGAACGATATATATCTTGTAATTAAAGATGAAAATCAACTGAAACGACTTAAAAGAAAAATAGGTCAGCACTCTGTACTCAAATTTACATATGAACTCAATTGTAACGGAAAATCACCGTTCCTTGATATTGAAGTGACAGCAGGTAAAAATAAATGGGAATGGGATTTCGGTTAATAATGACCGAAATCCCATTCCCAAATGTACCCTTTTCTAACTACTTCCTGTCAACCACATTCCCCGTTCTTTTCATTATCTAAATTATCTTGAGTATATAATTTTAATGCCTTTAAATGATTAACCAGTGTAAAATTAATTCGCTCCGAAGATGGTCAAACGTGACCGAAAGCTCAGCTAGCTAAAATAAACCACGACGAAAAAAGATTAATAAAGAAATTAAAAAAGTAAAGAGAGAAGCTAGTCAAGGTTCAACTAGACCTGGTCTTTAATAAAACATGCATAAAAGAAAAAACTCCTATCTAAATATACAAATATATATATATATATATATATATATATATATATATATATATATATATATATATATATATATATATATATATATATATATATATTTGTATATTTAGATAGGAGTTTTTTCTTTTATGCATGTTTTATAAAACATGCATAAAAGAAAAAACTCCTATCTAAATATACAAATATATATATATATATATATATATATATATATATATTTGTATATTTAGATAGGAGTTTTTTCTTTTATGCATGTTTTATTAAAGACCAGGTCTAGTTGAACCTTGACTAGCTTCTCTATATATAATGGAAAACTCACAAAGTGGCACGTAAGGAAAGTAATAATATGAAAATTAACCTGCAGGAAAATGAAAATAGGAATCCAAGCACTTTTGAACTAAATTTTAAATTTTAAATTATAGTACATTTTACTGATATTTTATAATTGGTCACCTCTTAAAATAATGTCATGTTAGCCTTTTCAAGTTTTCTTCATATGTATTAAAAAAAAATTTCAGTCAGTTTTAAAGCAAATTTAACTGTTGCCATGTCATATTGAAAATGAACTTGCAAATATAGCTCGAAAGTGCTTGGATTCATCTTTTCATTTTTCTTTGGGTTAATTTTCATATATATATACTAGCGGCCAAAATTTAATGTTCACTTAGAAAAACAATGTAAAATGGAACAAGAACAAAAGAGAAACCTTACTATTAATATTTTGTGAACATCTCTTTACTAGCAATGACCTCCCGACATTTGTTACCACAGCACAGGATTAACTTCTTTCCAAAATGATGGGGTAATATTCTTCCATTTGTTTTTCAATTATTCCCAGAGTTCATCTTGGTTCTTTGAATTTCTCCTTCGCGACGCATCTCCATTAATCATCCAAACATTTTCTATCACTCCAAAATCTTTGACTCTCTTCACAGTGTGGAAGGGAGAGTTGTCAGGCACAAATATAGATGGTTGAACTGACGATGATCAGAGATGTGGAAGGGCATGCTGTCTAAGAATCTGCTTGTAGATTTCAGCATTGACAGTCTCTCGTAGTAAAATATGTGGACCAGAACCAGCACCAGAGAATACTCCCCATACTCGCATTGCCTCCTTCCTCTATATTTCACCTTTCTTCTTCACACATGCACGAGATAACCTTTTGCCCCATCTTCGTCGGATGTACATACTGCCTTCCGAACCAATCATATTAAACTTCGATTCATCGCTAAAATGATCCTGCGTCCACTGTTTTTCTGTACAATGGCATGTTCTTGAGGGGGAACGAAGACATGCTCTTTTATTCTTCTTGGAGATCAGAGGTTTCTTTGCCTGCGCGCGAGCAAGCAACCCAAGACCTTGAAACCTCAGGGAAACTGTTTTGCCTGAAACGTTGACATTGGAGGTGGAGTTGAACTCGCAGGATATCTCAACAACACTCTGAAACTTATCTTTCAGTGACAGTCTAACCATAATACGATCCCGTCTTGTGACGTTTTAAAAGGTCTAACAGTTTTGTTTTTAGCATCTTTCGATCCTTATCACTTAAAACGGGCTAAAATTCATTGCACAACAGTTCTAGACCTTCCTACAGTAGTTGCTATCACAGAATTTGACTTGCCCTCTTGGTGTAGGTACACAATCCTTTGTTTTTCATCACAGGACACCGATCGTCTCTCACAAGCCGTCAAGTTGACAGATGAATGTTCCAATAATGTATGATTATAAGAAGTAACTGTTGGCCCATTACCAGTCTCCTAAACACAAATACCTCTGTTGGTAGATATTTTTTTTATAAGTGACCCTTAACTTTTGGCCGCTGCAATTTGAAAGATAGTTTGTTTATTTCCTCATATCCTATGAAATATTTATTCCATTCACTCGAAATTCTCACGAAAGCTAGATACTAGATAGATCTAAATATGTTTATAATATATAGTTACAATGTTCTGTTAAACATCTATAATAAATATTTAAATACACTTGTTCTTACTGACCCTTATATTATGGCCGCTCCCAGTTGTACTGGAGCCTCTTAGAAGGGCAGCTCTGTCAGGTCTCTTAGAGCTAGGTTCTCTGCTCATATGGGGATTAGTTGGCGCACAAGCAAACACTTAAATAAAAAGGAAAAGTTTTCTATTAGAGAACACACCATAAGCTGTAAAACTGACATTTCTATTGATAATTTTCAAGTATTAGCCTTTAATAACAACTAACATTGCCTAAGAACCCTCGAATCTTTATATATCAAACACTACAAACCTCCACTCAATGAAAATGTAAGTGCAATATCTTTTTTATTAACTTATTTTAACTATAGTTTGTTAGTTGGTTTGTTATTTTTAATTACTGTTTGGTTAGCTGATGTTCCTCTCTCCCAAGCGTCACTGTAACCTATAAATACTAGCCCCTTGTTAAACCCACCATCTACTCTCTAGGATGGATTCACTTTAGTTAATACCAAGATTAACCGTTTTTATATTAGATGTTTTTAACTCTTACAGTGTTTACAAAATTAAAAACAAGGTTTAAATTTATTATCTTTAACCATTGCCAGGTCAATTTCTCTTATAGTTTTTAATTAATTTCTGCAATAAACTTTAAATTTATTAACTAAGTTTGAGTCAGTTTTAAAGAAAATTTAACTGTTGCCAAGTTATATTTAAAATTTTAACTTATAGTACATTTTACTGATATTTTATAATTGGTCACCTTTTAAAATAATGTCTTGTTGGCCTTTTCACGTTTTCTTCATATATATTAAAAAAAACTTTGAGTCAGGTTTAAAGGAAATTTAACTGTTGCCAAGTCATATTTAAAATTTTAATTATAGTAGATTTTACTGATATTTTATAATTGGTCACCATTTAATATAATGTCTTGTTGGCCTTTTAAAGTTTTCTTCATATATATTAACTTTGTAAACTTATTCTAGCCTGAAGATGAAAACTTGTAGTTTTCGAAACGTTGTGAGAAATTAAAAGATGCTGCATCCGTTTCTCGTGGCTCTGGGATTTATCCTCAATATTAAATGCAGGTTTCACGGACAAGCTCCATATGGATATATATATATATATATATATATATATATATATATATATATATATATATATATATATATATATATATATATATATATATATATATATATATATATATATATATGTATATATATATATATATATATATATATATATATATATATATATATATATATATATATATATATATATATATACATATACATATATATATATATACATATATATGTTGAAAATAATAGAACCCTTCCCTTTCTCAATCTTCTTATTCATAGAACACAGAGTGGCTTTAAATACCCTATCTATCGCAAACCTACTAATTCAAACTCTTATATTAATTTTTTCTCTGCGCATAGTCCCACAGGCAAACTTTTCATTTACGAGCTTTATGAGTTGTTAGGCCTGAATATATCAATTCTGAATTCTCCAATATCTTTTAAGTTAGCCATAAATTATGTTACCCTTATCCCTTTCTTCTAAACTGTCTTTCCTCTGCAAAATGACGTTCTGTAATACAGCTCCTGCTATCCCTTTTAATTTTAAAAACATTGACATCCTAGTTCACAATAATTGTAATAATATTGCGGGAGTTTATTTGATCGAATCTTCTGTAAACATATTCCCAAAGTCAAACGTTCCGTTTGTTTCTTCTATGTTTTTACGGGCTTTACGAGTTGTTAGTCCTGAATATATGGTTTCTGAATTCTCCAATATCTTTGAAATTGGCCATAAATTATGTTACCCTTATCTCTTTCTTCTAAATTGTCTTACCTCTGCAAAAAAAGACCTTCTATAATACAGCTCTTGATATCTCTTTTAATGTTAAAAACATTAACATTCTAGTTCAGGGTAATTGTAATAATATAAGGGGAGTCTATTTGATTGAATGTTCCGTTTATCCAAGTAAATATTTTGGACAGACAGGAGAGCA
This sequence comes from Ceratothoa steindachneri, assembly GCA_963969495.1. Classification (NCBI taxonomy): domain Eukaryota; kingdom Metazoa; phylum Arthropoda; class Malacostraca; order Isopoda; family Cymothoidae; genus Ceratothoa; species Ceratothoa steindachneri. Next base: position 224,046,544 of record OZ018321.1, read on the forward strand.
ATTATCTCTGTATTAATCAGCATAAATACAATGTTAGGAGAGCTGTAAATAATAGTGGAGTTTTTGTGTGTATGTCAGAAAATAACCACTTAATTAAGTAGAATTCAGCAAAATATATTTTTCGCTCAAATGACTACTTCCTTATTGGTGATTTCTTGTCTTAGAGGCGATCCTTTATTTTTTACTAGCTTATATATACTCTCATTATATTATTTTGTCTTGTAGTTATCTTTGAGAATAAAGGGAATAAAGTTCGAAAGTACTTGGAAGCACCTTTTACTTTTCCTGCGGAACATTGTATTCATTGCGAACCTCGCGTGCTAGTCTTTGAGTTATTCATTTCATATATATATATATATATATATATATATATATATATATATATATATATATATATATATATATATATATATATATATATATATATATATATATATATATATATATATATATATATATACGAGGGGAGGTCAATAAGTTTTGTAATTCGGATATAAGGAAACGAGATATGAGGAAAAGTATTTCATTATTTTTTTTTCCCTGAGGCTTCGAATTCCCGACAATCAGAAATCTCCCGACTGCTGTTCAATCCAGTCCTGGACGGCGAGCTGGACATCTTTATCGTCCCCAAACCGGCGTCCACGCAGTGCAGCCTTGAGCTGGCGGAATAAAAAGTAATCGCTAGGGGATCCCAGTGATGGACCCACGTTTCATCACCTGTCACTATGCGTGACTCGAATCCCGCCGGGTCTTGGTTGTACAAGAGCAGCAGCTCCTCCGAACTTTGACGACGTTGAAGTCGATCATGGAGCGTGAGGTTTCTAGGGACCCAACGGGTAGAGACCTTGGTCATGGCCAAATTGTCGTGGATGATGTTGATAACACTTCCATGTGATATTCCAAGTTCTCACGCGATTTCTTCGACCTTCACCCATCGATTTTCGAAGATCCTCCTCTCCACACAGGCCACATTGTCTTTGTTGGTCCCGTCTGACGGGCGTCCTGGACGTGGGTCATCTTCAAGGGACTCACGACTATGGCGGAACTCCCAATTTCAGCGAGCAATGGTTGCATAGGAAGGGGCGTTGTATATGTACACTGCAACCATGCGTTCATGGATCTCTTTTGCATTCTTGCCTGCCTTGGTCAAAAATTTGATCACTGCACGGTGCTCAACCTTCTCCATCATTGAAAAATTTGTGACTGACGATCTGCGATCAGTTACTGCTTTTTGAAAAGACGAGGCAGGATCGTGCTGCTGCAGGTCCTGGCTTGTTATAACTTGTCCTAACCCCCCACAAACAGCCATCCCCCTTCCTCTGTTTTGCCCTACCGATTCGCAAAACTTAGTGACCGCCCCTCGTGTATATATATATATATATATATATATATATATATATATATATATATATATATATATATATATATACTGAAAAAAAATCACAAATTGGCACGTGAGAAAAGCAATTAAAAGAAAATTAACCCACAGGAAAATGAAAAGATGAATCCAAGCACTTTCAAATTATATTTGCAAGTTCATTTTCAACTTGCAAATATAGTTCGAAAGTGCTTGGATTCATATTTTCATTAATTTTCATATATATATTTATATATTTATATATATATATATATATATATATATATATATATATATATATATATATATATATATATATATATATATATATATACGAGTATCTCTCAATCAGCCTCACAATCTCTCACTATTTCTGCCTCACTCTTTCTATCTGTCCCAATTTCCCTCACGCTCTTATCTCAATTTATCTATCACTATTTTGATATTTTTCATTCTCTCACTCACGCTCTCTCTTTTCTTAATTTCACTCTTTCCCTCTATCTCTCTCGCTCTCACCCCCTCATATTAAATCTCAGTCTCACATTCTTAATCATTCTCCATATATCATTTTCTCTATAAGTATCTTTTTCACTCTCTCAGTCACGAATTTATGACTTTCACCCCCAAAATTTATCTCTTAAACTCTTTCTTACCTTCTACCTCTCTCGCCCAATATCTCATTTTATATCTTAGTCTCCTTTTCCCAATCTTTCACAAACTGTCACCCACACTTTCACGATTTTCTCTCTCTCTCTCTCTTTCTTTTGCTCTCGATTTTAATTATTCCTTCACATTATCACTCCTTTTCTCTTGCACTCTCTCTCTCTCATTTTGGTGCTGACTTCTATCATTCATCTAAAGCTCTTTTTTTCCCAATCTCTCGTTTGTCATCTCTCATTCTCTATCCCGTGATTCCTGACTTTCTTTATCACACACAATCTCTCCGTCTTCTGTCGTACTTAACATCTTCTGTAAGTGGACTGGCCTGGGGCGGATCTTAGGGTCTTTGCTGGTCCTTGTTTCTGTAGTTCTATGCATCTCACTTTGTAGCCCACGCTCTCTCACTTACTCTCTCTCTCTTATCCAAATTTTCTATGTCAGTTCCTCTTACTCTTTCACAATTTCTATCTCTTACACTTTCTCACTTCCTCTTACACACACTATCTCACTTTCCCACTCTCTCACTCTCCCACTACCTCATCTTTTTTTCTCTCCCTTTTACACGGCTTCAAACTTGAACTGAAGCCTTACAACCGCAATCTGTGTGGAAATTTTTTCACTTACAGTATCTGCGGTAAGTGGAACGCACTTCCAGTGGAAGTTGTCAACAGTGAATCTGTTGACCAGTTCAAGTCAAGACTAGACAAAGTCTTGAAAAGTGGCCGTTTAGGGACGCAAAACAATTGAGCAGCCATGTGCCCACTCGATTGATAGTCCAAAGGTACCCTCTTTGAATGGACCGTAAGGTCTCCTAGGGTACTTACTTTCCTTGTTACTCCTTGCTACACTCTAGCTCAATCTTTCGCGCTTAAGTTTTCTAAGTCTTTTCTTTCTTCCTTTTTATTTTCTCTTTTCATCTCTCTTTTATACTCTCTTTCCCCTTTTCACTCTGAGACACTCTCTCTATTTTTTTCAATCTCTAGCATATTGTGTATTTTATAATTTCTCCTTTCTACTCTTTTTTACTCTCTTTTACTGTCCATCTCTCACAATCTCTCGCACGCTGACATTTGCTTCCAAGGTGTCTCTAACTCTCGCTGACTATAACTCTTTCTCTCTATCTATCTAACTCTAACTCTCTCATTTTCTTTTTCTCACTCTATTCTTTATCAAGCTTTTTTATTCCGAATAACTCATTCTCTTTTACTACGTCTCTCATTCTCTCTCACTATTACTCTTAATCCTTTGATTTCTTTCTTCCTCTCACACTCGCTTACTCTCACTCATTCTTTTATTCTCTCACTTTGACTCCCAATTTCTCCTCCTTGTACTCTCACGTATACGCTCTCACTCACTATCACTATATTTCTTGTTCTTACACTTCCCTCTCTCGCTCTCTACTCAATCTCTCTACCTCGCTCTATTTTTCTTTCTCACTTTATCTCTAATTCTCTGTCATACTCTCTCTCTCTTCCTATATCTTAACCTCTCTCTCGCCCTCTATCTGGTTATCACTAACTTGGTGAACAAAGGCTCAACTGCCCTTTGGTGAGGGAGTTTCTGTCCCTTGCTGGCGGCCAGATCAGCTAAAGATCTCGAATGGAGTCGTGGGCATTTAGCTTTACTATTTGCCTTAAGTCTGGCCTTTTTTAGTTGATTAGTAGGGCTTAGTAGGAAGACAGTTACACCTCAAGCACCCCTTTCAAAAAATCACAGATCCAGTTTACTGGGGCTCTCGTGCTGCTCCGTTAGGAGCTGCGGCACGATTGGGGATGTCCGGCTCAGGGAAGACCTTAGGGTTGGTGTTGTTTGGTCAAAGGGCTTCTGTTCGCCGAACGATCGAAAACCTCCTGGAAATAGGCGGATGGATTAGTACGAGAGAAAATTACACACAAAAAACTTTTTATAATGCATATGGTCCGAGAGTTTTTAAAATGGCAAAGAAGAATGGTCCTCAGTTCCGCAAATTAACCTGAAAAATATGCAAAGTTTACAGAGGGAGTGAAGACTTCGGGGACAGGAGTTGCAAGGAGCTCACAGATGCCGTAAGCGTCTGTGACTTCTGCAAACTACAGAAGCGCCTGGACGAGAGCATCTCTCAACTGAGAGAGGAGAACTCCCTCCTCAAAAGGGAGGTTCAACTCCTTAAAATAGAGAGGCGCAGATGCTCAGGCAAGAAGGCTTCGGAGGTCCAAGAGCAGGATTCTTCTGTTGCAGGACTGGCTCAACGAGCCAAAAATAAGAAAAGAAAGAAGAAATAAGAGAAAGCTGCAAGAGAAGAAGAGAAACTAGAAAGAGAACAAGAGAAAGTAGAAAGAGAAGAAAAGAAATTGGAAACAGAGAATGAGAAAGTAGAAGCAGAAGAAGAGAAACAGAAGAAGAGAAAACAAAAGAAGACAAGAAAAAGAAGAAGAAGAAGAAAAATGTAGCAAAAAAAGAGGAAAGGGGCAAGTCGCTTCCGAAAGGTAAGACTAAGTCGTCTGTAGACAAATGTGCAAGGGTCACCCTTATTGATGATTCTTAAGCACGAGGTCTGCAACCCCTGCTAGCGGCCCACCTTCGCACTAGTGTGAAGGTAAGCTGCTGGCCAGGACGGTAGAGGCTGAGAAATCTCAGATTTCTGAGAGCTCAGTCGTTGCTCTGATGGTCATTTGCAACGACCTCTACCTGAGAGAAGGTAGGGTAGGCCCTACGGATAAAATTCTCCACACGGTCATGGGCGCCGTGGACGACTGTGGGCTGAAAACCCGCATGCGCGTTGTGGTCAGGATGCTCCAGAGGAGAGGTCCAACACGCACCACTCACTTGATGAACGTTTCTTTGAACCAGCGCCTGGCAGATTTGTGTACGGCAGAGGGGGTCTTTTGTGTGGACCCGTACCGCACCTTTTATGGTAGTAATGATCACTACCAAAAATATGGGGTACTTCTTTCCTTTAAAGGAAAGGCCTTCCTGTCAAACATAATCTATGATGTCGTAGAGAGGACCCAAAGGAGTATCCGGCCCAGAGTGAGGGCGGACGTACGCCAGTACGCTCGTGTCACTCCTGGGACGACCTTCTCAGAGGTCGCAAAGAGGGGTGCCTCCTCGCCAACAAATAAGCCGGGAAACGTAAGAGCGTCCTAGACTCGGGGACTCCCTGAAAGTTCTTCTGTTTAATGCGAAGTCAATCAGGAACAAGTATCTTGAACTTCATGTCCTCGTAGCGACAGAAGAACCTGAAAGGGTAGCCATAACAGAGTCGTGAGTAAAAACCTCAAGCCGAATTCACGATTCCCAGTTACCAGCTCTTCCTGAAAGATAGGCCAGACAGAGATGGTGGTGGTGTGATTTTGTATGTCAAGGATACTGTCAACTCGACGGATTGCAACATCGTATCCGACCATAAACAACTAGGTGGTAGGACCCTGGTGTTTTACAGACCCCCTACCCAACATCTTAGAACAGGACAGGCATCTGTACCAGCTGTTGGGCAAACTTGTAAATTACAGAGTGTGAATCACCATAGGTGATTTCAATAGCCATGTTGACTGGGAAACCAGAGGACCCTTTGGCGAGAATGCACTACTCTTGGAGTTCGCGAACAACGAGTTCCTGACTCAATGGGCGAGAGAGACAACGGGAGGAGACAATATCCTCGAAATGGTTTTCAGCTCTGAGGAGAAAAACGTTTAGGACCTCTCTGTCGGCGAAGAGCTCGGTGGAAGTGACCAGAGAATAATTAGATTTGTAGTCAAAATCCCTAAAGCAGGGCTTGCAACTAGTAAATCGAGCAAACTTAATTTGAGAAAAGCAGACGTTGCAGGTCTTCGTGCTGGACTGAGTCTTCAATCGCGTTTCATCCCTCTAAAATGCGCCCGTCGGTCTTCTGTTCAGCCAAAGTGATATAATCGAGAAATTGGCCAACTGCTTAGGGAGAAGAGAAATGTGTACCGGCAATCGAAAATCTTGGGCGACTTTGACGAATACTGGAAGCTAGCCAGGAGAGTGAAGTCCAGCATAAGGGTAGCTAAGCGGTCTGAGGAACTCTAACTGGTGAGACTTTGTAAAGAGAATCTCAAGGAGTTCTCTGGATATGTAAACAACCGTAAACCAATCCGTCGAACGATTAGCCCTTTGAGGAATGAGGAGGAGACATTAAAGCACTCATATGCAGAAAATGCTAACCTAGTCAACGACTACTTCTTTACAGTATTTACTGAAGAATGTGGTCCCATCCCCCAGCCAACGGTTCCTATTCGGGGAAAAAGCTGAAGGATATGGGCTTCACAAAAGGAGAAATAGAAAAGAAGATCACTGACCTAATGACGAATAAGTCACCTGGGCCGGATGGCTTTTTACCTAAAGTGTTGAAAGAAGTTCGCGATCAAGTGTCATGACACCTGAGCGCAATCTTTAACATGTCAATCTGAACCGAATGCGTTCCTAGAGACTGGCGTTAAGCGGAGGTAACTTCTATCTTTGAGAAAGGATACAGTAGCCAACCGTCAAACTACCGACCTATCAGTCTGACTTCGATAATCAGTAAACTTATGGAAAGCCTCATGGTGGAGAAAATGACGTCGCATTTAGAGTCAAAGCTGATACTCAGGAGTTCCCAGCACGGCTTCCGAAGGCAATGGTCATGCCTGACGAACCTTGTGGAATTCTTCCACTTCGTGTTCAGTGAGCATGATTGGGATAAAGCGGTAAATTTTGTGTACCTTAACTTCCAAAAGGCCTTTGATAAGGTACCACACCGCCGCCTTCTCCTGAAAGTGCGTGCACAGGGCATAGACGGCAACGTAGCAGGTTGGATAGAGAGCTGGCTAAGTGACAGACGGCAACGAGTAGTGGTGAATGGACGGGCCTCTGAATGGGTGCCCGTATCTAGCGGTGTCTCTCAAGGTTCTGTCCTGGGACCACTACTGTTTATTATCTATGTCAACGACATGGACAGAGACATGGTTGCCAAAATCTCCAAATTTGCCGACGACACCAAGCTTGGTATCAATGTGACAAAGGAGGGGAACACTGCCCGCTTCCAAGAGGACCTTCAAAGGATTGGGGAGTGGTTGGACACGTGGCACATGCCTTTCAACGTGGGGAAATGCAAAGCAATGCATATCGGCAACCAAAACCCCAAATCTCAGTACATCCTTAAATGCACTGCTCTTATATCGAGTGACACTGAGAAGGACTTGGGTGTTACTATCACTAGCGACCTCAAGTTCTCGAAACAGTGCATCGAGGCAAAGAAGAAAGCCCAAAGGATGTTAGGCTACATAAAGCACCAGTTTGGATACCGTAACAAGAAGATAGTACTTTGTCTGTACAACTCCCTCGTTCGGCCGCACCTGGAGTATGCAGTACAATTTTGACAGCCTTCGTTTCGAAAGGATATCGCAAGTTTGGAACGCGAACAAGCTAGGGCAACCAAACTGATTCCCTCTATCCGACATAAAAGTTATGAGGATAGACTAAGCGAATTAGGTCTGTTCTCGCTGGGAACCCGTAGACTGCGTGGTCAGCTCATCGAAGTTTTCAAAATACTTCGAGGGTTCGACAATGTTGACTACCGGATATTTTCACACTAAATGAGAACAGAACGCGCAATCACGGCTTCAAACTTGAACTAAAGCGTTACAACCGCAATCTGTGTAGAAATTTTTTCACTTACAGTATCTGCGGTAAGAGTAACGCACTTCCAGTGGAAGTTGTCAACAGTGAATCTGTTGACCAGTTCAAGTCAAGACTAGACAAAGTCTTGAAAAGTGGCCATTTAGGGACGCAAAACTATTGAGCAGCCATGTGCCCGCTCGATTGCTAGTCCAAAGGTACCCTCTTTGAATGGACCATAAGGTCTGCTAGGGTATTTCCTTTCCTTGTTACTCCTTGTTACTTAATCTCTCTCTCTCTAAAACTTTCGAATTCGCTCTCTTTCTTAACAAACCTAATTGACTTTTACAATAACCTTTTCCAACCTATATAACGATACTAAATCATTAGATATAATTTACCTGGATTTCAAAAAGGCATTTGACAAAATTCTCCACCAGAAATTCATGAACAAAGTGTGTACGCTAGGAATTAACGGTAATATATACGGATAGATTAGTAGCTGGTTAATAAACAGGAAGCAGAGAGTAATAATAAATGGCGGTGTTTCTCAGGGATTAGTCCTGGGGCCTATTTTATTTACTATATACGTCAATGACATAGACGTTGGAATAAATAATATCATATCTAAATTTGCAGATGACACGAAAATAGGTAACTCAGTATTATGCGAAGAGGACAGGGCTAGCCTGCAAGCTGATATAAATAAAATTACTGAATGGTCAGAAAAATGGCAAATGCCATTTAATATTGACAAACGCCGAATCCTTCAGTGTGGAACAAAAAACTAAAATACAACTATACGATGCAAGGCGGCTTAATAAACACCAGCCTGCAGGTTAAAGATTTAGGAGTAATAATTACAGAAAACTTAAAAACATCAAACCAATGCGCAGCTGCTGCAAACAAAGCTAACACAGCACTAGGATTTATAAAAAGAAACTTTACTTATAAAAGCGAGGAGATAATTATGCCACTATATAAAAGTATTGTCAGGCCCCATCTCGAATACGCTGTGCAGTTCTGGGCCCCTTACTTAATAAAAGACAAAGATATATTAGAAGCTGTACAACACAGAGCGACAAACCTTACCACAAGAGGTTAAAAAAACTCAATCTATTTTCCGTCAGAAAACGAAGACTAAGGGGGCAGTTTATCGAGTTCTTCAAAATACTTCAAGTATTTAACAACGTTAATGCAAATAACTTGTTCACACTGATAGGGGAGTGTCCCACTCGTGGACTTGATTCAGAGCTTCAGAGAAAAAAAGCCACTATGGATGTAATAAAAAGTTTTTTCACTTACTCGATTATTAATGAGTGGAATAATTTGCCAAACGAGGTAGTGGGCAGCAGAACTATAGATTCATTTAAAATGAGATTAGACAAACACTTAACAAATATTGGAATTGTTTAGCATAAGCTACAAAAATATAACTCTTTCAGGTTTATGTAAGTGGTTTTCATATTCATTTCATTTAATTACTATTCAATGCAAATTTCCTTCAGGTACTGTCTTCTTACACCTGCAAAGTACTTTTGCCAAATTATTTCATGTACGGCTTTTGCCGGAAGGAGTGGAGGGTAGGGAGAGCCTAAAACTTTTCCTCTACTATTCTATGTGTGAGTGGCAGTAGATTTGAGGCCAGATCACCTTAGAGTGGGCCGTAAGGCCCGTGTGATCTGTGTATCTATGTAACTCTCAGGCTGATTCTTTCTCATTCTCTCCCGTTATCTCTTTATTATCACTCGTTTTCTCTTCGCCACTCTCAAAAGCTTTCTTTTACTTTCTTCTTAAGTGCTCTCTCACAAACTCCAATTTACTCTCTCTCATTCACTCTCTTAATCAACATTTTTTCTCTTACACTTTCCCTTTATTTCTCTTAAACTCTTTCTTACGCACTCAATTCCACCTCTTTTGCTCTCTTCTCTCCCTCTATCAAGAAGGACAAGTGGTGCGTTGACTTCCCGGAAGGCTGCTATGCGAAATGCCACCCAGACAGTGTATGCACCACTTGCATTTTAAAGAAGGAAGTGGAGGAAGTAGTCGCCTACTACAGGGAAAGAACTACAGACCTCGAACAGAAAATCGAGAGGCTCAAGGAGGAGCACTCCCACCAGATCCGCAGGCTCGAAGAGAAATTAAACGATCTCTCGAGTCCTGTGGCAAACACCACCTCTGCAGAGAGCCCGTGCCCGAATGTGGCAGCTTCACCAAAAGTGAAAAAGAAAAAAAAGACGAAAAAGGGAAAGAAGAAAGAGGAAGAGAGAGAAATAGAAGAAGAAAAGGTAGAAGTTAATGAAAAGGATGACAAGGGGGAAAAGATGATAGAGAAGAAGAAGAAGAATAAGAGGAAGAAGAAAAAAGAAAAGCCTGAAAAGACCATGATGGGGAAGAGAGAGGAATCGGAGAGCTTGCCTCAGAAAATAAAGAATCCGAGCTCAGCAGGCAAATGTGCCAGGGTCATCCTTGTGGGCGATTCCCAGGCACGGGACCTGCAGCCCCTGCTAGCGGCCCGCCTTCGCACAAGCGTTAAGGTAAGCTGCTTGCCAGGATGTGGTAACCACCACATCAGAGTAGAGGCTGAGAAATCACAGATTTCTGAGAGCTCAGTCGTTGCTCTGATGGTCAGTGGAAACGACCTCTACCTGAGAGGAGGTAGGGTAGGCTCTACATATAAAATCCTCCACACGGTCATGGGTGCCGAGGACGACTGTGGGCTGAAAACCCGCAAGCGCGTGGTAGTCGGGATGCTCCAGAGGAGAGGTCCAACACGGACCGCTCACTCGATGAATGTGTATTTAAACCGGCGCCTGGCAGATTTGTGTACGGCAGAGGGGGTCTTTTTTGTGCACCCGTACCGCACCTTTTATGGTAGAAATGATCTCTACCAAAGGGATGGGGTATATCTTTCCTTTAAAGGAAAGGCCTTTCTGTCGAACATGATCCAGGATGTCGTAGAGAGGACCGAAGGGAGTATCCGGCCCAGAGTGAGGGCGGACTTACGCCAGTACGCCCGTGTCACTCCAGGAACGACATTCTCAGAGGTCGTAAAAAGGGGTGCCTTGCCAACAAACAAGCCGGGAAACGGAAGAGCGTAGGGAGTCCTACAGTCGGGGACTCCCTGGAAGTTCTTCTGTTCAATGCGAGGTCAATCAGGAACAAGTTTCCTGAGCTCCGTGGCCTCGTAGCGACGGAAGAACCCAAAATGGTAGCCATAACAGAATCGTGGATAAAAACCTCAAACAGAGATTTTGAAGGCGAATTCACGATTCCCGGTTACCAGCTCTTCTTGAAAGATAGGCCAGACAGAGAGGGTGGCGGTGTGATGTTGTATGTCAAGGATACTCTCAACTCGACGGATTGCAACATCGTATCCGACCATGAACTACTAGGTGTTGACCTAGAGATAGGTCCTGCCAAATACAGGACCCTGGTGCTTTATAGACCTCCTGCCCAACTCGTTGAAAAGGACAGAGATCTGTACCAGCTACTAGGAGAACTTGTCGAAGACAGAGTGTGTATCGTCATGGGTGATTTCAACACACAAGTTGACTGGGAAACCAGAGAACCCTGTGGCGAGAACGCACTACTCCTGGAGTTCACGAACAACGAGTTCCTCACTCAATGGGTGAGAGAGCCATCGAGAGGAGACAATATCCTCGACTTGGTTTTCACCTCTGAGGATGACATCGTTGAGGACCTCTCTGTTGGCGAAGAGCTCGGTGGCAGTGACCACCGACTAATTAGATTTGTAGTCAAAGACCCCAAGGCAGAGCCTGCAATTAGTAAATCAAGGAAACTGAATTTAAGAAGAGGAGACTTTGCAGGTCTACGCGCGGGACTGACTGACGCGAGGCTAGAAGATTGCGATGCTGTTGAAGACTCTTGGAACAGTTTCAAAACCACATTCATGAGTCTTCAATCGCGTTTTATCCCTCTAAAATGCCCCCGTCGGTCTTTTGTTCAACTAAAGTGGTTTAATCGAGAAATCGGGCAACTGCTTAGGGAGAAGAGAAATGTGTACCGGCAATCGAAGATCTCGGGTGACTTTGACGAATACCGGAGGCTAGCCAGGAGAGTGGAGTCCAGCATAAGGGCGGCTAAGCGGTCTGAGGAACTCCGAGTGGCGAGACTCTGTAAAGAGAATCCCAAGGAGTTTTTTGGATATTTAAACAGCCGTAAACCAATCCGTCGAACGATTGGCCCTTTGAGGAATGAGGAGGGGACATTAAAGCATTCAGATGCAGAAAATGCTAACCTCCTCAACGACTACTTCTCTTCAGTGTTTACTGAAGAGTGTGGTCCCATTCCCCAGCCGACGGATTCCGACTCGGGGGAAAAGCTGGAGGCAATGGACTTCACCGAAGGAGAAATAAAGAAAAAGATCGCTGACCTAAAGACGAATAAGTCCCCTGGACCGGACGGGTTTCTACCTAAAGTGTTGAAGGAAGTGTGCGATGGAGTATCACGACATCTGTGCACTATCTTTAACATGTCAATCCGGACCAAATGCGTTCCTAGAGACTGGCGTGAGGCGGAGGTGACTCCTATCTTCAAGAAAGGAGACCGTAACCAACCGTCGAACTACCGACCTATCAGTCTGACTTCGATAGTCGGTAAACTCATGGAAAGCATCATGGTGGACAAAGTGACGTCGTATTTAGAGTCAAACCTGCTACTGAGGAGTTCCCAGCACGGCTTCCGAAGGCAACGGTCATGCCTGACGAACCTTGTAGAATTCTTCCACTTTGTTTTCAGTGAGCACGATCGGGACAAGGCGGTGGATGTGGTCTACCTAGACTTTCAGAAAGCCTTTGATAAGGTACCACACCGCCGCCTTCTCCGGAAAGTGCGAGCGCTTGGCATAGACGGAAAGGTATCCGGCTGGATCGAGAACTGGCTAAGTGGCAGACGGCAACGGGTGGTGGTAAATTAACAGTCTTCTGAGTGGGTGCCCGTTACTAGCGGGGTGCCTCAAGGTTCTGTCCTGGGACCACTTCTATTCATCATCTATGTCAACGACATGGACGGTGACATGGTTGCGAGGATTTCCAAATTTGCCGATGATACCAAGCTTGGTATGAACGTTGCAAAAGATGGAAATACTGCCCGCCTGCAGGAAGATCTTAGGAAGATTGGGGAGTGGTCGGACACGTGGCAAATGCCTTTTAACGTGGGCAAATGCAAAGTGATGCATATCGGCCACAGAAACCCCCAATCTCAGTATATCCTTAAGGGCACCGCTCTTGAATCGAGTGACACTGAGAAGGACTTGGGTGTAACAATCACTAGTGACCTCAAGTTCTCGAAACAGTGCATTGAGGCGGAGAAAAAGGCCCAAAGGATGCTAGGCTATATTAAGCGCCAGTTTGGTTATCGGAACCAGGAGATTGTACTGTGCCTGTACAACTCACTTGTCCGACCGCACCTCGAGTATGCCGTACAATTTTGGAGTCCTTTATTGCGAAAGGACATCGCGAGATTGGAACGCGTACAAGCCAGGGCAACCAAGCTGATTCCCTCTATCCGACATAAAAGTTATGAGGATAGACTAAGGGAATTAGATCTGTTCTCGCTGGAAACCCGTAGACTGCGTGGTCAGCTCATCGAAGTTTTCAAAATACTTCCAGGGTTCGACAATGTTGACCACCGGGATATTTTCACACTGAGTGAGAACAGAACGCGCACTCACGGCTTCAAACTTGAACTGAAGCGTTACAACCGCAATCTGTGTGGAAATTTTTTTACCTACAGTATCTGCGGTAAGTGGAACGCACTTCTAGTGGAAGTTGTCAACAGTGAATCTGTTGACCAGTTCAAGTCAAGACTAGACAAGGTCTTGAAAAGTGGCCGTTTAGGGACGCAAAACAATTGAGCAGCCTTGTGCCCGCTCGATTGCAAGTCCAATGGTACCCTCTTTGAATGGACCGTAAGGTCTCCTAGGGTACCTTCTTTCCTTGTTGTTACTCCTTGTTGTTGTTACTCTTTCTCACTATTTGCATCCATCAACCACTCTTTCTCACTACCTTTCACTTTCTTTATCCCAGTTTTTTTCGCTCTCTCTTAGACTCAATTTCCGCATTTATTTCTCACTCTAACAATATCTCTTAGTCTTTCTCATTCCAAAACTCAATCTCATCGACTCTATCCTTCAATCTTTCTCTTTCTTTTTTCTGTCACTGTCATTCACTTAGTTTCTCCATTTATCATTCTCTCTCTAACACTGCCTCTATCTTAATGTTTCTCTGCCTCTTTCTTAATCCATTTCACACTTACTGTATCAATTACTTACTAACTCACTCTAACGCTCTTACCCTCTCTCATTCTCTTTCTCACTTACTCTTTTACAAGCTATCTTTCTTAGTCTATCTCTATCATTTTCTTCCTCTCACTTTCTCTAACTCTGTCATTTGTACTCTCTAAGAAAGTAGAGGCAGAAGTGACGCCCCCTTGTCGCGGGAAGAGAGCTTGTGTGTACCTTTGAATTTTCGAGCTATGTCGGTGGGGGTACCTCTTCTGGGTACCCCTGGTAGGGCTTCCCTTGTCGATTTGGTCGGAAACGAGGTTCCAGACTAAGTGCGTCCTCCCTTGCTTTTTCTACTCTATCCTTCTTCTTTTTTACTTTTATCCTATCTCTCCTCCTTATACAAAAAGAAAAAAACAAAACAAAAAAGCCTACTCCTATCCTGTCACTCTTTCCCTTTTTTCCCTCTATCCACATATAAGGACCTGACAGCTACCTCATGCGTCAGAAGAGATTCTTTGGAATCTCTATAAACAACGCCAATCGACGCTCACTGGTGGCGAGAGACTAGGACTAGAGGGGTCCTTGGCGTTGGGGCACGATGAATGGGATGAGGGTAGTGCCCCGTTAACCCCTTCCCTAGCGCGTAATTATTAAACCGTTCCCAGTGCCCGTTGACGGGTGCCTCTGGTAGCATTGGTCCGAGGTGACGGCCCTTTGTTCCCAGTTTGGTTGCCAGGCCAATAAAAAGCCTTGGGTCGAGTCTCTTTGTGTGGCGGGATATCCATTGAACGCTGCTCCGAGATCCTGGCCGTTGTGAAGGGAACTAGTAGGAGTTTAGTAAGGGGCGTGCTTCGTTGTTGTTCACCAGGTGACAAATCGATGGCCCCTTCGGGGATCGTTTGCGCTGCTTGGTTGGTAGCCACGGCACGCCAAGGCTTGACGACTCGGTCGGACGAACAGCAGCACATGGAGCGTGCCTTCTGGAAGACTCCAAAGCGACTCTGATCAATAGGCGGGAGCGACTCACGCAGGGAGAACTCACCAAACCCCTTTTTATATATTGATTGGTCACAAGCTTAAGAAATATAGAGTGTTCAAAATGGCAGGCAAGAAAGGTCCAGAAGCGCTAAAATTCACGTGTGCCACATGTAATAAGGACAAGTGGTGCGTTGACTTCCTGGAGGGCTGCTATGCGAAATGCCACCCAGGCAGTGTATGCACCACTTGCATTTTAAAGAAGAAAGTGGATGAAGTAGTCGCCTACTACAGGGAAAGAACTACAGACCTCGAAAAGAAAATCGATAGGCTTAAGGAGGAGCACTCCCACCAGATCCGCAGGCTCGAAGAGAAGTTAAACGAGCTCTCGAGTCCTGTGGCAAACACCACCTCTACAGAAAGGCCGGGCCCGAATGGGGCAGAAACGCCAAAAGGAAAAAATACAAAGAAAAGAAAGACGAAAAAGCGAAAGAAGAAAGAGAAAAAGAGAGAAATAGAAGAACAAAAGGTAGAAGTTATTGAAAAGGATGAGAAGGGGGAAAAGATGATAGAGAAGAAGAAGAGGAAGAAAAAAAAAGAAAAGCCTGAAAAGACCATGACGGGGAAGAGAAAGAAATCGGAGAGCTTGCCTCAGAAAATAAAGACTCCGAGCTCGGCAGGCAAATGTGCCAGGATCAGCCTTGTGGGTGATTTCCAGGCACGGGGTCTGCGGCCCCTGCTAGCGGCCCGCCTTCGCACAAGCGCTAAGGTGAGCTGCCTCCCAGGCTGTGGGAATAAGAAGGTAAGAGCTGAGGCCGAGAAGTTTCAGATTTCTGAGACTTCAGTCGTTGCCCTTATGGTAAGTGGCAACGACCTCTACCTCAGAGAAGGTGAGGTAGGCCATACAGGCCAGATTATAAAGACCGTTATGGGCGCTATCGACGACTGTGGATTGAAAACCCGCAGACGCGTCGTGGTGGGGATGCTCCCGAGGTGGAGTCCAAGCTGGACTGCCCACGGGAGGAACATGTCGCTAACCGGCGCCTTGCAGACATCTGTACGGCGGGGGGTGTCTTTTTGTCGACCCCTACGCCGTATTCTATGGTAGAAAAGACCTCTACCAAAGGGATGGGGTGCACCTTTCCTTTAAGGGCAAGGCTTTCCTAGCTAATCTCATCCAGGATGTCGTGGAGCGCACCCAAATGAGTGTCCGGCCCATTGGGAAGGCAAACGTACGCCTGTACTCCCGAGTCACTTCCCAAACAACCTTCTCGGAGGTTGTCAAAAATGGTGCCACCGCAACCACCAAGAAGCCGGGAAACGGAAGAGTATAGGGAGTCCTACATTAGGGGACTCCCTGAAAGTTCTTCTGTCCAATGCGAGTTCCATCAGGAGCAAGTTTCCTGAGCTCCGTGGCCTCGTAGCGACGGAAGAACCCGAAATGGTATCCATAACAGAATCGTGGTTAAAAACCTCAAACCGAGGCTTTGAAGGTGAATTCACGGTTCCTGGCTACCAACTCTTCCACAAAGATAGGCCAGACAGAGAGGGTGGCAGTGTAATGTTGTATGTCAAGAATACAATCAAATCTACGAACTCCAACATTATATCCGATCACGAGCTTCTAGGCGTTGACCTAGAGATAGGTCCTGTCAGATACAGGACCCTGGTGCTTTACAGAACCCCTTCCCAACCCGTTGAGAAGGACAGGGAACTTTACCAGCTGCTGGGTGAACTTGTTCAAGTCAAAGTGTACATCGTTATGGGCGACTTCAACAGACAAGTTGACTGGGAAACCAGAGCAGCCTGTGGCAAGAGCGCGCTACTCCTGGAGTTTGCCAACAACGAGTTCCTCACTCAATAGGTCAGAGAACCGACGAGAGGTGACAATATCCTTGACTTAGTCTTCACCTCTGAGGATGATATCGTTGAGGATCTCTCTATAGGTGAAGAGCTCGGTGGTAGTGATCACCAGCTAATTAGATTTACCGTCAAGATCCCGAAGGTAAGGTCTGTTGCCAGTCAATCAAGGAAACCTGACTTGACAAGAGCAGACTTTGCGAGCCTTCGTGCTGGGCTGACTGATGTAAAGCTAGCGGTATGCGAAGATGTTTAGGATTCGTGGAACAATTTCAAAAATAAGTTCATGAGTCTTCAATCAAGTTGCATCCCTCTGAAATGCCTCCGTCGGTCTTCTGTTCAACCAAAGTGGTTTAATCGAGAAATCGGCCAACTGCTTAGGGAGAAGAGAAAGGCGTACCGGCGATCGAATATCTCGGGTGCCTTTGACGAGTACCGGAGGCTAGCCAGAAGAGTGAAGTCCAGCATCAGGGCGGCTAAGCGGTCTGAGGAACTCCGAGTGGCGAGACTCTGCAAGGAGAATCCTAAGGAGTTCTTCGGCTATGTAAATAGCCGTAAACCAATCCATCGTAGGATAGCGCCCTTAGTGGACGAGGAGGGTGCATTAGCTCACTCAGATACAGAAAATGCTAACCTGCTCAATGACTACTTCTCTTCAGTGTTTACTAAAGAGTGTGGTCCCATCCCCCAGCCCACGGATTCCTACTCGGAAGAAAAGCTGGAAGTAATGGACTTCACCGAAGGAGAAATAAAGAAAAAGATCGCTGACCTAAAGACGAATAAGTCCCCCAGATCGGACGGGTTTCTATTCAAGGTGTTGAAGGAAGTGTGCGATGAAGTATCACGACATCTGTGCGCTATCTTTAACATGTCAATCCGGACCGGATGCGTTTCTAGAGACTGGTGTGAGGCGGAGATGACTCCGATCTTCAAGAAAGGAGACCCTAGCCATCCGTCAAACTACCGGCCCATCAGTTTCACTTCTATAGTTGGTAAACTCATGGAAAGCATGATAGTGGACAAGATAACGTCTTTTTTAGAGTCAAACCTGCTACTGAAGAGTTCCCAGCACGGCTTCCGAAGGCAACGGTCATGCCTGAAGAACCTTGTGGAATTCTTCCACTTTGTGTTCAGTGAGCACGATCGGGACAAGGCAGTGGATGTGGTCTAGTAAGACTTTCAGAAAGCCTTTGATGAGGTACTACACCGACGCTTTCTCCGGAAAGTGCAAGCGCTGGGCATAGACGGAAAGTTAGCCGGCTGGATCGAGAACTGGCTAAGTGGCAGACGGCAACGGGTGTTGGTGAATGGACAGTCTTCGGAGTTGTTGCCCGTTACTAGCGGGGTGCCTCAAGTTTCTGGCCTGGGACCACTACTATATATCATCTACGTCAATGACATGTACGGTGACATGGTTGCTAAGATTTCCAAATTTGCCGACGATACCAAGCTTGGTATGAACGTTGCAAAGGATGGAAATACTGCCCGCCAGCAGAAAGATCTTTGGAAGATTGGGGAGTGGTCGGACACGTGGCAAATGCCTTTTAACGTGGGCAAATGCAAAGTGATGCATATCGGCCACCGAAACCCCAAATCTCAGTACATCCTTAAGGGCACTGCCCTTGAATCGAGTGACACTGAGAAGGACTTCGGTGTTACTATCACTAGTGACCTCAAGTTCTCGAAACAGTGCATCGAGGAAGAGAAGAAAGCCCAAAGGATGTTAGGCTACATAAAGCGCCAGTTTGGATACCGTAACAAGGAGATAGTACTTTGTCTGTACAATTTCCTCGTTCGGCCGCACCTAGAGTATGCCGTACAATTTTAGAGTCCTTCGTTTCGAAAGGACATCGCAAGGCTGGAACGCGTACAAGCTAGGGCAACCAAACTGATTCCCTCTATCCGACATAAAAGTTATGAGGATAGACTAAGGGAATTAGATCTGTTCTAGCTGGAAACCTATAGACTGCGTGGTCAGCTCATCGAAGTTTTTAAAATACTTCGAGGGTTTGACAATGTTGACTACCGAGATATTTTCACACTGAGTGAGAACAGAACGCTCAATCATGGCTTCAAACTTGAACTGAAGCGTTACAACCGCAATCTGTGTGGAAATTTTTGACTTACAGTATTTGCGTTGAGTGTAACGCACTTCCAGTGGAAGTTGTAAACAGTGAATCTGTTGACCAGTTCAAGTCAAGACTAGACAAAGTCTTGAAAAGTGGCCGTTTAGGGACGCAAGACAATTGAGCAGCCATGTGCCTACTCGATTGGTAGTCCAAAGGTACCCTCTTTGAAGGGACCGTAAAGTCTCATAGTGTACTTCCTTTCCTTGTTACTCCTTGTTACTCTCTAAACCTTTAACTCTTATTCTCTCTCACTCTGTATCTCTAACACTCTCTCTCCCTCACTTTATTGCCCACTTTCTATCCCAATTCTGCTCAATCTTTCTCTCTATCACTCTATTTCACTTGCAATATCACGCACTTTACGTGTCTCTCTCTCTTTGACACTCTCTCTCTCTCTCTCTCTCTCTCTCTCTCTCTCTCTCTTTCAATCTGAAACTCAATCTCATTATTTTACACGCTCTGTCTTTCTATCTCTCACACTCACTCAATCTCTCTTTTTCTCTCTCTCAATGAGCAAAGGCAGAGATAGATTCTTCAGTAGAGCTCACTACACAAATAATTGCCTCGGTACTATCTGCAGAAATGAAGGTGTAGAACTTGTAAACTTCTGCAACGACTTTTATAATAACAAGGAACTTTTTCTTCCAGATGGACTCCACCTTAACACTATGGGTTCAACAAGTTTGTCACAATTATTTACAGAGGCAATCACAAATTTTCAGATACTATAAAGACTTGACTTACTAAAAAAATAAATAATTATTTCCATACTAGCAATCATCAGCACCTGTCCTGTATCCTACTTAACGCGAGAAGTCTGAGAAACAACTTCGATGACCTTGTGGCCTTAAACCAAGCCAGCAAATATGATATAATTTCCATCACTGAATCGTGGCTAAATTTCTCAAGTAAAGACTTTGAGGCAAAATTTTAAATCCCAGGAAATTCCATGTTCTATAATAATAGACTAGTAGGCGCTGGTGGAGGAGTTATTTTATATGTGATATTATCACTTTCCCCACTCCAAAGAGTTTTTGAAATCCCTGAAACCATTAATGCAGTTTTTGTCGAAATCATAGATATATGTAGGATATTTTAACTTACCCTGCAAAAACTGGGGTGAACCGCTTTCTACAGCCTTTGGAAATACTCTCTACCAAGGCCTTCTGAGTGGTCCCCTTTACCAAGTAGTAGACGTGCCTACACGAGACCCGAATATTCTTGACTTAGTATTAATCTCAGATCCTAACATGGTAACCAACCTTCATGTCGGCTACTTTTTCCCAAGCAGCGACAATAGACAGGTAGAATTTAAAGTAAACTTCAACATAAATGCTAATTATAACAAAGAGGATACCAATGTTCCCCTAAAATCGGATTTTGCTAACGCCAAATGGGACTTAATGGTTAAGGAATTACAAAACCAGGATCTGTCGGCCCTAACTACTAGCAATAATACCCAAGAATGCTGGAATGCTTTCTTAGCCATAATTAATACAAACTGGTCAAGATACATCCCACAAAAAAGGAAGCAAAAAGCTTTAACTGCAAAGCCATGATGGTTCACCAGAGAAATTCAAAGAGCGCTTGGACAAAAGAAGGCCGCATACACTAGATTTCGGAGAACAAAATCAAATGTCGATGAAATCAACTTTAAAAAGTTAAGAAAAGAAACGAAGAAGCTGATAAAATCCTCTAAAAAAGAAACTTAGAAGAATCTATCGCTCAGCAAGTAAAAACCAATCCTAAGTTATTGTTCAGCTATGTGAATATTAAAACGACAACCTCCCCATCGATTGGCCCACTCCTCTCTGAAGATAACGACACTGTGGATGATAATAAGGAGATAGCCCAAATTCTTAATAATTCTTTTGCTACTGTGTTTAGTACTGAAGATGATACCAACATTTCCGTTCCAGTGGAATTGTTCGACAATAATCAACAACATCTGAATGACTTTTGTATATCTGAAAACGATTTCAGAGAAAGCCTGAAACAAATTAATGTAAATAGTTCTCATGGTCCAGACGGTATTCACTCTCGCGTTTTATATGAAATACGCGAAACAATCACGATCCCCATGGCCCATATATTCAATAAAAGTTTAGAAAAGTGTGTTGTACCAAAATATTGGAAAATAGCAAATGTTACACCAATATTAAAAAAGGGAGACAGGTCCCATGCCGAAAACTACTGCCCTATTAGTTTAACCTCAGTAATTGGAAAACTATTTGATAGAATAATGAGAGACAAAATTGTAGATCACAGGAAAACGAAAAACCTTATAGAAGATTTTCAGCATGGATTTCGTCGAAAACGATCATGTTTGACAAACTTGCTTGATTTCTTTCACGACATATTCAAAATATATGATGAAGACCGAGCTGCCGATATTGTGTATTTCGATTTTCAGAAGGCATGCGACAAAGTACCACACAAACGATTGATTGCCAAAATCAAAGCTCATGGTATCAGAGGGAAAGTAATTAAATGGATGGAGGACTGGCTTAGTAAAAGAAGTCAAAGAGTAGTAATTTGTGGCAGCCCTTTCAACTATATTCAAGTAACAAGTGGCGTGCCGTAGGGATCGGTGCTTGAACCAGTACTATTTCTCATATACATTAATGACATAGACATCGGAATAATTAACAAGTTATCAATGTTGGCAGATGATACCAAAATTGGCGGCCGTGCAAAAACTTCCGAAGACCGTACACTGATTCAAGATGACATCAACAAATTGGTTGAATGGGCGAGCAAATGGCAAATAAACTTTAACGTCGCAAAGTGCAGCTCCCTCCACATTGGTAAAAACAACGCGAGAACCAACTATAAACTGGGCGGAACCGACATACAAAACGTTAAGGTAGAAAAGGATCTGAGTGTAAAAATTTCCAGCGACCTGTAAACAGTGCACAGAGGCAGTGAAAAAAGCAACCAGGATACTAGGTCTCATGGGGCGTTCATTTCAAACCAAGTCTAAAATATGTATTCTATCATTTTATAATGCACTTTTTAAGCCACATTTAGAGTATTGCGTGCAGTTTTGGTCACCACATCTAGAATGCGACACAGAAATATTAGAGAGAGTCCAGCGTCGAGTGATCAAAATGATTCCTAACTTGCGAACAAATAATTACCAAGACAGTCTTAAAGCTCTAAATCTATTCTCTCTTAGACAGAGATGCATACGCGGGGACATGATAGAGTTATTTAAAATCGTTCATGGTTTAGAAAATGTAAACAAATCAAAATTTCTAATATTTATATGAAATGAATCAACGCGTTGTCACAACCTTAAGCTTGAGGGAAGTCACTTTTGGGCAGACGGAACGAAATTCTTCTTCTTCAACAGAACCATAAGAATTTGGAATAATCTACCAGATGCTATGGTTAACGCAGCTAGTATAGTTTCATTTAAAAACAAACTTGATAAATGGATGATGACAAATCCTAACCCAGGCTTGTTTTACAGTAGATAAAAAAGGGGTGATGAAAAATAGAAACTAATTAAGTTGCAATCTACTTTACCAAATTTTTTTCCTGCCTCGCCTTTACTTTGCCGTTTCATAGAGCATTTTTGTTCCATAATCCTTCTGGTAGTCTAAGAGGATAAGTAGATCTGTTGCTACCAGTCTTTCGATGTAATCTCGATCTAATCTCTCTCTCTCTCTCTCTTTCCAATAGTCAATCTCCCCTTTTTACTCTCTCTCACACTCGCTCTAACTCTCAATCTTCATCTCTCAAGCATCCTTTCTCTCTCTTATTCCCACTCACTCACTCTCTCCCTATAAATCTAGCACCCTCTTTCCATGTCATTTTACATCTCTCTCTATATCTCCCCTTTCTTTCTCCTTCTATTTCACTCTGTCTCACACTCTTTCTCAAAATTTCTTTGTATCTCACACATTCTCTCTTACAGTATATTCTTCTCACTCTGAAAACCTCTTTCATTATTTCTCTTACTCTATTTCATTCTTATTGCTCTATCTCATTCTCTCTCACTATATATAACGCATTATTAGCTTCAGCTGCTCTCAATTTTACTCTTTCAATTCCATTACACTGGTCTGCGTCAAAAATGTACCTTAGGTTTTCTATAGTGTTTCTTAATAAAATTGACCTCCTAAATCCGAATCTGTGATCCGTTTTTCTCTATCACCTCCAGTTTTTGCGATACAGGGGGTAATAATAATTTTATAGTATATACATCTCCTATATTACATCAAATTTCAATAGTTTTTGCACTGCTCTATTCGCAGTAAATTTTGTGTACATTTTAAGTAATTATGCAAATAGGTAAATATTTTGCAGGTTAAAAATTGCTTAGCATTATAATAATAAGAATAATAATAATAGTGGTTGAGTTAAAAATGAACAGAAAATGTAAGAATAGCTCCGACAGATTTTGCTATGTTTGCGGCAAAGTGACTTTTCCCGAGCAGCAAAGTACAATCCCTCCTGTAATTAAATCTTTGTATCATGCATATTTTGGAGTAAGGCTAAGAAATCAAGATAAAAGTTTTGCACCACATATCTGCTGCAAGGGATGCTACATAAGTTTTAGACGCTGGAGTCAGGGCGAACAGAAGTCCCTCTCTTTTGGCGTTCCCATGGTGTGGAGAGATGGCAAGGACCACACTACGGACTGCTATTTTTGCATGACCAATCTTAAAGGTGAGCATTGTATCAAGTATTTAAGCTTTCTGTATTATACTGCCTCCTGAAAATGTCATTATTATGCAAAGACTTAGCATGAAATTAAAAACTAACATAGTTCACTTCAGCATGAACATATCTTTTACTAAGCATTTATGTACTATCTGCAACTCCAAATCAATTCCTTTATGTAATATGCAATTATATTTTCCACAGGTATAAATAAGAAGAATAAACATAGTGTGGCATATCCGGATGTTCCTTCTGCCATCAAACATCTGCCCCATGGCCCAGGAATTCCTATACCTTCTCCCCCTGAACATATAGAGGTACATGAAGAGATTAATATGGAAGTTGACGAAGATTATGACACATCTGAGTCTTATCAGGTTTCCACACATGATATGATCGCAAGACCATTCACTCAAGTTCAGTTAAATGACCAGACCAGGCATCTGGGGGTTTTAAAGGCGAATACACAACTTCTTGGCTCTCGACTTCGTGAAAGTAATCTTCTCGCTTAAGAAACAACATTTAGGGGGGGTACAGAAATAGAGAACAAGAGTTTCGAAGCTATTTTTTACAGCATTCTTCCAGCTCTTCAGTATACTGCGCCAATATTAAAGGACTTGTTGAGGCCCTTGGAATTCCCTACAACCCATTAGAATGGAGACTGTTCATAGATTCCTCCAGTAGAAGTTTAAAAGCTGTGTTACTGAATATTGATAACAAGATAGCTTCCGTTCCTATAGGCCATTCAATCCAACTTACTGAAAGTTAGGAAAATATGAAAAAATTGCTGGGTGCAATAAATTACTCTAGCTATAAGTGGAGGAAATGTGGTGACTTAAAGGTAAGATCATTTTACACGTGGCATTTCTAAGCTTTTTAATATTGACATTTTCATTTTTAATTGTTAATACTTGTATACACCTTTTGGTCAACTTACATTTTACAAGAATGCAAATCTGGAAATCATGAGTCATTTTTGAGTTATATTTTTCGTTGAAGTGTGTCCCTATAGGTTAATGCATCCTATTGGGTTAATGGGGAACTTATCCTAATTGAGAAGGTATACAACACAACTCAATAAACTCAAAATAAGATGTACATATATCCAATTAGTTCCAATACGATGATTTAATGCATCGGCATACAGGATTTTTTAGTACATATTCATATTCTTATTGTTTCAAGAAATATTACTTTGAATTTGTTTTTAGAAATATTACACTGAATTTACATACCGTGCTAAATTTTTTTCAGGTAGTGTCTCTTACGCTTGGGACGCAAACAGGCTACACGAAGCATCCCTGTTTCCTATGTTTATGGGACAGTCGTGCAGATAGTATGCACTATGAGAAGAAGGTTTGGCCTCCACGAGAAGCATTTAGAATTAGATCAAACAATGTGATAGCTGAACCTTTAGTGCCTCCTCAAAAAAATACTCGTCCCTTCACTGCATATAAAGCTTGGCTTAATGAAAAATTATGTCAAAACCCTTAATAAAGTAGACCAAGCTTTTCTTCTTCAAAAATTTCCACAAATCAGTGACGTTAAGCTCCATGGGGGAATTTTTGATGGACTTCAAATCAGGAACTTGATCAGCAATTTCATGCATCAATGAAGGACATAGAAAAAGATGCCTGGAAAGCTTTAAAAGCTCTAGTTAACAATTTTCTAGGCAATAATAGAAGCCCAGAAGAATATGTTGCCCTGGTCAATCAGCTCTTAACAAGTCTCAAACATTTGGGAGCTCGAATGTCTATAAAGATACACTTTATACAGTTCCATCTGGATTATTTTCCCGACAACTGCGGGGATTACAGTAAAGAACAGGGGCAAAGATTCCACCAGGACATAAAAACAATGGAATCCAGGTACCAGTGTAAATGGAACGGAAACATGCTTGCTGACTACTGTTGGTGTTTGAAGCGTGATGCACCAGATGACAGGCACAAACGAAAATCGTCAAGGGCGTCTGTTCTTCGAAATTAGAATTATTTTCTTTATTATGTTGCATTCTTTTATTTTTGGCTTATTAAAAGAATTATAGTTTACATACGTGTATTCCTGTTTATATGATATAACAGTAATAATGCATTATTAGATAGAGAAAGTGGGTTTTTTTTTTAAATTCAGAAAAAATGAGGTAATCTCAATGAAAATGGTATATGCTGTACTAAGAAAATCTGACCTGATTGAACAAATATACATTCATTTTTTAGTTCAGGAGGTTTGATTCATTAAGAAACCACAAAGAAATCCTGGGGAACATAAAAAAAATGTTCAAACGCAGGCCTGTGTTATCATTCACTACCTCCTAAAATCTCTCGCTTTCTCTTTCTCTTTTTGTGTATACTTCTCTCACACAAACTCCCTTATTCACTCACTCAGGTTCCCTGTATTAATCTATCATTCACTTCCCCTTACTCGCTCTTACAGTCTCACTCACTCTTTCTCACTTTCAATCCTTATGTCATTCTTACTCCCTCTCTCCATCTCCCCTTCTATGTTTCACTCTCAAGGTCTCAAACTCTTTTTTTATTTCTCACTCTTTTTATCTCACTTTACTCTCTATCGCTCTCTTATTTTCTTCTTCTGTCCTCCTCTCTTTACATCTCTCTTTTACTCTGCCTGTCGTGACGTCATTTGTCAAAGCAAAATATAATCTATATTTTGATGACTTGTTAATAACTTTTGTTATATATTTTAACGGAGTATTTATCCCTGAAACCTACTTACGGTTCATCTACATTGAAGGTGCGGTTGAGCGTGAAGTGTTCCTTGAAGTACTAAAATTAATGGAAAACAATGAAGGCACCTTCATCAGTTATTTTTCAAAATCTGTTATTTAAATCAAGGTATAGGGGTCTAGATGCCATAGAGAGAGACAAGATAGCGTTTGATAAGGAATTCAGTCCCCATGCGAAAGCAGGGAAAGTGAGGTTTACATCTCTTTTGGCAGCCTGGATATTAAATAGGACCTCTTAGCTTGACGATTTATATTAAGAGAAGGATCCGCATTCGGGAGGAAAGGCAAAAAAGGGTGATTAAATGACGCTTTGGCATCGCAAATGCGGTAAACACAGGGCTGCACGAACAGGTAGAGACATTCAGTTCGACATCGGTCGTTGAGGAAAACCGAAATCAGGCGCTTACGATTTTTCTTTGAATTTCTCGAATTGTCGAATTCGGCCAATAAAGAAAATTCTATTATAATCGTAAAAATATTCTAGTGGTTTTATATGAATGATTGGAAGCTAAGTAAAATCTCGACTTCGTTAACAATTGATCCGAATTATGGACGAAATGAAATATAATGTAAAAGGTCTTTCAATAAGGTCACTCGAATTTCAAATGTAAATAAAACAAGTTGTGTGTGATATATGCACTCAATTTATTGTAAATTTGAAAGTACACTTTATGGCATTAAGTGTGGAATATGACGTCGTTCAAATGTCCGCCGCGGCTTCGCTTAGGGGAACGTATTCGGGAGGCCCAATTTTCGAGAACTTTGTCGCATAAATCTGGCTGAATTTTCTGGAGGGTGTTCGTTATGTCGACTTTGAGGACATCAACTGTTTTGAGAATTATTCGCATAGACCTGCGATTTAAGGTAGCCCCAAAGAAAGTAGTCTAATGGCGTTAAATCGCATGATCTCGGTGGCCAGTTGACGTCGCCGCCACGCGAGATGACCCTGCCCTGAAATTGCTGGTGCAAAATGTCTATCGTGGCGTGCGCAGTGTAGCACGTACCGCCGTCCTGTTGGAACCACATGTCGTCAGTATCCATATCAGGCATATAATCCAGTTGAGATCACAAGAAGTTGCTTATCATCGATCTGTAGGTCTCACCGTTGACGGTTATGGCAATCGTATCTTGGTTCTCAAAAAAATACGGAGCGGTGATTCCGTTAGACGAAAATCCACACCAAACAGTGACTTTGTTGGGATGCAATTGGTGCTGGTGTATCTCATGTGGATTGTTTTCCTCCCAAATCCGATAATTTTGCTTGTTCACAAATCCGTTCATCCAAAAATCGGCGTTGTCGCTGAAGATGATTTTTTGGAGGAAATTTGGGGCAACTTCCAACTGCTCTAGAGCCCAATCAGCAAACACACGGCCTTGTCTATGGTCGTTTACCTTAAGTTCTTGGGTAAGTTGGATTTTGTACGGGTGCAGACCCAAGTCTCTACGCATAATTCGCCAAACTGAAGTTGTAGAGAGGCCAAGTTCTTGTGAACAACGAGAAATTGACTGCCTCGGATTTTCCCGTACACTCTCATTTACGGCAGCGATGCTTTTTATGCAGAACTTGCGTTTCGGTGACGTAAGGGTGTTGGCTGATTGATGATCGACCCTTTTACCTCAAATTTGGCCACCAAGCGTCGAACAGTGGACTCAGCAGGACGATTGCGGCGAGGATAGAAATCACATAATACGCGGAACGTTTGTCGAATGGAGCATTGATTTTGATAATAACATTTGATGATTTGCACACGCTGTTCAACGCTATAACCTTACATCGTGACTTGGCAAGTACTACTGAATAGTTTACATTGAGCTTGCCAGATCTCGCTTTAACAACATGGCCACTATCGCCTGACAAATCTCAAGCGTCCTTGTTGAAAGACCCTTTATATGCATGTAGATGGAGTTATATTCTCCATTACTACTCCAGGCTTAAAGTCAGATGTGAGAATGCTAATGTTAATTCCAAATTTATTTTAGAGAGGACTTCTCACTAGTTTTACAGGCTACATATATTCATAAACTGTAGGCACCTCTTTTTTGTGAGCCTCTAAAATAGAACTGTAGAACGGATATCGAATCCTGTAGATTCATTTGTGACTCGAACGAAACTAGGTTCCTTCCAAGACTAGTCTCGTGAGCTAAATAGTGAAAGATACAACGATTTTCAATTTTGGAAGTGCAGCTCACCTTTTAAAGTGCAACCTATCGCTTTAGAGTACTCAATTTTTGCATCAAATTCTCGCACTTGCTTAGAGATACGTATTTATCTACATTTATCACGCATACATGTAACTGTATATGTCCAAATGATTGATGACTGTATTCCCTCGCAGATATGATACCTTATAAAACCTAAAAAATATTGTCTAAATGTATCTCTTTCCATATTATTCATTTGGCTACACTTTTCAAACTATAAATTCATCACTTTTTTCTTGTCTCTCTCTGCTAATGAAAATATTTGAGTGAAATTAATCTGTCCAAAAATTGGCCCAAAAAGTTTGCATCGAGAGAAACAAAGGATGAGTTCCAAATTGGCATCAAACACATGACGAGAAACAGGCTTTGCTTCACCAAGAGATTACATGCAAATTCATGTCCTCATTTCCCTGCAACTTTTTAAAGTAAAAAAGCTTTTCTATAAAGCTAAAACAGGAAATGAGAAAGGGAAAAATGGTCATCGCGATATGACATTCCTGCTACTAACAAACACTTATACAGTTATACTTAAACATGGATACACTTTTGTTTACTTATGTATGAACCAGGAGAAGCACACACTTATATGTAGGCATGCCCATGCTAAATATTCATCAACTAACAAGAAACCAAAGCGAAGAGAAACGCAGAAACCCAAATATAAATGAAGAAATGTTGTATCGTTATAACTAATAATATAGTTTTGAGGAGCTGAGATTAGACATTTGCTCCTTCTATTCGTATTTACATCCTGCACTGGTGAAGTTTATGTAGTTTAATTTATTCTAGGATACTATTAAGGGAACTGTTGTCTCCCAGCCCCCTATATTTGCTTATTTCACTTCCGTTTATTCATACAAGCGATTAAGACAAATGTTTTAGGTGAGGACATCGCATATTTTCTTTTTTTTCTTGTGAAACTAAAAGTCAGAAGTACGAGTATTTTTTCAATCTTAAGCATATTTTTTTAGTTTCATTGTCGTGCTTTTTTTCTTAAAAATAATAAAAGTTTTTGCTTTATTTTGGGTATAATAAATGACAATGGAAAATTTCAAACCTGAACAATTTTGGAAGAGGCATATAGTCTTTAGAATTTACGCCGGAAGGACAATTAAAGGAGATTTCAGACTCTCTCAACGTCAGCAAAATGATGGAGTAATAGGTTATAAGGGAGCTTAAAGATTAAGGATCCGACTACGAGATGACAGCAGTGGGAAAACCCAGAGTCGACGATCTGAGACAATCAAAACTCCTGAATTTGTCACTGAAATACAGGAGATCATTAAAAATGAACTCAGAAAGTCGATTAGTGACATTGCAAGGGAGAAAAGTTTGGATTTAATCACATCAGGCTGGTGGTGCATCAAGAATTTTGCTAATTTTCATACATTATGAGACGTTGAGAAAGTCTGAAATCTCCTTTAATTGTCCTTCTGGTGTACATTCTAAAGACTATATGCCTCTTCCAAAATTGGTCAGGTTTGAAATTTTCCATTGTCATTTATTATACCCAAAATGAAGCAAAAATTATTATTATTTTTTAGAAAAAATGCACGACAACGAAGCTAAAAAAATATGCTTGAGATTGAAAAAATACTCGTACTTCTGATTTTTAGTTTCACAAGAAAAAAAAGAAAAGGGACTTTAAGCACACTAAGATGCTGATTAGCAGGTTGAAACAACCGCTGGATCCACACGTGCGGTGTTTCTTCTTCAACGTTAGAATTTCTGCTAAAACTGAAAATCAGATCTTAGAACAACAAGTGGCTTGCTGGTGTATCCAAGAGCGAGCCCAGAATGATGCAGATAAAATATCCATCGACAATCATGATCTTCGGGTCTCGTCAGCAGTGAAGGTGACGGCATGACACAACTTTTTCTCTGACTGCCTCAGGCTTAAAAACGAAGGTTGCATCCATGTTCTGACCGAAGTAGTCAGCCATGGATCGACCAGGTAACTGCAAGGTGGCCTTACGTGTGCCAAAAAGACTCCGTTCTGTGATGCGCCAGCCGAAATACCCAGACCTGGCTGCCCGTGAATTTATTTGATCACACAGACCTGACATTTTTCCCCTAACTCGTCTGAATGCACCCTGCCCCCAACCCACACACACGATATCTTTGTGTGAGGTAAGGAGGAACGAGAGAGCATCAAATCCAGCTGTAGCACAAACACTAACTGTGGCTCAAGATTACCATGGAATTCAGGTCTAAAACTGGAGATAGTGACGAAGAGCATTGTTTGATTCTGATGTCGCTTGGAGGCGGTCGTTGAGGCCACTGGCGCGATCAACGGATGAAATAGATAGAACATGTAATGAAGACAAACTGACCAAACTTTTGCAAATAAGAGGGGCGGTCAATAATTTTTGCGAATCGGTAGGGCAAAACAGAGGAAGGGGAATGGTTGTATGTGGAGGTGTTAGGACAGGTTATGACAAGTCAGAAACTGCAGCCGCACGCTCCTGTCTCGTTAATTTAAGAATCAGTAGCTAATCGCAGATCTTTAGTCACAATTTTTTCAAATAATGGAAAAGGTTAAGCACCGCGCATTGATCAAATTTTGACCAAGGAAGGCAAGAATGCAAAATAAATCCATGAACGCATGGTTGCAGTGTACACTGACACCGCCCCTTTCTATCCAATCATTGCCCGCTGGAATAGGGATTTCCGCCATGGTCGTGAGTCCCTTGGAGATGACCTCCGTCCAGGACGCCCGTCAAGAGGTGTCCAACGAGGACAATATGGCCCTTGTGGAGAGGAGGATCCTCGAAAATCGACAGGTGAAGGTAAATAAAATCCAGCGAGAACTTATAATATCACATGGAAGTGTTATCAACATCATCCACGACAATTTGGCCATAACCAAGGTCTCTGCTCGTTGGGTCCCTAGAAACCTCACACCCCATGATCGACTTCAACGTCGTCAAAGTGCACAAAGCCAGAGTTGCACAACCTGCCCTGCGCGAGTGCAGATTCGAGGAGCTCAACCATCCCCCCTACAGTCCAGATCTGGCCCCTAGCGACTACTTTTTATTCCGCCAGTTCAAGGCTGCACTGCGAGGACACCGGTTTAGGGACGAGGAAGATGTCTAGCTAGCCATCCAGGAGTGGATTGAACATCAATTGGGATATTTCTCGTTGTCGGGAATTCGAAGCCTCAGGGATAAGTGTCGCAAGTGCATTGAAGTCGAGGGTAGTTATATTGAAAAATAATAAAACACTTTTTCTCATATCTCGTTTCTTTATATCTGAATTGCAAAACTTATGGACCGACTCTCGTATATCTACCCCCCCAAAAAAACTTAATTTTTCCTGAAAAAGTCATCATGCGAACGAAAACCTTGCACACTTTGTATATATATATATATATACGCTCCGAGATCCGAAGTTTAAGTTATAGGGCAGCTTTTCATACATAACCACCGTGATAAGCGTAGACTTAAAAACTAAACTAACAAAGATCTCAACGATTTAGTAAAGGGTTCCGTAATACGGAAAGGTAAGGGGAAGAGAAGAACTATTGGAATTGATTGATGAGAATGAAGCTGAATTGGGGATAAAAGTCTTTCAGAACTGAAAGAATATCTGGATTAATTTTAAACCCTAGGTAATTCAGAAAAGTAAGTTTAATGTAAACTTTAAGTTTTGGTCCCGAAAAATAGGAGGTTTTGGAGAAAATAAGGTGTTAACAAAATTCATTAATCATGTCATCAAACGTATCGAAAGGGTAAAAATGATATGAACTTTGTAAAAAATATTCTATTCCTAAATCAAAACAAGCCCAATCGCAGCAAATATGGAACTTTCTATGTATGCGAGATTTAATAGACGGTTACCTCGAAGTCAATGATGTATTAGTGAAATAATGGGTGCCTATTAATTTCATCGTGAATGTTTAAGAACTCTCTTTCTCTCTCTCTTATTCAGGAAATTGTATGGACTTAAATCAACATATTACTTTACCTTTATTTAAGAATTAAGCAACTTGCTTCTTTTAAAAAATATAAAATACAGTGGCTGCTTTTCTTTAAGTTAAAGTACATTGTTTTGATGCCAATGTCATTATTATCATATCTGACCTCTTATTTGCATGGTACATTCTGGATATTGCCTTGTTGTAACTTATATTTTGTTTCTTTCTATTTCCAGTCAATTAAAGCAAAATTTTGCTTGTAGTTTCCTTAAACTCTCAATGGTAACGACAATTTAATTGATTTCAAGATGGCAGAGTTTGACAGGTGTCTGTGGCCCGAAAGACTAAAGCTGACGCCAACAACCCCCAAAATTACTCGACTCTTCCGGAACTAGCTCTTCATTGTCACTTTTCACGTGGAGAGTGTGGATGAGTTGACTGTCTATGCAAAGCTCGGTGTCCTCTCTATCCTAGTTTCTCCTAGGAACTTCGAGGTCATCAAGAATGTCAGACTAATCCGTAGACCTCGAGGTTGCCAACGAAGTTGATGCCTGTTACTAACTGGACACTCGCAGGCGGCTACAATCCGAGTCTAATGAAGAGTTTGGAAGGAGTGTACCATTGATGTTTTTATAACTGGCCTGGCTTGCATTCAAATCTGTACTCAGCTCTTAGGAAATCTAATGCGTAGACTAAATGACGCATTTGGTCAGGCCCGAACCTTTGAAACTGTCCAGATAGATTCTAAATTTTATGCTACCACAACGCCATTTGCCTCGGTCACGCTTGATACATCTGAACAGTCAGCCCCAGGGGTCTCTCTGGATGACTCGACTGACTTGGAGTGAAACACTATTGGTGTCGTACGAAACAGTTGTTACTTCTGCAGAGGAGGTTTACTCGAGAGTCGTACTAAATACCTGGCCAAGGAAGCCGTATGTTGACGCTGCCAAAAAAGGAAACTTCGCAAAGGTATGAAGGTCGAATTCAAGGTAGGCTAAACCCTCAGATAACCCTGGCAGGCGAGTTATGGTTCAAACAGGCACCTTAACTTCTGTGCTCTCTTCACTCCTGGAATCGTCTATGAAGTTGGTCATCATCGGGGTTACACGGAGAGCGCTGAGGAACACAGAGAGTTCGGAGAACTTTGTCACTAACAGCCTTGTACACAGTCTTAAGCTCCACGTCCGCAGATTTGATGGATCAATTACCATGACATCAAGTAAACTGGTAACCCACGTTACAGAATGTTAATATCTCGATATTAAAACCAAGGATCGAAACTATGAGAAATTTCGCTTCTTGCTACTACACGACTGTTGCTCTGATGTCATCATCGAGATCGCGTTCCTCCCTCAGCCTTGGTCGCTTAGGCTTAAATTTGGCGGCCCTTAATCTAAAATGGAATTTATTCTTTGGCAACAATGTCAATAGATGACTAGATTTTCCTTTCGCTACTATCTCATGATTGTCATCTCATTGCTAATGAGTCAATTAAACTTTTGCGACCGTTTGGAAGATAAGGAAACTACATGACATTTTGCTTTAATTAAATGGAAAGAGAGAGAAACAAAGTTCAAAACACGAGGCAAAATGCAGAGTGCACCATGCAAAGAAGATGTCAGATATGACAATAATAACTGAGGCATTAAAGACGTATTTTACCTTCAGCGAGAGCAGGTGCTATATTTTACATATTTAAAGAGTGCGAGTGACTTAAATCAGAAATTAAAGCAGTTACATTTGGATTTAAGTCTATACAATTTTTGGAATAACATAGAGTTATATATATATATATATATATATATATATATATATATATATATATATATATATATATATATATAAATATATATATATATATATATATATATATATATATGTATATATATATATATATATATATATATATATATATATATATATACATATATATATATATATATATATATATATATATATATATATATAGAGAGAGAGAGAGAGAGAGAGAGAGAGAGAGAAAGAGAGAGAGAGAGAGAGAGAGAGAGAGAGAGAGAGAGAGAGAGAGAGAGAGAGAGAGAGAGAGTGTGCTAAGCGCTTAAATAACACCATTACTCCAACGCTCCCCATGAAAGTATATATATGTATATATATATATATATATACATATATATATATATATATATATATATATATATATATATATATATATATATATATATATATATATATATATATATATATATGAATGCAATATCCCGCAGGAAAAAATGAAAAGGTGTTTCCAAGTACTTTCGAACTTTATTAAGTTCCTTATCAAGGATAACTACAAGAAATAGTATTATATTAGAGGTATATATACAAAAGAAAAATATGAAAGCCTGCCTCAAAAGCGAGAAATCACCAATGAGGAAGAGGGAAGGGGGAAGGTAAAAAAACACATTAAGGATTACAAGATACAGGTAGTAAGGTCAAACTAAGTCGAAGGAAAGGGTAACAGATTCATAGAAATGGAGATAGCCTAACGAGGGAGATTATAAGACACGATGAGCAAAAGGGGAAAAAAAAACAAAGTGCAAAACAGAGCAGTGACAATTAAAAAAAAAAATGAATAATAAAAAAAAAAATAAAATAAAATAGGGGCCACATAACTAAAGAATGTATATAAAAAAAACACTAGGAACGCAAGACAAAACTAATTTCTTTGAGTATTAATCTTTTAATTATAGCATCTATTTTATATAAACCAGGGGAAGATAACAGTGCTTTCTTTGTCCATATGTCAAATAAGAACCATTTAATTAACTGGAACTCGGCCAAATTTATTTATCGTTCCAATGACCATATAAAAAGAAACATCATTGAATGTGCTTTTATAAGCAAATGTGATAATTTTAACCTTTCCCCGGATATTGCAAACTTCTAGGTCTACTATTCATCTATGGAATGAGGCGAACACTAAGGTTTTGCCCAAGAACACGGCAATGTACTCCAAATGGTCCCAAATGTGATTTTTCCGCATATTATCCCAACAGCTCAAAGCAATTTGTGGATCATGACTATTTTTCCGCATGATGGCGCACCTGGTCACAAAGATAAAGCAATAAAAAAGTTCAAGGCTGAAAATAACTTCTTGATTTGGGGGACCTTGGCTCGAGTTTTCACAAGATTTACACCCAGTTGGGAGTATGGTGTCCGATAATCAAACTGGCGGTTGAGAATCAGAAGCCATCAAATTGTGAGCAGTTGCGTGAACTTATTGAACAAAATGGAGCAATATCAGTACGGATATAATCACAAATTTGACTTACATCATAGCAAAAAGAATTGAAGCAGTCCTGAAGAAGGAGTGACATCATTGTAAATATTGACTGCGCACATCAATTAACTATGTATATTACTAAAATGGGTTTGGGCTATTTATCTTTCCCTTTCAAATTATTCTTCAAACATTAAAACAAGATGCAATGTTTGATTAGTTCTATTACTTTTTATATAAAAATATAGTAATCTCAGATTATTATATATATATATATATATATATATATATATATATATATATATATATTGGAAGTAGTTTCTTATAGCGAAAGATAATTTAATCTTAAGAATGAATCCAAGGACCAGAAAGAAAGTAGATTCGATTATACTGATTCTTTAATGACAAGATTTTTTTAGGCTCCATGCCTATCATCAGGTCTGACAAAGAGAGTTAATTATCAAGAATTTATTTAAAAATTCTAACATATTTCATAATGGCATAAAGTGAAATTCAAATTAGATAAACAAAACATTATTTAAATTGAGAGGAGAATGGGAAGAAAAAGGGCGGAGTATTTAACATACCGAGTTGAACTATGAGAAAAACTCAACTGAATAAGTTAAGGAATAGTGGTAGGAAGAAAGCGCGGTGGTTGGAACAGTAGTAAAACTAAGAGGAGCGGAACCGCACTTGTGTCGTTGTTAAGGAAAGGTTTTAGTATTTCAATATACTCGTACATGGACTGTAAAATACGAAGGGAAATCTCTGTGTTACATTGTTCAAGGATTTTAAAGTTTTCAGGAACATCAGTTTTACAAAGTATAATGTGGTATTTTTTTTCATTGTGGTAGCCCATCTGGCTACTGCCTACTTGGATATAAGTCACCGTACACAACACAGCCTAATAATAAGCTATATTAAAAAAGAAATAACGGAGAAAAAATAATAATATGTAACTAACAAATAATAACGATCAAAGTAACGAGAAAAAGCAAAACGTCAAGAAGGAAACATGCTCCGGTGTCGGGGTTAGGCCTGCCTTCCCTCGGCGCAGGAACATTGCATCTACAAAAAGAAACACAAAAAGGATCAAATAAACTGGAGGAGGCCAGCCTCCTCCCAAAAGTAGGAAAGTCCACAATTCAGTGTGCACGAATCAGTCCCGACTACAAGGGACGAGTGTTAGCGAGCTCGATCATCCCGTTACCGACACGGGTAGCGAGCGCGAAGATAACCCACACTGGGACATTCAACGAGAATGTGCCGAGCAATCTGGGGGAAAAAGAAGTCGCCATAGTAAGGCGCAGGCGAGCGTTCCATCAAATGCCGGTGCGTGCCGTGAGTGTGTCCAATTCGGAGACGACAGAAAGAAACTTGAAGCCGGTCCGGGAATGTGGGGTAGGTCCATGGGAACAGTCGCGGTGCAATGGCACACAACTTTAGGTTCCCCTCGGCCCTCTCCCATCTTCTTTGCTAAGCAACCCTGAGAGCTCCCCGTACTCCTGTCATGTAATCTGTGTGATGAAGAGCGAAAAGCTGGTTCGGTCGCCCAGTCCTCGCGGACTTTTTGGCCCCCTCATCGGCGCGCTCATTCCTCGTAATTCCTACATGTCCAGTAACCCAGTAGAAGATAATTTCGACATCCGCCAGGCTTGAGAAAACCGTGGCGTCACGGATATCGCGAACCAGGATGCAAATATTCCAATGCTCCGAGAGCACTCAGGTCACTTTGTGAGTCGCTATAAATGACAAT
Organism: Ceratothoa steindachneri; assembly: GCA_963969495.1. Taxonomy (NCBI): domain Eukaryota; kingdom Metazoa; phylum Arthropoda; class Malacostraca; order Isopoda; family Cymothoidae; genus Ceratothoa; species Ceratothoa steindachneri. The sequence goes on from OZ018321.1 coordinate 224,083,902, forward strand.
CCGGTTTCCGAATCAGGCATGTCATTTTATCTCCAGTACCGAGCGGTATGTTACAACCAGCTTAGCCGTCAAGACAGACACAGTGACTGGCAAAGCCCAGCTGACTTCAAACAGAGGGGATACGGCATGTAAGCTGATCCTCTCCTGGGACTTTGAGCCATACATATACACTGGCACGGTTCCAGTGTGATACGAAGTGTGGTCCCAAAAGGCCGAACGCAATACTCCCGGCGCTGTAGAAGCTTTGGGCGCAGAGGCGTGGCGACAAATGGTCAAAGGTGGTACCCTTTAGGGTGGCGTCCTGGGCAGAACCAGGGGCGCCACCGGTCCGAGAGCTATACGTAGCTCTTGAAGGAGTTTCCTGGCCATAAAGCCGAAGGGCTTAGTGTTTGACTGGCGTCTCTCAACGGCATAGGCACCGTCGAGATCAACTGAGAATGCAAGAAGAGCTGTTGGCGACTGAGAGAGGCGTCAGCCTCACGAGTACAGGCAGGAAATGCAATGTGCACGGTGTAGAGTGAGTGACGTCTCCTCAGCATAGATAAGTAGGCTCTTAATGAAGGGAGTGAGAAAGGAACCGGTCGAGGGGCGAAGGCCGGTGTGGTGGATTGAGTCCACCTTCAACAGCAAACGCTCGGCTGCGGATGCATAAAACTCGCGTCCGTAGTAGAGCATCGAGCGAACAAAGGATTAATAAAAAATTAAGGCATTAGCTATATCAGTGCCCTAGGCGATGAACGTTACCGAGCAAAGAATATCCATGGCGCAGGTGCAAAATACCCTAAGGCTGCAAATTTGAGCCTACCATGTGAGGCAAAAGTCAAATACAAGACCCAGGAAACGGTGAGAGTCCAACACTTCCAGGCGCAACACATTTGGAAACAAGTCTGAGTCAGGGTGGAGACGTAGATGGCGGCAGAAGGGCACCACCTTTGTCTCAGCCAAGTAAAGCCAAAGCCCGTGCACTTCTAGGTAACAAGAGACGCGGTTCAATGCCTTTTTGAGTCAACGATCCAGAGTTTGCATCCGGACCGCTCCAAAAGAGATCGAAAGGTCGTCCACGTAGAGCGTAGCGAGAATATCTTTCGGCAGCACCGTTGTGATGCCATTGATGCTCAGGGCAAAGAGTGTGACACTGAGGAAACTTTCCAGCGGGACACCCTATTCCTGCTTCATTGGGCAGGAGAGGGCTCACCCCACCCCTACGCGGAATCGACGATCTCGCAAAAATTCAGATATAAAGATTGGGAGGTGTTCCCTCGCCACCATCGTGTGGAAAGTCTCCATGATACCGTATCACCATGTGGTATCATAGGCCTTCTCCAGATCGAAAAACACCGAGGCGTAGTGCTGACTACGAAGAAAGGCCTCGCAAACGGCATTTTCTAGTCGAACCAGAGCATCCGATGTGGAGTGAAACATGCAGAGGCAGTACTGTGCAGAAGCCAGATGTCTTCCGTCATCCAGAAAAAAGGCTAATATAACATTTACCAATTTCTCCATCAGCTTTCACACGTGAGCGGTGAGAGAGATTGGGCGGAAACCAGCCGTGGTAGAGTGATCTCTTTGTGGTTTCCAAAAAGCGGGCACAGTAGCTATTTGCCAGGAATCTGGGAGCATACCCTCTACCCACATCCTGTTGAACAAATCTAAAAGAAAAGCCATGCCTCGCTCACCCAGTTGTCGAAGCATAGCGTACAGGACATCTAACGGACCAGCGCCAGTGTCTGCGCACGAAGCGAGAGCGTAGCGCAACTTCCTTAGAGTAAACCTGTCGTTGAAGGGTTCTCTGCCTCTGGGAGTAAAGTCCAGTCAGCGGCCTTCCGCGACATCACGACACGCATTGAATACTGGCGGAGCATCATTCCGGCTAGAGAATGCGGAGAAATCGGTCGCGAAGGATTTAGCCACGGATGTGGGTTCCAAAAGGGCGGACCCATTCTCCTGTAGAACGGGGGTGGGGTCCTGCGAGAACTTGTGCTGAATCCTTTTGACTCGATTTCAGACCCCTGCTAGAGGGGTCTTCCCGTTAAGTGAATACCCGTATGCCCGCCAAAAAGAGCGGCGGACGTGTTTCGAAATATACCGGGACCTAGCCCTAGCCAGAAGAAATTCGGCGACAGTAAAATAGTTCGGGCGGCGCTTATAGCACATGTAGGCATAGGGCTTCTGATTGAGGGCCGTCTCACACTCGGCTAACCACAACGGGAGTGGTCGGCGTGCAAAACGGCCAAACGTTCTTGGAATGGTAGTCAGGCCCACGGCGATGACCAAAATTTATATAATGTGGGATCTTATGGCTGATATTTCTTTATGGTTCAAAGTTTTACCAGTCCTATTACTAATACCTAAGTGAGAACACACTATGGAATCACGAGAAATAACGATGTTGCCTATATACAGTAATTCAACGCTCGTTGGTTTAAACATGTGGCTTTTCAAATCTCCTTAAACTGCAGTTGAAGATACGATATTTCTTTTTAATAACAACCTTTTCAGACAAAGGGAGAGAGTGGAAATGGCTTCACCTTTGGGTCTTTCATTTACAAATACGTGTCTATGTAAATTTGAATAGGCTAGGATTCCTAATGTCTTCACCAATATATATATATATATATATATATATATATATATATATATATATATATATATATATATATACTATTCAAAAGATTAGTGACGATTGTATCTATATTAAAAAGGAGTCACGCTGAATAGTTTCAAAATTATATAAATTCCTTACCTTAAATTACATTTGCACTCAAGCATTAAACTAATGACTCCTTTTCACTTCAGGACATAGAGCTATTAGGGGGAGGCAGACTGGGCCCAATAGCAGGGGCATGCTCTCCCTCCCCTAATGCCTGCGGGAGGATCTGCGAATATTTTATATCCTTCACCTTTTTATTTTCTCTACCTTCACCACTTTCTTTCTAGATCTCTCTTATACAAGTTCCTGGTTATGTGGCCTCTTTGCTATTGCGCTTTAAATTCGAGGAAAAAGATTCTTCGGAAACAATTTTGAAGACCCATTGTAACCTCTTAAGGCATTGTCGAAAATAAAAGAAATAATACTACTTCATCCGCTTGTGGCAGCACTTGCCCCACCACTCACATAAATAATCAACAGAACAAATGCCCCAAGGATTGGAAGGTGGGATACGTAACTTCCATACCTAAGAAGCCCAACTACCCCACACTCAATGACCTACGCCCAATTACCATCACTGACCTATCTAGCCTATTATGCGAATCATTCGTGACACAATAGGCGTACAGTTACCTCAACTCCCAGTTGGACCAAGATCAATTCGGGAATATGAAAAATCCATCCACAACCCACTGCCTCATTAGCTTCTTAGATTTTATCTACAAAAACATCGAAAAACGCAAAACATCAGTTTGTTCGGTTTTCATCGACTTCACCAAAGCATTTAACTTAATAAATAATACCACCCGAATTACTAAAGCCACAGCTTCAGGCATCCGATCATCACTTGTGCCCTGGATTAGCGACTTCCTGACCTGGCGTCAACAGGTCACACGGTACAGGAGTCGCTTTTCACACACCCTCCCCATCACATGCGGAGTGCCACAGGGTACGAGACTAAGACCACTCTGCTTCCTACTAATGATAAATGATGCCTTGGTTGACACAACAGCCAGGCGTAAATATGTGGATGACTCCATCTTCACCTCCACGATCAACAACAAAAACCCCGACTACAGCCCACTAAAAACTACATTTGACAAACTTAAGAACTGGACCACGACTAACGACCTTACAATAAACATCAACAAATCAGTTACCATGTTGTTCAAACTCTTCCCCTCCCCCGTCCCCCTTCCTGACCTCACTATTTCTGACCACACCCTGGCGTCTGTGCACACCACCAAACTTCTGGGAGTCATGATCGATGACCAGTTGGAATGGACCCCGCACATCCAGGCTATCTTAAAAGCAGAGAATTGCAAATTATTCATGCTTCGACACCTCAAATCCCTCGGCCTAGCCACTTCAAACTAATAAACATCTACACAACCTTCATCAGACCCAAGCTATATTACACCTCGCCCGCGTGGTCATGAAGCCTCCTTCAGGCCTAGAAAAGCAAGCTAGAAAAAGTGGAGAAAAGGGGGTTAAAAATTATCTTGGGTCACCAGTACTCAGGTTATCAGCAAGGCATCCACGCCTTCAACCTTGTGAGCATCGCAGATCTTCACCTCCACACCCTGACGCAGTTCTCCTACAAGCTCCTGTCCAACGAGCGGCACCGTGATCTACTCCCTCCACCCAACCCTCCCTCCCGCTACAACCTTTGAGCTACAAACATAGTAGTTCCTATAAGAGCCAGAACAAATCGCTATGCAAACTGTCCATTCCCATCAATGGTGAAAATAATTAACCAACATTAGGCTGCCCGCGCCCTCTCTTAGTCTCCCCCGTTCCCTTCCTCCCTTTGCCTTGACTCACCTTCCAGAGCCCCGGTAGTAAAATGCATGTGTCAATGTAAATATACTTGCTTATGAAATAAGTACTTTATGATTAAGTGTTAATTAATACAAATTTATACTTCCATTGTATAGATATTTTTGCCAAATTTAATGTTAATTATTACTAAGCAACTGTCATATTTTAATATATTCTTAGAAATATTATACCCTAACTATATATATATCTACTATGTATTTTCAGCCGCTCGGCTGTACTGATATAATAAACCGTTAATTATTAATTATTATTAATAACCCTGATATATCAACAAATTGAATAGAAGTTGTGTAAAAGAACGCTCTCAAACAAGCAACAGCAACTCTTTAATTGCCTATCCTGGTGCCCTTAATATTTATCGAAGAGTTGTGACATAAAAGGCTGGTCAAACATTACAAAAAATAAGAAATGTATCTTTAGCAACCGTTAGTCAGTCTGACTTCTCCCTGAGACCGAGTATTAGAAAAGGATGAGTATTTGGGCGTATTTTCCTTTGCTCTATTTAATAAATGACTTTTTCCCCGATAGATGAAAAATTGCCCGGTAATGGAATAGAGGGCGAATGGCCGAGAGGCAAAGTGTTCAAAACGGTATAATCAAAAATTGAGTGGCTCCAATATCAAACAAATGCGCGAGGGGCCGTCTGCATCTAGGTTTATGATAGATTTCAGTAGTTTGCTTTATTCGTTTCTAGAGGTTCTATGCAATTTAATTGAGCTTTTATTATTAGTATATTTTATTTATTGAGTTGCTCTCCCAGCCATACACGAATATTCCCTACCCTTGTATGAATACTATTTATCTTCCTGTGGTTCATTGTAAACATATATTTTCTAACACATATGTGTACAAGGGATCTGCCTCCTCGCAATTATCTGTTTCTGTTCGCAAATGTACTTTTTGTAATTTTACAAAGTTATGCTTCGGCAACATTTAAAGTCCCGGTTCTAGATCGTCTGAGTTGAAAAACTTGGGGCGAGTTATAAAAACATTATTTCCATCTCCAATCATACGATTATACAGTAATTCTGTATCATCTTAAACCTAGAAATATATTGACGCTGATCAGAACGAAATCTTGGTTAATACATATAATTATAACGAATAGTTTGGGTCATAATTTAAATACGCCGAGATATATTATACAATTTATTAGTTTGTATTCATTTTCTTCTTAAATCTAAATGATAAGGTTTGTACATTATATGACATTTTATACGTAGTAAAACCATTTTTACCCCAATTTACCACCAATATGTTAAACTTTCAGGTTACAAACTATTTCCTTATGGTGTGGTAGTTATTTTATTCAAAATCGAATTAAATGCTGTGGTATGGTTAAAGGCGCGGAGCCGTAACTGCAAAAATCGAGATAAATCAGACCAAATTTTATATAATTTTAACTACAGACAACCAATTTCACAAAAAATAGTAAATATAATATTTTTTCACACAACTTCGTGATTTGTAGAGAAAAAATGACGACACCATATCAATAAAGACACTTAATTTTCGTGATCATATATTTTGGGGGGAATGAAATACAAGAGACTGAAGAGAAACGTGTCATATTTCATAAGTGATAAATTTGCTCAGCAAAAAGTTTTAAAATCTGGTGTCGACCATAACATTTTGGATTTAATTTTTACAAGAGAAAAAAAATTTAGCCCCAAAAAGTTCAAGGAAGTGTTTTGACTGTTATATTGCACCTATATTTACATATACTTACATACATTACTAAGCAAATAATTGATTTTGATATAAATATTTCCCCAATTACTAAATAATTTTTCAGTTCATGTACTCACTTGAAACACGTGAATTTAGAATAAATCTGAGCCTTGGTAATCCCCCTAAATTCATTTTGAATTTCAGCAATCATTTTAGTATAGAAATAATGCAATTCAACGCTATAATATTGAAAAGATTACCAATACTATTGAAAACAAGACCAATATATTTTCTCTCGTCGTCTCTCAAAATGTATCATAAGAAGAGAGAGGAGATAGGTGGAACCATGAATCGATTTAGCATTGGCATCGAAACCACCTCTAATAGTTTACATATATAGGATAATAATTGTTAATTTCAAATTTATCAAATAATGTAGAGTGAAAAGTTTAATAAACGATGATCATCAGCATGGTTTTCTCCACAGCGTTCGTGTAAAATTAAATTTTAGAATTATCTATTTTACGAAATGATTTCAATCTTTGGTTAGAATAAAGAGGTCGATATAATTTTCCTCGATTATATGAAGGCAATTGATACACTTTCAAGTAAAGAGTCCTGATGAAGTTAATAACGTATAGTATGAAAGCAAAGATACTTAATCGGAGCGAAACTTAGCCGACCCTCAACAGTTGTCAGCATAAATATTTTTAACTCAAGCTGGTTATCGGTCACTATCGGTGACCATCAGCGATCAGAGCTTGTATCCTTAGTGTTCCTCACCTATATTAACGAACTTGACAGTAATTTATTCCTCCAATTTTTAATTTTCTGAGATAAGCCACTAGGAAAGAGAGCACAATATGGCTGTGATCTAGTAAATTAACAAAATGAGTAGTGAAATGGCCCCCAAAACTTGAATTAGAACATGGTCATAAGACCAGAACTGTGATGCAAAAACTAATATGTAATGTTTACCTGTCCAAAAACACTACTGAGGAAACAAAGCTGTTTTTCTTTGGCATTACAAATCAATGAATTGTCTGCAAGATAAAACCAGAAAAGATTAGATTGTTAGGATGCAATTCTTCCACTTCCTACTTACTGACCAGATTTATCCTTTACAGATTATTAACTATTGCGAATAATTGAACATTACATAACTGGCAGAGCATTTAGAAACACCAATGTCATTGGAAACGGTGTGTCAAACGATTTGGTAACTCCAAAATGTTAACATTAGCATTTGTTTATATCTCTTATTTGAAAGATCTCCATACTTTCCGATTGCTCTACTACTAGACGCTTTCGCTAATATTTATTATGCCTTGCGATTATGCCTTGAAATAACATATTCTAGCACTTTGAGAAAAATCAGCACTATAAGATGGCACAAAGCCTGTCTCGTATAAAATTTCATTATAAAAGGATTGTTTACTCTCACAAATCAATATGTTTAAGATTCGTATATTTAGATACACAGGGTAAATTTCTGAAAACATTGGTTAAATTTTCTTATCTTTATAAATCTTCTCAGCTCATTTTAGTAGAACTTGTGATTCGCTGCAACTTTCTAGAATACGCTACAAGATCCACTTTTTTGCGGAGGAGGCCAATTTCCTCAGGCGATTGTTAGCAAACATATTGGTCACTTCTGCCTTAAATTCGCAAACGCAAGGAACACAGTGAAATTAAATGGAGTATTAATTCATTACGAGACATGGGGAACAAGTTTGAAGAATATCCAAACGATTGAACATCCCACGGGCATCAGTTTCGACAGTTATGTATATGTAAGTATAGGTGCAATATAACAGTCAAAACACTTCCTTGAAGTTGCAAGTAGACCAAATTATCAGAGACTGATAGTCTTAATATCAAAAGAAGGTTGAATTTAACTCACAATCCGGAGGAAATAATTATTTTAAGGTATATATGCAGCTGGAATTAATTTTACAAAGAAGATAGTGGATATAGTCCTGCAATAAATTCAACTCTATGCCTAATAGCCTGAGAAGTATTCATCTATATCTTTTCGAAATTTAGCCCGCCAGATAAATCTTTGCGTAAAGCAGGCGAAGAGCTTCTTTCCTAAAGGATAACACCAACCATTTAACAAGTTGGATGATGCACCTTGTTACAGGGTCAATTTGATGATACAGCTAAAGGGACAATTTTTAAAATTCATGGAATTATTATGAGATTATTAAGGTCTTTCAAAAGAAGGCCCTCTACTATCAGCCAGAAAACTGAAGTTGTTCATGCAGTTTTACAAACAAAAGAACAAATGTCCATAACATACGGCCGGTGTAATTGAGAAATTGGTTTGTAATTCCAGCATTAATGTTTTGAAAAGACCATCTCAAAATATTTAGATAGAATTAACAAAGCGCGCCAGCATAGAGAGACAACAAATATCTTCGGCAGTTATAGATGTACTGTAATCAGCAATGGAGAAATTATGTGTATAGCTTGATGCAAGTTAACAAAAACTCTGATCAACGATTGACCGTTATAATTTCTAATAAATTTTAATTTATATGCGACGAAATTTAATTACCATTTTGGTGCCTCGCTTCGAGAGACTCTCCTCAGTGCTATTCGAACCACGGGTCATTACTATGACAAGTCTGTAGATCTATGTGCGTAACACTTGGCTTAATATTTTCTTATGCTAGAAATTAATATGGCAAAACATATTTATTACTAAACCATTTAAACTTAAGTCAAGATGACTTGGTTGTCGTAAATCAGGTGGTGTTTCTTAACATCTGATCCATATTTAGGAATGTACATAAAAGCACAGACCAAAAATACAATAAATAAACAGACTTACACTAACCAACTCTCCAGTCCACGAGTACCTGGCATTGTTGGCTGAAAGTTAGTGGATTCATGATATTGGTGTGTTAACTCGTGACCATTTGCAAAAAGTTATATACTTTACCAGTATGTTGCTTTCATGCATTTTTATTTCCATAAACTTACATCTTTACGAGTCTAGTTTTCAATTTATTCAGGGCAGATGCCTGGTTGGTTTTCCCTCCACCCCATTTTATCCTTATGCAAGCCGGGTAATATCTCTCAATATTAACTTGGGCATGATTAAATTTCTGCTTTTACTGAGCGAAACATCTTGTAATGTCGCTTAAAGGACACTATAATATATAATACTTCGAGAGAAAACAGACAACCTATATTACCTATCAAAAATTCATGCAATTTATTGCATCATTTAAAAAATCGAATCGAATATCACCTTTAACCGAGTCATTATTATTTATAAAACAATCGTGAAATGTAACTTATATTTAAGATTTTGAGAAAAAGACTCGTAAATTTTGCATGCCAGTTAACACTAACATTATTTTGGGAATGCTAGGCTGTAAGCCCATTACGATGCTTTTTATAAACCATTCTTTATAAATCTTACAGATACAAGGGTACAATCCCTCATGCAATCAAGAGGTTAAATGAAGTTAATCCTTTTATTATCATGCTTAAGATTTGACACCTACACAGTAAACTTAATCACTGGTGAACCGATTTACATTAAGCATGATGCCTTTGTATCCTCAGAAACATCAGTTATATTCTCCAATCCGCTATCCCTTAATTTTATTATTTTATTTCTGTTATCACAGTGTCATTGATCAGAGAAGAGAGATCACCCCCGTGGTGGCGCTTGAGTCAATCCACAATTGAGGCACACAGGCTCACGCCCAAGAAGATAAACTTTGGTTGATCTAGACAAAGATGTGAGAGGAACTAATGGGCGTAGGGTGTGTGTTATTCGATGGAGCAAGGAGAGCATAACAAATAAGGCACTCAAATCCCTCATCGTTAAACATCACTGCTCTACCTAAAGCAAATATGGGAAAAATAAATGTGCAACATAATCTTATATGGACAAAATACATCCGCCCACTTATGTCTAATTTGCAATGCAGCAGAAACTTATGCCAGTGCCAAATTCTGAAAAACTTTTTCCTGCCGCTTGCCATTGTAAATCACACTCACAATAGAGGCACCCATAGCTATACAATTCCTTAACGTGCTGGTGGATAAGAAACATATACTGCCGAAGGACTCTTCTCTCTACCCTTCTTTTGCTAGTGCATCATCGGCTCTAGTTCTGGAAATCTATAGTTATATACCAAGACAGGCTTCAGAATTGCTCCCATCTTTATAATAAATTCAAGATGAGCAAGCACCAGAAGCCGTTTCAGTTCGCGAGATTCGTCTTCCCGATGGTAAAGCCCTAAAAGTAGGAACTAATCTCAAAACAGGCATCATATTTGTTCCTATCAAAGCTCATATGTACATGCCACCGTGCTCTTACAAAAAATAAAACAGCTGACGTCTGAAACACACCTTCAATGGTGGCAGCGTCCTGCTTTCAAGCTCTCTGATTGTCACGGATATTATGAATCCCAGGGACATTATAATATATAGGGGATCGAGAGTATCAATAATACCACCGTCAGCTTGGCTAATAATGGCCCTCAAATCTCCTCTTCTCTCCAATTAGCATCTGATGAACACATATGCGATTTGTCTAAACTTTACCTAAAGCTCTTTTTTTCTTTTTTGTTTATCTGATTGGCTCTTTCCAGTTTATTATGTTCTTTTCTCAATCACTAATGTAACATTTCTCTCTCGAGCTTAACTTTAAAAAACTGCTGCTTACAGATAAAATAACTGGAAATTTTGAGGGGTAAACCAACTTTCTCTTTTCACATACTCGTATATCATTTACTTCTTTTAACAGTCAGCTAATATCTGAACTTCATTGACAAAGAAAACAACATAGGAAATCTTTTAAGACAGAACATTTATTTCGACATAACATTTTTCCTTTCTCTTTATAGCTCTAGTGGACCCCAAAACGTATTAAGCAATAAGTAAGTCAGTATCTAAAACACTGGATAATCTATATAATTTAAACCTCGTCCCTTACCACCCGCAAAAAAAACTTTTTGCCATAATATATGGAATGATTAAACCATCATTTTCTCCATAGGCTAGTGATCAGCAGTCAGTGAACAGAAATTATAGCAACTATATGCCAGCCTGAGATCAAGAAGGCTGAAAAGCGTCCCTAAACCCCAGCACTCCCCATCACACCACTGATATGATATATCTTTGGAAATCTATGGCCCTAATTCAATACATATTCTAAAATTGATTTCTAGCAGGCATTACACCAAATACCAATGGAGGAATCAAGAATCTTGAAGACTGAAGTTAGTAACACATTCGGTTGTAGAACGTTAGATTTATGCCTTTACACATAATTTCATATACTCAGTCAGACCTTTACCCGATTCCGCAAAAACTTATAAAAGTTCTCCTAATTGTATTTTCCGTCGTAGACGATATTTTGATAGACTCCAAATTCCATTCACAATAAAACGATAATTTCGCAACTACACAAAAATAACACAAAAAATAAATCTTGAAAAATATTAGCTTGGCTTCACCAAATTTATTTACTAAGGCTTTCTGTTTAAGGTTAAGGCATATTACTCATACCATTGAAGGTCGAGGCAATCTCGTATTTAACTCTACCCCTAAAATTCAAAGACCTGCATTAAAATTGATACTTGGAAATTTTTACCCTCCTTCTTTCCCTCCAATATCTCGTCACAGCTCTCTAAAGCAATGTATAAATTAAGTAATGAAGACGATTTTGAAAAATAAATGTTCTATGAACTCTTATGTTCATGTTCTATTCACAAAATAATTAATTTACAAAACTGACTGTCAATGGTACTCACTGAGTATCCAACGCTAGAACATACAAGGAGAAAGCATTGCATAAATTCTATAATCACGCCTATATATTCTAGCAGTGTTCACCAAGTAAGCTTTCATATATTTACATACAGAGAAGTAAAAGCAAAAATAGGTAGAAAAAAATCCATACATGCTAATATGTCTACCATGGTGAGAAATAAAATACTCCTTTACTAGACAAATGATTTCCAATACAAATTCGCCATATGAAAAAAAGTGAAAGATCTGTCAATTAACGATACAGAAATACGCAAACGATACGAGGAGAATAGAAATGGGCACCAATCTTTCAATTACCGTAAAACCCATTTACTGGGTAGAGTAATGCGAACCACCTTTAAAATTTATGATGACTGATTTCACACTAAGGCCCGAACTCATGGATCCTTTTTATGCCCGTGCAATGAAAATAAAAGAGGTGTTCGATCACAAAAGAATTATGTGGATTCTTTGAGAAAGAATAGAACATTCAATATGGCGGATATCAAAGGGGAAAGGGAAGAATTTTTACCGTTGTCGTTTTGCAGTTTTTCTAAGGAAAACCGTCTCGTAATTCTTTTCGAACCAAAGGGTTTATTTGAACGAAAAATCCGTTTTCGTGTTTAGAAGAATGTTTGTGTACGTATGTCGATGGGGAGTGGTATGGAAGCCGTTTATGGTTCTTCTAACAGGTAGAGTTGAAATGGAGGAGTATTTGAGACAAACCTTTTTATTTCCTATTTTTATTACATTTGTTCATTATCACCATTATTCCCTACTCCACAAAGTGAAGATGGCAGGCTTCAACTCCAATAAAAGCACAGGCAGCTCCCGCCCCCTTCACACCCTCCTAATAATAAGCCCTTTCATTACTTTCTTTATCCCGCCAAAGGACATTCATACTGATGAGATGCTATGGGGTGTAGCTTCCCCTCTATTTAAGGTTCCTCTCTGGCCAGAAAGCACCTCTCATGCTTCCTCACAAACCATCTCTATGTACATCTATCATATCTATTATCATTCACAACCTATAATGTCAGCCCTGCTTATCTCAAACATACAATCGCATAGCAACGCGACTTCTACGCCCTCTTCCAACTATTCATACTAGTTTTTCTCACCCTGGTATATTTGATCCAAATTTCAATTGTATCGTCCGACTTCTTTCTCCAAACTATTTATCATCAATCACTTTTGTCCATTTCTGCGTGAGGGATACAAAAGGGAAGCATCTAAAGTCAAGCTAAAGAGTACGAGGACCATAGAGTTTGTTTTTAATATTAATACTAAACAAAACGTGAGATGAATATTTGGGGCCCAAGGTACTTTATACAGTTGCTGTGAGTTGGCGTTGCAGTCGAACCGCAGTAAACGAATTCGAAGGATAAGTCGTCGCAGAAGCCGCAGTCAGCTGCTGACGGGCCCATTACAGTCGGTCTTCGATTCCCGCATGTTCTGCTGACAGTATCTTTATATTTAGCAGTGCCGCATGGTAGCCATTAAATTGATTTTATTATTTAACATTCATAACCTCTTATTCAATAACATGACTAATTCAATACACATTGATTAAGTTCAATGGAAGAAAGCACACAGAAGATAATAAAAATTCATAACCAATTCATCTCACCTCTCACACCGAAAACTTTAAGGTTTAAACTTCATTTGTGACCGTGATAATCTGTTTTTAGTTATTGTGGGGGAATTCCACGTGGAATTTCTTTTCCAGCACGGAAGTGAAGTCAATGCGCTGGAGAAGATTCTAGAATTTGGTTAGGCTTAAATGGGTAATCCTCCCTTCCCCCATCCACAAGCGGTAGCTTCGAACTGCGTCCACCACGGACCACCTTTACGCGGGTTAGAATCGCCTCGGCGTGAAGATTCGAGGCTATTCGAGATAGCGCTGTTTCCCCCTCCCCCCGCAGGAGGAGCCTTGGATATATATAGGGCTCGTCTTCCATGTGGGAGACACAGAGTTGAGGAGTCTCGACCGGACCCAAGAAGATTCCCCTAGTTCCAAATCAGGTGCTAACAACAAAGCAAAGTGACGGGTGAACTATTTGTGTGTTGGAATTAGCTCCAGCCAGTGAGGTAATTCCATTTGACGATCGCTACCGAGCGATTTTTCCGACTCCACTCATCAACTCCTGTCGAAGCCCTCCTCGTTCGCCCGTCGTCTTTGGGTGGCCCAAATACTCTCTCCTAGACCAGACCTTACTGCCCCTCCCCCCCTTCTTTTTGGAGAACCCTCATCACGTTAACTTCGCGCTCAGAAGCTCCGAGCGCCCTCGCCTCACGTTTATTGCCAGCAGAAGACATCCGTGAAGTTTTACCCCGACGTCTCACCCTGAATCCTCCGTAAGCCAACCCTTCTCCCCCTTCAGCAACCCAATTGAGTAAATCCTCCCCATTTGAATAGTCTCCTTCTGTAATACATTAATTTTTAACTTCATAGTCTGATGCATAACTCAGCGATCCCCCCTCGTTTACCAATTTAATTTTGCCCATTAATTTCTCTTATTTTTATGTAAATAAAATTATATTTTTGTATATGCCTCTTTAAATAACCTTGAGCTTTGCCATTGCACAAATTTTACCTGACCTCGTTGCACTCTTTCTCTCTCTTTCGCGCGTCGAAACTCGTGGCGTTCCGTCATCTTGTCGGTTTGCCTTTAAGTTATTGGTCCTTTCCCCATAGATATAATATGGTATTGATATAATTTAATGTCATACCACGACAGTTATATTTAATATTGTCTTCGTGTATTCGCACATTTACATGATTATTTCACTTAAAATCTATAAGCAGATTTACAATGTTCATATGGTTACACGAAAGTATCAAATAATGAGAAAGGAAATATTTAAAATTCATCAATATTCTTTTTCTTCTACTCACATATTTTGTCCATTTTTGGCAATCAGTTACCGTACTTCGAAGATTCGTTCTATGCGGATCGCCGGTACATTACTTCCACACAACTATTGCAGCAACGTAGATGGAGGGTGTTCTAATATGAACAAAGTACCTTCTAGCCGAGAGAGTGAGAAAAATGAGAAACAGAGAGTGAAAGAGAACATGATACGAATGTTACGAGCGTTGACATAGAAAACCTTTTCTCAGTTCTTAAATCATGATTGCTAGTATGGAAAGAGTTTTTTTTTTTTTAGTGCGTGAAATCTTTTAGTATCTGAAAATTTGTGATTGCCCCTGCAAACAATCATGACAGCCTTGTTGAACCTATAGTGTTGAGGTGGAGTCCGTCTGGAAAAAAAGTTCTTTTTTGTTATAAAAGTCATTCTAGAAGTTTACAAATTTTACGCATTCACTCGTGCAGATAGTCTGATGAAATTATTTGTGTAGTGGGCTCTACTGAAGAAGCTATCTCTGCCTTTGCTCCGTGGGAGAATGCCTGAAATAATAAAATTATTTGCTTTTCTTTAAACTAATTTAATCATTTTCTTATATTTATCTAGCAGTTCTTTGGATCTGGTGGTTAGCACGTCGTTTGTTCCGCGTGCAGGATAAGTACTGTTTCCTTCTCGACCTCCTAAAAGAGAGAGTCTAGAGAATTTGTTATGTCCTCAATGGGCGCACCCAGTAGGCAAAAACGTTTGCGTCTTTATGGATTCGATCTGCAGAGGCTGTCAAGTTGACTTCTTACAATAGCGGGAGACTCTATAGGTGTCATAACCTCAGTTAAAACCTGAAAGGAATTGAGAGTCTTAATGAGGAGAAACTGTTTCTGCTCCGGTTTCGCACCGTTTTTAACCTGTTGGAATGAGCTATTGTTATTAGGATTATTATTATTATTATTACTCTTGTTATGCTTATGAATGTTCCTCTTCTTCCTGTGGGGCAATGAGGTACCTTCGTCCCATTTGCGGGTTGGGGATATTAAGTGTCGTCTTCATCTTCTTGGGTTGTGTCATCCATTGATCCTTAGCTATATTCCTCTCTACAAATTCCTGCAAATAGAAGACCTTCTTTTCTAAATTAGTAAATGCCTCGATAGGAATATTTGTGGGTATAATAGTAGCAGTTGAGGTACTACCCAAACATTTTTATTCAGATACGTAGTTCATCTTTGAGTACTGCCATCGTAGCTCTTAGTTTGTCCGTTTTCTTATTGTGTTCTTCTCTAATCTCACAGAATAGGCAAATGGAAGATGGCTGCCTAACAACCCTCTCTAAGGTCCATTGCCCAGCGGGTGCATTCACAATTCAGGCAGACCGATATATTCTTTTTTGCCCCTGGCATGGCTAAAAGATCTAAGAAGTATGTAAGGACGAGTTAAAAGGAGAGAGAGAGTTGGAGGATTAGGGTGAGCTACAAATTAGTTGAGAGAAGGAATTATAGGCTGACCTCTTTTGAAATATTACTACTATTTTTTAATTCTTATTTATTTATTTTTTAATGTAACTTACCTCTCCACAGCGTAAAATAGAAAAGAAAGGAGGACGATTGGAAAAGATAATATAAAAGGGATTCATAGGAAATGAGAACGAGATAAAAAATAGTGGAATAATGGTTAAGGAAAATGAAAATGAATGCAAAACTTAAAACTCGAATAATCTGGGCTTGGAATTCGTGACGGACGGAAATAGGGGATAAACGTCTTGCTTCGTTAGAGTGAAACACTATATATGATTATATTTCAGCATAATTACATAGTACATCAATATATATGTCGTGGTATAAGGCCGAGTATGTACGTACTCGTACGTCTGTTCTGTACATAAGTAACTCCGTTCCTTTTTTTCTCTAAGAGTGTTATATTTACTATTTATCTTTATCTTTTGATTCGGTTCTTTAACTAGGGAGGATATCTATTGTCATGTGCCACGTTTCGAGGATTAGTTAAACAACTCGAGCAAAAATATACTTTTAATTACAACAAAAAAAATGAAATATTAACTTTAAATCTACAATGGGTATAATAAGGGTGTCTAAATGAAAATTACTACAACGAATGAAGATTACGCGATGGTTGACTCACAAATTCACTTTAATACTGAACATTAATTAAAGAACATAATTAAATAGGAATCGTTTTACCTTAACAAAGTAACTTCAGACGAGTAATGGCAGTGGATATCGTGTCGTTGAAGAGGGAGTTGAGGTGGGGTGAGGGTTTGGGAGATAAAGTATCGTAGACGGGAGATGGGATCGGACTCAGATGTTCGTCTGGCTGAGTTAAATTCGATGAAGGTGCGGCGGCTCGGAGCGAGGAATGTTGTCACCGACTCGGACGCTCAGTGGTTCTCGAGGTGAGTTAAGGATGGCGCTTGGTGATTTATCTTAATCTAATGATTTAAGCAAGGGGCCGTGGAGGTATGCTTATTCCAATTTTAGGGTTACTTTTGTGGGGCTTCTCGATGATGAGCGTTGACCAATAAGTGAATCCTGTTACGACGGGGGGGACTTCACTTTTGGGTATTCCTCAATGGTGAGAGATATCTCTGGTTTTATTTGAAAACTGAGATAGGGGGTTTCTCTGACGAGATGTGTATGAGAGTGATTCTTTATACAGATGGTCCACTCTTCGATGTGACCAACAGGAACAGCCTTGGGATGAATTTTTTCCTAACTCCCACTTGGTTCCACTTTAATGCCCGGCCTGACGCCGATATTCGTCTTCTTGATAGCAAACTCGATATCTAGCTTTTGAATTAATGAATGATGTGTATAGAAAAGACAGAGAGGGATCACTGTGTAACACAGGCGAACAGGCACTCGTAGAGGAAAAGGGGGAGGAAATCACTTGAGAGGGGATAGGAAGAATTGATAGGTCTGTGTCTAGACACCGATACGTGGTGTGGTTGGGTGGGTCTCGAGGTGTTCGTGACTGGACGACGGTTGGGGGGTGGTCAGGAAGGAGAGCGTGTCTGCTTAGTCGGAAACGCCTTATTCATGATGCTTTTAACTTATGCGAAGAACGGTATGGGTTGCGGGTGGTCATGGGCCGCGGGGTAACGCGGTGCCATCGCATACCGTCTTACATGTAGTGCGGTGTATAAGGGGTCTCTGGCAAGTTTCCCCGAGTTGTTTTGTGAGTTTTGTGTGAGCGTTTGTGTTGATGGGTGATAATTTGTTGTTTTCGTGTAGCGTGGACATTTTTGTGTACAAGGGAGAGCGGCAAGTGCGCTTCAGAGCAGAGTTCTGAATCTGCTGAGCATTCTACGGCCACGTGTCACTTGCGGCTACGAGTGACAGTGATGTGTACGCGAAAAGAGGTCGTACGAGTATTTGAATAGGTGTAACTGAAGTTTTTTGCCCGCAGGGTAGTGTTTGCACGTGCGGCTCTTGCTTGTGTTATGTTCTGGTGTGTATTGAACCTAGGGGTCTTGTCAAAAGTTATCCCAAGGATTTTTGTATGTTGTGTGTATTCGAGCCTTGATGGGTTTAGATGATTCATGTCTGGTGTGTGTGAGAAGATTTGTAGGTTATGCATGAATTGATCTCTTGCTCCGAAGAGTGTCATCTGTGTCTTTTGAGGATTCGTGGTCATTAGCCATTTATCCTCGTATTCTGTCTTAGCGTCTAGTATAATTTTTGCGTGGAGCTCGATCTCGTCTGGTCCACGGCCACTGATGAGAATGGTTTCGTCATCGGCATAGGGCACTGTGTATGTGTGACAGCAGTTTTGAGGTGGGCGTGGAGTCTCATTTGTGTACATGATGTATAGTGTGGATGCCAGTACGCTTCCTTGGAGAACGCCTGAGCGTGGTGTTGAGGGTTGTGAGAGGGTATTGTTGAATTTTATGTGGCATCTCCGTTGAGTGAGCTAGTGCGAGATGAGCCTTCTGGTGAAGAGGTAACTCCGTATTGTTGGCGAGTTTCCAACGGAGTCCTTCGTGCCACGCTTTATCAAAGACCTTCTCCACGTCCTTGCTGATAGAGAGTGTCTTTTGATGTACCTAGCGTTTTTTCTGTATTCTCTCATGAACGATGGTCACAGCCGTCTGAGTGGACCGGCCACTCCTGAACCCATCTCGGTGGGGGGAGAACCAGTCCCTCTATTCCAGGTAGTCTCGTAGGCGGCAGTTGATCATACGTTCGATTATTTTGCCTAGGTACTATAATAGAGCGATAGGCCTGTAATTGTTTATGTGTTTGGGGTCTTTCGTTTTCTGTAGAAGTATGTTGTGAGAGACTTTGGATATTTTAGGGAAGTGGCCTGAGAATAGTGAGGCGTTGAATAGGTGTGTAAGTGTGGAGTATATGTTTGCGGGTAGGTTGTGTATTAGGGTGGATGGTAGCTCGGAAGGGACTGGTGCACGTCTTGGTGATGTTTTAATCTAGTGTTTTGTTTCCTCGACGGTGATAGGAGTGGTCAGTGTAGATGTGTAGTGGAGCAGCTCCATTCGTATCAGGGAGGCGGCTCTTAGCTGGTGAGCGTGGGCCCAACACCACTCCTTGATTTCCTGGAAGTGCTCTTGTGCGTGTATGTACTGTGTCCCTGTGGGACCTAAATGCATCGAGAATGACGTTGTTGTCTGTGAGTGTTCGGTTGTTTACTTGAAGGGTAATGGGTTTGGGTGGATCAGTGCCTAGCAACCTTTTTACGTGCCGCCAGAAGAAGGAGGGGTTAGTGCAACGAGTGTTATCCGCGATGCGGACGACCTTTCACCACTGCGCGTTCCTATCCAGCTGCATGCACTATACGATGCTGGCACGTAGGTGATTGATGTTGTGTTGTCGTCTGATGAGTCTCTGAGTGTGTATGGAAAATGTGAAATGTTTTATGCGTGTGTAGGTTTTGTGTGGTGTGTGTAGGTCGCGTGCTGTGGTTATAGTGTTTAGGATCGAGCACCAGTGGTCGTCTAACCTATCTGGATTGGTGTGGTCCAGGTCAAGGTTTGTGGCGTCTTTTCTGTTATGTGTCTCTTGAACTCTTCTCAGTTCGTGTTTTTGTAGTCGAAGATTGGTTGTGCGGGTATGAGTATAAGAGATGTGGATATGATAATGCATATCGGTATGTGGTCAAAGAGTACGTGGGGACCAGGTGAGATGTGCGTGTAGAAGCGTGTAGCGTGATCGTTACGGAAGACCACGTCCGGAGACGTGGTACCTCTACTAGGACCAAAGAATGTGGGGAAGGCCGGGCTGATGTGCTTGAAGCGATAGCGCAGTAGGGCACCGGCCAGTAACCTTATTGCATCATTCGTAGTGTTAGAAAGGAGTGTTGGGTGAAAGGCGTTGAGGTCTCCAGCAAAGAAGATAGGAAGATTGTGGTTTGGTAGAGCCCGGAGTGGGACTTCTATCTTTAATTGTAGGCGTAGTGGTTTGCAGTGTGTCGCCAATAGGATGGGGCCGGAGCTTGTCTGTACCTTGTAGGCTAGAAAACATTAATCGTGTCTTTGAATAAGGGAGTAGCCTATAGAGCGCTTTATTAGGATTGCTGATCCTAGGTGCGGCGCTTGTGGAGATAAATACGTGTCGTAGCCTGCAATGCGGAGTCTGTTGTTGGGAGGATGTAGGCTGGTTGAGTTCGAGAGTATTATTTCAGGTCTTTGTGTCTTTAGGAGCGAGTTGGCAACAGTATGGTGAATACCGTGCCAAATGCTTACGTTTATTTGTATCACGTTGAGGCGCCCTCTTGTCGAGGGCGGAGTGCGCGTGAGGCTGATTTAGCCGGGATCGTTCCCCTCTCCTTGGTTATTACCCAGGAGGCTTTGGGAGCGAGTATCTTTACGCGTGTTAGCTGTGGTTTGCAGAGGTTATCAGTGTTGTTATTGGGTGGGCATGCCGTGATGGAGGGGAGAGTGTGTTATGTGGAGGGAGGGTTAGAGTTAGTGGTCGTGGGAGCAGGGTTAGAAAGAGTAGAGTCTAGGAAAGGGAGAGTTAGGAGCAGAGATGGAGGGAGTAGAGCTAGTAGATGGGGGGCTAGAGATAGTAGGGGAGGTGCAGATAATGAGAGGGGGATGTCAGGAAACAGATGAGGTTGAGACAGCGAAGAAGGATGGGTGGAAGGGGTAGAGGAAGGAACAGCAGGAGGGGTTGTTTAATACGAGGTGTTGTTGACTTGGGGGAGGTGGAAGAGGTAGCGGTTGTGGTGTCAATTGGAGTGGGGTTGGAGGCTATGAGGGGGGACAGAGATAGGGGGTTGGTGGCATTAGGGGGAGAGTAGAGGTTGCCGAAGGAGGAGTGCTGGTGGTAGGAGGGATTTTAGGTATAGAGGGGGAAGGAGTGGAAGATGTGGAGGGAACAGAGGAGGTAGTTGGAAGAGAGGTGGGAGCAGTGGGCAAAGGGGCAGGTAATGAGGGTACAGTGGTGACAGGGACAGGTTAAGAGGGTACAGTGGCGACAGGTTCAGGGACAGAAGGGCGGGGGCAGGACCGTGGTGAGGGCGGGGGGTGGGGGTCCAAGGGAAGAGGTGTGCGTGCCCACCGGGGTGTGGAGCAGTGTGGGTCTCCTGTTTGTGTGCTCGTCGATTAGAGCGAACACCTTCTCGGGGAAGGTGATTTGCTTTACACCGTGCGAGGCGAACAGTGTGTTAAGTATTTTCGTGTATTGTCGGAGATCACCCCTCGACATGTCATTTACCACCGTTGAGAGCAAGGCGGCCAGGTGTAGCTTTGGGTGTGTGATGTGGGGTAGGGGTAAGTGTCGGAAGTAGTGGGGGTCTCTGGGTGTAAGGTGCTTGGGTGGGGGCGGGTGTTGGAATATTTGGGTGAGTCTGGTTTGCTGCTGGGGTTGGGTGAGTCTGAGTTGCGCCTGGGGTTAGGTGTGTCTGGGGTAGGACAGGGAGAGGTGTGGACACCGTTGCGCCGGCAGCAGCAGCGAATGTTCTTGTGAGGTGAGGAATGGCGTGGGCGGCGTGTGTGGTTGTGTTGATGGGTTGAGGACGCCGTATAGCCGCTACGACGTCAGAGCGGGCCTCACTTAGGTAAGGACATTTTGGGTTGACGGCGAATGGTCACCGCCGCAGTTTGTGCAGACAGATGTGGTGACTTTGCAAGTGGCGTAGTGGTGGCCCACTACACTTCACTTGAGGCAGACAAGGTCTGCTTGGCAGTCACGTGTGGGATGTCCGGTTTTGTAACACAAGTAGCACTGTGTGGGTCTTATGTCCAGTTGTGACTCGATGTTGTCTGGGTACGTTAGGGTGCCACAGACCTTGATATCTTGGTCTAGCAGCAGTGTCTTATTTTGTTCGTCAGGCAGTGTGATTACTGCCCATTGTTTTATGCAGTTGCAATATAGATCTCTGAGGACTTCCTCCCCATACTTATGTCTGAGGTGTGTGCGGAGGTCATCATTGGAAAAAGCCAACCATAGGGGGTTGTTTTTTGCGATGCGTATTTGGTGTTTTTTCTGTATACCATCAGCTAATTTTGTCTGGTGGTCTCATGCGTCGAGTGTGTCCGATGCGTGTTGGTGAAATTTTACTGCATCTTCCTTTGAGCGGAAGACGAGTTTGTGGCTTGTGTGTGTATTTATAATGTTCGTGATCGGGGTGTCGTCTGTAGTGGCTAAGTTGAGAAGTGTGTGTTCATTGTTGGTGGTGGGTTTGTCGGTGGTGGGTCTTTTGTTTGTTGTGTGTTGGAGTGTGAGTGAGAATGTGTTATATGCCATTATCGCTTTTTCTTTTTACTTTGTATGGGGGTCCCCCGGCCCCGTCGATAACGACCCCACGGAAATGACTCGGATGTGGTAATAAGTGGTATGGACGTGGTTAGGCTCCACAGAGAGTGTAAAAACATGGCGGAGTTAATGATGACTGAAGCCAGAATCAAATCCAGTCGGGGTGCCGCCCCCTGTATTGGGTTTTGGGTATTTCTCAGTTACGTCCGACATCTCACAGAGACGGTAGAATCTCTCTTTGTGGTCTTGGACGGTGCCACAGAGTAGGGTTTTAATCTTCCCCGCGTTGGTAACTGAGTCCCAATCAAGGTTTGCTCCTTCCTTTGGGTTCCGCAGCGGGCTAAGCCTCAGACCTCCTTTCCTCAAATTTGCAATTGTGTCTTTTCTAAGTAGAACGGCATAGTTGCAACGGAGCTCTATGTGTAGAGACACATTCACAGAGCCAAGTCACGGTGGGGCAGGAATGAGGAGGGTTTGGCACGTCATTCCACTATGATGTGCCAGGGAAATAAAGGTATTTTTATTCAGGAGGTGGGGAAGCAGGGAGGAGCTTGCTGAAACTCGTAGGTGGCTCTCGAGATTATACCGTCCACGGTATAACTTGTAGAAAAATCACTGTTTTCAGTGAGAGGCGTCGATGAAATTTTCCTCTTAGCTTTGTCTCCTGCATCTAGAAGATAGTAAGGAATCGAAGAGAAATCGTTGGAAGAGCAGAGTCCTGTGTGCGTTGTCTAGCTTTTCTCCAGATCTCCGTATATATACCTCATTTATCTCTTTGGGGTAGAGGAAGGAGAGGGGGAGTGAGTGCCTATGTTTAAACTTCTCTCCTAGAGGCATCACTTTTCAGAGTGGTCTTCCTTAGCCCTAAAGGTCTCTTCTGGTTTTCCTCACAGAAAATGCAATTTTGTCTATTTGGCGAAACTAGATCTAAACCATAGGAGGGGACAGTGGGCCTGTTTATAGATTTTTATTCGAAAGGCTCTACTACTCTTCTTTGTTTATACTAACGGGCTATGAAATCTGTCAATTCTAAGTTTCCTCGCGAGGAATATCGAGGCTGGTTGAGACAGCGGGTCAAAAGGGGAGAGGGGCGTGTAAAGTATCGGCCCACATGCCGCGTAGCTCTTAACGTTGTGTAACAGAACTGGTGTCTGGTTTTATCCTCGCGATATTGATTTCCCCACAACATACATAAATATATCAAAAAACGTAATGGAAAACTAAAGATATCAAAACTCATTATATAGATACTTTTATTAAAACCTAAGCGCATTATTAATAAATCGACAATTTACAAGAAATTTTACGTTTTACGTGATAGGCAATTTTAGTTATCAAATCCGAATTCAGCACACTCGAATTCATAATAAAATTCACGTGAGATCCATGTTTTATTTTAGGACACTGACATTTGTTGCACACTCTTTTCAGTCTCGAGGTCATAGATCTTAGTCAGAAAAATCTATGTTCATCCTTCTCAACAAAATCCACCTCACCGTAATCTTTGAATAAATGCAACGTCAGACTCGGATAACAATTTGTCTATCTTTTCCCTCTCTGTTTCGAAGTCAGGCCTTTCCTATCTGCAAAGAAAAGAAACTAATCAAGATAAAATCCCGAATAATATATTTCTTTGAAATGTAACCAACAGTAATAAATATTGCCTGGGAAGCCTATTTCATCATAATCATTCACTAGAGCAAATACTGCATTACATTCTGAATAATAAACATACACAAACTATATTTCCTTTGAAAAGAAACAAAACTAAATAATGTACAATGAAACCACTTTTTGAGCACAAAGTTTATTGAAACGGAACTAGTTTCGGTATGAAGTTTTCCAGATCATCTTCAGCCGTTAACTAAGAGAAATTAACAAAGAAAACAGAAATACTAAAATCTACAGAAACCGGCAACTGACATTAATCAGGTGTGAGTTTTAGGTGATTAACAATATTTTAAAAATGAGGTGTGATACATAGCGGCTACATTTGTGTTGACCTTCTGACGGATTAAAGGTTGGGATTTCTTTGATTAATATAAATTCGATAATTTTTCTTTTATTGAAATCGTTACATTGGTAAATTATTTGCGCACTAGGGAAATCAATTATGTGGTTGGTGTTTTTCACTTTTGTGAAAATACTAGAAGCATCGCTTGATCTACGAATATCCCCCTTATGTTCATACACACTTTATTTAATGACCTCCCGATCTCTCCCGCATAGAAGGAGGGGCAATTTGGAGTTATACACGGGATCAGGTAAAAACGCCTGTATCTATATTAGGTGATTCAGGTTTAGTGGACCGAAATGATTTATTAATAGTAGATTGATATTTGAAGGTGGTTAAGTTGGGAGATACTATGGGGTTTAATCCTTTGAGCAAGGGAGTATATGGAAGAGCTAAGCAATTTTTTTTACATATAGGATTTTTCTTTTGAGAACGGTAGAATACCCCCTCTAACCATATAGATGAAAGCCTATCTAAAGCTAGGGCAATATTCTACCGTTCTCAAAAGAAAAATCCTATATGTAAAAAGAATTGATTAGAGTGTGATAAAGCGAGAGAGAGTAGTAGAGACAGTGAGTGAGAGATTGAAAGAGAATGAGAGAGAGTATAGATAGAAATAGTGATAGAGAAATTTATAAATTAACTCACCCTTATTGTATGCATTTTAATTTTTTAATAGGATTGATAACTTTAATCTAAAACCTTTATATTCTCAATACAGAATATGTGGATGAACATCGAGAAGACCAAATAAAGAGGTTATATCTTCAGTTTTCGGCCACCTCGGATGTTTTAAGAAGTTAGTCCTATGCAGGGTCTTATTGTTAATATTTGCATATCAATATGAATATAACATTTAAATAAGGAGGATAAAATATCAATAAGTTATACTCGTATACCCCCCCCCCCGCAAATTACTAAAATATGTAACATCAACAACATATAACAGATAAATGGATGAAGCTCTGTAAAAATTACAGCCACACCAAACTGATACAGTAAGCTCAGAAGCGTATACAGATTTTTCTTCGCAGTAATGAAAGCATTTATTCTCTGAAGCATGCTCTCTACTAGGATGCGATACCCCAGAGGTGTTAGATTGGCCCAATCTTTGGTAATTACTACCTGCAGTTTCTCATTGTATGTTGGCTAAATTGTTACGACCTATTTAATGTCCTGACATATCTTTCCAGTGGTTCCATATCCGGAGACTGAATTGGCTAGTGCATCAGCGTGATAGTATTCTCCGCAAACCACTCTATGGTCAAAGCAGACTTGAGATAAGGGGCATTGTCCTGTGGAAAAATCCTTTTCCTAGCATTTTTGGAGAAGTCACTAACTGAAGGCAGCATATAATCAACCATGGCAGATTGATACTACTCAGAATTCATGGTGCGATCAAACCCATTGAGAAGACCCACCATTAAAATTAAGATGAAGCCCCTTCGCATTATAGAGCCATGCCTTACACTTGGCACTATGCACTCTTGATTACCCTCCTTCACTAAAAGCTGCTGCTATCGAAGTTCAATCTCCTGGAGTTTCCGATGCTCATGAAGCAGTGTATGACAATAAAATGGCTTCCCATCACACCTCTGTTGCTTCTGAGGTTAAAAAAGGAGGAAATCAATGACATAACAAGGAAAGATAATTCATGATAAAGAAAAACACCCAATATTCAATGGATGTGATATAAATAAATGCCCTTAAAAATGTCATTCCAAGTTTTTAGATAAAATGCGAAACCACATTCACTCGGAATTTTGGAAAAACTGCTACGTTATGAGGCAAGCATGGTTGTAAAGAAAAGTAACAAGGAAAGAAGTAGAAAGAACGTATATTCAGGTAGATTTATCAAGGAAGAAGTCATCGTATGTGTATATACCAAGCGAT
Organism: Ceratothoa steindachneri; assembly: GCA_963969495.1. Lineage (NCBI taxonomy): Eukaryota > Metazoa > Arthropoda > Malacostraca > Isopoda > Cymothoidae > Ceratothoa > Ceratothoa steindachneri. The sequence goes on from OZ018321.1 coordinate 224,110,342, forward strand.
GCCCAAGGACAAGCAATCAAAGTCTGTCAGAAATTTTTTCTCAGCACTTTAGGGTACAGTCAAGATCAGGTTATAAAATCATTATTTTATTCCATTGATGCAGCTTCTTCATCCACAACTAATTTGTCAGGAAATATCGCAGTGACAGAAAACAGAGGAAAACGTGAACCTACCAATCGAGTTAATAGAAAAGTAATAATGAATCACATCGAATCTTTCAATCGAGTTATTTCTCATTTCAGAAGAGACCATGCTCCACATGTAAGATACCTTCCAACAGATCTCTTCGTTGCTTCAATGTACAAACTATTTCAAGAAAAACACGCATCAGTCCGTTGTTCATATGAATCCTATCGGAGTATACTAAAGAAAATGAACATAAGTTTTTTTTAACCTTGTGTTAACAAATGATCAACATGATTATTTTATGAATTGAATATGAATTAATAAAATACTGAAAAGGCTCAATTGCACAATGAAATTCAAACAGAAACAAGAAAAGAATACAATAGAGATAGTGAGGTATACGAAAAAATGGATGGACTCCTAATATTTGCCGTCGATATGCAAAATGTTTTGCTCCTGCCAAGGATCCTTGATGTTAAAGAAAGTTTTTTTGCTCGAGAATGGTTGTGTTTAATGAAACATTTGCTTCTTTAAAGAAAAATCAACATCACTATTGTGTAGTTTGGAATAAAAGTGTTCGAGGTAGGAGGAATGCTCTTGATGTTGCATCATCCTATATCAAAGTAATTAAGGAAAATAGGGATACAAAGAAGTTTATATTTTGTACAGATAATTGCGTTGCTCAGAATAAAAAACTGGACATTATATTCAGCATTCGCTTTACTTGTCAATGAAGATCTTGAATCCTAGGAAATCGCGTTTAAATATCTTGTCACCGGTCACACATTCTTTGCCGCAGATGGCGTTCATGGAAAAATTGAACAGGTAATCCTGAAAAAGAAGAATCTGTATGATATGAGAGACCTCTGCGAATCACTTGAACTTTCAAAGAAGAGAACAACGGTCCTAGAAATGCAACTTTATGATTTTAAGGCCTACAAAAACTTGTCAAGGTTAAGAACAACCTGAAGAGCGTCTTCTGAGAATAATATTCCTCTTTTACAAGATTTATGTGAAATCCGATCTGTGAAAGGTCTGCACGGACTGATCTATATAAAAACATTTCAGGACTGTGAAACTAAAGTTAAATTTATAAAAGAAATTATTTCACGCAGTTATTCGGCGAAATATTCATCAGAGCCCAGAGGAATTCAAAAAGCAAATTGGATAAAATTCACTCAGGTCTTGTTATGAGAATGCCTATTTCCCGTCGAGCATTTTGGAATAACCCTCCCTACTAGTGATAATATCTCGGATCTCTTAAATTCTAGAGTAGATTAAACATCAAGGTCTTATGAATTTTCGCGTTAAGTTTAAAATGGATTTACTTTTTGTGTATTTAGTCATTTTTCCTTAAAAAGGGATATAACTACAGTTTTTTTCAAACTAATATTAACATGCAAATAGAAAGATAAATTCATTGCATTTTTTAAAGATTCTGTTTGGTTTGTAATTTTATGATCAAAATACCAATAAAAATTACATAGATTTATAAGATTGTTTATACCTTCCCAATGACTTGTTAAAAATTCTAATAATAAATAAAAATAGTGATGAATGTATAATGTAATGTGATTGCTATAATTATTATGAAGTCTGATTGCTTAATGTTGTCAATAATACAAAGTGAAAACACCGAATATATGTATAATCGGTGTCTCATTGTTTAATATTAATGGTCATTCAAGAAGAAAAACACCGAATAGACATATATTCGGTTTCTTTCCTCTGCATTTGTGGTGAATAGCAATCCACAAACCAAAGGAAAATCAGTTTTTGTGCAACTGAGCCAAAAATATAAAATTAATGCACAAAAGAAAGTACAAATATGAAAGATGATGCCCATAATGGACTAAATACATTAAACGTTTAACAAAATCTTGAAAATAGACTAATTTTTTTTGCATTGCAATAAAGGAAAACTTTAAACGCTTCTCCTGTAAAGTTATTATTTTGTATATTCGGTGCTCTTTCTCTGCACGGCAGAGCTGCTATATTATTCTCTTGAATGCATGAAATGTCTTGCTCTTCTGTTCTCAAAACACCTCTGAAAGGAAAAAAATAAACAAATATTTATGCATTGCGTTTAAGTAGCACATACAATAATTTCAGGAATTACTCCATTATCATAATGATAATCATCACCATCATCATCTTCCCTTACTTCCCTCACCACCACTTTAATTTATGCTTGTTACCTTGTATACACAGCATAAAGGTGCAAGTATTTTTGTGTTAACAAATGGACACATATATAACTTAAACTTAGAGGCATACAAATATATAAGGCTTGCTCCTGAATATAAATATATATAAACAACGATATATTAAAGATAAACGATATTGAAAGTTAAATGTCGGTGACTCAGCAAGAGATGCAGGCAGCCGTGCAGTGCCGTGAACATGGTAAACACACATAATGCACAAAAGAGAACATAATCTGGATAAAAAAAAATCCTAAATTACCGGTTTATAGACCGAGAATTCACTTACTGTTCTTTTAAAAATTGGAAGACGTTTGATGATGTATTGTAATTGCAAGCCATAGCTACCAGCCCTTCTGCTTTAAAGACGAGATTATCTCCGACTGAATTAAAAAGATAAAACTTGACATAGGCAGAAAATCTCTCTTGTACATTTCAGTACAGATGCGTAGCTCACAATTTATTCAGGATAAAACAGGTTGCTGCATGAGAGGAGCGGCAATAAATTGATAGAAAGCTTGCATATTCGGTGTTTTACGTCTGGATATCGTGCTACATATAAATAAAACACCGAATATTTAGGATAATCGGTGTTTAACCCATTAACGGCCAATGTCCCATTTTTTGGACAGCATGTATTTCACAATAATATCAAAGTATCCCATAAAAATACTCGTATATGGTTTACAACTTTTATCACCAGATGGCGCCAAAGTCGCGCGATTTTTTGTGAGAAGACACGCTAACGCATGAATGCCCTCAGTTCCTCACTATCTGGATAGAAGGAAGGTCGGTTGTGTTAATGGTGTGCATTGGTTATAAAAGACCACGCGAATAGCATCAACTGATTTGTAAAGCATAAAATGTAAGTATTATGTTGTTTAGAATTTCGTATCCCATTTTGGGGACATTGGCCAGATATGGGCAATTAGATCTAAGTGATTTAGTCATTTGTTTGTCATCATTTATAATTATTTAATGCAAAATTAATAACACTAGGCCTTTTATCTCCAGCATTTATATATATTATTATATATGTACATATAATATTATATATATATATATATATATAATCACATTTCAAGATGAAAACTAGTTATATAATGTTATTATTTCTTTTTCAGAGGCCTACTCTTTATTATTAAGACACGAAGATCTTTATTGACAACTAATGAAGTTGCCAATGCGCTAATAAACATGAGTGATGATGAAGCATGGAATGAAAATGTGGAGGTTGCAATTATTTCTCCAATTCCAGATGAAATGAAGATGATGAAGCTATCAATGATGAAGACCTCCCCGAAGAAAGCATTCTTCAAGATGTTGCAGGTAGACTGGTGTTGATTGTTCACAACAATGATGGTGAAGAAATTGAATCAACTGGGGTTTGAGCAACCCAGCCTCTTTCAGTTAAGCGTAGAAAAATTGACACCAGTTCGATTCCCAAATGGAAAAAATGTTCTCCAAAATATAAAGGTGTAATGAATCTGCCCTCTCAAAATAGTTATGACAAACTAGATAGGCTGCAGGGCAAGAGCATTTGTAATATTTTTGAAGAATTTCTGACTGATGAGTTATTAAAGTTTATTGTTGAGCAGAGTATGACATATGCTAAGCAGAAAAATAATCCTAATTCTTCTGTCAACATTGAAGAGATGAAAATATTTCTAGGAATTATGCTGTTTAGTTGGAAACATAAACTTCTTCAACAAAATATGTACTGGGAGAAATCGCCATATGCAGGAGTGCCCTTTGTTTACAATGCTATGTCGAGACAAAGGTTCAAGGAAATAAAAAGGTTTCCTCACTTGAATGACAATGCCAACATTGATAAAAATGATAAAATGTATAAGCTGAGACCATATCTAGATGCTCTAAGAGAAAACTTTCAGAAATTTGGTATTTTTGATTGCCACTTGTCAATCGATGAAATGATGATAAGGTATTACGGCATGCATTCTGCTAAAATTTTTATGAGGGGTAAGCCAATCAAATTGGGCTACAAGTTTTAGTATCTTTGTGGTTCCGACGGCCCCTATACAACTTTTCGCCATATCTTGGTAATGGCAGTGAACCTAACAGTGGACCTCTAGGAATGATAGTTATAAATAACCTAACAGCAGTAATTCCTGAAGCTGAAGCTGCAAATTACGAAATCTTTTTAGATAATTTCTTTACAAGCATTGATTGATACCTTGAAAGAACTGGAAGATAGGAGTTTGAAGGCAACTGGCACAATTCGTGAAAATCGTACAAAAAAATGTCCACTTATGCCATCTAAAGTAATGGAGAAAACGACAGAAAGAGGGTTCATAGACTCTAGATTTGATTCGAGCAATGAAATTTTAGTCACAAAATGGCATGACAACACTGCAGTTGCAGTTGCTGCAAATTACAGTCAGGTCTTCCTAACTCGTACTGTTACACGCTATTCTCAGAAACTCAAAAAGGAAATAGGAGTGCAAATCCTCAAAGTTATTTCAGAATACAACATATCAATGGGAGGGGTAGACCTACTAGACAAACAAGTGTCCTTATATAGGGTCAGAATACGTGGGAAGAAATGGTAGTTCTCACTGCTTACTCAACTGCTTGACATTACTATTGTGAACTTTTGGAGGGTTTATTAACATTCAAATCCAGGTTAAACACTCTCCCTGCTAGATGCAAGAAGGAAAATTGTTTTGGCTTATGTTTCAAAGCCTTCTCCATCAATCCGAAAACGCCCTGGCCAACAAAGAAGTAGACTTTTGCGAGGAAGAGTAAGTGAAGATATTAGGTTGTGATGCCAATTCAGACACAACGCCGCTGTGCATTGTGTGGGAAGAAAACAAAGAGAATTTGCAGTCGTTGTGATGTTCCACTCCATGATCTGTGCTTTGCAACTTTCCAGACTAAATAATATTGATGAACTACACCAATTCACCATAACCATACTTATCAAGAAGGGCCTTTATTATGCGTGAACGATATAATTCTGTTCCAAAACTAAATATTTTCCATTTTTCAATTTATTTCACTATTTTTTTATTATGCCAGTTGGTTTATTATTTTCCATTGTTCATTATTACGTCTACATTATGAAAAGATTTGAAACATAATTTCATTTTGATATATAGTTTGTTTACATTTTTGTTCTTCATAGAAAAATAAAAATAAACAAATCTGAAACTTTTAACTTTTTTTACCCTAAAAACTATGTGTGACGGCCAATGTCCCAAAAATGGGACGCCATCTTTTAGGCCCAAGATAAGTCAAAATTAATTATTCAATGGTTGTAACGTTATTCTAAGGTCTTCTAGATAAATGATCTGCCAAGATAAAATTAGAATTTATTACAGAATAATTATGGCCTTTAATGGGTTAACCTCTGCATTTTGCATATTCGGTGTTTCTTCTGTGTTAACCATGATAGTTTTGCGTATATTCGGTGTGTGGCCAATTTCTAACTTAAAACGAGTGAAAGATGGGCGTAAACCAATACCAGAAATGGAATCTACGGGTTGAACTACATAAGAGTCAATATATAACTCAAATTTGGAAAATTTGTATATTCGGTGTTCTTCCTTTGCACGGTAGACTTGCCTCCGGTAAACTGTAACATTGACTGTGATCGACAACAACTGGTATTTGAACATATTGGACCATATGATACGTCCCTACTGACGAATAGCCCAGTTGCAGTTGGCACATACGTATAATCGGGCAGCATGTACATATTATTCATAACATTTTATTGAACGACACTGCTATATTTTCTATTGGTGGTTTTCCTTTCGGGTCTCTCGATTTGTCTCATATCAGCTTTTCGTCATGGTTCAACCCGTAAATAATCTAAATAAATGAATTGGAAAGTAGAAGGCTGGTTATGACAGTAAACAAGATCATTAATCTCTATATTTTATTGGTCTGACGCGTTTCTAAACATACGTGTATCATTCTCAAAGATAAACAATAGTTCACTGGATAAGTGGAAACAAGGCTTATATATAGGAGTTTTTCTGGTAACAAACGTTCAAACAAACATAAAGATAATGTAATTTCTAAAGACACATCGTAAAGCAACTAAGTATATGGAAGATCGAGGATTTAAGAGTTAAAATAATACGCAGCCAGTGTACTTAACGGTTCAGTGCCCAGTGGGTAGGTGGAGATCAGGGAGTTAAGATAAGTGTGTCGTATAATTCAGAGTTCGATATAAGAGGTTGATTTAAAATGTGAAAAAAATCGAATGAAAGGCGTTGTGACAAGGGGGAGTAGGACTGCTGGTGGGATATTTATTTATATTAGGAATAGCATTGCTTCAAATCTAAATAAGTCAATAAAGCAGTTAGAAGTTGAGTCACTGCGAAAAGACATTAGCGTGAGTTAATTAGGTTACTACATTGCAGCCTTTAGACCACCTGGACAGACTGAAGATATCGATAAGCTAATGATAAGAGAAATAATTAAAGGATGTGAGCAGATGCAGTTATTCTAGGGGAATTTAATTTAAGCTCTGTGGATTGGCAAAATAGGATAAGATGAGATAGAGCAAGTTTATAAGTTTTCAGTTTGTTTGAGGATAATTTTTTGAGTCAACCTTTTAATATACCAAAAAGGGGTACCATTATATTAGATCTAATACTTTCAAAAAATAAAAATTTAGTTCAGACTCTCGAGGAAGCAGTGGGAAATTGTGATAATCCGATAGTTCGTTTTATCTTGGAAGTAGTGAAAGCTAGTACATTAACAAACACTACTAAAACTGCAATTTTTATAGAGGATGATTATGTATAACTTAGAATCTTGCTGATAGAATTCAGTGGTTAGAAGACCTACAAGATGTGGAATAGTTTAAAGACTATATTAAACGTAGTTCAAGAGCAGTGCATACCAACGTAATCATTAGAAAGAAATAAGGGAAGCCATTATGGTGCAGTCATGAGATAGCTTAAAAAAAATAGAAAAAAAAATAAGCATACCACCAAAGATTACAAGGGAAAGATACTGCTGAAAATCTGGATCATTATAGGATCACTAGGAAGGGATTACATAAAATAATTTGAAAAACATAGGGGCAGCCAAAATTAATTTCGCTCAAAATAATAAAGATCCAAGAAAATTCTTTACCTATTATCTGATGAGGAAATAGTAGAGGAAATTAATGATCATTTTGCATCAGTTTTTATAAAAGAGTAACCTAACAGTTTAATTTAAGATAGTTCTAGGTCATAGGATGTGATGAATACGATTAATTTTAATAGAGAAATCATTAAGGGGCTTATAATTGATTTGAATGCTACGCCTATTCCCACTCAAATGAAAAAAAAATGGAACTTCAAATTTAAAGAAAGATGACTTTCTTATTAAAAGATTTAAGTTCAAATTTAAAAAGTTCACTTTCATATTAAATTTGGAACTTAAAATTAAAAAGTTGACTTACATATTTAAAAACTTGAAATTAAAATTTAAATAGCTGAAATCCAAATTCTAAAAGTTGACTTTCAAATTTTAATAATTCGAGTTTAATTAAAAAATTGAGCTTCAATTTTTACAAAGTGGATTGAATTTTTTTTAAATGAATTCCAATCTTAAAAAGTTGATTTTCAAATTAAAATAAATGAATTTTCCCCACCCGGGGGCTAACTCATATTTATGCCCTATCCGCCCATGCATGGTTTAGGATGTGAGGTGAGGCTTTTGCAAGCCATTAGGCCATTTCAGCACCCAATGTTCCCAAGCCTTGCGACCTGGATGGTGGTGTTGAGCCGATCTTTTATTTGAGTTACTTTCATCTTTTTACAAGATAGTATACCAAATTTACATTATAAAATATATTTCAAGATCAGATTTGAAAAATTACTCACTTGGTTACTGAGAGGGCTGATTTATGCATAACAACCATTGCTAGGGGCGCGAAAGAGCTACCAATGAGGATATCATGAGAAGAAATCCCACAAGCTACGAAAAGTTGACTGATAGAGAATTTTATTAATTTTAATTTTAAGTAGTTTTTTTTATCATTGCAAAAGCATATGGTAATTTTTACTGTAGATAAACTCTTAATGATGTTTTTATCTACATATATAATAAATAAGTGCCTGAAAAACGAAAACACTAGGTTATTTTACCGTAGGTTGGTGGTGAAATTACCGCTATTACGTTACACACATTCAGATGATATTACATTTTTTAATTGAATTTCATTTGTTTGAAAGTCAACTAGTTTTAGTGGAAAGCCAAGTTTTTAATCTGAAATTCAAATATTTAAACTTTAAAGTCATTTTTTTTTTAATTTGAACTTCAACTTCTTTAGTTCGCAAATCACTTTTTAAAATATCCAAGTCAACTTTTAAAATTTTAAGTTAATTTTTAATAGGAAAGTTAACCTATGTAATTTGAAATTCAATCTTTTAATATTAAAGCATCTTTTTAAATTTGAATTTCATTTTTTTTTTATTTGAGAGTGAAAAGGTGTATGTAGTAAGGCATCTGACCCAAAAGGTTACTTAGAAAAAGTGTAGAAATTTATGCAGTAGTTCTTAGGAGGATATACACAAGATTAATGGAGTTATGGAAAATAGATAATGATTGGCAAATTGCAAATGTAGTGCCAATTTTTAGAAAGGAAGGTAAAGAGGACCCGAATAACTTTAGACCGGTAAGCTTAACTTTTATTGTTTGTAAAATTCTTGAGAAGGTTGTTAAGCAGAGTATTTCTGAGCATATTTAAAGAGTTAGTTTAATATATGATGGTCAGCATTAGTTTAAGGGAAAACTTTTGATGTAATTTAGTTAGATTTTAGTAAAGCTTTTGAAAAGGTCCCACATTAGAGATTAGTTCATAAATAAAAAAATGCATGGGATATGTGGGAAAGTTTTGAATTGGACCTTTTTTAATTAATGGAGTTATGAAAAAATTCATTCCTAAAGAAATTAGCTTTGACTAATGTTTCTAATTTTGGGGCAATTTTCATTTTTATGGAAACCAGATTTGTCAATTTTATTAATGCATTTATTTTGTATTAACATTATTATATTTCTCTTCCTCTCTCCTTGTGCCTCTCCCCTTCGTATCAATTTACTTCTCATGTCTCTTCTAATCTCTCTCTTTGGACTATCACTTTATGCGTTAATCGTTTTAACCCTTTTGGCTCTGTTCTTGTCTCTTTCTTGCCTCTCGGTTTGACCTTGCTACTTGTTATAGCAAAATCTTAATGTGAATTTACCCGTCCCTATCCTACTTCCTCATTGGTGATTTCTTGTCTTAGAGGCGGTCCTTTATTTTTAATAGCTTATATATATCCTTATTATATTATTTTCTCTTGTAGTTCTTCTTGAGAATGAACTGAATAAAGTTCGAAAATACTTGGAAGCACCTTTTCATTTTTTCTGCGGGACATTGCATTCATTGCGAACCTCACGTCTCTTTGTGAGTTATTCATTTCGTATATATATATATATATATATATATATATATATATATATATATATATATATATATATATATATATATATATATATAAAATGTTTAACAGAAATCCCAAGGCGAGGAAAATAGCTGGTATCATCCTTTTTATTTACCGGCGACGTTTCGACCACAATACGGTCATCTTCTTAGGCCTAAGATACAAAAAACGACACGAAATATTTTGCACTGTTAGGAGAGCACACTGCTAAATGTACATCTAGAACTTTACTAGCTAGTATTAGCTTTGATTGGCAAATTTTGAGTTTAAGGAAATATTTCAAAATGGGGCTCAAATTTACAATAGAGACTAGGGAAGGATTTAAAATATTTAAATTAGTTAGCGAGTGTATAATTGCTAAAATCTATTAAGGTAGGGGATATTTGATTTATGAATCTAATGATTATATAAACTGTTTTAAAATTAATTTTAAACGAATAATTGAAGGAAAAATTGGCGAAACCTAATATACAAAATCACAAACCTTGCCAACGAGCGTGTTACGTGCTCCGGCTGACCCAAAAGTACCAAAACTGCGCCCCGCAACACATCCAAACGAATTCAGGTAACAAGGAGGGGAACCGAGGAGAGATCATTATTTAAATTCGGGGAGAGCTGTTTTATATAAAGTGTTTCTAAGATTCGAAGGGTAATAGGGCATTTGTGCGAATTCAGAATTTCAAAGTTATCTAAGGAGATATCACTTTTACACTTTATTACGTGATTTCTTATCGCTGAACTTTCTTTGGTTTCAAGTATCTTGCCGGTTCTATTACTTATACCCATATGGGAAGGGAATCTTGCCTTCAGAGTTCTCACGGAGCTTCCGATATATTTGCCTTGGGAACACCCAGGACATTTAAATAAGTATATAATCGAACTCCGAAGACTCTTTGGAACCGGATCCTTTATTGTAAAAAAAGATTTTATATTTATTTTGTTGACAAAGGCAATTTGAAATTTGATTTGACAGAAGTATTTCCTTAGCAATATGTGTAATTTTCGGCTAAGGACTTTATTGTGAATACCCAGCTCTGGCATTATTAAATAATGTTTGTCTTTTGCCACCGTTATCTCAGGGTGGCTTGGTTGATACAATCCACTTAAAAATGTGCGGATTGACTCATCTACAATAAAGGAAGGAAAACCATTGTGCATAAAGAAAGATCTAAGGTACTGAAATTCTTTGTCTATAAAATTGTAGGATGAAGAGCAAATTGTAACTCAATTGGAGGACAAAGTAAATCGATTTCTTAACAACTGTAAATCTCTCTCAACTATCAGCCATGAACTTTACTCTAAATTACATGCCACAGGTTCTGGCTTAGCCAAACTGTATTGTTTACCCAAAATACATAAACCTGGAATCCCATTACGCCCCATTTTGGCCTCGTATAGCTTACCTGCCTACAAACTCGCAAAATACGTTGTGGAATTACTATCCACATTATCAAGGAATGAATACACAATTACCAACTCGTACAGTTTTCAAGCAGAATTGATTGCATATAAAGCAAATTCCAGTAGTTTTTTAGTGAGTTACGATATTCAGTCACTGTTTACAAACATACTAGTTAATGAAACAAAGACTATTATTTCAGACAGAAGTTTTAAGGATTCACCAACTTTCCATGGTTTCAGTAAATCAGAATTCAAGTCTTTGTTCGCTCTTGTTGTTGGTGGATCGGTGTTTACCTTTGATGGCCAGATTTACCAACAAATCGATGGGGTTGGTATGGGGTCCCCAATCGGCCCTTTGGCAGCCAAATTTTTCATGACTTATTTAGAGGAGAAGTTTTTTTTCTGAAGTTCCTGATTCATGTAGCCTAACTTTCTATAGACGTTTTGTAGATGAGTCCATAGCCATATTTAAACAACGAGATCAAGCTTTAGAATTTCTTAATTTTTTAAACACCATCCATCCCGGTATTAAATATACAATAAAAACTGAGAGTGATAACACCCTCCCCTTTTTAGATCTTTTAATAAGAAAAAATCAAAATAATCTAGAAACATCAGTATATAGGAAACCGACTAATAAGAGGTTAGGATTAAACTTTTTTTGTTGCTTAGATTTGAAATACAAAATCTCATCCATTAAGACCCTTCTTCAAGGCGCATACAATCTCTGTTCATCCTACAATTTTATAGACAAAGAATTTCAGTACCTTAAATCTTTCTTTATGCACAATGGTTTTCCTTCCTTTATTGTAGATGAGTCAATCCGCACATTTTTAAGTGGATTGTATCAACCAAGCCACCCTGAGATAACGGTGGCAAAAGACAAACATTATTTAATAATGCCAGAGCTGGGTATTCACAATAAAGTCCTTAGCCGAAAATTACACATATTGCTAAGGAAATACTTCTGTCAAATCAAATTTCAAATTGCCTTTGTCAACAAAATAAATATAAAATCTTTTTTTACAATAAAGGATCCGGTTCCAAAGAGTCTTCGGAGTTCGATTATATACTTTTTTTATGTCCTGGGTGTTCCCAAGGCAAATATATCGGAAGCTCCGTGAGAACTCTGAAGGCAAAATTACCTTCCCATTTGGGTATAAGTAATAGAACCGGCAAGATACTTGAAACTAAAGAAAATTCAGCGATAAGAGATCACGTAATAAAGTGTAAAAGTGATATCTCCTTAGATAACTTTGAAATTCTGAATTAGAACAAAAGCCCTATTACCCTTCGAATCTTAGAAACACTTTATATAAAACAGCTCTCCTCGAATTTAAATAATGATCTCTCGTCGGTTCCCCTCCTTGTTACCTGAATTCGATTGGATGTGAGTTGCAGGGCGCCGTTTTGGTACTTTTGGGTCGGCCGGAGCACGTAACACGCTCGTTGGCAAGGTTTGTGATTTTGTATATTAGATTTCACTAATTTTTCCTTCAATTATTCGTTTAAAATTAATTTTAAAACAGTTTTATATAATCATTAGATTCATAAATCAAAGCGCCCCTACCTTAATAGATTTTAGCAATTATACACTCGCTAACTAATTTAAATATTTTAAATCCTTCCCTAGTTTCTATTGCAAATTTGAGCCCCATTTTGAAATATTTCCTTAAAATCTAAATTTGCCAATCAAAGCTAATACTAGCTAGTAAAGTTCTAGATGTACATTTAGCAGTGTGCTCTCTTAACAGTGCAAAATATTTCGTTTCGTTTTTTTGTATTTTAGGCCTAAGAAGATGACCGTATTGTGGTCGAAACGTCGCCGGTAATTTTAAAGGATGATACCAGCTATATTCCTCGCCTTGGGATTTCAGTTAAACATTAAATTTAGGCTCTCTAGAAGCAATCCTCATCGATATATATATATATATATATATATATATATATATATATATATATATATATATATATATATAAGAACAATTGTTAAATCTAATGAGAAATTCCAAATATGTTAATAAAACCACTATTCAGGAGCGTAGTATTTATTATCTTGAGACCAGTTTCGGCATGGAGTTTGTCATGCCAGCCTCAGTCGAACACTAAGAATAAATGCAGTCCCACCAAGCGTACAATATATATATATATATATATATATATATATATATATATATATATATATATATATATATATATATATATATATATATATATATATATATAGTTTACAGAGGTCCAATTGCAGTTCCTAATCAGGGGGTGTGAATTTAAGTTCATTAAAGATATCTTTTAAGATTAGATCTTTGACGTAGGGGCTGCATTATAGATGAAATCCCCAACTTTAACCTTTCGGATGGGCAATTCAAATGCAGCTCCTACGTCAAAGATCTAATCTTAAAAGATATTCTGAATGAACTTAAATTTACACCCCCTGATTAGGAACTCCAATTGGATCTTTGCAAACTCTCTCTCTCTCCATATATATATATATATATATATATTGTACGCTTGGCGGGACTGCATGTATTCTTAGTGTCCGACTGAGGCTGGCATGACAAACTCCATGCCGAAACTGGTCTCAAGATAATAAATACTACGCTCCTCCACAGTTGTTTTATTAATATATATATATATATATGTATATATATATATATATATACATATATATATATATATATATAAATCAATTCAATAATACAAAACCCGTCATTTTTATGGGAGATATAAACGCAAACGGCGCTATCAGTAAACTGAAGAGTGTTCTAAATAGGGGAATGTTGCAAATATTGGGTCCGCAATTCCCAACCTACATCAATGAAAATGTAGAATCAAAACCGATATCTGCCTGTGGAACTTTAACTTTCCATTTAATTACATTTTAGGACCCCTCGACATACCAATTAGCGACCACATAGCAAACCTTCTAGTAGAAAACCAGCGAACCATACAGAAACCATCAAAAGAATGAAAGCCATCTCATCAGGTAGACTGGAAAAAAAATACAAGAAATCGTTATAGACAAAATGAAGCAACACTAGAAGAAATTGAAGAAGAACTCAGGAAAAGTAGAGGAACATTGATAAATTCAGACAATGAGTCAATCCCCCCAAAACCCATAGAACCATTCAGAATTTTAAATAGACACCTGAAATTATAAATAAAAACGTAGAAATAAGAGTGATTTCAAAAGAAATACGTAGAGAAGAACTAAGCAGGGAGCTTCAAAACGAAATAGAAAGGAAAAAGAGAAAGAACTAACGGTATTAATAATTGAAAACAAGAACAATGTAAGTGACTTAATCATAAGATAGATGAAGAAGGCTCCTTAAAAGATTTTTGGAATTGGGTAAAGAGGATGAAAGACACGCCAGCAAAGGAGAAGATTAGCATTGAGGATGAGAGAGAAAACCAATTGGAAGACGAAGCTGACGTTGAAAGTGTTCATAGAGAACACTGAAAGAACGTATTTACGATCGATGAAGAATAAAATGAGAAGTCGACAGTGACATTGAAAATGAGATTATAGAATTTAATCACATAATATTAAGAAATTACCCAGCACTTTGTCGAGGAAAAACAACGAAGGAATGGATACCATCATAACGATAGAAATGTTTATAAGATAAAAGGGGAAGTTTTAAACAGAGAGCATCAGGGACATCAGTACTAAGGTGGAAAAACTACGTGGAAGCAATTAATAACATCTTCGGTAGAGTAAAGAACGTTCTTAACGGCGTATTTGAATGCAGGCTACTTCCCTTAAAACTTCAAATCTACGAAAAGAATTTTCATATCAAAAACAGGGAAATCACTTTGTCTGGTAGAAAACTGTCGACCTTATTTGCTACTGGATTTTATCGATAAATTATAGGAAAAGATCTTAAAACGCAAAATTGAATAACACCGCAAGGGAAACAAGGTCTATAATGAGTGCTAATTCGGATTCCGGAAAAACAAGAGTACAGACATGGCGCTATCTCTAATAATGGAAAATTTAGCAAAGGCGAGGAACGATAAAATGACCCTAGAAATCTTCTACAGAGACGTGTCTAAAGCTTTCTTCCACGAATGGTAGAGGGGAATCCAGTACAAAAATAATACAACTAGAAGTAAACAGTTAAATTGTGAGAATACTGTGCGTCTATGTCATCTATAGATATGCGTATATTGAAAGAGGCAATCACCATTGGGAGTTTTTAACCTTGAAGCCGGAGTTTCCCAGAGTGGATGTTTGAGTGCAGTATTATACGCTATCTTCACAACAGACATCCTACCTCCAAAAAACGAAGGATGTATGGACATACAGTTTGCAGATGACATAATACAATTTATTGTGCCACTTTACAGGCACGGCTAATTCCAAGAAAGAACAACGGGGGGAGAAATACGAAAGATAAATCAATAAAAACAGAAATGGGAAATTACGACTAATCGAGGGAAATTCAAAATTATTTCAGTTCACCTTAACTAAAGCTGTTTACAGGAAACATGTACCCGATAGAACGAAATAGGAAAAATTTGACTAAAACTGCTATATAAGCTAAGATTACTTAGAAAATACAACTAGAAGCAAATCTACAAATCAATAATCTGACCCACCTAATCTATTAGGCTATTTCAATGTTCTCTCTATCAAGGGCCAACCTCATACAATTGCAATGGATCGAAAACAAAGCTATATATTTCATAACAAACAAGAGGAGGATAGAAAAAAATAAGAGTGAGAGACCTACATAGAGAAGCAAACATTGAAACCTTAAACAATATAATATAAAAAAGAGTTAAAACGTTCATTGAGAAGACCGAAATTAAATTGGCAAAAAACTATCCAATCAATTGATGCAAAGAGCTGGATGCATACCACATCTACTGTTCCCAATCATCATAATGGCAATGGACAGAAAGGAAGAAGACAAAGATATATTTGAGTAGAAAACTTAAATACAAACTCATTATCCGACAAGGGTAAAATCCAGATTAAGATAACTGATTAAGACAACCTTTAGATGCAAACCAAACTATAACACTCGAATAAATACCAAAAGAAATAAATTGAATTGCAAAATAAATCAATGAGCAAGAAGACCGAATATAAGAAAAGGCAATGAAAGCATTTATACTAGAAACAATTATAGTGCTAGACAACAAAGAATACATACAAAGTTAAACAAAAACCATAAACTTACCCGTAACAAACGTACAAACTAACAACGGTTTTAACTCCACAACTTACTGCCTTCTTTTTCTCCCTAACACTTTACTACTGTCATTTCCAACTGGCTTTACCTACAAAAGCGTTTCGATTTATGACCAAGACCACCTATATCAACTGTCTAATCTCCTACTACTTTCTCACTATACTATAACTCCTTGTCCTCTTCCTCTCCTTGTCCTCCTTTTTCTCTGACCCTCACCCCCAGTCCCTTAAACACACAAGGGAGAAGGCAAATAGTGAATCATTGGAATCCGGGCTCTCCCCCCACCTCTGCCCTTGTCCGAAAAAGGCGAGGAGAAGGAGAAGGGGCGAAGGCTCAGACGCCCTAACCTTTTACTCTCTCACACAATTTCATCTTATCTTATCCTATCTGCTTGTCGACTGGCTTGGATACTCTCGTAAAGACATCTCGCAACCGGATAATGGAGAAAAATGAATTGTAATATTCTGCCGAAAACGCGCCTAAAGCTGGCTTTCTCCCAAGAGCAAATCAGCTTTTAAAAGAGAGAAATCCACAAAAGAATATACTATTATTCCATCAACTTTCACCCCTTTCATCATCTTCATTATAATTTTTTACCAAGGTTACTCTTTTGTTAGAATGACTGACTAAAACTCACGCCACCCTTGCCCGCTCTCCCATCCGCTCCATAAAAGGATAATCGCCACACATTACCTCGTCCCAACTCTCTCCCTCAATCAAGAATTCATCAATATGAGCAATTTAACACACAGCTGGAGCAAAATGTAAACCTAACCTACTTGGACTAAGATTCTGATAATTCTCAGACTTTTACTCTAGGAACGAGTGAAAAGGAGGGATACCAAAAACGGCAAGAGAAGAAAATCCAGATTCAGGTACGACGCACAGGAAATAAGTATTCCACAGAATTATTAGACACAAACATGGAGAACATCAATAAAACATTAAAAATACTAACACTGAACATGACTGTATGGATGGGGAAAGTGACTCCATATGGAAACATACTCAGGACGGCTAACCCTGACATTATTGACTTCTCTAAACACGGTGTAAACACAGAAAACAGCCCAATCAAAACACCAAACTACCACATCCTCGCGAGGAATTCATCTCAAGGCAGATTCGATGGTGTTGCAATTACCATCAAAAGAAACTTAAGCTTCAAAAGGGTACGAAGCTGGGCGAGTCTTTAATAGCCACCGAAATCCCAACCATGGCTGGAGGACTCACAGTCGCAGCAGCATACTAACCATCCACACGACGACCATAATTTCCCGTCAACAACTCTTTAAGGCTAACATGGCACGGTTGAGGCGCCTTAATCGGGGATAAGCTCAATGCCAGACTCAGTTACTTGAGATACACTAAATCAAATTAGAGTGGCAGAAGCAAAAGCTTGTATTTGATCATGTAAAACTCCAGAGGATTGGACCATAATTTCCAACCTTTTAAGAGAAAGATCCGCGACTTTCACCGACATCATGCTCACAAGCCTCAACTCCCCTTTGAATATGCTCTCTGTGTCTGACCACACGGTTCAAACCGATATCATCTCGATCATGAGCCCCATCTCTCTTGAGTCTATGCTGCTTCTTTTTCATCCTAGGAAAAGCTACGTAAGGGCAAACAGCGAGCTGCACAAAGAAATTCACAACAGCTACGAATCAGTCAACTTAAGCGAGGCAATCCTTGGAGAATTCTATGAGGGAGCAGATATAATTTCTCACTTATTAATGTGACGAAAGGAAGATGATTTCCCTGCATCGAACATAAAATTCCTACGCATCCCAGGTGAAAGGAGGAAACGAGAGATATCGGAACTCAGGGCCATCTACGAAGATGTGAGGCTAAATTGACCCAACTGCAACTGTACCAAAAGGCTAGGCTAGATCAGAGAATAGCTCAAACCCTGATCAACTAGCCCCCCGAGGCTATATGGGTTGGCATCATCGAGAATCTCGACTAGGAACCAAACCCTCAGAAATTCTGGACGAACCTCAAGAAACTGAAGGGTTTGTGTCCGAGAGAGAAAATCAGAATTAATTAAAAGGAGGGAATTTTTTAAGATTCAGAGAGACTATACAAGAGATTTTTCAGGTACTGGTCACAAGTTTTCTTTATCATTATCGAGGAAAATAGGAATTTCGACCACAAATTCGAGGGCGAGGTGAATGACGAGCTAAATCTTATTTTTCACCGGCCCTATCCTCATCCACACGTCTCCGAAGAGATAGGATGCCCAAGCACGTCTCGCCCTCCCCCAATCACTGCCGAAGAGACTTGAGCATGCTTAAACCCTTCTATAAGAAAGCAACAGACTGGGCAGGGGTCAGCAAAAAACTTCTGCTGAACGCCCCTCCAGGTCTGCTTCAAGGCATTACTAACATGATGATTGCAGCCTTAAACGCTAGTTATTTCCTCAACAAATTTAAAATGGCCCAAATTATTTTCATCCTGAAGAGAAAAAGGTTACCGTACCGGCCGATGAAATTCAGGACTATCTCTCTTTTGGAGAAAATCAGCAAGATTCTCAAGAAGATCTTAGCTAACAAGTTTCAGCATAGCGGAATCCCAGGGCTGAGGCACTTTAAACAAACAACGAAATTGGCAAAATCAGCGAATATGAAAAGAGATGGAAACCCGCCACCCAACAGCCGAAAGCTCAAGATCCATCGCCTTGGCCGTAGGAAGGCAGCGGATGTGACAAGAGGGGCACAGATCTTTCTCTATTGCAATAAAAGAAATGTCCTGTGGCTCCGCATTACCACCAGCGCGTACATTCACCACCCCGCACAAGAGAAACTCTTGTGAATCAGGAATTCTCCAAGCTTCACAGATTTAGAAACCTAAGCTCAACTACCAGCAATAAATTTTATCTTATCCATGTTTAAGCGGCTGCAGCAGGTACAGAAAAAGGCGACTCTGTACTTTAACAAAGTTAGGAGACGTGATAGGATCTCCCAAAGGAAGTTCCGCCGCAGACTCTCCTTGCTGCTAATAAACCTGACTACCCAGAAATGGGCAAAAAGGACAGGGGAGAAGATATTTAACGAGATTGCACTTGAACTGGCTCAGGGAATAGATATCCTAGCGGAAGTCGCCAGAAGTAAGTAGTTCTCCAGCTACAATCTCTGCTTCGAGGAATCATTGACACGGTGGTTCCCCTAAAATCACCATTTACACAAATAGCACCAACATGCACAACAGATGAAAAGAAAAATATATAGAAAAAACAGAAGCAAAGAATAAAATTAATAAAATAAAAACAAATGATCCATACAAAAATAAATAAAAAAATCATAAATATGCTAAGGGTTGCAAGACTACGTATGCAAATAAAAGCTTGAATGACATAAAATACAATTAAGATACATTTAATAAAGGTACAGTACAGGTTTTAGAAGTCAAAAAGTAGTAAGAAGAAATATCAAATAAACCACACAAACGTAGCACTCGCAGCAGGGCAAACACACAAAAACCATTTTCAACCATCTTATCTACCACATCGAATTTACCTAACTAAATGTCATCAATTAATTCTTTTCGAAGGACTTATTGTGATTCCCTTCAATATCCTTAGAGCTTTGTATAAGCCATTTTTTAAAAAAAAAGAGATACGGTTAACGAAATACTAAGAAGAAATGAGAATTAGATCCGTGAGTTGATTTGAGATAATTCCTTTTCCCAGGAACGAATTAATTATTCAAATTGGGATTTCTTTATACCATCACACGTTTCCGTCTGAAATTTCCTCTTCCACGTTGCTGTCCACCAACTAGCAAAAAATAGCTCCATCACCGACATAGTCTTAGATACAGCTTGAAATTAAGGTGTAGTAAACCCATGCAAGAGATCCTGTTATGGGGACAGAAAAGGGTCTTGGTTATCCGCCACGAGCCTGAAGCCAACTGTGGACTGCTGTTAGGGCTAGGAACATTTCGGTATGGTCATCGAGGAGTGTACGTATACTAATAGATTGGAAAGATAGAAATTTTTTCAGGGAGAAAAATATCCTTAAAAAGAGAGGAAGAAAAATTAATAGGATTGCTTTGGCACTCCAGGATAAAAATAGAGTTGACTGAAAAGGAGTGGCACTCCGGGAGAAGGGGAAACCCAGAAGACTGATAGGTCTAAAGGGATACAAACATTGTACGATGAAATGAAGGTGGCGCTCTTAAAATTGATACCATCAAGAAAGAGAAGCTGAAAGATTGTTTTCGCATGAATATCGTGAGACCTTTATATTGAGACCCAAATCATTGCAAAATAAAGCGCACTTTGCAGAAAAGTAGACATATTTGTTGGATTACATACAACAGAAGACTTGAAACGAACGGCTGGATCGGCAAAGGAAGTTAAGTGGAAAAAACATTAGAAAGATCACTCTAGATATCGTACTTATCTCAAAACATGGGATAAGTAACGAAGAAAAAGCATTAAAAAACGTAAATAAACCGTCATATCGAACAACCCTTCAGGAGAGAGAAAAGAGAAGACGGTTATAGCTATCAAAACAAGCCTCAAATAGACAGAAATTCTAAACATAGATGTGGCATCCATAGCCCTGAAAGTAGAACTATAAATTGCTCCAGTAATAATATCGACAGACTACCAACCACCAAAGAGAATTTTTTTAGCTATATATAACTTTATTACGACATTCGGAAAAGGTCATCCAACAATATTCATGCGAGACCTAAGTGCAAGATGCCATTCAAATAGATACATTACAACGAACAATGTTGACAGAAATATGGAGATGATGTTAGAAAGAAAGATCTTAAAAGAGTTGTACCCAGAGTCCACGCTTATTTTAAAGCAAACTCCGCCAGTAAACCCGAAATATTACTAAGCAGCTGTGAATGCCATTAGGTGTTCATACTAAACCAGTATCAATTGCGAGCAGTGACCATGTAGGAACACTGCTTCAAATGAACAAAAATCCGATGCAGCTACCAGTAATTAAGAGGAAAGAATACCGCAGGGTAAATTGGAGAATGTATAGGGAAGACTTAAAGGACATATTCCTAAAGACCTGATGGCAGACGCTTCACTCGAGGAGATAGGTGAAGAGATGAAGTAGATAACTGAAGACCTGGTGACCGCAGACACGAAATACTCGTACGTAGCAAAAAAGCGTTACCAAATTAAAGAACAGTAAGAGTGGACCACCGAGCTTATAAATAAAAATAAACAAGTTAAAAGTACATACAATTCAATATGGCTGTGACTATCCAGCCCAGAAAAATATAAGAATTTAAACAAATTTAATACAGAAATTGTCTACCTAATAAGTGAGCGTCAGGAAAAAGATGGGATAAATCTATTAGGCAGATATACTTGAAAGAAACACCAAAATTAAACTTAAAGACGAGAACGGTAACTTAATCCAAGAAAATGAGGAAATAGAACGAAAATCCAGAGGGCCCTAGGAGTCATTTTTCTTAATTTAAGTTAAAGGAAACGAAGACGTCTGTGCCGAAACGGAAGAAAGGGGGCATTCGGAACTGCGAAAAATCATCAAGAGGATTATTCGAAACCAACCATTAGACCCAAATAGGGAATAACAAGCAGGGTTAGGAGCTATATTAATGGATAAGGAAATAATGAGCGTAATTTACTCATTTAAACAGAAATCGCCAAGACTATCAGAGCTTACAGAGATAAATTTCATCACTGCCCCGAATACCATCACAAGAGAATAAAACTTAATTTTAATGCAAGTCTAAACACCGGATAATTAATTCCCTGACGCATTGAAAAAAAACAAAATATTCTCCTTTCTAACACCAAGCAAACCTCCAAACCTTCTGCATAGTGAGGTCTAACTCTTTGCTGGATTTTACTGGTAAAGTATTTGAAAAAATAATAAAAAGATGATTAATCGAATATATAGAAAATAATCAGTAAAATAATTTCAAGTTTGGATTCCGGGAGAACAGGGATATAACCATGGCCTTCGAACTAATAACAGAAAAATTGAACAAGCCGAAGCAAACAAATGATATATAGACTTAGTGCTCAAAAAGGTTAAAGAAAGCCTTTGATAAATTATAGATCAGAGGCTTACAATGTAAGATCCTAAATCTCCAAATGAACAACAATTCGAAGAAAAATTCTTTGTGGCTAAATCACTGAAAAAAAAACAAGAATCGTTATAAATGAATACGAGGGACGAGATTTTAAACGAAAACCAGATTACCACAAGTTGGCTGCTTATCTCCGACGCTGAATTCAGTTTATACAGCTTGTATGCCACTACCAATCATACCAGAGACGATGAACATCCAGTTCTTTGATGATATCACCCAATGTATAACATCTCAAAGCCCAAATGAAACAAGACAAGAGCGATTAACAGTACTGAATAGTGGTAACCTAAACAGATATGAAAAACAATGAAAAATACGGACGAACACCCTTCAAATTTACCGTAATTCTTATTGAAAGAGTAAAAAGAGCCGATATCATATTTGAAGGAGAAATGTACAATTAGAGATCCCAGATTAAATAAAGCTTTGGGTTTAAAAATAACATCAAAACGTTACATAATTCACCAATGATAGAGAATTAAAAGAACAATATCAATCTTACGATTACTATTTTCAATTCAAGTAACCTCGATGAAAAAGAAGAGGAAAATATGCTAACTTTCTCTCAATACTCATACCACTGCATATGATGTCTCAATGGAAAAAAAAATACGCAACGAACACCAAGAAAAGAGAAACGCGAAAAATGAGTGACCTATAAGAGGTGGCGAATTTACCACCAATTAATAAGGTCCTCAGAAAAGGGGCAGGAGATATATGGGAGAAAATCAATAATCTCCCACAATTTGTTGCAGAACATATCTATCTCCGCGACGACCGACGCACTCAACTTTACTTGAGAAGCTCAAGACATCAACTGAGGAGAGAAACTAAATATATTGTAATGAATTCAGAAAGCGGAGCAAACGGAACATTAGAAAATTCACAGAGAAGAAGGATGAAAGAAAGCTGAAAACGACAAAAAAAACGGACAGAGACGAAAAATCTTATACAAATAACACTGGTCTGGGTCAAAAATGTACCTTAGGTTTTCTATAGTGTTTCTTAATAAAATTGACCTCCTAAATCCGAATCTGTGATCCGTTTTTCTCTATCACCTCCAGTTTTTGCGATACAGGTGGTGGTAATAATTTTATAGTTTATACATCTCCTATATTACATCAAATTTCAATAGTTTTTGCACTGCTCTATTCGCAGTAAATTTTGTGTACATTCTAAGTAATTATGCAAATAGGTAAATATTTTGCAGGTTAAAAATTGCTTAGCATTATAATAATAAGAATAATAATAATAGTGGTTGAGTTAAAAATGAACAGAAAATGTAAGAATAGCTCCGACAGATTTTGCTATGTTTGCGGCAAAGTGACTTTTCCCGAGCAGCAAAGTACAATCCCTCCTGTAATTAAATCTTTGTATCATGCATATTTTGGAGTAAGGCTATGAAATCAAGATAAAAGTTTTTCACCACATATCTGCTGCAAGGGATGCTACATAAGTTTAAGACGCTGGAGTCAGGGCGAACAGAAGTCCCTCTCTTTTGGTGTTCCCATGGTGTGGAGAGATGGCAAGGACCACACTACGGACTGCTATTTTTGCATGACCAATCTTAAAGGTGAGCATTGTATCAAGTATTTAAGCTTTCTGTATTATACTGGCTCCTGAAAATGTCATTATTATGCAAAGATTTAGCATAAAATTAAAAACTAACATAGTTCACTTCAGCATGAACATATCCTTTACTAAACATTTATGTACTATCTGCAACTCCAAATCAATTCCTTTATGTAATATGCAATTACATTTTCCACAGGTATAAATAAGAAGAATAAACATAGTGTGGCATATCCGGATGTTCCTTCTGCCATCAAACCCCTGCCCCATGGCCCAGGAATTCCTATACCTTCTCCCCCTGAACATATAGAGGTACATGAAGAGATTAATATGGAAGTTGACCAACATCTGAGTCTTATCAGGTTTCCACACATGATATGGTCGCATGACCATTCACTCAAGTTCAGTTAAATGACCTGACCAGGGATCTGGGGGTTTCAAAGGCGAATATACAACTTCTTGGCTCTCGCCTTCATTAAAGTAATCTTCTCGCTTAAGAAACAACATTCAGGGGGGTACATAAATAGAGAACAAGAGTTTCGAAGCTATTTTTTACAGCATTCTTGCAGCTCTTTAGTATACTGCACCAATATTAAAGGACTTGTTGAGGCCCTTGGAATTCCCTACAACCCATTAGAATGGAGACTGTTCATAGATTCCTCCAGTAGAAGTTTAAAAGCTGTGTTACTGAATATTGGTAATAAGATAGCTTCCGTTCCTATAGGCCATTCAATCCAACTTACTGAAAGTTATGAAAATATGAAAAAATTACTGGATGCAATAAATTACTCTAGCTATAAGTGGAGGATATGTGGTGACTTAAATGTAAGATCATTTTACACTAGGTATTTCTAAGCTTTTTGATATTAACATTTTAATTTTTAATTGTTAATACTTGTATAAACCTTTTGGTCAACTTACATTTTACAAGAATGCAAATCTGGCAATCATGAGTCATTTTTTAGTTATATTTTTCGTTGAAGTGTGTCCCAATAGGTTAATGCATCCTATTGGGTTAATGGGGAACTTATCCTGATTGAGAAGGTATACAACACAACTCAATAAACTCAAAATAAGATGTACATATATCCAATTAGTTTCAATACGATGATTTGATGCATCGGCATACAGGAATTTTCAGTACATATTCATATTCTTATTGTTTTAAGAAATATTACTTTGAATTTGTTTTTAGAAATATTACACTGAATTTACATACCGTGCTAAATTTTTTTCAGGTAGTGTCTCTTACGCTTGGGACGCAAACAGGCTACACGAAGCATCCCTGTTTCCTATATTTATGGGACAGTCGTGCAGATAGTATGCACTATGAGAAGAAGGTTTGGCCTCCACGAGAAGCATTTAGAATTAGATCAAACAATGTGATAGCTGAACCTTTAGTGCCTCCTCAAAAAATACTCCTCCCTCCACTGCATATAAAGCTTGGCATAATGAAAAATTATGTCAAACCCCTTAATAAACTAGGCCAAGCTTTTTTAAATTTCTTCTTCAAAAATTTCCACAAATCAGTGACGCTAAGCTCCATGGGGGAATTTTTGATGGACTTCAAATCAGGAACTTGATCACAATTTCATGCATCAATGAAGGACATAGAAAAAGATGCCTGGAAAGCTTTTAAAGCTCCAGTTAACAATTTTCTATGCAATAAAAGAAGCCCAGAAGAATATGTTGCCCTGGTCAATCAGCTCTTAACAAGTCTTAAACATTTGGGAGCTCGAATGTCTATAAAGATACACTTTTTACAGTCCCATCTGGATTATTTTCCCGACAACTTCGGGGATTACAGTAAAGAAAAGGGGCAAAGATTCCACCAGGACATAAAAACAATGGAATCTAGGTACCAGTGTAAATGAAACGGAAACATGCTTGCTGACTACTGTTGGTGTTTGAAGCGTGATGCACCAGATGACAGGCACAAACGAAAATCGTCAAGGGCGTCTGTTCTTCTAAATCATAATTATATTCTTTATTATGTTGCATTCTTTTATTTTTTGTTTATTAAAAGAATTATAGTTTACATACGTGTATTCCTGTTTATAGGATATAACAGTAATAATGCATTATTAGATAAAGTTTTTGTTTTTTTTAAATTCAGAAAAGATGAGGTAATCTCAATTAAAATGGTGTATGCTTTACTGAGAAAATCTGACCTGATTGAACAAATATACATTCATTTTTGAGTTCAGGAGGTTGGATTCATTAAGAAACCACAAAGAAATCCTGGGGAACATAAAAAAAATTTCAAACGCAGGCCTGTGTAATCAATGAATAATGAGAACCAAATTTAAGACAACAAAACTATGAAAACTAAATTATTAAGACAACCGAAACAGAAAATTATAAGCAAACGTACTACCGATGAATCTTTAAATGTGAAAGAAGTATAAATCAAAGCATGATATACAAAGCACATAAAAGGCATCCAAAGGCGTGAATGCCATTACATACAGAGTAGAAAAACATAAAAACCAAAAGATGCTCGAGAATAGTCGGATATCTCACAAAGGAAAGAATTAATGATGAATAAATGGAGTATGATGGTTCGTAATCTACATTAATCAGCAGGGCTCCCTTGTCTTTTGTTATTCCTTATGAGGTGCTTAATGTGGCTCCTCACCCAACTTTATGTTTTCATTGTTCCATCCAGTACTAAAAAACTTCACAGGCACTTACTCCAGACTTCTTACAAAGCATTTCCTCATTGGTATATTTGAGCTGAAGGTCAAAAGTTTCTCCAGGAGCAGGTCGGCCACAGGCTTTCTCTTTTTCCTTCCTCCTCCGATCGTAGGTTGGAGAGAGAAGAAAGGAAGACCTGCGAGCCCTCTCCCCATTAAAAAATTATTTTCTAAGTTTCTTATTAATCTGAGAAAAATAAATGGAAGCGAAATGTCACTAATAATAATTAACCTTGTGCCAGTGCGGTTTCTCTTAGGTTCCCTCTCCTTATAAACAGTGTTTGATGTACAGGAATGGCCAAAGGTTTTGCGGCTACTATAATTTTTCATATAAGATAGTTAACAGAATTAATGAAACGTTCATTTTGCTTTAGTAAGTTTGTATCATAATTCGAAGGAGAAATCCAAAAAATTTAGAGCCTAAAACATTTTATTAACAATGTCAACAGACCAGAGTTTCGTACTACAATTACAAGGGGCGGTTAATAAGTTTTGCAATTCGGATATAAGGAAACGAGATATGAGGAAAAGTGTTTTATTATTTTTCAATTTAACTACCCTCGACTTAAATGCACTTGCGCCACTTGTCCCTGAGGCTTCGAATTCCCGACAACCCCTAAATCTCCCGACTGCTGTTCAATCCACTCCTGGACGGCGAGTTGGACATCTTCATCGTCCCCAAACTGGCGTCCACGCAGTGCAGCCTTGAGCTGGCGGAATAAAAAATAGTCGTTAGGGGACAGATCTGGACTGTAGGGGGGATGGATGAGCTCCTCGAATCCGCACTCGCGCAGAGCAGCTTGTGCAACTCTGGCCTTGTGGACTTTGACGACATTGAAGTCCATCATGGGGCGTGAGGTTTCTAGGGACCGAACGGGCACAGACCTTGGTCATGGCCAAATTGTCGTGCATGATGTTGATAACACTTCCATGTGATATTCCAAGGTCTCGCTCGATTTCTTCGACCTTCACCCATCGATTTTCGAGGATCCTCCTCTCTACACGGGCCACATTGTCCTCGTTGGTCACGTCTAAAGGGTGTCCTGGACGGGAGTCATCTTCAAGGGACTCACGGCAATGGCGGAACTCCGTATTTCAGCGAGCAATGGTTGCATAGGAAGGGGCGGTGTCGGTGTACACTGCAACTATGCGTTCATGGATCTCTTTTGATTTCTTGCCTTCCTTGGTCAAAAATTTGATCACTGCGCGGTGCTCAACCTTCTCCATTGTTGAAATATTTGTGACTGACGATCTGCGATCAGCTACTGCTTCTTAAATAGACGAGGCAGGAGCGTGTAGCTGCAAGTTTTGACTTTTCATAACTTGTCCTAACACCCCCACAAACAGCCATCCCCCTTCCTCTGTTTTTCCCTACCGATTCGCAAAACTTATTGACCGCCCATCGCATTTTAATAATTTTGAAAAATAATAATTAAAAAACGTCTTATCAATTAAAAAAAATATCATCTGACATTACGACCTTCAAAACTTCATTGAAATGTAAAATGATTACCCTCCGTTCGACGGACCGACGGACTCCATGAGTAATTTATAAAGTCGCGTATGATTAATAAATAGAGTCATTTGATACGTGAACTCAATATTTACAATGATGTTCCCTGTTCTGTAGGACTGCTTTAATTAGTTAAGTCATGTTAAATACACAATTTTTGATGATATCTTGACTAATTAATCGTAACCGCTCATAATTGGATTGCTCTTTTTTATCAAGCGCCAGTTTGCTTTTTCCAATTCCTTTCAAACCTGACGAATTTTCGGGACAAGGTTTGATATTATTTTCAGCAAGAACTTTGTTATTGCCTTTTCTTTGTGACAACGTTTCCCAAAATGCTTAAAAAATACAGTTATCATCCACAAAAGGATCATGAACTTTTAGAAAAAGGTGCTGATAAAGCAAGTTTTGGCACCATTTTTAGTTCATGACAAAGTTCTTGAGCGAAATTGTTATGTAGCGCTCGAGTTCCTTGTGATGAGAAGCAACTCCGGACACTAACTGTGTCCTGATGATACACGAGGGGAACGAGGAAGTGGCTTCCTTTCCTCCTAATAACGAGACATCACACAGAAAACCTAAACAAGGTGAAGACACAGATTAATCAGAGAATATCTTTATATTTGCTACAAAATTGGATCTATTCCGTAAGGATTTCCTAAGTGAGAGGATGCTTCTTCTCAGGTCTTCTCGACTTGTGACCTTTGTCGAAAATTCTGTGCCACACTTTGCGTAAGAAAGCGACCATACATGTTCCTTTGCAATCGTGAGCAAACTTAGCATTAGCGACAAACCGATACTTGCGCTGAGAGATACCAGCATGCCATATTGACGTTCATTGGAAGCTCTTGCGCTTCTAGAGGACTACCTTACAGGAGTATAAGCAACCTTTTCAAATTCAATAATGATCCTAAAGGTGGTGTTCCTTCATGTACTACCCTTTACAACTATCTTCTTGCATTTTAGCCACGTTGGTTCTGAATTACTACGGTTGCACAGGTTTGGTTGGAAAGAACCATTTCTGGAAGAAAAAAGGAGGGAAAGTCCCTCCAATGACCTCCGGCGTTGTGTGATAAGATAATAAATGGTTATTGCATTGATGGTTTCCCATGGTTCAAGTCACTTACAAGTGCCCTTGAATGGCTAAATGAGGCTTCTGCCACTAGATGGCGCCACCCAGCGCCAAATCAGATGGCAGATTTGCGATCTCCCGGGTGAATAACCTATATCCCATGGTCATATGGGTCATCGTATGGCTCTAAAAGGATAAAATCGAACTTTACTCTTCTTGAAAAAAAAGCGACGCCTAGACCTGGCGCTTCGCAGCAGGTAAAAACATTTATTTTTACAAAAATATATTACGAAATAGATTATAATTGTGCAGCATTTATTTAGCCTTTAATTTTCATAATTTTACCCTTTTGATCGAATAGCAAAGATCCAGAGACAGAAACTCACCTCCTAAAGAAACAGGACTAGAGCGAGATTTTGGATTCGGCGAAGAAATTCAAAGTTTTTGTTTATTTTTGAAATGCAGACTTTTTAATAAGTCTGCAATAATTTAAATTAATTCACATCACATAAAAAATGAGTAAAATAGGAAAATAATTAAAATATATATTAGTCTCAAAACTTTTGGACATAATTGTGATCACAATCTAGCCTTAATAGGTCGTGGCACTCTGGCCACGCCCCTCTACCTATTTCCTTCCCTCCCGCCTAAATACACGGAATAAAATGGTGCACAGCTTCACTTAATCTACACCAATAAAATAGAATCACAGACAAAGAAGAAAATTCTAAATAAAAAAATCAGGGTGAAAAAAACAAAGCATGAATAATAATTACGATTATCAATGCCTTATCCTTATTACAATCTAAAACAACACCAAACTCAACCACAAAAAACGACCATCACGAAATATAAAATGACGTAATACGCGTCACAGTAATAATTTTTCTCAGTGTTCAATAGAAAATATTTCAATACCATATAAACACCAAATCACTAATGATATAAAAGCTATACACAATTTAACTCTATATTTACCTAATAGAATGGAATAACATTCCACTTCATTCATATATAATTACTATACCTACAGTCATGGAACAAAGTTTGAGAGAATCTATGTTTTCTTATTCGTTTTTAAATTTACGTGAAAAAAATGCTTAGTCTACTATTTAAATTATTGCATATTTATTAAAAGGTTCACAGTTAAAAATTAAGTTAAAAAACTCTATTCCTTCTCTGAATTCAAATCACGATCTGGTCCTGTTCCTGTAAGATGTGAAATTTTGTCCCTGGAGCTCAAGGATCGATCGGGTTGCTTCCAGTGCCATGAACTTTAAAGTTTTGTTTTAATAATACAAGAATTTGATGTAATATAACGACAAATTTAATGAATAGAGGAATTTCTACACCTTTTCACCCTCTGACACTGGGCAGATAGAGAAAGGAGGGAGGGAAAGATATGTGAACTTTCGACTGCTGTAGGATTACTTTTTATCGTAGTAGGTTTAATTTACTATATAAATCTTTGACGACAACAGTATAGAACTTCTACAGGTAATTGAATGGAACGATCCAAATAAAACTAATATTTGGGTCACATAAGAATGAATAGTATGACACTTCTAAAATGCCAATAAAAAATATTATTTTCAAATTTTAAAGTTTAATTTTAAATTAAAATAAGTGAATTTCCCCCGCCTGGAGGATAACCCATATTTATGCCCAATCCACCCCACTTGGGTATGAAGTCGAGCCGAGGCTATGCGAGCCATTAGGTCACTTCAGCGCCCAATGGTCCCATGTGCTGTAAGATTGTTCCTTGCGACCTCCCGGTCACAAGGAAGAAATAAGTGCCTGAGAAGCGAAAACAGTATGTTGGATATTTTTGCGTAGGTTGGTGGCAAAATTAGTGCTGTTGATGTTACAAAAATTCAGATGATATTACATTTTTTTATTGAATTTCCTTTGTTTTTAATTTAAAGAAACTTTTTTAGGTTGAAAGTTGAAAATCCAAGTATTGTAATTTCGAAGTCAACTTTTTAAATTTGAATGTCAACTTGTTAAATTTACATTCAATTTTTTAATATATCAACTTTTTAATTTGAAGTTTAATTTTTTTAATATGAAAATCATTTTTTTAATTTGTAGTTCATTTTTTTAATATGAAAGTCAACTTTAAAAATTTGATTTTTATATTCTTAAATTTTAGAGTGAAAAGGTGTAGACGCAGAAATAATAATGAAGGAAGAGGGTGGAAGAAATTCAAGGAACTGAAAAAATGTTAAAATAGATAAGGAAAAATAATATAATAATTATAGTCAATTGAAATGGTACGAATGGCATTTGATTTACAAGTATTGGAAAGGAAAATGATGGTGAGTGAGCTCTGTCTGGTTTAGTAAATGCTAAATTTGGAGGGAAATTGTGTATTCAAATAATCGTTAACGAAAGAGGGAAGCTACTTCAGAATTATGGTAAGAAAACATGAGAAAAAAGAGGTGGTAATGTTAGCGAGGATGAAAAAGTCTTTAAAACGATCAATCACCCGTTCTTCCAAGAAGCTTCACTCCAACTCATCCCGCTGGTGATGAAATGGAATTGTTTCACTCAAATCCTCTCCAACTACCATCGCGCAGCATGTGGGAAACAAAACAACCTCATACAAAATGTCAGATTCACGTAAAAACTTCCTTTTAAGCAATTCACCCCATACATTAAATGAAATACCTTCGCTTCTATTTCACTCAGAGATTCATTCATTCATTTTCACACTTGTTCTCGCCTCAATTTTCATTCGTTTGCAGAATTACTCATAATTTTCCCGCAGTGTCTCACAAAAGTCCTTTTTATGGCTCTCGAGAATTCCAGATTGTGTCATGTTCATTTGTGTTCTTGATTCACTCGAAAATTGAATTTCCACGACCCAAGACTCGGTTTTGAGACAATGAATTCAGGAAAAAGGGCCCTCTTATATATATATATATATATATATATATATATATATATATATATATATATATATATATATATATAATTTCACGGTGAAGGTAAGGACACATAAGAGGCTGAGGTACATGTGATTTATTTATGGAACAACGTTTCGGGCGTATCACCCATCTTCAGGTTCTAAAACATAAAGTAATCTAATACAGTTAAAGAATATTAAAAATATTAAAAATAATTAGGTTATGACTATGTAGGTAAATCAAAAATTAGAAAATAACTCAGGAATTTAAAAGTCAAGAGAATCAAATTATCAATCTAATATAACACTATTGAAACGAAAAAAACTCACAAAAAACAAAAGTAAATAATTACAGTATAATATTGCTTACCGATAATTCAGGAATTTAAAAAGCAAGAGAATCAAATTATTAATTTAATGTAATCACTATTGACACGAAAAAAAAAAGCAAAAACACAAAAGTAAAAAATTACAGTATAATATTGCTTACCGATGAAGTTCAGGAGAAATCACAGAGTGAAGAAATTATAAAGGATGTGGCTTAAAGATGGATAAGAATTTGATTGGTTGGTTGTTAAATAAGAGAAGGTTGGTTGGTTGTTGAATAATTAAAATTAAGAAATAAGAAGAGGAACAGCGGTATTATCTATGTTGAGTGTAGGAGATTTTGTACGTATTAGTAGGGATTCCAAAATTCTTAGACTATATTCATTGTTATTATGACTAATTATTTTGAAGTTACCTATGGAACATTCTGTCTTGCATTGTATACTATGATTTCTAATTACAGAAGCTTCCTTCTTAGACAATATTTTTCCAGTGCGATGGCTTATTCCCATGTGAGAACAAAACCTCTCTTTCAATGAGCGAACCGTACTACCAAAATAGGTTCCTTGCAAACAACAAAGACAAGTAAAAGCATAAACAACACGGCTGCTCATTTTACTTCCATTCATTGGAAGTAAAATGTTATTTAAATCGGCTAACTATTTTAAGAGAAGAATCGTAGAATCGAGCTTGATATCGTCAGATCCTAATTTAAATCTTTCTGAGGGTCAATTTTCTTTTAATCCTGTAATAAGATCGCAAATAAATAAAATAGTAAAATCTTAGCCCTTCAATATGTTTAGGCCTACCCCCCCCCCCCCAGATTAGCCACAAGTAGGGGATTTGGGGGAAAAAGAGGGGATCTTGTGTTATGCTTTTCTCTTATATTTTCTGCCCAGTGTCAGTTGAAAAAGGGTGTGAGACACACCGAAACTGTTCTGAATTAAATTATCTTCGGAGAATGTGGTTTAATTCCTCATATATATATATATATATATATATATATATATATATATATATATATATATATATATATATATATATATATATATATATATATATTAAAAGGTATTAAAAGGAAACCCCGCGCACTCTAAATCGAATATAATTGAAATATGAATGGTATATATAAACCTATACCACGACATATATATATATATATATATATATATATATATATATATATATATGTCGTGGTATAGGTTTCTATATACCATAAATATATCAATTATATTCGATTTTAGAGTGCGCGGGGTTTCCTTTTAATACCTTTGGTCGGCCGGGTCCGATTACGAGGTCAGATTCTCGTAAGGGAGGGCTAGTCCAATAGAGCTACTTTGATTCTCTTTATTGGCTGAGTGTTTAAATCTCACTTGGTTACAGGCTATTACACAGCTATCATGAGTTCAAAGGTTGAAAGTAAAGGAGTCGATAAAAATAGACTTTAATAAATATTAATAATTTAGGTTAAATGGTACAACAATATAAGATATATAATAAGACAATTAATTACAGTGGTTAACTGGAAAGTAATAAGATTAGGTATTTTAAATGCAATAAAATGGGTAGGCTGGATGGAATTAAAATTGGGCTTTACACGGGGAATTAGTAAACACACAATGATAATTGGGGAACGGTAGGCGGACATTACAAATTTTGGGGAAGCTAAAATATTTGTTACAATACCTTGCACAAAATGGAAGGGGAAGACGATGGTCGTGTTCTGCGAAGTGGGAAATAGAGATTGAGTCACTTCGATGGGGTCCAGGGTCAACTTGCTCGGAGTAAAAATATTCCTTTGAGATGACGGGGGGGGGGTGCAGAGCCTTAGAGAGTGGAGGTTGTGAATTCTTGCGGTGGAATTCCTTTGAAGAAAATGGAGAGTGAGTTTCTCCTGAGACGTCAAACGGGTTGTTTGGAGGACTATGCGTAATTAAGGGGTATTACGCGAAGATCAATCTTCAATGAAGCCTATTGGGACAAGACTTGAATTCTTCTTTGGATATGGAGACGTTGCACTGAGTCAGACGGGTATTCTTACGGGAAGAGGATTCTTGACTAATCCAAGGTAGATATTTGTTTTATCCAGGAGGGATATTCGATTTATCCCGCAGAGGCCTTTCCTTCGGCGTACGACAACACGAATCGAAGAGGAGTAAGATAGTCTGTTCGGCGTGAGCTTTTCTCGTACAATCTCCACGTTCCTAGACACACGGGCAAATATGCCCTCCTAGAGTGAGGGAGCTTACCCCATAGAAGGGGGGGAAGACTATCGTCCATTGTTTGAGTAATGCGAATGCGGCTTCGGCTTTCGTTTGCCTCAGGCGATCCCAGCGTGGTTGGAAAGGGAAAAGGACGTGGGGGAGACTCCTTGGGTAAATACCCGTCTTGATAAGGGCTGCATTCCACAGCCCGTTCCTGCTATTTCTCACGCTTTTGAGCTTGGAAAAATGTTTCTAAGCGGCAACGAGGTCCATCACGTGGAGGCAATGCTTAAAAGCATTTATATATATATATATATATATATATATATATATATATATATATATATATATATATATATATATATATATATATATATATATATATAATTTGAAGGATGAACGAAAGGACGTATAAAGGGAAATTCATTTCATTTTCTTGATACAACGTTTCGGGTGAACTTTTCACCCATCTTCGGGTACTGGAAAATACAATTTGAGGAAAACAATTTAAGTTAGAGTTAAACAGATAATCAAAATGGTGAATTTATGGAAAGTATTTAATGTTTATTAAGGGGGGTATAGCGACAAATTTACAGGAAATTGAAATTTGGGGATTATTATGTTGCGAGTTAAAAATTAACCATTGGGGAAACACCAGAAACACATCAGGATAAACCACCCTTAAACAATCAGCCGTTAGAGGATAACTGGGGAGAAAGGGCGAGGAGCGTAAGAAGAAAGAGAAGGTTAGGAGGTTGGTAATATTTTAGGTTTAGAGTAGAAGTAGTAGGTGAAAAGAAGAATTGGATTTTAAGGAAGGAGAAAGGTATTTAATATACAAGGATTCAAGAATCCTTAATGATATGGGATCAGGGGTGGTTTTTAAGATTTTAAAATCGTCCGTTGTGATTTCAGTTTTACACTTAATAGAGTGAAGCCTGACAGGTAAGAATTCTTTCGTAGAGAGAACCTTCCCTGTCCTGTGGCTAACACCAAAATGGGAACAGAACCTGGCCCTCAGCGAGCGCACCGTACTGCCTATGTATCTCCCCAGTTTACAATTGGGGCAAGTAAACAGCTGGAGTGCCCACGCTTCTGTCTATCTTTGAAGAATCTGTGTATATTGGCCAGTGTTTTGGATCTTAAGTCACATACTCGAGGAACAGGCACTTATAAAAAAAAGGATTCCCGGGGAACTTGTCTAAGCTAAACGTGCTTGTGCAAATCTTGGGAGGTGGAGCACGCAAACTAGGGGTCGGCGACGACGGAAGGTCAAGGAACTTTAGAGTACCCAGGTTGTTGAGATGATTTCATAGGCCGAGGTTCAACGAGCAGGGTAAAAATGGCAACCTATTAAATGCCGCCGTTGATTCAGCATCATAAAGGCATCTGTAAACCTCTGACGCAGAGGCCATCCGTACACGCCAGAAGTATCGTATGTAGATCTGGAGTCGATGATAAAGCAAAGTGAGCACCCATTCTCACAGTAAAGAATGTTTACAGGGAAGGTGCGAAAGGCTCCACTGGAAAGACGAACTCCTAGGTTGCGAATCGGGTTCTATATTTTTATGGCTGAGGGTGAAGCGGATGAGTTAATTTCCACTCATATTTCAGTTTTGATTTAGGTAAGAGAGTGTAGGGTTGTCCTATCTCACACGCCTAAGTCGTGTGAGATAGGATCATTAAAATATCTAGAGCCCACAGACATCCTGTTACAAGACGTCGTTGGCGTGGTAACCAAGATAGCTTGGGATCAAGAGCTACTCCAAGGAACCAAAACTCAGGGACTAACTTAATCAAGACCCCTTCTGCCCAGATCAAAATACATAGCCTTAATTTTGATCAACTGCCAATTATAGACGTCGTGCTGCTGAGGCAAGACGAAGCGAGGACGAGTAGTGTGGTAAGTTATCGATGAACATGGCCGCCGATAAACTCTGTTGTTGTTTGAGAGAAGAAATGATAGCATAGATGGCAATTACAAAACATAAAACACTGCCCTGAGGAACTCCCTTCTCTTATGGTTGCAGGTCAGAATAATTGTCTCCAATACGCAGCGTAAAAGATTGAGCTACTAAGAAACGTAGAATAAAGACAGTAAAAGAGCTCTCTTATCCCAAACGCGTAGGTGGTCTAAGACGCCTTATCTATATCTAGTATCGTAGGCTTTTTCATTGTCGACACAGATTGCCAAAACTCGGTACTTTAACGAGAAAGCTTTCCGGACCGATCCTTCGAAACGTAATAAAACCTCAAAAGTCCTATGACTGCTGCGAAAACCGCACTGAAATGGAGACCTGTAATTGATTAGTTTCAGGAATTAATTTAGGCACAGCAGCACCAACTTATCTAGCATCTTTCTCAGAGAGCTGGTAAGACCTACATAGAATACGATAGTAATCTACTTCTAATCTGTCTCTGCCAGGTTTGACAAAGGGACGGACAATCCCCAAAAAGTCATGATGATAAGTAAGCACCATTTATTCAAGTAAGAACATGACAGGGTGTAGATAAGGGTGCCAAATCATATGATAATGGATCCTGTCAAGGTCAGGGGAGGTAAACCCATAAAGGGTCAATGCAGCACACAACTTGTGGATGGAGAACAAGGGTCCTACCATGAGTGGCAGTCCCGGCTAGAGCCGCCGAGGAGAGCATTATTAGGCATTTTAGTGTAAAAGCGATGCTACAGAAGTATAGTTACTCAGTTACAGGAAACTGGCAAGGACTACTTAGCCAATTTAGAGGCCAGTTCCATTCTGTACAAATATTGTAGTAGTCCTCTTTTGCACATTGTCGTTACGATAAAATAATTGTCAATTTTCTTTTTAAAACTATTCACACTACTGATATTTATACCTTCGCAGTGCGTACGTTCCATTTATTGATGATTTTGAAGGTGAATTTTGTTTTAGCTATGTTCGTTTGAAACCTCCGTTGTCCTTTCAGTTTAAAAACGTTGTTACGCGTGATGCCTTTAAAAAAAATCATAATTTACGTTTTCAACTTTATTTAGAATTTTGAATACTTCGATAAGCTAATTCTGATACCTTGGACTCTATTTCGTTTTTACTATGTGATGTGAAGTTTACAAAAATGCCGGTGTTGCCAGACTATTTATTTAAACGCGTATTTCAATATAGGGCTTATTAATTTCTTGTTTATGTAGTGGTCTTAAAGTAAAGCTGTGTTTATTGAGTCAAAGGATTTTTCCTTATGTAGGAATATTATACAGATAGGTAGTTTATATTCATTTTTCTGCAATTATTATTGTTTTAGAGGTCGACAGGAGTTGATAAATATGGTTATGAAGCGACCTATGACTTCTATTATATTTTTTGTTTTTCTGCTTCTGGAGAATGTGAAAAAGAGCGTATAAAGTAAAATGCCAACCCGAGATTTAATTAACTGGGATCGGACTTTGCTTTAAGTAAGGACAATGGTGTCTTACTTTATTCACTTCCTATGTTCTTCTCATCATGTTCTTTTTTTGCTTCACCTATGCTGGCCTTAAATCTTGTATCTTTATCCTATTTAGGATTACATTTGCCCAATTTTTTTTATTTAAAAAGGCTTTTAAATATGCATAGAGCCATTTGTCATTGGCCTCAGAGAGAGCTAAACTTTAATTTATATTTTATTTTTTTAATTCGTGAATTGACATTAAATCAAATGTTTTAAAATTTAACTCAACTCATCACTTGTAGCTGTTCTTTTTAACAAAAATGAGAACTTGCTGTACTGTACAGATATTGCGCAGTTTCTGCCCATGTTTGGTGTTCCACAGTATCAAATGGAAGATTGGACATTATTCATTGACTGCAACAAGAGATTACTGAAATGTGTTCTGACACCCAACGGCAACCAGTGTGCTTCTCAACACCTCACTCACTCGACTATAGTTAAGAATTATAAATTGCTGGATTACGTCCTAAATTGTTTTATGAGCGCATGAGTGCTTGATTTGTGTTGATCTTAAGATGGAGAACTCTTTGTTGAGACGACTGTCCCTGTTTACCAAGTCACCTCCTTTCCCAGCATGTTGGATGGTAGGAGCCTAGCTCTCCACTACATGAAGAAACTTTGGCCTCTCCGGGAGGAATTTTTGCCTTGCAGAGCATGGGACGTCATAAAAACCCTCTGGTGGAAAGATACAAAAAACTCTTTCCACCGCTGCACATCAAATTCTACTTGACCAAACAGTTCACCAAATCTTTAGACAAGCATTGTGGCTGTTTCACTTACTTCTGCCACACTTTTTCAAAATAGAGCACAGAGAGGTTGAAATTTGGCATCTTTGACGCTCCTCAACTCCGTAAGCTCATTAGAGATCCAGAGTTTGAAAACTGGGTTTGCGTGGAGGAAATCTTGGGTTGCTACTTTTTGCCTTGGGAAGCGATGGTGGTCTTTTTATTTTCCTTCGCGTAACAAATATTGCTCGCCGCGTAAACATCAGCCTCTTCGATGTTTTCTTTAAAGGTGTAACATCTACAATCATTCACGAATGAACGAATTTCTGAAGGGAGCGAGCCAAGAACTTTTCCTTCAAGACAAAATCGACTAGGGAGTCATAGTCATGGGCAATTTTAGATGATTCCAACCGGAAGTTATAATGCCTTTGGAGGGTGTAGCGAAACTGGTGTAAGTTTGGTTGGGCTGGGATGATGTTATACGCCATATGAAGCTGGGATTACAAGTTGGAATAATCTATCATAGCTTCAGACGGGAGGGAAATAAATATGTCTTGGAGTTGTGAACTAAGTAAAGGGAGAAGCCTAGGAAAATCGTCTGCCTCGATGTCCAAGTTTTTCACTTCAAAAATATTTTCGAAGTGAGTTAAGTAGGATCCGAAATCCTCACCCTCTTTATAAACGGGGAGTTTCAACGATGCTGACGAGGGAATTTCAGCACGATAATTGATAGAGAGAGTCTCGACCCGTGCTTGACTTGGCTCAAGCTCATGCTGGCGCATTTGTCTCCTTTCTCTTTCTTCACTCTCTCGTTGTTCTCTTCTTTCTTCACTCGCTTGTTGTTCTCTTCTTTCTGCTCTATCTTGTTCTTCTTGTTCTCTTGCTCTTTTTTCTTGTTCTTCTTGTTTTATCGCTCTTTTTCTGCTCTTTCGTTACTTTTCTCTTCATGAATATAAGATAGGAGATCCTTGCCTGTTAAGTCAAGGGACTCACCCTGGAGCTTAAAATGCTCAAAAGATGACATATTACGTGTGATAACGGAATTAACGCACAAAAAAATCAAATTAACAGCAAGCACTGCAACGAGGTTGATGACCTAGTCTATTTTGTTACGCACACACCAAAAGAAAATGCCTTAAAATGGGAATAATTAATGCCAGAGCCTTGCCTTGTAAATTAAAACCCACACACAAAAAAATACCCAAAATCCTAATGAGCCTTAACAATTCCGCTGAGGAATAAAATTGCGACACAGTTTGACAAAAATGAACCGAGAAAAATATACGAGGTCAAAATGGACACACAAAGAGAAATATATGGAAAGATTATTTTTACTGCACCTTTAAACAACCAGAATGTTCAGCCTTTATAGAAAATACAAAAAAAATACTTTTAAAAGACCTCTTAAGAAATAATCCTTAAAAAAAATAACTGCTAAACCTGACACCAGTTTTTATAATACAGAAAAATATATATTTACTATATGGCAAGGTATAACCGATATATATCTACATATCTATAGAGGGAAATTAGATTAGACCAGTGGTGAGAAATAGAGCGAAAGGACGCCCAAGAGACCTGACCTCGGCTCCGTTACCAGATGATGGGGTAAAATAACGAGGGTGAATAAATGGAGAGATACTGTTCTCCGAGTAGGGAGGCAAATAACAAAAGTGAGTGCGCATTGGCCATTAATCTCTAGCTATGGCTGAATGCTGTTTTGGGTTATTTAAAAGAGAAGTATAAAAATAATATTTAATAACACCCCCCCACACACACACCAAAATATTTATTTACACAAATAAAATGAAATGGGATGATCCAGGACATTGCGGGCTTGAGGGGCGGGCAAAAGGGACAAGCTAATGAGCTTAAGGCACTAAAAAACTAAACACGGATTGATTCTTCAAAAGGCTGTGCTGAGCCAAAAATACAAATAAATAATTAGGGGGATGAACGGATTAAGGAATCCGCACGCCTCGACATCTTGCATAAGTTAAAGCTTGGACGGCAAAGAGACAGGGGGCAATTCAAGGAGAAGAATTGCAGAAGGTTGAAATTTCCCTTGGAATACCTTGACGAGGAAGTACTTGGGCTAGTAAACGAGAACGGCCGTTCCTGGAAAATCGCCAATTGACATGGGCGGAATTCCGACGCGAGAACTTCTTGCTTTTGCACTTGTGGAGACAAAAGCGGAGCTATATTGAGAAGAGATGTGTCTCGTGCTGGATTGCGAGCCTGTACTGTCTTGTTCCGGTCAAACCTGATGTTAAATATGCGAGGACGAGTGGGTGAAATCGCCTGCTACCACGGAGGGGATTCTCCCAAGGTAACACATGGCTGGGGGAAGGGCACGTCTTCCAGCCAGGAATTTGTGATACCTGATGACTTCCCTCGATGTCGCATGCTTCCAGATGGTAGGCGGGAGGCAAAATTGCTTTAAAGCTTGGGGCGAGAACCTCCATAATTAAATATAGCTGCATTCCAAAGCCTCTTTGCGTGTCTTCTAGGCCCGTTCTCTCCTCCTTTGACCTCCTGTGTGATAGCCAAGTGGGTTTTTAGGGTCCACGTGTGGCTTCGTTGACTTAATTCTTTCACAATATAATCTTTTCCTTGTTACGATTTATATCAATATCGAACTCTATTAATTTCTGATTACAGAAAACTTATACCTTCCCCAATACTAATACCCAAGATAAGATTACTGTTGTTAGTTAGAATTACGTCTAGGATATTTTTCCCTAGGGTTGGTTCGCTGTCTAATTTTGCCAAGTAATTCTCTTCCATAATCTCTAATATTCTCTGCCCCTTCCCGTCTGCATTTAACTATTCATAGCTAATATTTTTACAATTTTAATCACCAATTAATAAAGTGCGATCATTTTTAATGCTACTTCCAATAATGTAATTAGGGGCTCTACAGTACAAAGATATTTTGGGGAAATCCATTTCATTTTATTTTGGTGCATATTACCTTAACTTCTTTGGTAGTGTTACTTTTAATTTCGGTTAAACTTATATGATTTTTGGTCTATGTACATTAGTATTCCTCCACCCCTTTTATGCGTACTGTCTTTTTTAATTAACTAGCAGAGATACTCGTCGTTGCCTTGGTAAAATGTACTTTCGGAAATAAATTAGTAGTTACAATTCGCCCAGATAGTCTCTCCTAGATTTATCTGCCCATGATTCCGTTATTGCTATAATATCGAAGCTGCGTAAGTGCACTAAACATTTAAATTCGTTGAGTTTATTTCGAATACTACACGCATTACAGTAGTAGACATGTAAATTTGTTTTTCGAAAGGGTACAATATTATTATAGAGTGACAAGCGACTCTCCCCTATGCGCTCTCTACTCTTCGATGCTGTTCTGTCTGTAAATTTATGAGAGAATTATTTATTATTCTTCCCAGCCTTGTGCGCTCACCCCGTTTAGATGAAGGCCGTTTCGCCAGAATAGCTCCATTTCTTTGTTTAAATCATCCCACAAATCGATGAAGTACACTCCCTCTTCCTGGCAAAGAACTTTAAGAGAGTTGTTAATATTAGGTGTTCTTCCATAGACAGCATTCGCTGCACCTATTCTCGGATGAATAACTGTAAACGCCACGTTCCTACTTCTTTCATTCAGCTTACTCATCAGTTGGTTGTACCTTGCTAGAATTTCCTCAGACCTTGTAGATAATATTTACAATATTAGTACTGATATGCATTATATAAGGTGTGTCTTGGGTATCTCCGCTTGTAAAATCATCCATTGAATAGAGAAGACCATCAACTCTTGCTCCAGGATAACAGTACCTCCTTCGTTTGGCTGGTTTTCTGCCGCAGAATTACTCAAGTTGGAGCCTAATAATAGAATTCCCTATAAGTCGAACATTTGATTCATCGTCTTTCTCAGTACCCCCAGAGCGGATAATTTGTTAGTCACGATTATCGGAAGTCTTTGCTAAGGCCGATTTGGAGTGACTCCTCCTCGAACCGTAACTAACTCATCATCCCTGGTTCCAGAAAGCCGGCTAGGCAGGCTATCTCTAGGGGCTGGATCAGCCGCGGGAGAAGGTCGTCGTTCATTTCGCTCTGCACCTGTGGTTACCTGAGTATCGGAATCAACAAAGGCTAATGGTTGCTGGAAATCCTCCGAGTCATCTCCAGACGGACCCTCCCCTACCTGAGTGTCAAGCTGCCTCCTAAAGAACTACAAATTTAATCGCAACACCTTCATTTTCTATCCGAGAGACATAATTTTGACTTCCAAAAACTTTCTCATTTCTCATTCCGCTCACTCCAATGAAGTGAGCAACAAGTAAAACGTCAATGCAGAGAAAGGCTTTCTAGGTTTAGGTAACCTAAGAATGGGAGCGGACGTCAATTTACCTTTTAGCTGGTGGGAGTGGAAAGTGGTTTTTGGAGTCCAAATAATGCGGTCAGGATATTTCTTTTGTAGGAGGTTGCATAAGGGGGCGGAGAGAGACGCAAAATTGGGAACGAACCGCCGATAAAACGTAGTAAAGAGGAGATATAATGTTCAATAACACAGAATTTCTTCTCTTTTAAAATAACCCAAATTTTGAATACCATGTCAAAGAATATCGTTAAATCACTAGAGTAAATATGTTTAAGAATAGTAGATAAATATTATTTTAACATAAAACTTGATTAAATTAAGGGTTGTTACACTAATTCCTTATTAA
This sequence comes from Ceratothoa steindachneri, assembly GCA_963969495.1. Lineage (NCBI taxonomy): Eukaryota > Metazoa > Arthropoda > Malacostraca > Isopoda > Cymothoidae > Ceratothoa > Ceratothoa steindachneri. Next base: position 224,153,999 of record OZ018321.1, read on the forward strand.
TATCTCTTCCTTTACCTGATCTTCTCCAGTAACTTTCACCCTTTCCATTCTCTTGTTATCTAGTTAAAAGTGCATTTTAGGTTCTTAGCTAATTCGTGCGGTAATTCTTTGATTTCTTCAATGTTCTATGACTGCTACAATATCTCATGAATTATACAATAGTTCATGAATGCTACAGCAGCAGATGAATGTTACAACAGCTCATGAATATTACAATAGCTCATGAGGGCTACAACAGCTCATGAATGTCACAACAGCTCACGAATGCTATAAAAGCTCATAGTATGATGAGCCAATGTCAACAACCAAAGAAGTCTAAACAAGCTTAAAGAAATTTAAATAAATCACAGTAAAGGGATCTTTGCAAACATGTTATTGAAGAATTAGTAGAAAGATGGAAATTAGAGGTAGAAATTGATGAAAATTATGCTTCATATTAAATTAATAAATACAACATTATGTAAATATAAATAACTTCCACGAAATGTTTGATTTCTATCCATAAAATAATTACAAACAAGAAGAATTCCAGTGCTTCAACATTTTCAAGGTATTCCGACACGCTGGCTCTGTCTATGCGAGCTGGCATTTGAGGCCAAAAATGTCTCATTTACCAAGACCAAATTCCGGTGACTATTTTATATTTACCAGCAGACCTCATGGAAGCAAGGAACTTGTTTTTCGAGTTGGTAGCAGAAAAAGTGGCCATAAATTTTCCGCTTTACGAGCTTTATGATCAGCAACGATGGCCGAACCTCAACAAAAACATTAGACTGGTTAGACAAAAGACCAGAACTAACGTTCGGCAGTTACAAGACACAAATGTTGCCGTCTTACTCCTGCCACAGCTGAGCCAAGCCTTCCCCAGTTGTCTTCCCATTCATTTAACACACATCCTAGAACTAGTGTGGGAATTTAAACCCCTCGACAGCTTGGCAGAGACTGCCGATCGAGCCTTAGGTCGGGAATCGTTAGGCTGCCAGGACCTAGTCGCCGATATCACCTAGAATTGTCTGACCTACCTAGGTTTGCGGAGTTCTCCCGCCTCATAGGGTTGCTCCTCGCTAGAAGACAATATTAACAAACTCATCGAGGTGTTCCAAAATCTGGCAAATAGGTGCGTAGTAAAATCTCGTTCCAATGAAATAGTCCTGGTTTCCCGCCACACTCTCAGATTCCGTGTCGTTCTGGTTGTCCTCACGGGAGATCGGTGAAGTGAGTCAGCTAGACGGTGCTGATTTTACCAGAAATTCAAAGTTGATGCCCATCACTGTCTATCATCCTATGGCTCCCGGGTGGAAGGAAGCAAAGCACCTTTTTTTCCCTGCTTCTTCCAAGGGGTAATCTACATCCCCCATCCCCCTTTGGCTACCGAAAAATCTCAAGACCATCCTGATAAACTCTCAAACTCTTCAGTATCGACCAGTCTCACCATTGTGCTACATCGGCCCTTCACAGAAATTTGCACTTTACTATTCACGAATCCTTAAATCCAGGGGAGATGAGAACCGTATATAACGATGAAATAGAAAATATACCCTCATCTCGGAAGTGTTGTTATTCCTATCTCTCCACCCAAAACTTCGGCGGCCACCGGCAGCACCACCAGCTCCACCTCAGATAAAGCTTCCTCCTGGGGACATCATCAGCCTATTTTCGCCCCTACCACGGGGGTGATGCATGAATAGAACTCCTGATTCTTCATCCGGAATCCAGACACGTGATTCAACTTCCTCGTTGACAGCTTCTCTACCGTACTCATACTTCCGGCTACGCCTCACGGCGATGATTTTTGCGCTACAAACTATCTGGAATCAACCTATCTAGGTTTAGGGAAAAAAATTATTTTCATCTCTATCTTTCATTCACAGTCTCTCCTTTATCTGTTCTTAGTTGTTAACGTCACTCATCATATCTTAGGGCTGATTCCTTGCGAGATTCTTCGCTGGTGGCGACTTAAAAGGACGTGTTCTCACGCACCGTGTTTTTAGAAGCGTTTTTCACGGCATTCATTTTCCTCGAGGTGAACGATTCACTCTTACCGCCCCCGTTCAAGGACTTGACTTGACAAGTTCTTCAGGTCTCCTTTATTCGTGTATCCATCAATTCATGGAAAATACTCTGGATATTTCGCATGATTCACACACTTAACCTCGCTCTTGTCGAGTGCACATGCACAAAAGCACTCTACCCAAGAAATCAGTCATACACCCACCACAGACATGTTCTTTCCCGTTCAATATGTTGATTCACAACTTGCAGAGCTAGATCTCAGCCTGCTACTACAGACTCTTCTAATGACTTCTACTACCATTTTACACACTTATTTTTAAACTGTCGTCTATTTCTTGCTAATTTTGCTGGGCCAAAGTGGCAGTTAATCACATTTACTTGAATCATTTCGCCCATGGATGATGTCCTATGTCAAGAATTTGTTCTTAGCTTTATTAAATGCGAGGGATGGCCATTCGCTAGCCTGGCAGTTATTCGGTCGAATGACTCAGGTTGCTGCGAGTTTAGTTATTTCACAGTTTATTGATATTTATTTGATATGAGGGCAATTATTTCCCTGCAGTTCATAATGGGCTAGATGATCTAATGAGCTCGTTTATATATATTTTCGAAGCTAGTTTTTCATGTCCTTCTTACATGTCTCTATATCCCATTGGTTGCTTCTATTATATTATTTTCTCAGCAGTTTGTTTATCTTTTTCTTTGATAGTGTTTGTTTTTTGTGCTGCTTTGTCTCTTTTAGTTTCTTTTTCTCTCTCAACCTCGAAACATCTGTGCAGAAGAATTAGCATTCAGGTCTCACTTTCACATATATTCCTGAGGGGCTAAAGGAAAATACCAGCCCACCTTCCTCTCTCCCGCTAAGGAGAGAAATAGCAACGAACGTTATCTATGGCTCGCCGCATTATAGCTCACATAATCTCTCTTTTCTTCCACTGAATTAAACTTACTTTGGAAAGGAACACTTGTGTAAATAGAAGACATTGCTCCACTCTCACACACAAGCACACATACACACTGTGGAAAAGAACTTAAACAGTTTGTCGAGATCATCTACAATCAGTTCTTCTACCTTTTTCCATACACCGAAGAAAATCCATGTAACACCTGCTGACCGAGATTGTCCACTCCTCTACTACTGGTTACCATGGTAATTATCTCTCCGCTAATGTTTCTTGACTGTATTTCAATCCCGCTGCCTCAAAGTTTAGGTTTGTAATTAAAGCTACATCTACATACAGGGTAAATTTTACACTAGCATAGCCATTAACTGAAATTAAATTAAAAGCCATTTATTTCACTTTGCGCGTTAAATGTTATTAAAGTGAAGAGAATAAATTGATTACCTCGAAAACGATTTAAATCTCAGTATCAATTCACACTGAAGTGAAGTCAATGTTTAATTTTTCTATTATGTCTTGTATTAAATTGATATAAGATATATTATTTCTGTAATAAAACATAAAATCAAATCTATTTCCTTCTAACCTGCTAGAGTAAAAGAGTTTACATAAAACGCCTTAAAATATATGACTCCATATTCACCGTGAAATCAATGCAAAAGTTAATATTAGGTCATCTCATAAGTAATGCTGCATTTTTTCATGTTATTGATTAATTTTAATAATAATAATATAATTTATACCAGTTTTTACAACTCTTCTACATCGTTCTACAAACTTTAAATACTATTTTTTATAAAAAATCGGTTTACTTTAAAAACGTTCTTTGCGGCTGTTTTGACCTCTTCTTATATTAACATCTTCATTCTCTTCATGTGATTTGCTAAACTACTAAAAATGAACCATTTTTTTAGTAAAATTGTTAAAGGTTACAGCAAGTGGGTTATGTACAATAATATCAAACGTTCTAAACAATGGATTAGTCATGGTGAAAAACACTAACCCAAAACGAAGCAAGGGCATCATCACCGAAAGATTGTCATGTGTGTTTGGTGAGATATAAATGGCATAATTTATTTTAAGTTTCTTAACCCAAATTAGAATAGAAACAAAAAATGTGCTGCCATTCTCAATTTGATTTGACCATTTACATGCAACACTTGAAGGAAAAAGGCCAGCATTAATCAAAAGAAGAAGAGTGATCTTTCATCCAAAAAACGCGCGACTTCATATCGCAGGAGATACCATACAAATTCTTAGTAATATCGATTAAGAGCTAATGAATCATCCTGTATACCTAATAGATTTAATGCCATTATATTACTATCTTTTATGAGTTTAGCGAATCAACTGAAGAAAATGAAGATGTTGGAAGGGTTGCAGGATCACCACTGCAAACATGCTTACAATTAGTAAAGTTTATTAACAACTTCAGGTTAGAATTCTTCTTGGTTGCCTCAGGTCAGGAGGGTTTGTAGATCGCGTAGATAGACAGCTTTTAGGAACTTGATGTGAATGCCGGCATTTAGCGTGGAGCAATGGTGGCAGAGAGTGTTGTAAGAATTACCCTTGATGTGCTTTTCTCGTGCGTGTCAGATTAAGTATGCTTCGAGCGCCATAACGTTACCAGGCGTGGTCATGATGAGGTGGAGAGCGGTTGCTGCTCGCTCCAGGGCACTTAGTCCATTTGCGTTATATCTCAACCTAAAATGAGAGTTGAACAACATCATTATTATCGATTCTACAATTTTTCTTTTACGGAAATCTTGTTAGCCGTAGACTAAATTACTTACCCAGTCATTACACGCTTCCTGAAAGAGGAAAGCCTATATTCTATATTATTTGGAACTTTAATGTCCCAAATAATATACAATTGTAAAGATTTCCGTATAAGAAAAATTGTAAAAATCAATACTAATAGAAGTTCTCTATTTCAATTTTTCTGATGATCAATTAAATGTAGCTCCTATTCCCGGAACCTGATGGTAAACAGTATGGTTGATGATCTCAGAACCACACCCCCTGAGTAAATACCCTTTGCTCCATTTTTACCTTTTTCCTGATATTGAAGCTGTGTGGCGACTCTTGTATCCATTCCATTCTCAGTATACGACTGAAGAAGGTATGGTAAACTTTATACAGAAAATAGTTTCGTGAATAAATTTATGCCTCTATACAGTGGTTTCGCTATCATATAACATAACTCGCTATTTTGTTCTTTCATATATATATATATATATATATATATATATATATATATATATATATATATATATATATATATATATATATATATATATATATATATATATATATAAATATATATATATATATATATATATATATATATATATATATATATATATATTTGTATATATATATATATATATATATATATATATATATATATATATATATATATATATATATATATATATATATATATATATATATATATATCATCACCATCACTAACTATAATTTATGTAGGGGATCTTTTTGAGTATTTGAATAATAATTTAATCTTAGTTTGGTTATGACTTATTTTTTTATTAAAGTTATTTCTAATAATTCCTTTATAATATCAAAAAACAAAATGGTGAAGTTCAGAAATAAATATAACTATCGAAATTTAGTGAATTTTTTCAAACCCAAAGAATTACGAATGGTGGAGTTCAGAAAATTTACTTTTATATATCTTCTATAACTCTATATTTTAGAAACGTGATATTTTGAAAGTGGGGAAATTTAGATAAGAGTTCCTTTTTAAAATTATTATAATTGGCGAAGTTCAGAAGATTTATAAAAATTTAACCATGGGTGTATTCTTTAGATTTTAAATTTTAATCTTAGTGGTGAAGCCATTGCCTGGTATATATATATTAAATTGACACATCGGGATCCCATAAAAATGAAAATTGCCTCCCCCCCCTAAGAAAAAAAGGAAAATAAGTCAAAGCTAATTTCTTTATGAATGAGTTTTTTCATAACAACATCAATTAAAAAAAAAAAAACAGAGTAAATGTTAAAGTTATTAAATTGCCTTATACATGAACATTCAACAAGGTTGCTTTTAATTGAATCATTTGAGCGAAAAATAAATTTTGCTGAATTCCAATTTATTAAGTGGCCACTTTCTGAAATATGCACAAAAACCGCATTATTATTTACAGCTCTCCTAACAGTGTATTTATGCTGATTAATACGGACAGATATTTGCTTCCCTGCCTGTTCAAAATATTTACTTGGACAAACAGAATATACGACTAAATAGACTCCCCAATATTATTACAATTATTGTGAACTAGAATGGTTTCTTATAGTTGACTCATATTTGAAAGCAACTAAAATATTAAAGAAATTTAAAAGACGGGGAAGGCCAATGAAACAAACAGAGAAATGTAAAACCAAAATGTTTTTAACATTAAAATGGATAGCAGAAACTGTATTATAGAACGTCTTTTTTTGCAGAGGAAAGACAGTTTAGAAGAAAGGGATAAGAGTAACATAGTTTATGGCCAATTACAAAGATATTGGAGAATTCAGAATCCATATATTCAGGACTAACAACTTGTAAAGCCCGTAAAAAACGGAACGCTTGACTTTTGGACTATGCGAAGAGTAAAAATTAATATAAGAGTTTGATTTAGTTGGTTTGCGAAAGATGGAGTATTAAAAACCAGTCAGTGTTCTTTGAATAAAAAGATCAAAAAAGGAAAGGTCTGATAGAAGGGGTTGAGGCAGCGTTAGTTTCAACTCCTATCACATATTATTTAAAACCACGATGCTCCCACGTGCATCTTCGCTTCGAAGCTTGGCGCCTTATCCCAGCCACCGGAAGTTAATGTGTAAATAAGGAGGTTATCGTCCCCCCGTTCGCCCCCATACGCCGACCTCGCCAGATTGAGTTAGGCTTATAGGTAGATAAGGCATTGTTCCAAGCCTCCGCTGTGCATTCCCTCGAAGTTCCCACTCCATTGTCCCCCACGCCAAGGGAGTGTCTCGACTATTTAGATGGAAACTTTCTTACTAAGATCAGATTGGAGATCCAGATTTTCGTCGCGAAACATCACCCCGACCCTCTCTCACTTTGTGCGCCAAAGGACCTCGACCTCGAGACTCACCATCACTTGTCCAGAAGAAGGACAATATCCCTTGACTGCCAAAGTTTGAGCCTTTTCGTGACGCCAAGTCCCCAAGGCTTCCTCCTTGTTGTTCAGAAAGAGAACAACGCTAAAACAGCCATTGTTCGTTCGAGCCCGTTGACAAGAAACGGTTCTCACTCCTTCCTCCGTTGTTCAGAAGAGAACACCGTAGAACAGTCATTGTTCTTTTGAGTCCGTTCGCCAAGAAGCGGTTCTCACCCTTCCCCCTTGTTGTTCAGAGGAGAACAACATTAGAACAGCCATTGTTCTTGAGCCCGTAGACAAGAGACGGTTCTCACCCGCCCCCCTTCCTGTTGTTCAGAAGAGAACACCGTAGAACAATCATTGTTCTTTTGAGTCCGTTCGCCAAAAAGCGGTTCTCACCCTTCCTCCTTGTTGTTCAGAGGAGAACAACATTAGAACAGCCATTGTTCTTGAGCCCGTAGACAAGAGACGGTTCTCACCCCCCCCCCCTCATGTTGTTGTTGTTCGGAAGAGAACAAGGTAGAACATCCATTGTTCTTTAAGCCGTTCGTCGAGAAACGGTTCTCATTCCCAAGACGCCACGTCAGGATCATTTTATTCCCCCCCTTCGGCTGGAACTCGCCAGCGGACCGAAAATTCCTTCACGTCGCCTTCCACTGCACCACTAGTATAAAGTTACATAAGCGAAACGTCACCTTTGAGTACTTAACCCATTTTGTCAATTCTATCCTGTGCTTTAAATGGTTCAGCGAACCATCCCATCCCTTTAACTCTATATTTGTTTTACCTTTTTAAATCCTTTAATCCTCGGATTAGCCCGAGCCCCCACGACCCTTTTCATTCTCTGTTTATGTCAATATTTTCCGTTTTACGTATTGTTGATAGTTATTATTAATAAAACTCTATTTTATTAATGATAGCAATATTATTATCCTTGAGCTCAGTTCCACTTCTTAAGCATATCGAAGATACATAATATCGGCCCGCCAGACATTAACGCACTCTAAATATAATTAAAGAAGTTCCCTTAACGAATAGTTATATATGGTATATCGTCGAGAGTCCATTCTACGACATATATATATATATATATATATATATATGTATATATATATATACTATTTAAATTTGGTATCAGGTGTGTAAGGTTTAACGCTATATCTTTGCAAACACTGGTCTCAGTCGAGTAAAGCATAGTGTTATTCGTTACAATAATAGAGTATAGTAGTTCCCTTTTGTTTTAACGATTGCTAACCCCTTTTTTTAAAACTTAAGAAGCTGGAGTAGCTCTAGGAACTGTTATAATAATTTGTTGCGTTTTTTTGTGATTTTAGTCAGTGGTTATTTAGATCGAGAAACCAAGTACGAATAGGTCTGTGCCCATATTTTGGTAGGCTAATTTCTCTAGAGGCCTAATTCTTGTTGCAAGGAATTTTAGTTGGTTGACTATTGCGCCCCCAAGTGCAAAGATGACTCACTTCGAAATCTTTAAAGCGCAAGGAGAGTCCTTGGGATTTTCCGGAAAAGAACTTATTGAGTACGTTCAAGAGGAGCAAACAAAAGAGGAAAAAAGAGTAATCCAACGAGAAGAAAGAGAAATCCAAAGAGAAGAAAAAGAAAGGGAAAAAGAAATCCAACGAGAAGAAAGAGAAAGAGAGGAACGGATAAGACAAGCTGAGCTTCACCATCAGATTGAATTAGCTTGTGTTGAAGCAGAGATACAGTCCGCCAGTTCCCGTTCCAAAGCCCCCCCTCCAATCTCTCACTAAAGCTCCCCAATTTAAAGGATGGAGAGGATTTCGGAGCATTTTTAGCTCACTTCGAAAAGATCCTCGAAATCAATAACATGGATCTGGAGGCTGAAGGTGTAGCCAGATTACTTCCCCTGTTAAATTGTAAATTGCGCGAAATTTTTATATCTTTACCATTTGAGTGTACAATTAACTACAGCACCTTAAAAGCTGAATTATTGGCCGCTCATAATATGACTCCCGATTTCTACCGCCTCATTATTTCGAGGAGGTCGTATTAAACCCGGACAGACGTTCCGTCAATTCGGATACATTCTTCAGAGGAATTTTAAATTTTGGTTAGAATCCTCAAAGGTTGATCCGAACTACGAGTCCTTAACAGACTTCGTGTTGCGAGATCAATTTTTGGCGTCTCTCCCGACGGAGATCCACGCGTTCGTCAAGGATCGTCAGTGCCAGTCCTTTAAAGAATGTACAGAAGAAGCGGATGTCTATGCCGCAAGCCATAATTTATACCCAAAGGAGAATTGAACTTCTTACCAACCCCCAAACCAGGAAAGAAGGAAGGATTCGCGCCCCTTCCCAGGAAAGCTGACCAAGTCTCCGGGCCCCGTAAAACACCAAAACTTCTTTCCCCAAAACCAACAACGGGACTCCAAACCTCCCGTTAAGATTTCTCCTCCATCTCTCTTCCCGAAGCGACCAATCATATGCTTCACCTGTGGTGTAGAAAACCACATGAGCTGGAATTGCCCCCAAAACTCTAGGCTTAAAAGCGGACCAGCCCACCAAGTTCACCAGATTAATGCAACCCTTGCTCCCCTGGTGGTGCAGACCCAAGCAGCAACTTCTCACCCTCCGTCAGGCCACCAGGTAAATTTTATTTTTGATAAAAGTTCATCGGGAACTTTGAAATTTAAGGAGGGCAGCGTGAACGGCTGCCGAGTATTGACTCTCGTCAGGGACACAGGATGTACGTGTTTCATCGTGTCAGACGAACTCCTCCCCCCAGTGGACCCTAACAACGAAAAATTTGCGGTGGTACATGACTACCTTGGGTGGGCGAACCAATTCCCCGTCATTAGATGTTACCTGCACTGTCAATATTATGACGGCTGGGCTGAAGTCATTTCAGCACTCATACAATTCTGTTCCGTACTTATAGGACAGAGCCTCCAAGTAAGTTCCGACCCTGTGTCTCAGGCCGCCCTTCCTCGAGGCCGAGTTAAGAAAGAAGCCCAGGAGCCCGTCCCCATCAGAACCCCGATACCGTCCGATTTCTCGGAGACCCCTAACCAGGACTTTAGGACGACACAAAAGGAGTGTGAATTACTAACACCCTTAGGCGATAAGGCCCAAGACAAGGACACGGAAACTGTCCGTGGACCCCAAGAAAAAGGAACCCCCAACGCGCCCATGGAGATACCTTCGTAGAACGGGACGAAACATCGGCGCTTGAAGAAGATTACCCCGCGGAGTCCCTTAATGTAATACAGATAGTGTGCACCCAACCTGATGCCGATTACTCTCCTCCTTTCCTACCAGGCGAGTCTTTGGAACCCTCTGACCTGGATATTGACGCGCAGCTTACACCACATCAAAAGAGTCAGCTACAAGAACTATTTAAATGGAGTCACCATTTAACCACCCTATTAGCTCTTTTCGAGCGACTGCGCGAAAATCGCCTCACCATTGGCCCCCGCAAATGCCATTTTGCCCACGAAATCATAAAATATTCGGGTTTCAAAATAGGACAAAGCCTTTGGGTCCCCAAGAGGATAAGATTAAACCAATCGCCGATATGCCCCTCCCGATTACAAAGAAGCAATTAAGATCGTTCCTAGGATCAGCTTCGTACTATCGGCGTTTCGTTCCGAATTTCGCTACAATTTCGGCGCCCCTCAGCTCCCTTTTAAAAAAGAATTCACCCGATCGTCTACGTTGGAATGATGTCGCTATTTCCCATTTTAATCAGCTCAAGAGTAAGCTCATTTCTGCCCATATTTTAAAGTTGCCCAACCCGGAAAAATCCTTTGGGATTAAGACAGACGCGTCCAACGAGGGCATTGGAGGTGTACTCCTTCAATACGAGGATGACGGCACAAGTCATCCAGTTGCATATGCTAATCGTCAATTATTACGACGCCAAAAGAGATATGCCACTATAGAAAAGGAAGCTCTATCAGTTATCTGGAAAATAGACAAATTCAAAATGTACTTGATAGGTAAAGAATTTTAGATAGGAACCGACCACCGTCCGTTAGCCTATATTAGGAATGTGTGACACTCCAACGGCAGCATCATGCACTGGAATTTACTCTTGCAAGAGTATCAATTTAAGATAAATTATATAAAAGGTTCCGATAACCAGGTCGCTGACGCACTTAGTAGGAATGCGTTACCAAATAGCGTAGAGTAATTGTATTCATAGAATTAGTATCTCCATGTAGGTATATACCGTCTTGTATGACTTAAATTAGGATTCTCTTGTATTATAATTAGTTAATGTATATGTCTGAATTGTGTAACGCTCAATGTCTATTTTTTTTGTATGTATATATTTTTGTACCCATTAATTACGTATAAATTATTTTGTCCCATATGTACTATATTTATATCATTTCATTGTTCCATGCCTTTTTTTTTATTAAGTTTGTATTAAAGGTTATTTTCCCTTATAATCAAAAGATCAAAATAATCATATGTATTGAGGTAACAGGAGTTAGGTGCAGGAAGGTACAAGAAGACGAATTCCCCACAACGGAGCTCTATCGTTGTCCCTTCTCTCTTTTTTTCGAAGTGACAACTTTCCCCCGGAATGGAGGGGTGTGATAGAACGGGTTGAGGCAGCGTTAGTTTCAACTCCTATCACATATTATTTAAAACCACGATGCTCCCACGGGCATCTTCGCTTCGAAGCTTGGCGCCTTATCGCAGCCACCGGATGTCAATGAGTAAATAAGGAGGTTATCGTCCCCCCGTTCGCCCCCATACGCCGACCTCGCCAGATTGAGTTAGGCTTATGGGTAGATAAGGCATTGTTTCAAGCCTCGGCTGTGCATTCCCTCGAAGTTCCCACTCCATTGTTCCCCACGCCAAGGGAGTGTCTCGACTATTTAGATGGAAACTTTCTTACTAAGATCAGATTGGAGATCCAGATTTTCGTCGCGAAACATCACCCCGACCCTCTCTCACTTTGTGCGCCAAGGGACCTCGACCTCAAGATTCACCATCACTTGTCCAAAAGAAGGACAATATCCCTTGAGTGCCAAAGTTCGAGCCTTTCGTGACGCCAAGTCCCCAAGGCTTCCCCCTTGTTGTTCAGAAAGAGAACAACGCTAGAACAGCCATTGTTCGTTCGAGCCCGTTGACAAGAAACGGTTCTCACCCCTTCCCCCGTTGTTCAGAAGAGAACACCGTAGAACAGTCATTGTTCTTTTGAGTCCGTTCGCCAAGAAGCGGTTCTCACCCTTTTCCCTTGTTGTTCAGAGGAGAACAACATTAGAACAGCCATTGTTCTTGAGCCCGTAGACAAGAGACAGTTCTCAACCCCCTCCCTGTTGTTCAGAAGAGAACACCGTACAACAGTCATTGTTCTTTTGAGTCCGTTCCCCAAGAAGCGGTTCTCACCCTTTCCCCTTGTTGTTCAGAGGAGAACAACATTAGAACAGCCATTGTTCTTGAGCCCGTAGACAAGAGACGGTTCTTGCCCCCCCCCCCTGTTGTTCGGAAGAGAACAACGTAGAACAGCCATTGTTCTTCAAGCCGTTCGTCGAGGAAACGGTTCTTATTTCCAAGACGCCACGTCAGGATCATTTTATTCCCCCCTTCGGCTGGAACTCGCCAGCGGACCGAAAATTCCTTCACGTCGCCTTCCACTGCACCACTAGTATAAAGTTACGTAAGCCAAACGTCACCTTTGAGTACTTAACCCTTTTGTCAATTCTATCCCGTGCTTTAAATGGTTCAGCGAACCATTCCATCCCTTTAACTCTATATTTGTTTTACCTTTTTAAATCCTTTAATCCTCGGATTAGCCCGAGCCCCCACGACCCTTTTCATTCTCTGTTTATGTCAATATTTTCCGTTTTACGTATTGTTGATAGTTATTATTAATAAAACTCTATTTTATTAATGATAGCAATATTATTATCCTTGAGCTCAGTTCCACTTCTTAAGCATATCGAAGATACATAATATCGGCCCGCCAGACATTAACGCACTCTAAAGTTAATTAAAGAAGTTCCCTCAACGGAAAGTTATATATGGTATATCGTCAAGAGTCCATTCTACGACAAAAGGGTTCTATTATTTTTAATCGCTTGGGTAAATTTAATGGAAGGGACGAGTGAATTAAGTTTGGTAAGAAAGCTATTAACATCTTTAGAATTAGGCCACAGGCAAATGACATCATCAATATACCTGTATCAAATAATAGGGAAGTCAAGGATAGTAAGGAGGATTCTCGTTTCAAAAAACTTCATATATTTGTTAGAAAGAACAGGTGAAAGGCTAATCCAAACTTTTGAAGAAAATATTTGCCAACGAACGAAAACTTACAATTTTGGGTACAAAGTGAAATGAGTTTCATAAAAATAATAGCAGGTACGGGAAGAACAATATTTTGCTATTTAGCCTTAAGGAAATTGAAAATATCTTTAACTTGAACCTTGGTAAATAATGAGCAGACATCGAAACTAACAAGGGTAAAATTATTAGAATACTGAATGGCATTGAGTTTAGCAATAAGTTTGTAGCTATTGGGCCTTTTGTTTGTAATAATTGAAAATCACATAACACGTGATCTATAATAGATGTATTTTAAAAGCCCAGTGAAAGACAAGACAAAAAGCCCGTGCCTCCTCCTACTAGATAAACACTTGTCTTGTCTCTCACTGTATAAAAACCAACACTTCGTTATTCAAAAGGCTTCTTGAATCGAATCAACATTTTGGGGGTTGAGGATGGTAGCTCTGGCTATGATCGTCGTGATTATTTTAGCGAAGAGCGCTTAATGACAGAGGTTTAAATCCAACTCCTTTATTCATTTTCTTATAACGGTTAAAATAGTATGCCCCTATTTATTTGTTGCTATATCTCCCATTTTCTCTCTTAAGCTTTAATGATTTATGTAATAATAATTTCCTTAGCGTTTTTACGGGTAGTGTTAACAGTTTTCATTTCATTGGTCGTTTAATATATATATATATATATATATATATATATATATATATATATATATATATATATAATTAGGTAAAGGCCATGTTGTATGCAGGTTCTATTAAAGTCCACAGCTGTGGCAGCGTTATAAATTTTAATTTATATTTTCTTAATATTTCTTACAAGTTTTTTAACGGGGTCTTCGAGGCGAAAAAAAACATCCGCGAATGATATTATTTATTCCTAGACGTATTTCGACCATGTTAGGTCATCTTTAGGAAATGAACAGAAATGGAATTATTCAAAAATTGCTACATTATACATATATATTATTTCTACGCGAACATAAGTTTTACAAAAATTGTCCAATCATGGCGGGGGAAATTTTTAGGGATAAACTAAGCGCTACAAGAAATATATAAAATTGGAAGGCTCAGATTGTCTGACTATTGACTGCTCTCCAAGAAGACTTTACCGTTTACAAGGAAAGTCCTACTTCAACAATTTTCAACTGCTCCAGTAGGTGAAAAATTTCTACGGCTTGTTGAAGAACGTCCGCTTGGGTTCAATGAAAACTGTCTGGTTTTACGAAGGACATACGCGCCCGGGCGCCTGCACGTGCACACCCGCGAGGGTATAAACCCGGCCGATGAGGGATTTTGGATGAACTGGAGTTTCTCGCCTGCATTTTGTCTGTTCCCTTAACACCAGCACAACTTTGGTTCTGATAACTTTTCTGCCGCTAAGGTCTGTAGAAGCCATCTGCCTCTGACGTGTCTGAACCCCGGAAGGAAGCCCTGCAGGGGGCGTGAAGAAGGGGGCTTCATTCTGGGGCGGAGTGGTCAGGACAGATATGAGGACCCTGATAGACATATTAGTTAGGTAGGGCAGAAAGGGTAAACTAAAGTCTATTTAGGTACTCGCCCCCGCGATAAGGGCCTGGTAGGTTAAAGTAGCTCCTGCTGTTGGGGCCGTCATGGACGATCCTAACGGCGAGAAGAGAGTCCTGCTCCATGTCAAAGAGTGCTGCCAGCAGCCTTCGCGCGAGAAGGTCTTTTAAACCGTCTTCTCATCGCTTGGGATTGCTCTCTGCCGACTCAAGGACCAATATTTTGGTTACTTGGCCTTTTGCGACACGAACCAAGACCTAGACAACCTTTTGAGTGCAAATTTAAGGGAGAAATTAGAAGAAATCGGCCTCACACCACGAGTTCCCCCACATGTATCAGCCAAGAGATTGAGATTTTACAGACGTATCGACCCTTACGTTGGTACTCACTCGGCTGAAAAGATAAAATAAGAATTTGAGGCAAAACAAAGTTGGGCAAAGATCTACAACGCTATAAAATTTATGAACCGCGAAGAAAAGGAAGAGGGACTGGTCCTTTTTAATACAAAAATCTCCGCCAGCTGCATTGAGCGAGAGGTTTTCGTGCCGGTGCAGATCTGCTTTTCTTTCTATGCCCTCGAAAAGCATGCCACTAAGGACTGTCAGGCTACAGTCAAAATCTGTTATGAGTGCTCAGAATCTGGCCACACGTGGAGAGAGTGTACTAGCTCCAATAAGAAATGTATCAATTGTGGCAATTCACATCGTACACTATCGATGGCTTGTCTAATAAAGAAGGCCTTGATAACGCACAAGAAGAAGACCATGATCGAGGAGAGGAACCAAAGAAGGACTACTTCATATGCACAGGCGACGAAAGCTTCCGACCAGAAAACCACGATTCAGATAGACCAGAACATGAGACCAGACCTTATTATGTGCATATTACACGCGCGTTTCGTGAACATAACAAACCCTGGCAGTTATGCAACTGAATTGAATTAGATGCTGGTGCAGAATGGACTAAAGCCAATGTGGTTCCCGGATAACCCACCATCAGGAGAGCTATTTCAAGCGAAATTATCGAATCTAAAGAAACCAGAGACAATACCCCGATCTGCTTCTCGCGACCCGCGCTTGCGCAAGAAATAACGTGCCGTGAAAGAGGACTCCCAGATGGAAATCAGTGACCAACTGAAAGAAACTCTGCCAGAAAAAAATGAGGTTGTACCAGTGGCTTCGACATCTGTCTCCCCTGCACCAATTTATCGGACGACCTAAGATATGTGCATGAAAATCTACAGCTTTCCATCTGCTCCCATTCCAAAGAAAGCTAATGTCAATGAGCTCATAGAAGGAGTCACTAAAGGCAAATATAAATGGGACTATCATGCCGACGTTACCAAAGAATCGCTCCTGGACGCCTTCAGAAAGGGAAAAGTAGAAATATGCCCCAAGTCCTGCTTCAACCTTAACCAGGAACAATACAGGAAGAAAAGATTTGGTAGGGTAAGGTCACTAGCCAGAGAAAAAAGGACTAAAGTTAAGCATCCTAATATCAATTAACCATGGCTATCTCTACTAGACTCATCAGGAACCTTAAGATCTTCTAGCTGAACGTTAATGGATGAAAGAACAAAAGCGCTGTATACAATGAAATCATCAGAAACGCTGATCCCGATATCGTGCTTATTTCTGAGCATGGATTAGATGATAGAATAGAACGTTTTAAGATTTATAACTTGAAGTTCTAATGGCTAGCCACTCAAAGGGAAGGTACGACGAGGCTGCAATTGCAATCAGAAAAGGCATCAGATTTAAAAAAATACAGGCCCTGAGGGAATCGTATTTGGCGGTAAAGATCCCTATGACATATGATGACCTGGTGGTTTCAGTCGCGTATCAACCGCCCAGGCGCCTGTATTTACCGATCCCCAACTTTATGCGGCTGTTTAGGAGAGAGGCCTCAACGATACTTGTCGGAGATCTGAATGCCCGGTGCAGGGAGGCCGGCTATACGAAGTCCTTTAATGAAGCTGGTAACTCACTGAGCCTCATAATAGACAGAGGAGTTGTGCAAAGAGAAGGGCCAAACTTCTCCACATTCCATACAGCAAGATCGTCGACCACACCAGATATTGTGCTAACAAATCGTAACTTTTCTCTTAACCATGTTACTCTCTCCGACCCTTTCATACCGTCAGATCATATAAGTATGATTACCCACGTTTCCACTTCTCTAATACAAGTGCAGATTCCCAAACGAAGATGCCTAGCAAGAGCTAACTAGGAATTATATCATGAACACCTGCGCCAAGTGCATATCGAGCATCTCGAGGGGGCAACCTTAGAAGAGATCGACGAGAAACTCGATTTTCTCACCTCAAAAATCTTGGAAGCTGACCGCCTGGCTATCCCTTGGACGGAGCATAAAATTCTTCCTTCTCCAAGATGGGTCGAAAATATACAGCAGAAAATGGATCAGCTGGATGCAGTCGTCTTCTTCATAAATATGCATGGCAACACGGCACAACAGTACCAAGAGCTGCGCGAGTTGAGAAACGAGATCAGGCAACTCATACTTGAGAAGACGAGAGGCCAGTTGGATGAAATCATTGCTAAAATCGACGCAGAAGGAGATTCCAAAAAGTTTTGGTGTCAAATAAAGAGACTGAGAGGCACTCCTTCTAGAAAAAAACATCAGCATTAGAGTCAACGGCGTAGAATATACTGAAGACCGTGATATGGAGAGAGAATTTAGAAAATATTGGCAAAACCACTTTCGCATTAGCGATGAGGACAATGAGTTATTTGATGAGAGGTATGAAGAATATGTTCTACTTAGATTGCAGGACCTAGGTGCCGACCTCACTCCACATCACTTCGTGGACAGATCCCGCGTTGCACAAGATGAAGGTAGACCGTTCACGCGGGAAGAATACAAGTGGGCCGTCAAAAGCTTTAAACAAAAAGCGCCAGGCATAAAAGGCATCACTAAAATGCATATGCTGTATGCATCCAATAACATCAACGAAGGTCTACTGGAGATATTTAATGCCTGCCTCAATGTTGGATACTTCCCGGACAATTCAAAAAAGCCCGGTTGATCTTTATTTTGAAACCTGGCAAACCGAAGAAGGAAATCAGCAGCTATATGCCCATCTCCTTGTTGGAGGTTATGGGCAAATTACTCGAAAAACTTCTCAACACCAGACTATGGACCTTCCTGGAAACCCATAACTTATACAACTCTCAACAACATGGGTTCAGGAGGAAATTAGGTACGGAAACGGCTCTGGCATTAATTACGGAGAGAATAGCGATTGGAAAAGTGAGGAATGGTAATGTCAATGTCGTACTTCGTGACGTGGCCTCAGCATTCGACAAGGTATGGCTACCGGGTCTTAAAAGCAAACTGAGTGAACTAGCCATGGATGGAAACTTAACCAGGATTTTATGCGACTATCTAGAGGAAAGAGAAGCAGTGATGAAGATAAATGGTACAGAAGGGATATCCTTTAGTCTCAAGGCTGGGGTACCTCAAGGGGGTTGCCTCAGTTTCACCCTGTATTCCGTGTATACTGGGGATTTACCACATCGTGTTCAAGACCTTACCCAGTACGTACAATTAGCAGATAATATCACTCAAATCGTTACCAGCGTTTACAAAAATCCTAATGATATCGCTAACAGGACAGGGAGGGAAATTGTTCATGTTAATAACTATGAAAGAAGAAATAAGATAAAAACAAATGTCTAAAAGTTCAGAGTGATACCAATTGGCCGTCGAAAAACATCGGACGTGCTAGTGCAGGATGAGCTCTATGAGCACTCAAGAAAATGCCGAGTTCTAGGCTTGGAATTAACATCGAATGGGTACAGGACCCATTACCTACAAAAGGTCGCCGTAGCTGCGAAAACGCTACAGTCTCTCTATCGTTTTAGACATCTCTCGGTGAGCAACAAAAGAAAACTCTATCTCTTGTTGGTGAGACCACTTCTCTTGTACCCGGCTATACCCCTCAATACCCTGAGCAAAACAGTTATTAAGAAAGCTCAAAATATCCAAAATAAGGCAATAAGGTTTATTAACAACGTGTCACTGCTTGACTACGTTCCTACTAGATTACTACATGAAGCGATGGACATCGAGCCATTAAACATTACCCTAAATAGACGAGCACAAAACATTTGGCAGAAAGTCTATGATAATATGCCAGAAGAGGTGCTGAACCTGATTAGACTACCTGATTTAGACATGCAGAACCTAAGGTTCAGGCAAGCTTTTAAAAGCAGCCAAATAATAGCTCGACAAGTAATCCAACCGATTTATTGAGAATCTACCAGAAGATTAATCTTATTTCAATTCACATTGACAATTCCATATTAAACGATGGATAAAGAAAACCAAACTGATTTATTTCACGTAAATAATGATAACAAATTGATCATAAATGATTCTAAGTGGACAGTTAATTAAGAGGAAAAAATAAAATAAACATAATTATAATATTAACTAAAAGATCCGAAGTGCACAACATAATTAAAAAAAAAAATAAAAAATAAATAAATAAATAAAATAAAAGATCCGAAGTGGACAATACATAGGTAAATATAACAAAATAAAAATAAACGAATAAATATAACAAAAGATCCGAAGCGGACACATTAATATAAGTAAGGTCAACCAACCATCAAAAGGCCTACAAGAATTCAAAGGCTTGAATGCTGCAATAAGAAACTAGCGATAATAACTACAGCTAATAAAGATATAAACGACTGAGGTAGCCAGACAACCTGGCACAACTACTCTCTCTGTATTATACACCTCTTCTACCTATCCTCTCTACTCTTACACATTTTCTACCTAAATTTGGACTAAATTTGGATTCTTTTTTTACAACGGAGAGCTGTGAGCGCGCTTAATGAAAAGTTCACTTTTCATTAAAGTTAAGGTTAACTTCAAGAAAGAAGAAATATATGCGCCCTCTGGACTGATTGGAGATTCCTCCTGTTTCCACTGGACGGGGAGCTTACCCTAAAAAGGTAATTCATCCTTAATTCGTCCTTATTCCACGCTTTGACTTACACTTACCTCACCAACTAAAAGCAACACAACACGACAATCGCTGCGCCCAGAGCCCCCTAAAGTAGGGTATAGTGGACCCCGGAAGGAAGCCCCAATAGGGGATGCAAAGAAGGGGGGAGCCTTGAGACCACGAGCCCGAAATTCTGTGGAAACGCTTCTTAGCTTAGGCATATTAAGGTATGGTGATCGTGAAGTGCTAAAATAAGTAGGTAAATAGGAAACCATAGGCTGCTAGGTGATAGGGAACGCTTTTACTGTCCTTTTTTACACACTTATAGAGGAAGAAAGAAAACAAACATAGGCTTCGGAGGATGAAACGAAGTAAAGGGGGCCTAGGCGCTTGACTAACAAAAGGATGGGGGATCATCCCCCTCTAGAGAAAGGAGGCAGCCTAGAATGCTGTCGCTCCGATCTAGTTCTTCGGCAAAGGAGGCAAAGGAAAATGAAGTTTGAAAACGTGCTTCATTTAACGTTAGGCAGTCAACTCAGAGACGCCAATATGTCGGGAGTATTGTTTCCAGCTGAAGTTGCACATTAATTGCCGGTTTCTTCATTTGAATGATGACGGCTTCGGCCATACGCAATCTTTTGCAATTTTGGAGTCTCAGGATGAAGGAGGTGTCTGTGATTCAGCTTTTCACGATGTGGTTAGTACTATGAAAGTAGGCGTGTTTTTTAATCGCGCCATCTTGAAGGTGAGCTGTCAGTCGCCTTGGCAGGGTTGTAGAGGTCACGGCGATGTACTTTGAATTGCGGTGTTCGCAGTCACCGACTTTGCACGAATATTCGTACACGACGTTGGTCTCCTGGAGTTCGCTCGTTGGTTGGAGACAACTGTTTTTCATGATGCAACTACTTGTTTTCTTAGTGTGGTAGTATATAATTAGATTAATATCCGTTTTAGGGTCGATTGGGGTTATGTTACGATGGAGAATGCCTTTAAGAGCCTTTTCATCTTCACGGTAGCTGGTGTTACAATTGGCCTTGTAATAAAGGTCGATATCACTCATCTTCGGAGTAGACCTGACGCAAGGGCCAGCAGCCAAGCTTATTTTCTCTTTCATGGTGGCGTCGATGGATTCTTTTGTGTAGCTGTTGTTGACTAGAACAAGTTTTAGTGAGCACACTAAACGTAAAATGTACCTCAAGGTGGAACCTGGTTAGAGTCAAAGACGTAAGAACCGCAAACGACATAGTGATCGATGGTATTCCTTAGCATTCTCTTGACATACGGAAGCTGTTTGACTTTAGTGACGAAAAAATTGAAAATGATGATGATAAATGGATCGAAAGTGATTTACACTTGCCTACGAGGCCTGTTCGTCAGCGCTGTGAGCCAGTCTGTATGTGAGAACATGAGCGTTAATGAAGCTGTGATCAGGGGGTGGGTCTGATTATGAATTGGTTGTAAACACCGTGTGTTATGTCATAATAATAATAATAGTAATAGGTATTTATAATGCGCCTCTCACGGCTGTTAGCCCTCCCAGGGCGTTGGTTGTGTAGCGAGTGTAGAGAAAGTTTACAGGGGAGAGAAAGCAATTCTGAAGAGATGAGTCTTCAGGAGACGTTTAAAAGTAGCAAGGAAGGGAGAGGATCGGACTTCGGTAGGAAGAGCATTCCAGAGTCTAGGAGCACAAACTGAGAAGGAAAGGTCACTCATCGAACAGAGGACAGAACAAGGAGTGTTCAGGATGGGAGCGAGGTTAGACCGGAGTTCCCGAGGAGTTTGACGACGAGAGATAAGGTGGAGCCTCTAGGTTTAGGGCCTTATAGGTCATAAGAAGAAGTTTATAGTGGGTATGGAATCGAATAGGTAACCAGTGTAGCTCCTGTAATAGAGGCATCGAAGGAGAAAACCGGGGGTGGCGAAGCAGGAACCGGGGGTAGCATAATTTTGAACTAGTTGTAGGGGGCGAAGCGACGAATGGCAGTATCATAACGATGAAGTTATGACGAGGGGCGAGATTGGCCAGTAGAAAAGGAGTCAGTGTCGTAAGTCTGTTCTCGTTGATTTATTCACGATTTTAAAGTAATCTTTTGCGTTCTTGTTAAAACATTGACGCTTTTGTAGTGATCATAGGGGTATCTGAGTTTCTTTCATAATCTTCCAATATTTTGTGCGGCATTACGATTACTTAAGGTAAGAAGTATATGAATAGGTTTATGGACAATGATGACCTTAAATTCCATATCATCGTACAATTTAAACGCTCATTTATCCTCAAAGCCGCTTATATGCATTATAATCTTGCATAGTAACGGGAAACTCAATTTTTGCACTCACCTTTGCCTTCTATTATTGCATGTTGGCATTGATATTACAACTCATAACCATGGATTCCTTCATCCCTTGACCTTCAGTGTTACCGTGAGAGACAAACGGCCAAAATGATGTCTATCTATTATTATAAGTTAAACAAACTTATTTTGAGAGAGTTTTGATTTTATAGCCCAAACGTGAACACTTCTTGCATAATTCAACAAACTTGCCTCTTTGTAATTTTTGAGCAGGTTCAGGATATTTGAACTCTTGTAAACTTTATGCATTTCAGTGCATAGCGTTAGAAATGTATATATATTTTACCTTCTGAAAGATTTCTATTTTAGTTTGAGAAGGGCCTTGACTAATTAGGAAGGCCTGTGCCATGAGAACCAAGTTATAGAGTCGTATAGGATTGTAAAGTACCTCATAGAAGAGTATTTAATAGTTGTATAATAGGTTCACACGTTGAATCCTAAAAAAAAACATTAGCTGAAGAGGAATCTGAACAGTGCTCTCAAAAGGCTGCTGGTCCCTTGAGTTATTATTAACTCTTTCGTAAAGGGTCTTCAAAAGGACGTTAACTGTCCATAGGACGGCTGGCCTTTAAATGACTGGGTTTGGATCCTAACCTGGTGGAATCTGGGCAAGCGGGCAAACATGCAAGTAAGCAAGTTTTCTAAACTACAACAATCGCTTAAAAACTACTTCCCAGATTCTTTAAATAAAGGAGGAGAGCTCATGAGAATTTAGGGCAGAGTCGCTTCCCGAGTAAGTAAGTAACTAGAAAAGGTGTGGAAGGTGAGATAGAATAGATCGCCTTTAAAGTGTAATTAAATTAAACAGAGAAAGAGTCAAAGTAAAACTTAATTATTTCCTAATCTTTCATAATTTAAACGCCAGTAAAAATATTTCAAATGTTTCTCATTTTACTTAACAAAGTTTCGTATTTCATTAGTAAGTAAAGAATTTTTTTTAATTAACACAGAGGAACCTTTAAAATAAACTCTAAAAATAAACGAAACACTGGAATTTAGTAATTTGGAGTTAATATATATCTAGTTCGTGTAAAAGACTATAGATAATATTTTAAATCATATTTCCTCAATATATTTAATATAAATCGAGTTGAATTGACGATAAAATAGAATATATCTTCTTAAGCTTTTGAAAATTGGACAAATTAGTACATCTGGTAATCATACAACTGGGACTCAAATAAAAAAATCAAATATTATGTGTTTGTAAGATTAGATCTCTGATTAAAGTAGAAACAATTTTAATATGACTATGCAATGGATTTCTTTTGCTATTGTAATAGGCATATATCTTTGGTTAATCAAAATAATGTGCTGGAGTTGTTAATCAAGCCCAAACTGGATCAAGAACTCCAGTCATCCTACGCCTATGTCTTGGACCTACGCCAGAGGCTCGAGAAATGCGCAAACATCGCCTATGAAAATGCCCATGTCAATTTGGAGAAATACAAAACCTATTTTGATGTCAGGTCCGAAGATCGTAAATTTAAGCCCAGGGATGAAGTACTCCTGCTCCTTCCCAAAGCTAGTAATAAATTACTAAGCCAAAGGAAAGGTCCGTACTCGGTCCGCTAGGTACGATGCCCAAGGATTACCTCATTGGTACCCCAGCAGGCGATAAGCTTTATCACGTCAACTTATTGAAAAAGTACCACTGACGCGCCGAGGGAGATACGTTCGTAGCACTGGACGAAACATCGGCGCTTGAAGAGGATTACCCCACGGAGTCCCTTAATGCAATACAGACAGTGTGCATCCAACGTGATGCCGATTACCCTCTTCCTTCCCTACCAGGCGAGCCTTTTGAACCCTCTGACCTGGATATCGACGCGCAGCTGACACCACATCAAAAGAGTCAGCTCCAAGAACTATTATGTCAGTTCGACGACGCTATTTAAGAGAAGCCTGGATGCGCTACTAGTTTCGAGCATGATATTAAATTAACAACCTTAGAACCCGTCCGTTCAAAACCCTATCCCATGCCGATTCATTTACGCCAAGCCTTTAACGCCGAAGTTGATAATTTAATTAGTTTAGACGTAATAGAACCTTCCACCTCTAGTTATTGTTCCCCAATCGTCATGTCAAGAAACCTGATGGCTCTTATCGAATGTGCATCGACTTCCGGAAGTTAAATTCGGTAACTGTGTTCGACGCCGAGCCCATCCCGTTGGTAGACCAAAACCTCCACCTTTTTGAAAACGCCAAGTTCATCTCAGAACTCGATTTGTGCAAGGCGTATTATCAAATCGTCCTCCGGCCCGATGTGAAAGCATATACCGCCTTTGCAACGAAGAAAGGCCTTATGCAATTTAAGCGCCTTCCTTTTGGCCTCGTCACTGCTTGTAGCAACTATAACCGTCTCATGAGAAGGTTGTTAGATGGACTTCCAAATGTATCCTTTTACTTAAAAAAACGCCTACGTCGCTACTCGTGAATCGAGTCACCATTTAACCACCCTATTAGCTCTCTTCGAGCGACTGCGCGAAAATAGCCTCGCCATTGGCCCCCGCAAATGCCATTTTGCCCACGAAACCGTAAAATACTGGGGTTTCAAAATAAGACAAAGCCAGTTAGGTCCCCAAGAGGATAAGATTAAGGCAATCGCCGACATGCCTCTCCCGGATACTAATAAGTAATTAAGATCGTTCCTAGGATCAGCTTCTTATTATCGGTGATTTGTCCCGAATTTCACTGCAATTTCGGCGCCCCTCAGCTCCCTTTTAAAAAAGAATTCCCCCGATCGTCTACAATGGAATGATGTCGCTGTTTCCCATTTTAATCAGCTCAAGAGTAAGCTCATTTCTGCTCTCATTTTAAAGTTGCCTAACCCGGAAAAATCCTTTGGGATTAAGAGCGACGCGAGCAACGAGGGCATTGGAGATGTACTCCTTCAATATGAGGATGACGGAACGAGTCATCCAGTTGCATATGCTAGTCGCCAATTATTACCACGCGAAAAGAGATATGCCACTATAGAGAAGGAAGCTCTATGAGTTATCTGGAAAATAGACAAATTCAAAATGTACTTGCTAGGAAAAGAATTTCAGATAGGAACTGACCACCGCCCGTTGGCCTATATTCGGAATGTACGACACTCCAACGACCGGAATTATGTGCTGGAGTTTACTCTTGCAAGAGTATCAATTTAAGATAAATTATATAAAAGGTTCCGATAACCAGGTCGCTGACGCACTCAGTAGGAATGCGTTACCAAATAGTTTAGATTAATTGTATTCGTATGATTAGGATCTCCATGTAAGTATATACCATCTTGTACGACTTAAATTAGATTCTCTTGTAATAGAATTAGTTAATGTATACTTCTGAATTTTGTAACACTCAATGTCAATTTTTTTCTCCCATGTATATATATTTGTACCCATTAAATTACGTATAAATTATTTTGTCCCATATGTACTATATTTATATCATTCCATTGCTCTAAGCCCCTTTTATGATTAAGTTTGTATTAAAGGTTAGTTTCCCCTATAATCAAAAGATCAAAATAATCATATGTATTGCGGTAATACTAGTTAGGTGCATGAAGGTACGGTCGGTAAAAGAAAACGAGTTCTCCACAACGGAGCTTTATCGTTGTCCCTTCTCTCTTTTTTTCGAAGTGACAACTTTCCCCGGAATGGAGGGGTGTGATAGAACGGTTTGAGGCCGCTTAATTTCGACCGTTATCACATGTTGTTTAGAAACACGATGCTACCCACGTGCATCTTCGCCTTGAAGCTGGGCGCGTTATCGCGCCACCTGAGCCAATATTTAACCAAGGAGGTTCATCCCCTCCCCTCCCGTTTCGCCCCATGCGCCGACCTCGCCAGATTGAGTTAGACTTATAGGTAGATAATATATTGTTCTCAGGCGCGGCTGTGTATTCCTTCAAAGCCCCCACTCTATTGTCCCCTATGCCAAGGGGATGGCTCGACTATTTATATGGAAATTTTACCACTAAGAGCAGATTCGAGATCCAGATTTTCTTCACGAGACATTACTACGATCCAGTCTCACCTTGCGCACCAGGGCCCTCTACTTCGAGATCTACCATCATTGTCCAGAAGAACACAATATCCCTTGAGTGCCAAGGTTCGAGCCTTCAAGACGCCAAGTCCACAAGGCTTCCCCTGTTGTTCAGAAAGAGAACAACGTTAGAACAGCTATTGTTCTTTGAGCCCGTTGACAAGAGACGGTTTTCACCCTCCCGCCCTGTTGTTCAGAAAGAGAACAACGTCAGAACAGCCATTGTTCTTTGAGGCCGTAGACAAGAGAGTGTTCTCACTCCCCTTGTTGTTTAGAAGAGAACAACGTAGAACAGCCATTGTTCTTTAAGCCCGTTCGCCAAGAAACGGTTCTCCTTCTCAAGACGCCACGTCAGGATCATTTAATTCCCCCCCCCCACCCCCACCTTAGGCTGGAACTCGCCAGCGGACCGAAGATTCCTTCGCGTCGCCTTCCTCTGCACAACAACGTGTAATTACGTAAGCTGAACATTACATTTGAGTATTTAACCTTTGTGTCAACCCTATCCTGTGCTCTAAATGGTTTAGCGAACCATACTATCCCTTTAATTTTTATTTGTTTCACCTTTTTAAATCTCTCCCAAATCTTAAGCCTCGGATTAGCCAGATTTCCAACGACCCTTTCCATTCTCTGTTTATGTCAATATTTTCCGTTTTGTGTGTTGTTGATAGTTTTATTAATAAAATTCTATTTTATTAATGATAGCCATATTATTATCCTTAAGCTCAGTTCCACTTCTTAAGCATTTTGAAGATGAATAACATTGGTCGACCAGATAACCACGCACTCTAAATATAATTGAATAGTTCCCTCAACGAATAGTCATATATGGTATATCGTCGAGAGTCCATTCTACGACATTGTTAATTCAACATCAAGGAAGGGTAATTTTCCGTTACAGTTTAGTTCATAAGTAAATTTTAATGCAGATTGTTCTTCCATTCTCTTTGTTAATTTGATCAGTTAGTTTTCATCTTAAATTACAAGATAAATATCGTCAACAAATCGGCAGTAGTTTGAAGGCTCTGAATAATTCTCCGCCAATATTTTTTTCTTCTAATCGACCCAGCAAAAGTTACCAGAAGTGAGTCCTAGTGGTAAATCCATTGCAACTCCATTTACTTGCTTGTAGAGTTTTCCATTGGGCGCGCGAAAAGGTTTCCATTGTGCACGCTCTCAAAAGCTTCCCCAATATGTTAGGATCTAGTTCTGGGGCAAGTTTGTTGGAGTTTTAATAAACTTCTTCAATTATTATATTTATCTTTTCTTCAGTTGGTACGTTGGTGAAAAGGCTTTCTACATCCAGTGAGGCAATTCCATCTGGTTTGGTATTGTGTAGTATATCTATAAATTCTTCGGTTGATTTTATAGAATATTCATTCGAGATATAATCACTGATGATTTTGTTGATTTCTTTTGAAATGTCATAAGTTGGCATGGGAATTTGTGAAAGTATTGATCTTAAGGGATTGTTATTTTTATGCGTTTTTACATTATATGCATATATCCTAGAGTAAACTCACCGGTGAGTTCCTGAAAGTGTACATACACCTCACTTTACTTTATTCGCCTCACTAATTACCCGGTTGATATCTTTTTTAAGAGTTTCCGTAGGGTCTCTTTGGATTTGTTTAAATCTCGAAGAGTCTTACAGTATGTCTCGTATTTTTTAATATAATACTCTTTGTTCAGTATAACGTAAACTTTTGATTTTTCAGCTCTACGGATTCGTACATTTTGTATTTTGGTGTATAATATATATACAGGGTGTCCACAAAGTCTAGGTACATAGGGGATAAATACATACCTCTAGAATATTAAAATATTAAAATTCCTATGTACGCAGACTTTGTGGTTACCCTGTATATATATATATATATATATATATATATATATATATATATATATATATATATATATATATATATATATATATATATATATGTGTGTGTGTGTGCGTATGTGTGTGTGAATTTGGGCAGCATATTTTCATTATGGCAAGTTTTATTGAAAGCGACCACTAGTCTCGTGTTAATAAATTTCTTTTCAATCTTCCTCATTTGTCTTATGTTCGCCTTTTCTTCAAAGTTGAACCCGTGAATAGTCCTCCCGAAGTTCATTAAAGATTGGTATTTATTAATTGCAAAAAGTGGGGAGGAAATTAATACACCTCAGCACTTTCTTTTATTATACAGACGCGTTTCGATACTGACGCGATGATACTTGTATCGAAACACGTCAGTATATAATATATATATATATATATATATATATATATATATATATATATATATATATATATATATATCCGTATTGGGATATGATTCGAACGAAGCAGACTGAGGCAGCGAGCAACCGCTTTGATCTCAATTAAAGCTAGGCCTTTTATCAACTTAGCTACGAGGAAGATATACAATTTATATTCGCAACGCATTTAATTCAATTTCTCTTTTATCGTTTGAATTGAACTCAAATTACTCTCTCTTTCATAGTTCCGATCGACCTAGCGATCGTTTCTAAATGCTTGTCAATTCGCAAGAATTTTTGTTCTCTACATTCAGAAATATTACGTGAACGGCATTGCTGCAATTTCAAAGTGAACGAGCACTATTCGAATTCATTACATAGATCTGTAAAAATAAGGCTCTTGTGCGTTATAATTACACACAGTGATTTGCTGTTGTTTACAGCGTGCATAAAAATCTTTTCCTGGCTGTCCAATATATGCTTTTGGTCAATCTCTAAATTTTCTAGAATTAACAATGCTTACTTTGTACGAGAATCGCTTATGAGGACGGAATTCAAAGTGAAAGAGTATTTAAACAGGACGTTGCTATCTAAATGCCTAAGGAGACGTGGAAGATGTATTAAAGTTAGGTTAAAAGGGAAGTAAAAGATATTTTTAGAGTTAAAAGTATTCTGTTCCTAAATAGAATAATAGAACATTTTTTTTAGCTAAACTATAGTAGAATTGTCTAAACAATGAGATGATAACAAATTTTCTGTCCTAAATTAGTAAGATTAGAAATTTACTCTACATGAATTCAGAGGAGACATTCCTTAATCGTATTTTAGGGAACCAAAGCTGGAGCATATGGGAATATTATTTTCCCATATGCTCCAGCTTTGGCCCCCTTAAAATCGCATGCGAACGGAAATGACATAAATATCACATTTACATATTTTAACCTACCATACCAAAATCCTTGACTAGACTGCGTCCAATCAATCACGTTGCTGGGTTATACCGTATACCATGCCATAATTGTAATTTGGCACAAATCGGAGAGTCGGGACACTTTAATAAGTACATCAATCCGATATAAGAAGGTGTACAAGTTCTTCAATTCTCTTTACGCACATGCAAAAATACGACCAGAGAGTCGATTTCAACCAAGCAATAATCATTTATATATCAAACAATTATATTGAGAGGATAATTGCGGAATCTATCATCATTAACAAAGTCGATAATTCAATTGATCCGAAGGGCAATACAAATTCAACAAATATATATCGAATAAACTCGCCAATTGCTCTCGGAGATTATTAGTAACTTCCCCTCTGTCAAAAATCCTTGTGTTTTTCCAGATTGTTTTCTGCGTTTTCATTTAGTTTATTATTTTGTTTGCCTTATATATACTAGGGTTTTCCAGATGGTTTTCTGCGTTTTCATTTTGTTTAGTATTTTGTTCGCCTTATATATACTGGGTTCCTTGCTTGGCGTTTATTTTGTTTAGTATTTTGTTCGCCTTATATATATACTGAGTACCTTGCTTGACGTTTTTCATTACTTAGTTAAAAATGGTAATTATAACTTGGCCGAAACTGGTCCTGTGGTCATAAATAAATCTTGATTCGAATATTGTGGTTTACTATTATTTTCTCACTGATATATATCACGCTAATGTGATATCTTCTAATATATATATATATATATATATATATATATATATATATATATATATATATATATACGACTAATAATAATAACACCAAGTTTATTTGCTAAAATCTCCGGTTTCTTCCATGTCTATTTTTCTAGTCCTAGGTCCTTCCTTAGTGGCAAGATTTAGATCTCTCTTCAGAATTTTATTTTTGTTGGATATCATCAATTTCCTCCTCTTATTTAATTAACAACATCCAATCACACGTGGAAACCTATTAATTTATAAAGCCACCAGTCGTTAATGCCTTATCAATTAATTACCTTCTAATTGGAAAAGATTTAGCTTCACATTGCCCATTAAATTTACAACAGTTATTTTGAAATTCGAACATGGTGCTATATTACAAAATTTTAATTTACTTAACACATGTCCTATGATAATTTGCTTTTTCCAAAGTCAGAATAAATTACCACATTACCTATTCAGCTGAAAACATAGAATAACATTTAAATTCGGGTAACAAAATTTCAGACGAATAAAATTTTCACTGATTTTCAATTTAGATCAACAGAAGAAATAGTGAATTCTCCGACCCGGTTCTCCCATTTCATTTTCTGGGCGCCCAATTAATTCCTCTTCTGTACTATTTTTCCTTCGCGCAAGAGTGTAAGCAGTTGGTTCGTTCCTGCGGCATAAGATGTTAAAGCATTATCGAGAATAAATGCCTCCACACTAAATACTAATTTTTATAACTTTTACAAATACTTTTCACTGGTAATTTTATCGTAATATTCCAATAGAAATTTGTTTTCTCTGTCATTCAGATCATTTCAGACCATTCAATTTTCTAGTAAGTTGCTTATCTAAGTTTAGTTTAATTGATCCGAATTTGCCTAACCCTTATCCATACATAGTTTATACCTGCAGTCTATGGTAGCCAAATTTTGAAAACCCATGATTTTCTCTGGAATAAGTTATGGAACCTTTTGGACGGTACTGTATAATAAAACCTTTCTTATTTGTTTGGTTTATTTAATAGAGGCGCTCTTTTCAATTAATTCACACATGTATTATTTTGTACATGTCTGGCATTTTTTAAAGCCATTTTATTAGATTGATTTGGGGAAATTTTCAAACTTGAAATAACCAGCAAGTCTTCTGCTACTACATTAATCATTATCGAAAAAATGAACTATCCAACAACTCATTCACCTGATTTAAGACGTTTAAAACGCACGAATTCTTGGAATGTTTTTCCATCCTTTTTTATGTCAGTATTTAAAATATCAGTTTGCAGAAAAGCATAAACATCAACATCATCATGCTTAACTCTTTCAGCCAGTCAAAAATTCAACTTCCCTCCACATCTCTTATTCAAAATATAATCAGTTCCTTACACCGAGTAAATGTTGAGAAGACAATTTACGATACCGTTGTTGAAGAGGCAAAGTTGAATGTGTTCTGAACATCATTACAACAAAAGAGCGAGGGAATCGTTGGTTCAAGCACAACTTTCCTTGATTACTCAATTGCATTAAGCACCGAACTTAAAGAAAATCTGGCAATCAGCACACCTTTAAGGCATCAAGCGAAATTGTCCTTGTAAGACAATTTCTTTCTGGAAGTAATCACAACCTTACGTTAAAAGTTATCTTGTTTGTAATTAATCACGCAAATTTCCAACAAAATGTAAATTATATTCAGGACTCGAAAAAAACTTCTTTAAACAAAAGATTGCATGAAAAGGAAATGTTCTTTGTGGCCACGAGCACGAATATAAATGATATTTCCATGAAGTGGCTTGGCAGCACTAAACGGAAACGTACTTGCTAAAGCAAAACGAGCGTTGACTCACAGCAAACTTTCCATGTAAAGACATATTATATTTCATTGTAGATCTAGCACACTCATCTAGGAAAAAGTAACTGGATTGTGACCTGTTTCACCCGCTCTCATGAAAAGGCAAGTGGATTGTGACGAAGGCTATCTTCAGTGAAAGGTCAGCTGCAATCAGGCCCTAAGCTTAACATTTTTTGCAAAGGATATTTCAGGGCGAGAAGGATCGGGGCTTCTCATCGCGATGAAAACATTTCGCCCTCTCCGAGACGAATCAGACACAATTTTCTACAAAAGCTGAGGTAAAATTCCTCTTCCCTAAATACACCTTTTCCCGCAGATATATCATATTTTTGTTTGCAAAAATTTGCCAGGCCACAAAACTCACTTTAGTGAACCTTTTTTCAAGGACCTTTCAAAGTCCATTCTTTAAATATGCCTCAGCCCATTGAAGATATTCCCAACAATCACTAAAATCTTATTTTGTAAGGGTGGATTTGGAAGTTGGAGAATCTTAATGGAGTCTTTGCGGCTGTATAGTAAAGGATATCTGTGACCAGATCAGGGTCGCTTCCATCAAATGCGGCTTCCCAGAAAACTCTTTTCATAATACTGGAAGGACGTGTTTCGAAAAAGTAAGGGAGATGACATAGACCCATATTAGTTAACCATTGGGTTGATAGATAACAGCCGCATTAGTTGCTGAATAGTGTGGAGTTTTGTTTTGCTGGTAATATTCCACGTTTCTGTTTTTTATTCTCTCCTCATTGTATTTCAATGAACGTCGAAGATGGCTCATTACAGTTATAAATGAGAAGCAAAAGATGCATGGAGAGATTTAGACGGGAAAAAGTCCCTTTTATGTCATAATTGCAAATAATAAATCACTCATTTAAAATTTTTTCGTTAGAGCAAATTTTTTTAAATTATAAAACGCCAATTTTATTTCCAAAATAGTTTTTGTGTTCTTTTGGAGGAGAGAAGAGCAGAGGAAGTTTCCGTATTTCAGCTTACCAAATTTTCATTAGTAATTCGATACGAAAAAAATTAATATAAAAATGATATCCACCTTCTTTTTTTTAATACATTAGGCAAAAATTAGATGAAAAAGTTTCACCCGAAATTTTAGGGAAAGGTTAAAAGTTTAAAAGCTTTAAATACTTTCGATTTCTTTTCAAAAGTGATAATTTGATTAATCCATTGAGCCTTTTATTATAAGAATAATGATTATTAGGAGATCTAGATTAGATTCGACAGCAATATCTTTCGACATGTGGCATTCTGGAGGCAGGGTTAACGGTCATGTTGGCAACAAGATATTACCACAGTCAAATAAATTACGAGAGTTAATTAAACCAACACTTTGAAAGCTCCTCGTCTTAAATACCTCAATGAAGATACTATATAATAATAATTCTGGAAGTTTATGGCAACCATCTCCTAAAGTACTATATATGTCTCTCGCTACTTTGGAACCATTTATCTGTCTATTGAAAATTCGTTATGGAGAACTTCACACCATTCATTTGCGTGAGTCATTCATCTATTTTTGGAGAATTTTTCCGGGATAAATTGCCTCCTTCCATTTGCATGAGCCATTAAGCCCAATTAACCAGAGAGTCGTACGTCAGTGCAATAGTCATATATCTTTCCTCGATGAAGATATAAGAGCGTTGAAGCTGAGAATTGTTAAAGATGTTACTGCATAATGATCAGTTGAAAGGACCTTACAGAAAGACAAGACAGAGGTGTTAATAAAGATGAGTGAAATCCGAAAAAAATGAAGGTAAGGAAGAACCACTTGTCGCCTGTACTTTAAACAGAGCATGACTATATGTTATTTTTTTATTTAAATAAATATAAAACTGTATAGCTGCCCATGGGGACATTTCCATTAACTTAAGATCGATTTATATGTGGAATATGGAAGGCTAATAAGAAACACATAGGATGTAAATGATATCGTCGCGCCTATGAGATTTAAAGGACTAGTTTGAAAAAGCGGCGATGAACACAAAAATACTATATTTAACACCACTCATTTAAACTTCATTGATAAAGCAACCATAAATCGTGAACAAGAACAGAAATACCAAAGACTTATGAACATGTAAATTGATTGATATCTTCGGCTTCTCATTTTTATTGATTTGCACTAAATATGGAAAATATAGGTAAATTCATTAAATTTTACAAATTTAAAGTTATAGAAATATTAATTATATTATTCGAACTAAATAAAATATAAATTATATAATTTATTAAATAATTTACACTTTCAAATAATCCTCATTTTGCTCAAAACTTTCAAGTATTTATTGCTAATTACACTTGTTTAAAATTATGTCTCAGCTAAGCATGCGAATGGGTGTTTATGATTAGTTTCAACATGCTTAATTTAAATTTCTAAGCAGTTTTACTCTATGACCTATAGTTTCCCCCTCCCAGAAAAAAACATATACAAGGACACTGACGGAACTAAATATTACTATTAAATGGATATAATCATAAAACAAATCATAGTAGTACAGATAATGAGAAGCGAGTTTTTTATAAGATCTGGAATGTGACTCAAGAGCATCTAGCAGAATTCCCATCATCCTGGGGTCACACTTGCCTTTGCATTTGCTCACCATCTTAATAATATTCTTTTGGAACCTTTCTCTATATTCGTCGCTTACTGCTACAAGGTTCTGTGGAAGGAGTTTAGGTGGGATAGGAGAAAGTGAATCTTGAGAGACTTTGGCACCCCATATCTTGATATGCCTTCAACAACTTATCGACACGCTTTTACTACCAGTATATTACCAAGGAAGTCAAAGAAGACTGACTTAAATGTATACCATGCTCTCAGTTCCTCCAAAGTCAGGTTCTCCTTGAATGCCTCATCCTTCAGCCCCTCCTGGGTGGGAAGTCGTCCGACATACATATATGCCATCCTTGAGCTTAACAGAACGGAGAGCTGGAAACAATATCTTGTTCATGTGTACAATAGGATATTTTTGGAAATCTTGTTCTTCAAGTATCAAAGTGATCCTATGCCCCGAGTTCCTCTGCCTGTTGTTTTTTTGACAAACCCCGACTGCCCCAAAGACAGAGAAAACAGCATCAGTTTGCAAAGCCAGCCCACATACTATACAATGAAGTTGAGGTCCCCATAAAGGCTACAAGTGCTCCTGGTACTTGAAGAAGTTCTCTGTTCTCATATAACTACTTCGAATGAACTAGGTATCGAATGAGAATGCTCGGGTGTTTTTTAAATCGTAAAGAAAAAAAATAAGATTTTGCTTGCAAGACTCTAGGTATTATATGGAAAGTAAAGAGAGTTTAACAGGCCAGAGACATATCTGCCGGAGGACACCCTGCTTTCTATGTCGAAGAATGAGGCGAGCTCCTTATCCCGTGCCCTGAAATGTCAGCTCCTTACACAAGACTTGAGAAGATTCTAATTTTAGCCAGGATGCCAGGAGCTTTTATTACTGCCTATATAGGTACAAATCATGGACAAGGTCATTCCGGTATTCCTGCCTAACCGAGTGATGTTATATGCCATTTACCATTGAATAAACAGATATATTATCTTCAGAAATGAACGACGGCAGAATTCTCATCTCAGGACATTTCGGTATCTGATGGGGAGTAGAGGATCCTTATTTGGTGAGGGTCTAAGGCCAGGTAGATCATGTGAGTATGGAACAGCTTTCATGGAAAGAGAAGGTTGTAATAATTTATTTTCTTTCTGCGTGGCTTCGTGGTTCTTTTCATATCATTGTAAAGGTTATTTTAGACAATTGTAACAGCGCTTACAACAAATGGATCGGACCAAGGGTTTGTCTTTATCCCAATTTTACATCGCACTAATAAAAATAATCCGTTCTAATGAGGAGATAATTGTTCGGTGATGTGCAAAGGTCAATAAACTATCACATATGTAATTGAATGAAGCCATTGTAGAGAGATGTAAGAGCTCTCAAATATCTTAAAATAAAATAAGCAATTATCATACGTATTTGTTACATGAACTAGCAGAAAATCAATTATAATATGTGTCGTGATATGACCTTACATTATATCAATACCATATTATATCTATCAGGGAGGGACCAATAACTTGAAAGTGAACCGACAAAAGGGACGGAAATCCACAAGTTTAGACGGGCTGAGTAGCGTGAGAGAGTGCAACGAGGTCAGGTAAATTATGGATAATGGCCAAGCTCAAGGTTATTTGAAGAGACATTACAAAAATATAATTTTATTTACACAAAAATAATGAGAGAATTGATGGGTAAAATTACCTCAGAGAATTAACGGGCAAAATCACATTAGTAAATGAAAGGGGGAATTGTAGTTATAAATCAGGCTATGAAGTTAGAACTTAAGGTATTCCAGGAAGGGACTATTCAAAAGGGGAGTGGGGGAATAACTCAATTGGGTTACTAAAAGGGGGAGAGGGGTTGGCTTACTGATGTCTTCTGCACTTGAGGTGAGGCCACTCGGACTTCAAAGCGGGAGATTGGAGTGATGACGGTTCTCCAAAAGCAAGGGGAGAGGGTAACTTCCGGTCCAGGGGAGAGTATTTCGGCTACACGAAATGAGGAGGGCTTCGACAGTAGTTGTTGAAAAAGTAGGGAAAATCACTCGGGGCGATCTTTCAGTGGAATTACCTCCTGGCTGGGGCTAATTCCAGATACACAAAATAGTCCAGCTGTCACTTTGCTTTGTTACTAGCACTTGACTTGGAACCATGGAGAAATCTTCTGGGTTCTGGGCGAGACTTTTTAACTCTGTGTCTCCTCCTGGGAGTCGAGCGTTATTTATGTCCGAGGCTCTCCCTGAAGGGGGTTAGTGGAAAACAGCTCTACACTCGAAGGGCCTCGAATATTCTTGCAGAGGCCATTCTAGTTCGCGTAAAGGTGAATTGTGGGGGACGCGGTTCGAGGCTACCGCTTGTGAAAGATGGGGTGGGAGAGGCTTACCACTTTAGGCCTAACCGGGCCTTCTGCAGCGCGTGGAAGTTCCGTCTGCTCAAGATATTCAACGTGGGGTTCCCTCACAAAATGGTTGTATTAAATTATGCCGATGCGAAAGCTTTGGCCATTTTAGTTACTCATTTTTTTCTTATTTTTGAAAAGTGACTGTAGCTAAAGTTAATGAATGATGTTTATTTTAAGATCCCGGGCTTATGCTAAATAAATTATTCACAATAAACTTGAAAACATTTAAATAAAATTATATCGGTTAATAAAATGGTTGGCATTTCAAACTCTGCGATCTTCGGGTTTTCGTTTAAAGATCCATAACTCTAATCACAATATTCATTCTACATTCCTCCAAAATAATTATCTCCACCTTTTTTATTTAATTCTACTTTTTATTCATTTCATTATCAATTTTATGGGGATAACCAACGTGGCTTGGATTAAAGTTTTTATTTTTTTTTTAAGAGCTTATCTGGCGACTGCCTACTTGGGCATTAGTCGCCGTATTAAAAACTGGCCTAGTACTAGGCTACTTAAAAATAAAATTGATAAAGATAGAAAACAACCCGCCCACCCTCAAAAAAATGGAAAAGGGAAGCAAGCAGTAAGCAAGCTTTTGCGTCAGGGGGAGGTCCCCCAGGCGCAGGAGCATGCGACCTATAAGGGAAAAAAACAAAAACAAAATAACAACAAAAAACCCTGCTTAAATAATAGGGAGAAGGCCGACCTTCCCCCCAAAAGTCAACAAGTCCACCAGTCAATATACGAGCACTCGTCTCGACTAGAAAAGACAAGCGGTGGCGACCCCGCCCATTTCGGTACCGGGACAGGTAACGTGCGCAAAGATCACCCAGACTCTGACATACGACAAGAATGTGCCGAACAGTCTGGAGGACGACGCAGTCTTCACAATAGGGCACAGGCGAGGACTCCATCAGATAGTGATGCGTCACACGAGGGTGTCCGATTCAGAGACGACAGAAAGCGACGTGAAGCCGTCGTGGCATTGGGGGATAGATCCATGGGAACAGTCGCGGCGCAATGGCACGCAACTTTAAGTTATCTTCGAACGTCTCCCATATTATTTGAAAAGAAGTCCGAAGAGCTGCCCGTAATCCTGCCATGTAGTCGGTGTGAGAAAGAGCGAAACGCTGGTCCGGTCGCAGAGTCCTCGCGGACTCTTTGGCGCCCTCATCGGAGCGATCATTCCCCGCAATTCCTACATGTCCAGGAACCCAGCAGAAGATAATCTTGACGTCCGCCACGCTCACCAAAAACATGGTGTCACAGATATCGCAAACCAGGGGATGCGGAGATTCCAATCCCCCGAGAGCACTCAGGGCACTTTGTGAGTCGCTATAGATCACAATCCGGTCTCCAAACCAGGCACGTCGCGTTATCTCCAGTACCCAGTGGTGTATTGCAACCAGCTCGGCCGTGAAGACAGAAGCAGCGCCTGGCAGAGCCACGCTGACTTCAAACAAAGGGGATACAGCGTGGAGGCCGACCCCTTCTTGGGACTTGGAGTCATCCGTATACACTGGCACGGTTCCAGCGTGACATGAGGTGTGCTCCAAAAAGGTCGAACGCAATACCTCCAGCGCTGTACAAGCTTTGAGAGCAGAGGCGTGGCGACAAATAGCCAAATGTGGTACCCTCCAGGGTATCGTCCTGGGCAGAACCAGGACGCCACCGGTTTGAGAGCTATACCTATATGCCAGGAGTTTCCTGGCACTAAACCCAAAGGGCTTAGTGTATGACTGGCGTCTCTCGGGTGCATAGGCACCGTCGAGATCAGCTGCAGATGCAGTGAGAGCTGTTGGCGACTGAGGGAGGTGCCAAGCTTTCGCGTACAGGCGAGTGATGCACTACACGTGGCGTAGAGTGAGTGGCATCTCCTCAGCATCGACTAAAAGGCTCTCAATGGGGGAAGTGTGGAAGGCACCGGTCGCAAGGCAAAGGCAGGTGTGGTGGATCGAGTCCACCTTTTGCAATAAACGCTCGGCTGCGACTGCATAAAACTCGATCCGTAGGCGAGCTTTGAACGAACAAAGGATCGATAAAAAAGTAGGGCAGTAGCCCTATCAGCGCCCTAACCACTGAACGTCACGGAACAGAGGATCTCCATCAAGCGGGTACAAGAGACACTAAGGCTGCAAATATGAGCATCCCAGGTGAGGAGGTGGTCAAATACAAGACCAAAGAAACGGTGCGATTCAACCACTTTCAGGCGCAACCCATTAAGAAACAAATCTGAGTCAGGGTGGAGCCGTGGATGGCGGCAGAAGTGCACCACCTCAGTCTTGGCCAAAGAAAACCGAAACCTGTGCGCTTCGGCATAGCGAGAAACGCGGTTCAATGCCTGTTGGAGTTGATGCTCCAGAGTTGGCATTTGGGCCGCGCCAAAAGAGATCGAAAGGTCGCCCACGTAGAGCGTAGCGAGAACCTCTTCCGGCAGCACCGAGGTGATGCCGTTGATGCTCAGGGAAAAGAGTGTGACACTGAGGACACTTCCCTGCGGGACACCCTCTTCCTGCTCGTTTAAGCCGGAGAGGGCTCTCTTCACCCGTTCGCGGAATCGACGATCTCGCAAAAATTCAGATATAAAGATTGGGAGGCGTCCCCTCGCCCCCATCATGTGGAGAGTCTCCATGATAACGTATCGCTATGCGGTATCATAGGCCTTCTCCAGATCTAAAAGCACCGTGGTGTAGTGCTGTCTACGAAGGAAGGCCTCGCCGACGGCATTTTCCAGTCGGAGCAGAGCATCCGACGTGGAGTGGAACTTGCGGAAACCCCACTGTGGGAGAGATTCGGCGGGAACAGGCCGGAATAGAGTGATCTCTCCCCGGTTTGCAAAAGGCGAGTACAGAAGTGATTCGCCAGGAATCTGGGAGGAGACCCTCCACCCGGATCTTGTTGAACAAATCTAACAGAAAGGCCATGCCTCGCTCATCTAGGTATCAAAGCATGGCGTACGGGACCTTGGGACCCGCACCATGGGCGGTGTCCGCGCATGAAGCAAGAGCGGAGCGAAACTCACTCACAGTAAACCTGTCGTTGAAGAGTTCCCCGCCTCTGGAGGTAAAGTCCCTTCAGCGGCCTTTCGCGACAGCACGACGTGCATTGAATGCTGGCGGAGCAGCATCACGTCTAGAGAATGAAGAGAAAGCGGTCGCGAAGGATTCCGCCACGGACGTGGGGTCCGAGATTGCGGTCCCATTCTCCTGGAGAACGGGAGGAGAGTCCTGCGAGAACTTGCCCCGCATCCTTTTGACTCGCTTCCACACGTCTGCTAGCGGGGTCTTTCCGTTAAGTGAAGACACGTATGCCCGCCAAGAAGAGCAGCGGGCGTGCTTCGAAATATACCGGAACCTAGCCCTAGCCCGACGAAATTCAACGACAGTGAAATTGTTTGGGCAAAGCTTAAAGCGCATGTAGGCATAACGCTTCTGTTTGAGGGCCATCTCACACTCGGCCGACCACCATGGGAGTGGTTGGCGTGCAAAACGGCCAGACGTTCTGGGAATAGTAGTCAGGCCTGCGGTGATGAGGTTGCCGGAGAAGAACTCAACGGCTTTATCTACCGACCTAAACTCCTCGACTGAGATAAAGAATTCAGTCATTTCCTGAAATGATTTTTGAATGGGAAAGTGATCACTACCATTAAGGTCATCGACCACCCTTCAATCAAAATCAGGCTGTGCATCCGAATAGCACAAAGATAGATCAAAGCAAGAAAATAAAGCGGTTCTCGGGCATTGATGCGTAAATTCATCCACATTTAGGACACCTATATCAAGCTCTGCGATCAGATCGGCAAGGACTTGTCCCCTAGGATTTATTGAGTAATCCTCCCAGAGAGGATGCCTGCCGTTCAGATCTTCAAGCAAGAGAAAGGGCCTCGGCAACCATGCCACGACGCGGCGGAAGTCCCCCGCGTCGAAGTCAGCTAACGGCGGAATGTACGCAGAAATGATAGTATACTTCCTATCCAGGTGAAGCTGCACAGCCACTGCCTGAAAGGAGGTATCTAAAGTGAAAGGAAGAACGGAGACATCATGCCCCGTGTAAACGGCGCATCCCCCAGCCTGGCCATCCCGTTGTGGTGGGGTCACAAGACCCTTATACCCCTGGAGGGGGTTAGGGGGCACGCGGCTAGCATGGTCTCCTGCAGAAAAATGGCCTACGGGGAACGGGACGAGACGAGCCTCCGCAGCTCCTCCTACTTGGCCCGGAGTCCACGGCAATTCTATTGAAGGAATATGCCCTCCAGGTCTAGCTCGGAGGAGACGCGGTGTGCCTCTTTGAACAGAATATCCTCACGGGAATGACCGTAAGCTTCCCGGAGGCAGAA
Source organism: Ceratothoa steindachneri (assembly GCA_963969495.1). Taxonomy (NCBI): domain Eukaryota; kingdom Metazoa; phylum Arthropoda; class Malacostraca; order Isopoda; family Cymothoidae; genus Ceratothoa; species Ceratothoa steindachneri. Next base: position 224,195,268 of record OZ018321.1, read on the forward strand.
CCCCTGGTGCTGTTGGCCAGACAATGCGGTGAAGGCGCTGTCGCCATCGAGCACTTATTGGGGAAGGTTGGGCTTGCCATGCGAGTCTTTTCCTCCCTCCGCCTCGAAACCTTATGCGGGCGTTGCGGCTTTGGAGGAGAGTTTTAGGAACACCGGAAGATGGCCTGGCGACCAACTTTAGGGGTGTAACCTCCTGTGAGTCTAACAACTCTGTGGAGGCGCGTGGCCGTTTCACCTTACGGAAAGCGGTCACGCTGGGGGAAGGGGGGAAGCCCTGGTTTTAGCCGGGGCTGAGGGGGAGATCTTTTTGCCGCCAGCTTTACCAGGGCAGGGCCCGGGTTGAGTAGAACCCGCAGAAGGGCTCTGAATGCAGAGGGTGCATTTCTAACTATTGAGGCATATGACGTCCCAGGCAGAGCCGGGCGCGCCAGGACCAAGTCTTTAGCCTCGCGGAATGAGAGTCGATCCTGGGCCTGAACGGCAAGGATTTCTTTCTCAAGGAGATATGCCCCACATTGCCTTGAAGAAGCAGGGTGCGGCTCTCCGCAATTGACACACTTGTCCATACACGATTTAGACTTATCGTGTGCGGTCTTAGAGCAATTTACACAGACTTCGGGTGACCCCGACTTTGCACGTCTACAAGAACGATTTGTATGGCCGAAGCGGTGACAGTAATAGCACCGCCGCGGCAGTGGCACGAATTCCTTTACGCGGTAGCGGTACCAACCGGCATGCACCGACTCAGGGAGCTTGTCACAGTCAAACGTGAGGAAGAGTGTTGGGGTGGGTCTCGAGGCCCCTCCCTGTTTTCTCATCACACGTTAGACCTTGACCACCCCATGGTCGGCCAGCTCTAAGGTGATGTCCTATATGGAGTAGTCAACGAGTTCCCTCGCATAAACTACTCCTTTCACAAAGTTCATGGTAGAGTGCGGCATCACACTCACCGGAGTGCCATGAAGTGTCCCAAGAGCACTTATCTTGGCCGCTTCGGAGCGATTTGCCGCATTCGCCAGAAGGCTTCTGTCCGAGAAACGGGTCACCTTCGGGTCTCTACCAATTACACTAGCTCTTGTTTTCCTCTGATGGATCATGTTGGCCTTGGCCAACATGGTGCCATCAGTGGAGCGAATGATAAGGAAGCGTTTGAAGCCGGTGGGCTCAAAAACGCTAGATAACCTCTAAATGAGGGGCCCCGATGTTATCGAGGCTCCGCCCTGCGCACTTTTAGTCTTAGTCAGGGGTTCCGCACCCGAGGAGTAGAGGGGCCGGATGTGCCGATCTTGGCTTGGTCATTTACCAAAGTGGCAGCAAACCCATCCGTCCCCGCAGCCCCCTCGGATGGAGAGGAGCTCCGAGTCTTTTCAGTCTTTTTATTATTTTTTTTTCTTTTTACGAGAGTAGGCTGGGGAATGAACTCGCTTCTTGCCTCCGCCAGCAGGAGCCCCCCGACCAGATGGAACGGCCTCAGCCAGGTCCTTCTCCAAAATGGAGAAGCTCCTGGCAGTCGTAGGGGCACCGGTTGGAGGAGATCCCTCCCCTCCTTGTACTGCCTCGGTAACCCTAGCCATTTGAGGGGGACCTTGCATAGGGGGAGATTCGGGTTCGGTGCTTGGCGCCAAGCCCGGATTCCCCCCCATGGCTGGGTTGCCTCAAGGACCATGTCTACCTCAGAGGGGGCCTCCAGTTGGACATCCCTTCCCCCCCCCCCAAGACATCGCAGGTCCCGTTGGCTGTATTGTCACTAGTCAGGTGGTGAGGGGAGGCACAGGCCTTGACCACGGCAAGGTTAAATATTCTTGCCAGCAGGTCTTTTGAGAGAAGCGACCGAAGTGGCCTAGCTTCTTTCTCTTTCCTTAGGGGGGAAGAGGGATCCTGAATATACGAAGATGGTCCGATATGGCACAAAGGAGAATACCGGAAGAGTAATTTTCGGGGTGAACCTTGAAAATATTGTCAATTAGTGTTGCTGAGTTTTGGGTTATTCTTGTCGGTTTTGTTATAATTAGAGTAAGGAATTAGAATAAAAAGTATTGGGGAAGGAGTGAGTTGATGCTTGATTTTCAAAGTTTAATAGGTCGAAATTAAAATCTCCTGTAATTATTATGTCGTCATAGTTTGTAACATTGAAGTAATTGATTAATTCAGCCATCCTATCTATAAACATCTCAGGGTCACCAGAAGGAGGTCTATATACGGTTCCAATGATTATTGTTTTACCATTTGATTTGACTTCGATAAATAAAGTTTCAATATAGTTATAGGAAATACTAAATTCGTCAACTTTTTCAGTATTGAGTGTCTCAGATATATACACGCTTATACCTTCCCCTATCTTGTTTACGTCGCGTAGTGAATGAAAAGAGTTATAGTTTGGGAAACTGATAAGGTGCTTATTATTATTTGTTAGCCAGCTCTCGGTGAATGACAAAACGAAAAATTTATAATTAAGTGTTGACAAAAATATTGAAAATTCATCAATGTTTGCGTGCAATGATCGAATATTAAGATTTAAAATGGACAGGTATGTTTTTTCGAATGAAAATGCAGTGTTAAATTCATTACAATCATAATATTGGTTTCTTACGTTATTTTCTTTCAAATTTGGAATAATTCATCAAAATGGTTAATGTCTGGATCGATATTATTGAAGTGATCAAGTTGTTCAAAGATTAAGGCAGTTCAATTGGAATTTAAAAATTAAAGGTTACAAATTACATATAAATATATCTATAAATAGTTAAAATTCTATTTTTATGATAACTTTAATAAGGGAAAAAGGAATAAAGTATGTAATACGATTGAAGTAAAAGTAAGTGAATGCTAGGTCAAAACATGATTTGTTTGTTTTTTGTTTTTTTCTCATCCAAAGCATTAATATCGCCGAAGAGATTCTCACCATTAAAGTCTGCAAGCGTCGAATTGAAGTGTTCCGACAGAAATTTTGGGAGGGAAGCTCGAGTATTGATGACTATACGTTGGTCACGGCGACCGAAGGGTGATGGTAGGAAAACGTTGATGGAGCCATCTCTGCTAGTGCAGCCGGAGATCTTTGTGGAGAATTTCTTTTTAGCTTGGCAGAGGACGAAAAAGATTTTGTTGCGATTTTGAGTCAGTTGTTCGATGACATAGAATGAAGGTTTGAATTCTTTGCATGCTGAGAAGATGTCACGCTTCCGATCACTTCTGCGCAACTTCACAATTATGTTTCTTTTGTCGGGACCTTGCACTTTAGGCTTGGGACTTAGACGATGAGCAACAGAGATGTCCGATTCTTGCATTTGTATGTGATAATTATCCTTAATAAGTTTGCGGATGATATTGCTGCCGTTTTCATTATTGGTGGCTTCAGGTATATTGCCGGAGAATATAATCGTATCTCGTCTTTCATAAGCGTCGGAAAAATCCACCTTTTCTTCCAATTTTTCGATTTTTGATCTCATTTCTTCGTTAGATTTTTCGAGGAAGATGATTTTTTTGTTCTTGTTTAGCAAAAGATGACTCGAAATACTTAAAAAGAACGTTCATAATGTCTTTGGTATCACTTGATAGCGTAGATGAGGAAATATGGGCCGCAGTCAATGGTTGAGAAGTTTTGTATGAAGCCAGCTTGCCCTCTCGATGTTGGTCATCTACGAGTAGCTGTTGGTTGCGAATAATGTGAAGAGATTATTAAGACACGGGAGAATGCGATTGGTCAATAGTTTGTAAGGTTAGTTTGTTTACTTTTGTGTAAAGGGATTATTATGACATTATGTCGTTACTCGTGAATCTTTCATTTTTAATACATTCAGAGAAGAGGCAAGCTAGTTTATTCACAATGACATCTCCAAGTCATAAGTGATGTTTTCCGAACGTTTTGTTTTGTGGTTCTTCCGATGTTTGATTTTAATTTAAATATATGATTTGAGAACTACTGGGACATTAGTCGGTGTAATAATAATAATAATAATTAACGGTTTATTCCAGAAGTTGGCAGCCATTTGGCTGAAATTATACATTTAATTAACAGTAAAACATATATAGAGTACAAAACTCTCATAGTACTCCTTTGATCTTTGAACTATTGTTTCTCGGTCCTTGATGATTTCACCCCCTTTCCAATTTTATTGCAACTATGTGAGATATATTTATAAGTGTATTTTTAGCTATTGTATGCCCCTTTCCTTCTGTCATGGTGTCTTTAATAATTGATGTATTATATGTTTTGATATCAGCTCTATGCTTCTTTTCAATGGACTTGTTTAGTCCTGGAAATTCAATTTGTTGGTTGGCGTTTGTTCCTTTAAAGTCTTTTCACTTTGGGGGGGGGCGTTTCTTCAGAGAGTTTGTTGTTGTTCTTATTTTGTGATTCCTTGTATTTTTCAATAGTCTTTGTCATGTATCTCATCAATTTATTGTTCTTCGGTTCTATATTGCTAGTGTTGCTGGAGTCAATGGGATTTTTCATTGTATGCTTTATGAAGGTGCCATTCGAACTCTTGAAAGAATATTTTCTGGATCTTAATGGGCCAATTTTTTTTAATTGAATAACTTTGTTCTCTCTTTCTGAAAATTCATTTTATCCCTCATCTGATCATCCCGTTAAAATTTATTTTGACTTCATCGATGTTTTGAACATTTTTGACAATGATATTTATGTAAACCAGAATGTAATCAATTTTATTGTATTTTTCATAGTTTGGGCTTCTTAAAGTCGATGTGTGTTGCTGCTTCTTTTCAAAAAGGAGGTTGACAGTTTTGAGGACATGGACCAGTGTAATTTCACCCAGATCTTGTCATCTTATAGTTCGTTTACCCATAGCAAACTTTCCTGTGTATTAAAGTCTCTCATAACGATGTTGAAATGAGATTTGTTTTTGTTTAGGCAGATGCTGCTAAGTAGTCTTGGACAATTTTGAAGTTGTACCTCTTAGAGACTTTAAGGCTTACGTATGATAGTATTTTTTATAAGCCGTGAACCTCTAGTACCATTTTTATTCCCGTGCGACTCTATATCTCACTATGTCGGTGGAGCGGCCCCCGGTTTGCTTCTTGTTAATAACATTGTAACTATTCGGGCCGAGTTTAACGAAATTTGAAACCTTTATGTTGTTTTACATTCTCTTTCGAATTGTATAATTGCCAAAATTCTCCTAAGGTTATTCCTAGAATTATTAAAAGTTTGGAAGGTCGTAAGGTCATAAATCAGAATAAGTGAGAGCAGGCGACTTTGGTCAGCAGACATTGTTTTTTATCTCTCAGTGTAAAAGGAATCCAACTCCATCCTGCGTTTGGAGTTATTCTCTTTTGCGGTATGGTACGTAATGTCCACTGGTTTCAGTAATAAAGTCTGCTTATCGTCGTTTTTCGCAAACACATAAAAATTATATCGCATTTATTATCATTGACTTCCGTGGGGAGTTCTGTGAAATATATCCTCTCAGATAGTCTTCTGAAGTAATAGGTTGCAAAGTGCAAGTGGTATTTAGGTTTTTTATGTCGTCGTTGAGTTTACTAGTGAAAAAGTAGGTAGTTGCATTTTGACCGTCAGCAATGTTGTCTACACAAACACTGTGGTTGCTGTAGTCAGTCATAATCTGGTTTACCAAACTCCAGTCTACACAAGCAATGTAGTTGCATCCTTGATTAAATCCGCTGGTCCAACAGAAAATTCCAATTTTTTTTTAGGATTTTTCAGGATGAGAAGTTTGGTACCATAAGCTACCATGCTGTCTAAATGCAGATTGGTAGCTATAAGCTTAGATGAAAAGTAGGTAGTTGACATTTGAATTCTTTTTTACCTTATCTAGAATCGTAGGTTGGACCATTTGATTATAAATTCAACAGGCTAGCCACTATGTCCGAGAACCGCACGAACATTCGCATTCTCGTATTCTGTTAGAGTAAACGGTTTACTATTACATTTATCTAACAGCACTGACTTGAATGTTATTGTTTAATTTTCATATATATAATATATACGAGGGGCAGTCAATAAGTTTTGCAATTCGAATATAAAGAAACGAGATATGAGTAAAAGTGTTTTATTATTTTTCAATATAACTACCCTCGACTTCAATGCACTTCCGCCACTTGTCCTTGAGGCTTCGAATTCCCAACAACCAGAAATCTCACGACTGCTGTTCAATCCACTCCTGGACGGATGTGCTGGACATCTTCATCGTCCCCAAACCGGCGTCCACGCAGTGCAGCCTTGAGCTAGCGGAATAAAAAGTAGTCGCTGGGGGCCAGATCTGGACTGTAGGGAGCATGGTTGAGCTCTTAGAATCCGTACTCGCGCAGGGCAGCTTGTGCAACTCTGGCCTTGTGGACATTGACGACGTTGAACTCGATCATGGGGAGTAAGTTTTCTAGGGACCCAGCGGGCACAGACCTTGGTCATGGCCAAATTGTCGTGGATGATGTTGATAACACGTCCATGTGATATTCCAGGTTCTCGCACGATTTCTTCGACCTTCACCCGTCGATTTTTGAGGATCCTCCTCTCCACACGGGCCACATTGTCCTCGTTGGTCACGTCTGACGGGCGTCCTTGACAGGAGTCATCTTCAAGGGACTCACGACAATGGCGGAACTCATTATTCCACGAGCAATGGTTGTATAGGAAGGGGCGGTGTCGGTGTACACTGCAACCATGCGTTCATGGATCTCTTTTGCATTCTTGCCTTCGTTGGTCAAAATTTGACCACGGCGTGGTGCTCAACCTTCTCCATTGTTGAAAATTTGTGACTGATGATCTGCAATCAGCTACTGCTTCTTAAATAGACAAGGCAGGAGCGTGCGGTTGCAGGTCCTGACTTGTCATAACTTGTCCTAACACCCCCACAAACAGTCATCCCCGTTCCTCTATTTTGCCCTACTGATTCGCAAAACATTGACCGCCCCTCGTATATATTATATACTAAAACATACAAGTAACGCGAGAAATTAGTAATTTATCTCTATTTCATTCTACTTAAGCAAGCTAAAAAATTTCTTTAATTACTATCAAAGATTTACTATATGTTCTTGACATTATAGGTTATTGTTTGCAAACTACCCGCAAACATCTCAATTGAAATTCGATTTAATGGTAATTTTTGCAGTTTCAGTTGAAAAGGTGGCATATTTTTTTTGAGGGGGGACGCTCTTTCTTGCGCCAATTGAAGATAGATATATTCAATTCAAAGCTTTTGTATACATAAAATATAAACATAAATCATCATTATGACTACTACCGGTAATCATAATGATGATGTGGTATTACCTATATTTTGGCTATTTTTAATGCATTTTTCTATTTTTCGTCAACAATCACCGTTTGAATTTGGTATACGATTAAGATATTTACACCGATATTCACATGTCTGACTATTCTCAATCCTCATCAATTAATGAAGACTTCATTAATTACCAGCATTCCTTTCGTCCTCAAGAAGTTTATATTTTTGCCTAATAAATATAAATTAATTTGCAAAGGACAAAAGGCAGACAACGATATGAAATTATAGGAGATAGAAATAGAATGCAAAATTGCACAGATCAGTCAGTTATTCATAAGGTTCGGATGTTTGGCATGAAAATTAATGAAATCAAATCTGACGTGCTGCATTTTTTATAACATAATCAGAAATTGGAGGAATTATTTAAGTGTAATAATCTTAAAAAAATGTACTCAACCATTAGATTTGGAAGTAAAAATCGATAGTAAATTAACTTTATCCAGTAAGCGTATCGCAATAGGAAACAAACAACAAGAATAGCATCATTCATTAAGTAGACCGTCTAAACAAGTACTGTGCTGATATATGAAAATCATAATTGGTATTAGACATCTCAATAATAAGTAAAAACTAAAGAAATATATTCTTTGTGTACAGGAAGAAACGGAGTACAAGAAGCCCATAAATTACTTCAAGATCAGCCAGATACTGCAGAAAATCTTCTCCGTTTTTCCGGTACATCAGCGATGAGGGAACTCGATAAGAAGCTCAAAAAGAGGAATTATTAGACATTGGTCGACCTTCACCAAATACGTCGTTCAAGTATCAAGTTCCTTACCGCAACAATTAATAAACGCTTCACCTATCGACATCTTCAAAGGTTCAATGAACGCATTTTAAATAAAAATTCCGCATATATTTAATAGAAACTGAAATTATAATTAAATGTGTGAAATGTTAAAGTCAGCGGGAAGAAAATGGTTGGAAAAAGCGACATTTAAATAGATACCATTTTGAAAAGCCTACCACTATGAGTTTTTTAAACACTCAGTTGGTACCAATAAATTATAAATTATTTAATCTTCACAATAAACCAATCAATTCTAACTTGTAAATTATTTTTTTTCATATCATGATTGAAGCATTAAAAAGGTTAGTGGTGGTATCCATTTTAATAATGCATTCAATTTATGCGATCCCTGAATTTCTCAAGATAAGATAGCATATACAGTGTATATATTTTTTTAATTAAAATACCACCTTCACCTCTAAATAAGAAAGTATCAAATCTAATCAACATTTTATTTCCTAAAAATTAGAAATCCAGATATTACCATGAAGTACCTATCCCTTTTTTTTTCTTTTTACTTAAACGATTAAACAGTGTCTTTTCTAACAACCAAACTACATTTCAATACCCTTTGGCCACCAGGATTTTTTTCCTTTCGGATAAACTTAAGAAAAAACTGATTAAGCAAGAGTGTAGCTAATCCCATGCAAATCCACAAATTGCCCCGAATTCTACTTGGTGAAACTAACGGATCAGAAAATAGTTTCTACCAACATAAAGTCAATGTCAGGCGAATAAGTGATACTTTGAGTATTTTTAAACATAGAAAAAATTTAAATTTAGTAATTGATTTTGCTCAGTACCAAATAATTTACGATAATAACGTTTTCTTAAAAACAATTAATAAAATCTACATTAATAAGAGAATTATACAATTTAATCATAAGTATTGGCCCTTTAAACGTAGCCAATTGTCCAAAACCTCATCCAAAATTATATCATTAATTGGATTCAAATCCACCCCCCGCCATTAATGGAACTGATCCGTCCTTTTGTATGTTATTTAACTATGGCTTCTTGTCTCTTTTCCCTATTATATAAGGGAAGAGAGATTCTATAGTGATCTACAAGCATAAACTATAGTAATGGTTAAAAGCATTGAAACTACTATATTTTTATATTAAAAATTAATAGAACCTATGAAACATTGGATTTTGTTTTAGACTGTTTGAATCATAATTCAATTAAAAGTGAAATATTAAAAAAATATAACTCAAACCTATTTTATTCTTAAATACAGTCAATGATGCGCGATCAAAATTAACAATGATGTCTCGTGATCTTCAACCTCATTCAATTCGTTTTGTCAACTGGACAACAAGCAACTTTGTGATGATCTTGACTGATATTGCTCAATTTTTGTTCACTAAGCACCTACAACTGTTTACAAATTGATAACATCATTAACCGCTAGTATGATTAACGGCAACAAATTCTCTATTGGGTTATAATCTATCAAATATCAGGGCCAAGATCCCAAAAGATAAATGGGAATTGTTGGGAAAATGAGGTGATGAAGCTCGTCTTGATACCATTCTAAGTTCATGGAACTGATCTTGGGCAAAATTGTTAGTGTTCTATTTCCCTTCGGTAAGAATCAGCCTCAGATTTTGAGAGTGTCCAGATGCTTCACTGCGAACATGACCCAAAAGTCGTGAAAGTGCTCCCATTTTCTCATCCTAACTAGGTTGTCCTGCCACAAAGTACAAAGAATGGGCCAAATGAAATTCAGTAACAGTGCTGCCCAAGTTATAGTAGATCCATCCTCTGTTTAACTCTCGAAATGAGACAAATCATAGAATCATAAATTATATAGGTGTTCTCTAAAGGTTCTCTAAATCATAGGATCATAAATTATATAGGTGTTCTCTAAAGGTATATACATAGACTCGATCAGAAAATTTTAAAAACTGTCAAAGATAATAATTCCTTTCAAAATATGAAATTCTTCCATTGCTCTATTATCCATGACTCGTAAGATGCTGATTATTCCCTTTTAAACTATTGTTTAATGATTCCTGAAAATATGCAATTTTGTTTCCGATGCTCAAGCTTTCGAGTTTCATAATCCTCTTTCTAGGAAAGTCTGAAACGTTTAAATTATAGTAAAGTATCACGGAATCCTAAAAATAAGCGAAATTATGCTTATTGACTAAAATAATGCATAATAATAAGTGAAATTCAGAAAGGTTTTAAATTTCAGTTTTATTGCCATGCGCACATTCACATTAAGAAAAATTGTATTTTGTCCCATTTTCTGCATCTACATAAAACGATTCTGCATTTTCTCTCTTCAAAAGATTTTTGAAAGGCAGAAATACAAAATAGACAGAATCATCTGATAATCCTTCACTACTCCCTTACACGTGTCTTTGATAATATATATATATATATATATATATATATATATATATATATATATATATATATATATATATATATATATATATATATATATATATATATATATATATATATATATATATATATATATTAGGATGTTTCTAAAAAAAAATTGAAGTCTCACTATAATCACCAATTTTTGTTCCATTAGGTATAAAAACAATGATCGCCAAATATCGTGCAATTCAATTAATATTTAGGGGTGCCGCTAGAAGGTTTAATATTTACCTTAATATTTATGAGAGTAAAGCTGGATCTCGCAAAAACTTCGTGTCATTATGGATGTTCTAATTATAAAAACGTTTTTTTCTTGTAAATGTTTTCATTATATTAACAGGAAATGAGAAATCGCACCGAAAAATAAAAAAACAAGAAAATATTCATTAATGCATTAATATGAATTCAAGAATATTTTGTCGTTTTAAAATAAATGTATTGCGTATATTTTTCTTAAGTATTTGTAAATGCAAATATTCGCTGTCTTAATTAACATGCTTGTGATAGAATTGCCTGAGGCTGCCGCGCCTCGCTTCTATCACATATTGGTACTCATGCTTCCCACGTGTATCCTACGAGAAGAGAGTAGCATGGCGTTTTTATCGCCCTAACATTTCCCGAGTCTTATCTTCCCCCGCTCCAAGTTTAATCAAGGAGGTTAAATCCCCCATTTGCCTGCAGGCGTTGCTCTGGTAAGATTGAGTTAGTCTTATGGGAAGATAAGAGTTTTCTAATCGCTAGCGGGACATTGCATAGAAGTCCCCCATTGCCCCCATATCCCGAGGAGCTGGCTCAGACTATTTATGCGATAGAATTTCGCATTTGAATGAGATCCCGATTATCTTCGTCAGGCATCACGCCGATCTGCTCTCCTTTGTGCGCCTAGGACCTCTACCTCGAGAACCCCCTAATTGTCCAGAAGAGGACAATATCCTTGAGTGCCAAGCTTCGTGCCCCCTCGAGACGCCAAGTCAACAGGGCATCCCTGTTGTTCAATTGTTCAGAAGAGAACAACTTTAGATCAGTCATTGTTCTTCGAGCCCGTTCGACAAGAAACGATTCTCGCTTCCCTGATATCACGTCAGTCGTTCTTCAAGAGAACGCTTGGTTACCCCAATAACCTCAATTGTTCATCCAGAACATCTCCGGTATCCTGTCTCAAGGTTCGCTCGTACTTCTGAGCCCCACTTCGCTCCCACTCCTTCAAGTCTGTCCTTCCCCCCTCGTTAAGGACAACCCCCTAAAAAACCCTCCTCCTGGGAAGGAAATTGCCAGTCGGACCGAAGCCATTCCTTCAAATTGCCTTGATCTGCACGCCCACCTTATAAATACGTAAGCTACGAATTGCATTTAATTTTTTAACTTTGTTGCCAATATAACTCCGTGCTTTAACCCGGATTTAGTCGACCCTTCCTTCTTGCTTGTTTTGTCATTTAAATCCCTCCAAATCTTAATCCACCGCTTAGTCAAATTTATCCTATGACCCTTTCATTTCATGGGCATCTCTCATTTTAATCCCCGGTCATGTAAATATTTCCCGTGTTATTTTTGTTAGTTTAATTAATAAAATTCTATTTTGTTAATGCTGGCAATATTATTTGTCCTTGGGCTCTGTTCCACTTCTTAAGTATATTGAAGATAAATAAGCCCTCTCCAGGCCTATTTATTTACGTAGAATAATACTCGGACATCTGATTAAATCCCCGCACTCGAATATAGAATAATCCCCACAAAGAATAGATATATAGTATATCGTCGGGAGCCTTTTCTACGACAATGCTATTTGCACGTTGATAATGGATTTTTAAATTGTAAGAGTTCATCCATAGCAAATTGAATGGCTGCAACATTCATTTAATTTGCTATGTTACCAGGTTACGGGACGTGGACCCACTCTTACTTGTATCTCACCAACCTCTTTCCCCAACCACCACCCTTTGAAAGAGGATGATTATTTGAGACCTTGCGGGCCTGCTCACGGCGGCCTGTGACTGAGTAGCGGTTATAATATTACTGCCACTTATTGATGCTTGAGCAAGGTTTTCTTCCGGCTGTCAGATAACTTGAGTCTGTGCTCCAAAACTACTTTAGGCAAAAACTGAATCTGATCTTCATCTCGTGTTAAATGGCAATTGTATTCTTGAATCAATGCAATCCCTCGTTTTGCACTTGAGGTTAAAAATGACAGATGATGCTGTCTCAAAATCAATGTTGCTTTCCCAAGTTTCTGGGTCAGAGCGTAAGAAGGAATGTGGCAGTCCCAGCTTTGTGAAAAGAGACATTGAGTTCTTGCTACAGAAATCGTCTAGCTTGGATGATGAAACAGAGTCCTCTTTCAAATTGATACGCTCTAGGGGTTTCTTTGCACCTTCCTTATTTGATATGGCTTCAACCATGGCTCTCTTTGTATTTGTTGAGACCAGAGGATCAAACAAAGCCATTGCCCCCATTTCCTCTGACAGATACCAGAGGTGTTGACTTAACTTCGTTGCAGTGGCTTTAGCTTTGGTCTTGTTGTGATAACCAGCTATAGCTTTCAGCATCTCAAGGTCTAGATGGGGATCAACTGCTGCCAAAGGAGCCCGTATACATACCTTAACATACAGAAGTACAACGAAGATGCAGATCTCACGAAGTCCTTTCTCTTCATGACGAGTCAACTTGAACTGCGTTCGCAGCATCCACACTTTCAATGAGTAAATTGCTTTACTCATCCATCTGGCATGGTTCATTGGCCCAGGAGTTAACAAACGAAGCCCTCGTGGAGGAGTGCCTCACAGGAAGATCAGAGACAACTCTAGCAACTCACGGTTGTCATATGGAAGAATAAGATTCTTATTCTTGAGAACATCTTCAAAGAAATCTGTTAGGTTGTCTTTACTATTAATCAGAAACTGTTCCACCTCGGCACTGTCGGCTCCAGTGTTTATTGAACCTAGACCATGATCAATGGTGTGCCATGTGTTATAAACCTCTTGAAAAGAAGTATTTCAGGGCCAGACGTTGAACCCATTGAGGCGGTGAACGCTGATCCAAGGACGAGCTCAAGAACATGGTGGCGGCAGGCCAGATGCAAGAGATCTTTCTTCAACTGCTGTTGCAGGATGACACAGGTTGGTGTAGAGTTGGTGTCGAATCCCATCCATACAATCTGATCTTCCAGGCCCCAGTCCCTCAATGCTGATAAGACAGCATTTGCTTGCTCGCTACCTGTTCCACTCCTGAGCTTGGCAACACACAAGAGCTGACGGATACCAATAGCGGTTATCAAAACTTGAAGCCTCTCTACATGCTGATTTCCAGTGAGATCTTTCTAGTCTCTTCCGGTAAATGGAGCTCTGATTTATGTTTAAGTCTTCAACATTATAACCTAAGCTGGAAGCTGTCTCTGAACATACAAGTGCATAGAATTAGACACCATGATATTAAACAAGTGCATAGACTTACTGGGGGTATGAGAGAACGCACCGTAGCACAACGACACACCATCAACGCTGAGAGCATACTACCCTCGCTAGCCGCAGTGCAGCCGCCTCTACCTCATTACCTTGTCCTACCCCTCCCAAGTGCTAGGGAGGGGTGGGATAAGGAAATGGTGCGTTCATAGGCATCAAATGGCTTCAATGGTGGGTTCAAGAGAATGGTTTCAATAATGCCTTCACAACTGTCCTCTTTGGGTGTGATTTTAGGTAGACGATTTACTTAAATCAGGGGTTGGGTAACTTTTTGGGGTTTTACCACAAAAGAATTTGTAGTAAAATGAATTCACCCCTGACTTTGAAGTACTCTGGGAGACAAACTAATTTACTTATAAAAATCAAGGATAATAAAGACACCAAAAAATTTATATTGAGATAATGTTTAATTTTTTATTTCATTTATCATTAGGAAATAAAAGTCCGTCTTTTTGGCATGGAAATAGCACACAAGAAAAAATTGTAGGAAATTATATATTTATAAACAAAAATAAAACAGTCACTTTTTAGCGTTACATGGCACACAAGCAAAATTAGTGACTATGTCACTATCATGTATTTAGAATTTGTACAAAAGCAAATAGGAAAATGTTATTGAACACAAGTATTATGGGGAAAAAATGTTTGCCCTTTCTAGCATGAGAATGGTACACAAATAAAACTAGTTAAAAAAATTATTGAAAATTTGAATATATCAGCTCCCTCAGGCTTGGGAAAAATGATACTGTTTCATCTTTGATACAACAATTTTAATATCAGGGATTTTTGATGTCACTGCTAGTTTGATGCTGTCTTCAGGATCCAACCGGCTTCTGTATTTTGTTTTTAGATTTACAAGGGTAGAAAAACCTTGTTCGCAAAGGTAGGTTGTTGCAAAAGGTAGCAGCATTTTAGTTGCTTCCAAATGTGCAGTTTTATAAGCGTTTGCAGCTTTTGACATCCAAAAACTTGAGAGGTCATCCTTGGTCTCAAATTCCATGCTTGTTTCACTGTTTGAATGCATTTCAATAAGCTCTTATGCCAATCCTTTAGTCTAGTTCAGCTAGTTCACATTTGAAGGGATTTACAACCCAGCTGACAGTATGTGAATCAAGCTCTGAAAAGTAGTCACAGAACCTATTCCTAAGTTTGGTCAGGTGCCCCGTGACTGATTCCTTCATGTCACTTAGACTGCAGTCTTCACATTATTCCCCAAACTCTGCCAGGTTTGTAAAGACAGCAATCTTATTGGCATTTACTTATTGGTTCCAATACTGAAGCTTTGATACAAATGATGAATTTTTTCCCTTACTAAGATGAGATTGATTTTCTTTCCTTGCAATTCCTTGTTCAACGTATTTATATGCCCAAAAATGTCAGCTAAGTATGCAAGAACAGCTAGTCAGGTTGATTTTCTGAACTTCTCTGCAAGTGTGTGTTTTCATCAGTAAGAAATATTTCAAGTTCGGTTTAAAGAGCCCACACTCTATTTGGGACATTTCCACGTGAAAGCCACCTCACTCTCCATCCTCACATAAATCACGAAACATCCTCGTGTTTAGTGCATGCCCTTTTACAACATTGACAATCTTAATTACATCATTATGTTGTTTGGCCAAAGCCACAAAACCAGTGACCCGACCAAGCATGGCAGGAGCTTCATCAACTGATAATGCAATACAATCTTCCCATTTTAAATTAACACTGTTTTTTGAAGTATGCATGAACCTTATTGAACACATCAATACCACGAGTTCTCAACTCAAGAAGAGAACATAGCAACATTTCTTCTTCAATTTCATCTGAACCCCTGTATCGAACGTATACCATCAGCTGCGAATTGCTACTGAAATCTGTAGTCTCATCAAGTTGAATGGAAAACTCTTTACTCTTTTTTACTGAAGAAATCACTTGTTCTCTCACATTTTCTGCCAAGATGAAAATTCTTTTTTTAATAACTCTTGCAGACAAAGGCACTGTATTCAGTTGTTTAGCTACTTTCTGCCCACACATTATTTTTGTAATTTTCACAGCTGCCGGTTTAATTAAGTTTTCACCAACAGTATGTGGTTTGTTGTTTCGAGCAACCAACCATGCCACTCAAAACTAGCTATTGCTGCTGAACGTTGGTCAAACGTTGCACTCTTGTTATTTTCAAATCTCTGTCTTTTGCCTGTTTCTTTCCAGATTCTCAAAGTATTCCCGTGGATTGCAAGACATATGTGAATGAATCTTGTCCAAGTGTTTCTTCAGTTGATTCTTTTTGAAAGACTCGGCAGTCAGTACTTTCATACAGACGACCCATTGAGGTTTCATTTGTCCTTTATAATCTATTTCTGTGAAGCCATGATTAAGGAACTCTGCCTGATATGTCCTTTTCCTTGGTAATGCAATCTAAAAATGAAAGACAAATCTATCACTTTTTTAAGGTCTTTTGACTTCTATTTTGGAAAAATAAAAAAATATTCAGTGACGAATTTAAAAGTTTTAATTAAAACTTTAAAATAACATAACATCAAATCAAACTACATGAAATCTTCTTAAATAGAATTTAAGTCGCTAAAAAACTTACTTTTAATATAAAATAATTCATTAAAATAAAACTAAATAAATAAATGAAAAATATAATAATTACCCCTAAAAAAGTGAGAAACTGTTAACTAAATAGTTGATTAGACAATTATTCCCCTTACAAATAAACTAAAATATCCTAAAATCTAAACTAATCCTATATTTATATATTTAACTTTTGTTGAATTTTAATCACGAAAGTCTTTACAGAAACGTAAATATTATAGATTATATCATAACTCACCTTATGTAAATAATTATTATATCATTTGATTAGATCTACTATTCATCAACTACTCTAAAAGAGGCATGTTCAAAACATGGCAAAATGCCACTTAATTAGGAGAATCGTTGCCAGATTTTACTGAAAAATAGAAGAAGGGCTCCTCGATGCATTTTTATTCCCCAACTTTCAAATTCGTTTCCCTCACTTAGCACATCCATTACCCCCCATTTTTTCTAAATTACCCCATTTGGGGTAATTTACCCCTGTTCCCCGACCACTGCCTTAAATAGTTTAAGTCAAATATTAAGTAAAATGGTCCATTGTTCATCCTTGCAGTGGCACCCCTAAATATTATTTTAATTCCACAAAATTTTACAAGGAGTGTTTCTGTGGGTATTTAAACAATTCTGGGTGTTTAGAGCTTGTATTATCCTAACTTTAATTTTACACCCCTATACGTGAGAACACCCTAATTATATATATATATATATATATATATATATATATATATATATATATATATATATATATATATATATATATATATATATATATATATATATATATATATATATATATATATGAAAGATAATGGTAAACCACAATATTTGAATCAAGATTTTATTTATAACTATCGGATTTGTTTAGGCTAGATGCCATTTTCAACTAATAATGAAGAAACTAGTTAAGGAGTACAATATATATAAGGTAAGACACATCCTAAACAAAATGAAACAGCAGGAAACAATCTGGAAAAAAATAACTCGAGTGAATCTGGCGTTAATGGCAAGCTAAACAAAATGAACTAGAACCGGAAACAGTCTGGAGAGTTGCTAATCATCGAGACGCATTGCGTCCGTGAGCTTATAAGTAAGATTGGTGACCCTAAGCAAACCTAGTCTTCTGCAAGTGCAGTGTAGTGGGCCACTACTTTAACACCTGCACAGCCACCACAGCCCTCTTCTCCAACTGTAGGGGCGACCACGTCGCCGTCAACCCAAAATGTCCTTACCTAAGTAAGGCCTGCTCTGACGCCGTAGCGGCTATACTGCGTCCTCAACCCACCCACTCAACCACAGACCCCGCCCCTCACAAAAAACATTTGCCGCCGCTGCCGGCGCTACAGTGTCAGCACCTCTCCCTGTTCCACCCCAGACACAACCAACCTCAGCAGCAACCCTAACTCACCCACCTATCCCGAAACCCGCCCCCACCCCAGCACCTCACACCCAGAGACCCCCACTACCTCCAACACCCATCCCACACTAAACACCCACCCCTACCCCACACCACACACCCAACGAGACCACACAACCAAAGCTACAGCTGGCCGCCTTGCTATCAACGGTATCAAAAGACATGTCGAGGGGTGACTCCCGTCTATACGCAAACATACTCAACACACTCTTCGCCTCGCACATTCTAGTACAGATCGCCTTCCCCGAGAAAGTGTTCGCTCTGATCGACGAGAATACACACAAGAGACCCGCAATCCTCCCCACCCCGGTGGGCAAGCAAACCTCTCCCCCCGTACACAACCCCCACCCTCAACACGCTCCCGCCTCCCCCTCCCCCTTCTGTATCTGCACCTCTCGCAACTGCACCTTCCTTAATTACGCCTCAGCCCACTGCTACCATCTCTCTCCCAAATGCCTCTTCTGCTCCATCCACTGCTCCCACTCCTCTCTCTCTCTCTCTCTCTCTCTCTCTCTCTCTCTCTCTCTCTCTCTCTCTCTCTCTCTCTCGGGAGCTAGAGGGAGAGGTGACGCCCCCTTGTTGCGGGAAGAGAGCTTGTATGTACCTTTGATTTTCGAGCTATTTTGGCAGATGTTCCTCTCTTCTGGGTATCCCTGGTAGGGATTCTTTTGTCGATTTGATCGGAAACGAGATTCCAGACTGAGTGCGTCCTTCCTTCCTTTTTTTCTATTCTATCCTCCTTTTTCACTTTTATCCTATCTCTTCCACTTATTATAAAAAAAGAAAACAAAAAACTCTACTCCTATCATGTCACTCCTACCCTTTTTTCCCTCTATCTACATATAAGGACCTGGCAGCTACCTCATGCGTCAGGAGAGAGGCTTTGGAACCTCTATAAGCAACGCCAATTGACGCTCACTGGTTGTGAGAGAGTAGGACTAGAGGTATCCTAGGCATTGGGGCACGATGAATTAGATGAGGGTAGTGCCCCGTTAACCCCTTTCCTGGCGCGTAATTATTGACCATTCCCAGTGACCGTTAACGGGTGCCTCTGGTAGCATCGATCCGAGGTGACGGCCCTTTGTTCCCAGGTTGGCTGCAAGGCCAATAGAAAGCCTTGGGTTGAGTCTCTTGGTGTGACGGGATATACATGGAACGCTACTCCCAGATCTTGGCCGTCTTGAAGGCAACTAGTAGGAGTTTAGTACACGGCGTGCTCCGTTGTTTACCTGGTAAGAAATCGATGGCTTCTTCGGCGAACGTCAGTGCTGCTTAGTTGGAAGTTTCGGCACGCCGAGGTTTGACGACTCGGTCGGACAAGCAGCCGCACATGGAGCGTTTCTTCTGAAAGATCCGAAACGTCTCCGATTGAAAGGCGGGAGCGACTCACGCGGGGAGAACTCACCGATTGGTCGCAAAGTTTTGAGAGAGAGAAAGTGTTTAAAACGACAGAAAAAAAAGGTCCAGCTGCACTCAAGTATACATGTGTGATATGCCAGAAGAACAAGTGGTAAGGGGGACTTTCCGGAGGGATGCTTTTTGAAATGCCACCCGGGAAGTATATGCACCGACTACATCCTTAAAGGAGAGGTCCGAAAACGCAGTGGCATACTGCAATAAACTGACAGATCTGTTCACAACCTCTGAAGAAAAATCTAGGGCACTGGAAAGTAAACTACAGAGCCTAGAAACGGAGCACGCGCCTTAGATTCAGCGACTCGAGAAGAGAATCCTAGAGCTAGCCTCTAAACTAGAGGCCCAGTCAGCTCAAGCTCGAGACAAAACACCCACTGACGTGGGTGGTTCCACCGATGAGACTCGAACTCAAGGAGCTGAAACTGCATTGGCAGTGCCACTTCGCCATGCGGAGAAACTAAGAAGAGAAAGAAAAAGAAAATAAGAAGAAAAACAATGATCTTATTGCAGCTCACCCCAGTGTAGAGGATTCGAGCGTTACTGGTGTGAAAGGGAAAGTGGAAAGAGAAGAAGAGAAAAGAGAAACAGAAGAAAATACAAATGAAGGTCGAAAAAAATGGAAGAAGAAGAAAAAGAAGAAAAACAAGGGCAACACGGAGACGAAAGAGAAAAGAGAGAAGTCTCTGACGAGAGAAAAGAGTGCCAACAAATGTGCGAATGTCAACCTTATTGGGGACTCTCAAGCACGGGCCCTGCAACCCCTGCTAGTATCACGCCTTCGCACGAGTGTGAAGGTAAGTTGCCTACCAGGAAGGGGAAACTAGCAGAGCAGAGTAGAGGCAGAGAAATCTCAGATTTCGAAGAACTCAGTCGTTGCCCTAATGGTAAGTGGGAACGACCTCTACATCAGAGGAGGAAGGATAGGTCCCACAGAAAAGATTCTCAACACAATCATGGGTTCTGTGGAAGACTGTGGGCTTAAAACACGCAGACGTGTAGTGGTCGGGATGCTCCCGAGAAAAGGTCCAACCCAGAACCGCTTATTCGAGGAACGTCACCCTTAATCGACACCTCGGAGATTTGTGTAGGGCGGAGGGGGTCTCTTTGTCGACCCTTACCGCACCTACTATGGCAGAAAAGATATGTACCAAAGCGATGGAGTACATCTTTCCTTTAAAGGAAAGGCTGTACTCTGTATCATGATACAAGATGTCGTGGAACGGACCCTAAGGAGTGTCAGGCCCGGAGTGAAGGCGGACGTACGCCAGTACGACCGGGTAACTCCTGGAACGTCCTTCTCGAGATTCGCAAAGAGGGGAGCCACCAAACAAATAAACAAGCCGAGAAACGGAAGAGCATAGGGAGTCCTACACTCGGGGACTCCCTGAAAGTTCTTCTGTTCATTGAGAGGTCAATCAGAAACAAGTTTCTTGAGCTCCGTGGCCTCGTAGCAACAGAAGAACCTGATATGGTGGCCATAACGGAGTCGTGAGTAAAAAGCTCAAGCCGAGATTTTTAAGGTGAATTCACGATTCCTGGTTACCAGCTCTTCCTGAAAGATAGGCCAGACAGAGAGGGTGGCGGTGTGATGTTGTATGTCAAGGATACTCTCAACTCGGAGGATTGCAACATCGTATCCGACCATGAACTACTAGGTGTTGATCTAGAGATAGGTCCTGCCAGCTACAGGCCCCTGGTGCTTTACAGACCCCCTGCCAAACTCTTAAAGCAAGACAGGAGTGTGTACCAGCTGTTGGGCCAACTTGTAAAAGACAGAGTGTGTATCGCCATGGGTAACCTTAATACCCATTTTGACTGGGAAACCAGAGAACCCTGTGGCGAGAAAGCACTACTCCTGGAGTTTGCGAACAAGGAGTAGTCTGACTCAATGGGTGAGAGAGCCAACGAGAGGAAACAATATCCTCGACTTGGTTTTCACCTCTGAGGATGACATCGTTGACGACCTCTCTGTTGGCGAAGAGCTCGGTGGTAGTGACCAACGACTAATTAGATTTGTAGTCAAAGTCCCCAAGGCAGGGCCTGTAACTAGTAAATCGAGGAAAGTTGATTTAAGAAGAGCAGACTTTGCAGGTCTTCGTGCTGGACTGACGCGAGGCTAGAAGTGTGCGAGGCTGTTTAAGACTCGTGGTACAGTTTCAAAACCACATTCATGAGTCTTCAATCGCATTAGATCCCTCTGAAATGCCCACGTCGGTTTCTGTTTAACCAAAGTAGTTTAATGAAGAAATCGGCCAACTGCTTAGGGAGAAGAGAAATGTGTACTGGCAATCGAAGATCTCGGGTGACTTTGACGAATACCGGAGGCTATCCAGTAGAGTAAAGTCAAGCATAAGGGCAGCTAAGCGGTCTGAGGAACTCCGAGTGGTGAAACTTTGAAAAAAGAATCCCAAAGAGTTCTTTGGATATGTAAACAGCCGTAAACCAATCCGTCAAACGATTGGCCCTTTGAGGAATGAGGAGAGGAAAATAAAGCACTCAGATGCAGAAAATGCTACCCTCCTCAACAACTACTTTTCTTCAGTGTTTCCTGAAGAATCTGGTCCCATTTCCCAGCCAACGAATTCCTACTCGGGGGAAAAGCTGGAAGATATAGACTTCACCGAGGGAGAAATAAAAAAGAAGATCAGTGACCTAATGACGAATAAGTCACCTGGCCCCGATGGGTTTCTACCTAAAGTGTTGAATGAAGTGCGCGATCAAGTGTTACGACACCTGAGCGCAATCTTCAATATGTCAATGCGCACCGAATGTGACTCCTACCTTCAAGAAAGGAGACCGTAGCCAACCGTCGAACTACCGACCTATCAGTCTGACTTCGATAGTCGGTAAACTCATGGAAAGCATCATGGTTGACAAAATTACAGCGAATTTAGTGTCAAACCTGCTAATGAGGAGTTCCCAGCACGGCTTCCGAAGGCAACGGTCATTCCTAACGAATCTTATGGAATTCTTCCACTTCGGTGGATGTGGTTTATTTCGACTTTCAGAAGGCCTTTGATAAGGTACTACACCGCCGCCTTCTCCAGAAAGTGCGAGTGATGGGCCGAGAAAGAAAAGGAGCAGGCTGGATAGAGAATTGGCTAAATGGCAGACGGCAACGGGTGGTGGTGAATGGACAGGCTTCTGAGTGGGTGCCAGTTACTAGCGGGGTGCCTCAACGTTCTGCCTTGGGACCACTACTAATCATCTACGTCAACGACATGGACGGTGACATGGTTGCAAAGATTTTTAAATTTACCGACGATACCAAGCTTAGTATAAACGTTGCAAAGGATAGAAATACTGCCCACTTGCAAGATGATCTTCAGAAGATTCGGGAGTGGTCTGATAGATTGAAAATGCCTTTAAACGTAAAAAAATGCAAAGTGATGCATATTTGCCACCGAAATCCCCACTCACCCTATATCATAAGTGCACTGCTCTTGCTCCACCAACACTGAGAAGGACTTGGGTGTAACTATCACCAGTGACCTCAAGTTCTCGAAACAGTGTATTGAGGTGGAGAAGAAAGCCGAAAGGATGTTAGGGGATATAAATCGACAGTTTGGATATAGGAACAACGAGATAGTACTCTGTCCGACCGCACCTGGAGTATGCCGTAGAATTTTGGAGTCCTTCGTTTCGAAAGGACATTGCGAGATTGAAACGCGTCCAAGGCAGGGCAACCAAACTGATTCCCTCTCTCAGGCATATGAATATAATGATAGACTAAGGGAATTAGATATGTTTTCGCTGGAGACCCGTAGACTACGTGGTCAGTATATCGAAGTGTTTAAAATACTTCGAGTACTGGAGTACGGGGATATTTTCCAGTTCAGCGTGGGGAAAACAAGAAATTACGGCTACAAACTTGAACTGAAGTGATACCACCTTGATCTGTGTGGGAAATTCTTCACATACAGTATCTGTGGTAGTTGGAACGCACTTCCGACGGAAGTTGTCAACAGTGAATCCGTTGACCAGTTCAAGTCAAGACTAGATAAAGTCTTGCGAAATGACCGATAAGATCCTCGCGAGTGATCTTCGAGGTTGCCAACGGAAACCTTCCAGGATTGCACCAAAAGTACCCTCCTTGTATGGACCTTAAGGTCTTCTAGGTTACTCTTCTTCCTTGTAGCTCCTTGTAGCTCCTTCCACCTCATAACCTAAACTCCCTCATACCTACAGAACTCCCCCTTCGGCAACCTCTACTCCTCCCCTGATTTCACCAACCTCCCCTCTCACAGCCTCCAACCCCACTCCCACAGACATGACAACCCCCACTTCCTCATTCCCACCACACCCTCCACAATACCCCGTAACAAACAAACAAAAAACTAGCGCATACCCCCCTCTCCACACACACACACACACACAACCACGCTTGAAGCCGACCACCTCCCCTCCTGTTGTTCCTTCTCATCCCCCTTCCACCCTTCCTTCTTTGTCCCAACCTCCTCTTTCTCCCGACATCCCTCCTTTTATAATCTGCACCTCCTTTACCATCTCTAGACCCTCATCTCCTAGCTCTACTCCCTCCACCTCTGCTCCTAACTCCCCCGCCTAGACTCTACCATCTCCAACCCTGCTTACACGACTGGTATCTCAAAAGCTTCTTCCACAGAACACACTCCCCCCTCCACCATGGCTTGCGCACCCAATAACACCAATGACAACATCTCCAAACCACAGTCAACGACACGCGTAAAGGTACTGGTTCCTCAGGCCTTCTGGGCAATAACCAAGGAGAGAGAAACGGTCCCGGGTAAATCAGCCTCACGCTCACTCCGCCCACGACAATAGGTCGCCTCAACTTGACACAGTTAAACGTACGTAGTGTGCACGGTATTCGCCATACTGTTGCTAATTGGGTCCTGAACACACAAAGACCTGACATAATACTCTTGAATTCACCCAGCCTACATACTTCCAAAAATAGACTCTGCATCGCAGGCTACCATACATACCTATCCCCACAGGCGCAGGACCTAGGATCAGCGATCCTAGTAAAGCGCTCAATACACCACTCCCTCATCCAAACGCAAGACGACTCTTTTCTAGCCTGCAAGTTACAAACAAGCTCCAGCCCCATTCTAGTAGCCACATACTACAGACCACCACGCCTACAATTAAACATAGAAGTCCCACTCAGGGCTCTATCAAACCACAACCTCCTATCTTCTTTGCAGGGGACCTCAACGTCTTTCATCCAACACTCCTCTCTAACACCACGAATGATGCCTGGCCGGTGCCTTACAGCGCTAATCCTGCGAGCACATCGGTTCGGTTTTCGCCAAATTCTTCGGTCCTCACGGAGGTACCATGTCTCCGGACATGGTCCTCCGCAACGACCACGCTACACGCTTCTAAACGCACATTTCACCGGGTCCCCACGTACTCTCTGACCACATACCTATATGCCTTATCATATCCACATCTCCCATACTCATACCTACACCACCTTTCTTCGTCTATAAAAACACAAACTGAAAAGAGTTCAAGAGACACATAACAGATAAGAAGACACAAAACCTTGACCTGGAGCACACCAATCTAGAACTGTTAGACGAACACTGGTGCTCAATCATAAACACCATATCCACAGCACGCAACCTATATTCACCATAAAAAACTATACTTGCATAAAACATTTCATATTTTCCATACACACTCAGAGGCTGATCACACAGTACAATAATCACAACACTAGAGGCCCACGACAACACAACATCGATCACTCGCATTCCTGCATTCTAAAGTGCGTACAGATAGATAGGAACGGTAGTGGTGAGAAGTCGTCCGCATCGCGGACGATACCCGTTGAACTAACGCCTCCTTCTTCTGACGGCACGTAAAAGGATGTTAGTCACTGATCCATGCAAACCCATCACCCTCCAAGTAAACAACCACACACTCACAGACACTAACGTCATCCTAGACGCATTTAGGTCCCACTGGGGAACAATACACACACACACAACCCACCCAAACCACATGCGCGGGAGCACTTCCAGGAAGTCCCAGAGTGGTGTTGGGCCTACGCTCACGAGCTAAGACCCGCCCCCTGATACGAATGGAGCTGCTCGACTACACATCTACACTTACCACTCCTATCACCGTCAAGGAAACAAAACACTACATTTAAACGACACCAAAATGCATCCCGGCCCCTCCGGGTTACCATCTACACTAATATACAACCTCCCCACAAACATATACCCAACACTTACACACCTATTTAACGCCTCACTAGCCTCAGGCCACTTCCCTAAAATATTCAAAGTCTCTCACAAGATACTACTACACAAAACGAATAAAGACCCCAAACACCCAAACAACTACAGGCCTATCGCTCTATTAGAGCACCTAGGCGAAATACTCGAACGCATGATCAACTGCTGCCTATGGGAGTTCCTGGAAGAGAGAGACTAGTTCTCTCCCCACCAATATGGGTTCAGGAGAGGCCAGGCCACTCAGGCGGCCGTGACCATCGTTCATGACAGAATACAAAAAACAAAACGCCAGATACATCAAAAGACACTCTCCATCAGTAAGTACGTGGGGAAGACCTTCAATAAAGTGTGGCACGAGGGACTCCGTTGGAAACTCGCCAACAATACGGAGTTACCTCTATGCACCAGAAGGCTCCTCTCACACTCCCTCATTGAACGGAGATGCCACATAAAATACAACAATACCCTCTCACAACCCTTCACACCACGCCTAGGCGTACTCTAAGGGTGCGTAGTGGCACCCACACTATACATCATGTACACAAACGACACCCGACCCCCACCAGAAAACTGCTGTCACACATACACAGTGGCCTACGCCGATGACGAGACCATTTTCATCAGCGGCCGAGGTCCAGAAGAAATGGCGCTCCACGCACAAACAATACTAGACGAGAAGACAGATTACGAGGATAAATGGCTGATTGCCACAAATCCTCATAAGACACAGATGACACTCTACGGCGCAAGAGATCACTTCATGCACAACCTACAAATCTTCTCACACACACTAGACATGATCCACCCAAACCCAACAAAGCTCTAATACTCACAAAACACAAAAATTCTTGGGGTATCCCTTAACAAGACCTACAGGTTCAATATATACCAAAACATAACACAAGCATGAGACTCACATACAAACAAATCACTGAGCAGCTTTAACCCTGCGGGCAAAAAAATACAGTTACACCTTTACAAAACACTCGTGCGACCTATTCTCACGTACGCCCCACTGTCACTCGTAGCCGCGAGCGACACGTGGAAGCGGAAGGCTCAGCGCATTTAGAACTCTGCTCTGAAGCACGCTCGCCGCTTTCCCTTATACTCGAGAATGGCCATACTACACGACAACAATAAATTAGACTTACAAAACAACTCGGGAAACTCGCCAGAGACCCATTATACACTGCACTGCATGTAAGAAGGTATGTGATGGCACCGCGATACACCGCGGCCCATGACTACCCACAACCCATACCTGTCTTTGCATAACCAAAAGGCATCATGAATAACGCGTTTCCGACTGAGCAGACACGCTCTCGAGACCAACCAAACCGCACCATGCATCGGTATCTAGCCACCGACCTATCAACTCTTGCTATCTTTTATCAAGTTATCTCCACAACCTTTCCTCTATGACTGCCTGTTCGCCTGTGTTACACAGTAATACCTCTCTCTCCTTTCTATACACAACTATCATCATTCTAGTTTCTTTATTTTTAGTTGAAAATGGCATGTTGCCGAAACTAGTCCGATAGGTATAAATAAAATCTTGATTCAAATATTGTGGTTTACCATTATCTTTCACTGATAAAAATCACTTTATTGTGATATCTTCCATTTATATATATATATATATATATATATATATATATATATATATATATATATATATATATATATATATATATTAGTGTAGTTGGGGAGCAGTCTTTCCTGAATGCAAATTAGGTTAAAGACCGTTGTGTATTTTGCCTTATTAATTTCCTTCGGCAACTTTCTCTTTTTCTAACTATCTTTTCATTCCATCTTGTATATGTTGGATCACTTGGCCTGTATCCATCTCTATTTTAAATGAATGTCTTTGGTAAAAACCAAACTAAATTGCTGAGCTTTCGATTTTATTCGATCATCTTCGGATCGTTTTGATATCCTTTTGCCTCCTTTACCGATGTAATGCTTGGAGTGAGGATCTGACAGAATGTAATGATGATGGTATATTGCACTCTTTGAAGGATTTTGGATAATAGTAGATAAAGTAGGTGAATATATAAAAGATTTTAAGATGAGGGGGGGGGGCCTTAGTAGGAGGGCATCGCAGGCTTTTTCCTTTTTGTTGTCGTATTTTACTTATTTTGTTATGTGTTGTCTATCATGTATTGTTATTTTTTACGTGTTGCAGGCGTGTTCTTCTTATTGTTTGTGTTTCAAATGTTGTTTTACTTATTTTGGTTGAAAATTGTTGAGCATTTAAGCCTTTTTAAGCTTTCGGCTCGGCAATTTACCTGTGTTTTAGGGTTTGGTATTATGTATTTTTTGTTTTTTACGTTACCATTGTGTTGTATCTTTGGTGTCTGTTAGGTGTATAGCTCTGTTATGTTTTCTTGTGTACAGTGTTTGGTGCTTGGGAATCGGGTGCTTCTTGTAACTTTCCCACGGAGTCGTGCAAGGATGTTCATTCTGCCTCCTATTTCCCGTAATTCTGGTATGACATCATTAGTAAGTGTTAACCAGACCCTTCTTCCCAGTTTCTTGGTGAAGATGTTGATAGGGTCCAGTTTCTTACTAATATGGAGATCCCTCTGACGACGGTGTTCTCGCCTTCTGACCTTATTTATCAGTTGGGATGCTGTATTTTGCACTCTCTGCAATTTTCTCATTGAGGAATTGTTTGCCGCTTGAGTCACCACTGCGGGATAGATGAGCTTAGCCCGGACATACATCAGGTATTTCTCTCTTTGCCAGGTTCCGCCTCTTCGTGTAGTGTCTCGCGTATCCGTGATCGGAGAATTTTAGGCCCAGGACGGTGCCTTTGGCGAACTAGCCGTATCTCCTCCCCTCAATGATTATGGGGTCCGTCAACGTGCGGCATATTGGGACGATCTGGAATTTGTCCCTGTTTGTTCTTGTCTTCCAGCGTCTCTCGTACTGGTTGATGTTATTAATTTCCGCTATCGTTCGCGTTGCCTGTTCCCTTGCTTTCCTCACCGGGCACGGGATGATCTGGGTGATGTCATCTACAAACTACAGATACATCGTGTCCCTATGCACCGGGTTTGGGAGGTCGATGGTAAAGACCAAGTAAAGCAGAGGGCTCAGGCAACTTCCCTGAGGAACACCTGACTTTAGTTCTAACTCGGGTCCTCTGTGTCTTTCTATCATGAGACATGCCCTTTTGTCCATGACGAAGTCACAAAGGATCCTTTCCAGGACCGGATCTAGCTGGAGTTTGAGGATTTTGTATTGCAATCCCTCCAGCCAGACCTTGTCGAAGGCCTTCTGTACATCCCTCAACACAATGTCTACATAGAACTTATTCGCACGGCAATAGGCTATTTTTTCCGTTAGGAGTGCTAGGGCCGTCTTGGTTCTTCTTTTTTTGGCGGAATCCATGCTGTTGTGGGTTGTGCGCTCCTAACTCGCTCAGTTGAGCTTTTAGCCTGTTCGCTATGATCTTTTCAAAGATTTTGCCGAGCATCTCCAAAAGAGAGATTGGGCGAAAGTTTGCCACCTGGTCCGGGGGCTTACCTTCTTTTGGGATGAAGATGATTTTAGCCATCTTATACCCGTCCGAAAAGTAGCCTACATTCAGGGAGGCATTCATGGTGTTTACCAGTCCCTGAATGATTTGCCTCGGGGCATTCACGAGATTGCATTTCGTGATCCCGGACCAACCTGGTGCCCTTCGTTTGAAGGATCTTATGGTGTTCATGGTCTCTTCAAAGGTAATCGGGCAACCGTGGCCAACCATCTCTCTATCCTGAGACACCTGCGGGTGTGGGTGAGTTCTATGTATCATTGTGCCGAGTTCGTCTAGTAGTTGGTCTTCGAAGTCCAGGTCGAAGTCGTCGTTCTCCTCAGAGGAAATAGCGAAAATCTTTTTCCAGTGAGTCCTGAATCTTTTTTCGAGAGACTGTGGATCCTCAATGAGATCTTCTTCATCTTTTAGTTTTATCCTGGCTTTGGTGAGCAGTCCCCTTAGTCTTCGGACTGTATTCCGAAAACTCTGTGGACTGACCTCCCTATCCAGTCTACCAATGATGTCATTCCAGATTTCCTGTTGTTTTTCTGTCATAATAAGTTTAAGTTCCTCGCTTAGTTGTCTTATTCTGGTTGTCCTTTCCCTATTTGGGCCTGTCCTACCTATTTCCTCGAGGATCTCCCTGTGTTCCCGAGCGTTGTCCCTCATCTCGTCTGTCCACCTAGGTTGTGGGAGCATTTTATAGGAGATCCTAGGGACGCATCTCTCGTCGGCTTGTACGAGGAGATTGGTGATGGTGTTTATCTCCTCGTCCACCTCTTCAAGATTGGCGTCTCCCAGGTCGGCAGGTTGGTATTTGCTGAGCATCTCTCTATATAACTCCCAGTTAGCTTTCGCGTAACTCTTCCTAAGTGGCACTGGCATGAGAATCGGTGCCAGCGAGATGGTTGTTAGAATGGGGACATGGTCGCTCGGTACCACAGGACCGGGCACGCTGCTGATGTTGAAGGGGAAGTTACGGCTTGCCAATACAACATCCGGTTTTGTTGCCGTATGTTGCGTTAGGTAAGTCGGGAAGTCTGTTCCTACTCTCTGGAGTCTATCTCTCTCGATAAGTAATTCCAACGCCTGTGCAACAGGCGTTTAGGGCACCACCCAGCAATGCCATTTTTCCTCGTCCAAAGATGTTGTAT
Organism: Ceratothoa steindachneri; assembly: GCA_963969495.1. Taxonomy (NCBI): domain Eukaryota; kingdom Metazoa; phylum Arthropoda; class Malacostraca; order Isopoda; family Cymothoidae; genus Ceratothoa; species Ceratothoa steindachneri. Next base: position 224,225,501 of record OZ018321.1, read on the forward strand.
AGGTTAGGAACGGGCAGATATTTACGGCAGAGAGGGGGGCGCTGCCACTGTTAAGGCTCCAACTAGGGTTGAGATTTCCACAGCCACAAAGGACTCCTCTAAGAAAACGATTTTTAAGGAGAATTTATTCCGCCTAGTTTGAAAGTAACGTTGAAGAAAATGTGCCAGTCTGGTGAGTGGAATTTTAAAATAATTTTAATGTGCGATTCCAGGTGGCGCTTGACTGTTGATGGCCGGCTTATTTTCGTTTATTAATATGGCTTCTAAGATGTTCATCCTAGCTTTATTGACCTCCTTTATTTTAAGAACGGTGTTATCAACGAGCATATCTCTCGTTAGGTTAATATTATGGGCACTCTCCATATTATTTTTAGGCCCTCCGCTTTGTAGACGCATAGTTAAACGTCTCGAAAGTGTAGTGGTTGTCATGCCAATATATTTTGAGTTATTATAAAGCTTACATTCTTTATCGGGGCAGATGAACTCGTAAACTATGTTGAATGACTTGAGATTCGAGAAGTTTAGGCAGATGTTGTTTTTCATCACGAGATTGCTGGCTTTTGTTGTTTTATAATAAATGATGAGTTGGATTTTATCCGTTTGATTTTTAACCTTAATGTTACGGTTAATAATCTCCTTGATGTTTTTTTCATCTATTTTATAGGCCGTGGACATCTGGTTTCTGTAATACACTTCGATGTTGTTGACTTCTCCATGATTACTTTCAGGGTTATCCGTCTCTTTGCAATGATTGAAGTTTTTGTCAATCATGATGTTTGAGAACCATTATTCACGAGTATTTGTTTTACTCGTGCTATCTTTTAGTAGAAATGTTCCTACGTAGACCAGCATTTATAAGCTTGGCGGATGTATCAGCCGATTACACTTATTTTATACCTTTCAGGGCACTTTATATAAAACAGCTCTCCCGTAATTTAAATAATGATCTCTCGTCGGTTTCCCTCCTTGTTACCTGAAATCGTTTGGATGTAGGTTGCGGGGAGCAGTTTTGGTGCTTTTGGGTCGGCCTGGATCACGTAATACGCCCGTTTTTTTATTGTATAGGTTTATTGTGAAATAGCATACATTTATACATAATCTCAATACAAATACAAAAATAATCCAATACAAATACAATAATAGTATGATACAATAATATGGCAAGGTTTGTGATTTTGCATATTAGGTTTTTGCCAATTTTTGCTTTAATTATTGGTTTAAAATTCATTTTAAAACAGTTTTATATAATCATTAGATTCATAAATCAAAGCGCCCCTACTTTAATAGATTTCAGCAATTATACACTCGCTAACTAATTTAAATAATTAAAATCCTTTCCTAGTCTCTATTGTAAATTTGAGCCCTATTTCTAAAAATTCCCTTTAACTCTAAATTTGCGATTCAGAGCTAATACTAGCTATTAAAGTTCTAGATGTACATTTAGCAGTGTGCTCTCTTAACAGAACAAAATATTTTGTTCGTTTATTTGTATTTTAGGCCTAAGAAGATGACCGTATTGTGGTCGAAACGTCGCCGGTAAATAAAAAGGATGATGCCAGCTATTTTCCTCGCCTTGGGATTTCTGTTAAACATTATATATATATATATATATATATATATATATATATATATATATATATATATATATATATATATATATGAAATAATATTATATTAGAGGTATATATACGAAAGAAAAGTATGAAAGACCGCTTCAAAAACAAGAAATCACCAATGAAGAAGACGGAAGGGGGAAGGTAAAGATTCACATTAAGTATTGCAAGAAGCAAGTAGAAAGGTCAAACTGAGAAGACGGAAAGGATAACAGATTAAAAGAAATAGTGATAACCTGACGAGAAAGATGATAAGACACGAGGAGCGAAAAGTGGGGAAAATACAATGTACATAAGAGAGCAGTGACAATTAAAAAAAAATAATAAAAAAATTGGGGCCACATAACTAGATATTGTATATATATAAAAAACTAAGAAAAAATGTCAGATCTAATTTCTTTAAGTATTAGTCTTTTAATTATAGCATATATTTTACATAAGCCATGGGAAAGGTTAAAATTATCGCATTGGCTTATAATAGCATATTCAATGATATTCCTTTTTATAGGGTCATTGGAACGATATTTATCGTGTCTTATAATCTCCCTCATTAGGCTATCACCATTTTTTTCAATCTGTTACCCTTTCCGTCTTCTCAGTTTGACATTTCTACCTGCTTCTTGTAATTCTTTATGTGACTCTTTACCTTCCCCCTTCCGTCTTCCTCATTGGTGATTTCTTGTTTTTGAGGTGGTCTTTCATACTTTTCTTTCGTATATATACCTCTAATATAAAATTATTTCTTGTAGTTATCCTTGATAAGCAACTTAATAAAGTTCGAAAGTACTTGAAAACATATATATGAATATATATATATATATATATATATATATATATATACATTAACAAAATAGTATTTTCTCCCATCAATTTTCTGATAAGGAAAACTTCGTGTTTTCTAGCGTGTTTTTTCGGAGTTCTGTTATTTAGGTGGTATGTCATCCTCCTTGCGAGCGTTGTTGTCATCCCAATATACTCGTACGAGTGCGTTAAAAGCTCACACTCTCCTAATTAACATGTGGACTCATATATTAAGTGGGTCATTTGTTGTTTGGCTTTAAGTACAGCTCTTGGGTTATTTTTATTATAAGGTTGGATGTCAGTCTTATTTGGTAATATATAGTTAAAGTGACTTCTTGATTAGCTCTTGTTGGCTGTACTCCATGGTTATGTATTTCATTCATTATTTTTTCACCAGTTTGATCATATTCTGTACTCATACATAATATGATTTTTATCTTAGCTGTTTATTTTGAATGTATCGACGTTTCGGATTAAACACTTTCTTAAGGACCTAGAATTAAATACAAACATGCATAAGATTTTTACTTTATTCCTAACATGGTAATTATTGTGTTTATTTGTGATATCAAATTAAAATTAAGGAGCATTAAATGGAAAACATTTAAATGAAGATTTGAATAAGATGTTTATCTGGTTTATCTTTAAAACCTATAGTTTGTATGGGGAATGTAAAATAACGAAAATTGAAGCAATTAACCTGAAATAAATCGAAAGTTTATAATAATCCTTCACTATTTTGAGACCAACCTTGTAGATAAAGGGGAAAAATGAATGATTATGAGCATTATTACTTGATTGTGATGTAAAAAGTTTGAAAGTGAAAGGCGGTGGTTGTTCAAATTTTTAATAATATTAAAAGAACGGACCTGGTATCTGAGTTTAAAGTCGGGTAAAAAATTTAATGTAGAGAGATTCAAGTGTTTTTAATTATCTTTGTGTGGTGGCTTTTTTTTAATTGAAAAGCCATCGAATAGTGGTCTTATTGCCTGGTGTTTGGTTCGGTAATGTAATATAATCTGGGAATTTCGGGGGTTGGTAATGAGATATTCAGTTATATGACTTATCCCCAAGTGTGCGCTAATGCGAGCATGTAATGTTCGCTGTATTGAAACTAAATAAAACTCGTAAATTAAATTCGTGAAAAATTGAAGATCGAAGCAACGTTAGAACTTTGTCTGTGTTGGTAAAGAACGCTCGTATTCTTTGTTGTTTTTTAAATACAGGTTAAAAGTAAGTAGCAGTGAAAGTATGTTTAAGGATAAGTGAGAGTTTAGAGCAAAGAAGAGAGTTAAGAGGTCTTATATAAGGCAGGGAGGGGTATGAATACCTTCCCTTTACTAACTTTGTAAGAAGAGACTTTAGGGATGAACATTGCATTAAGAAATGTTCGAATAGTTCGGTCGAATGGGCTTAGTAGTTAATCGATTTGGGCGTAGTAATTTGAGAGGAAGGCAATTTATATTTGGTGGCACAGTAACTGAAAAAATGTAATCCGGACCCTGTATATTTGGGTTTACGGTAAATGAATGTCGAGAAACTGATAAATGTGCGATTTATTTATAATGGCTTTGTGGATTTTATTGTTATAGTTGTGAGGTTTAATAAGTTACCCATTTCTTCGATAATTTGTTTTTAGAAATCATTATCATTATAATTAGTCATCATTTGTATGTTTATTTTTCAAGTACCTGAATATTGGTTATTACTCGAAACGTTGTATGTTATATAAAAGATGGAATTCTCGTACTTCCTTCTGTCCATATCCTTCAACTTAAATTGAAGCTCCGTTGCGGAGAAGATGTGAAATTATATCGACGTCTTGTAAAGATCTTATGCAAGTTCGGAAAAATTGGACTGGATTTGTATTTTTCAAGAATCTGTCATATGTACATTGTGAGGGTATGGAACGTACATACTCACATGCCGCCAGACAATCGTGGGAACGAAAGAAATTTGTCGTTTGAGTTGACCTTCATCTCCTCTCTCTCTTCCCCCACCCTTCCCCCAACTGGCGACAGGAAGTCGGACGAAAGAACGCCTGTCTCTCAAAGAAGCTTAAATCTTATTTGCCTTCTTTATGATAGCATGGAGATTGTCCAGAAGGCGCTGCGATAAGCGAATTGTCGGGAATGGGATCTCTCTCTCGATTTCCCACAATCCGCGTTATAAATAACATCGTCGTTTACCCCTCTAGCAGCAGTGTTCCAAATCTGCTCGCGTAATGCTCACGTTGAAGGAGAGTCGTTGCAGTAACGTATCGACTACAAACGCGCCATCGAGTCAACCTGGTCGCTGTCTCAAAGTGTTCCTGGAAGTAAATCCCGCCCCGCAGAGTCTGTTACAAGAAGAGTACGCTCTGTTGCTCAACGTAACTTGAGTAAGAAAAGGAACATCCAAATAGTTACTGGAAGTTACTATTTGTTAGTGTCACTACCAGTTAGGAGTGAACTAACCGGAACTGCAGCCAGCAGCCCCGAACCCGTCGTCTTATCCTCCCTCTCCCCGAGAACTCGTATTAACGCCACCCGAACCAGCCCGTCTGAACCTGAGTAGTCGTCTCTCCAACCCATCAATTAATGGTAATCTGTAAACCCAGTGTCCCTCTATTCTTAAATTACCTAATTTATTAACCGTGATTGATACTCCCATTGAGTCATTATACATCTAGACGCTTAACGTTAGTGTTTAATATTTAATCCTTAATTTTGCCTGTTAACTATTGCTAATTATTATATTTGTGTAAAGTAAAAGTTTATTTTGAGTACGTGTGTTTATTTGTGGCTCCTCCCTTTTGAAGTACACTTGGCAAGACTTTAATTAATCATCCCTTCGGCTAATTAATTCAACCTGTATTTTGCACTCTTAAAATTCAACAATCACAAACCTCCCCCCAGTAACAAGTGGGACTTTTATAGTGAGAATCCTGGCTACGGTCCAACACTCCTCTAAGCAGCTCTCGCACGTTCAGTAGGAATTAAAGCCTACCTATATATATATATATATATATATATATATATATATATATATATATATGATCGTAGGATTGAGTCAATACCACCGACTAAAACAAAAGCGGTGTGTCCAGATCAAGGACTAGAATAATTATTGGACCAGACTATGAGCAATTCTACAACATACATATAGTTTTCTCAACATAAACTCTTCCTGCTCTTTCAGTGATACTTGTAGAAGGAATCTGTTCCTTAGTGCTGGTCCATTTGAAACCACAAATGTTCGATTATTTTAAATTTTGCTATGGTCTGTAGCCAATCAAAGTGGTCCTTAGCATTTCAATGCATTTCTAACCAGTTTAAATTAGTTTAGAGGTGTAAATTAGAGCATTATTATAATAATAGATGCCACGGTTTAGTGAGAAACAGCGTTTGCAACTCCAGATACATCTACCAAAAACGAAAGTCATGGAAGTTCATTCTAAACTACTGGACCAAATCAAATTCCATGATTCTCCCCTCCCCCCATCTTTAAAATCCTCATTGAGCTACCTCAATGCTTAAATGTCGGAATTAAACAATCAGCATAATGCATCATGAGCTTCTTCGGCGTTGTCATGCAGTAAACTCAGCTACAACAAGGTAATGTAAAGTAAGATTCGTCAGAATATATAATTTTCTATTTACTCTTTTGTCCATTACTTATCGTCTATGAGACATTTTGCGACACCTCCTATTTATTTACGTAGAGAAAGGTTGTAAAATGGATGCCTTCTATCAAATCCATCCTCGTAAGGATGGATTGTCAGAAACATGTATTTTAAATACTGATTAATCTCTGTAGTCACATTCGAGGCGAGGATTCATCTACAATATGCGCTTTTGCTCTCTATTCTCATTTATTCTTGTTCTTACACTCTGTTTTCGTTAAAAGTACTGTTCCCAATCATAAATACCTCTCTTTTTCATTATAATATAGATTAAACAGCTTAATCATATTTCTCTAAATTATTGTCATTCTCTTAATCACTTCCTTATTTTTACCAGTTACTACATAGTTTAAACGAAATTAATAAATAAACGAAACACGTGAATTTAATAATTTTTGGTTACTAAATATTAAATTAGTGTAAAAGTCTACAAAAGTAATGAATAAATATGGTTTAATTGAGGAAAACAAAGAGGATTTGTAATTTATATTCCCTAAATGAGAGATATGGTGGCATTTGGAAACTATTGAACGAATATGTTCTAGAGTTTAACTTTATAAGTAAACAATTGTAGCGTTGTTTATGTTAATATTAAGATATCTGTTATTATAAATCAAAACAATGTACTATAAATTAATCTCCCAAAAGTTCTATTTTAATATTTTAAATCTCTTTAAAGGTGCCTCACTCATATCTAAAAAAATATGTTAAATGAAATTTATTAAATCTTTAGATTTTTTATGATCCATTAATTGTAAGATTGAATAAATATGCAAAAACTTGTAAAATAATAATATTAAATAAAGTGAAGCTATGTCTTATGTTAAATTAATATTGAATGTATTAAGCGGTCCAATATGAACTCAGTTGGTTTATTTAAGGGACATAAATAATCAGTTATTCTTTCGTCCCGATATTAATGAAAGGGTCGTATTAATTCATTGTATTATTATATAGTAATTGAAAGACTTGATAATTGTGTAATATCAATTTCATTAAGGATTTTACCGTAGGCATGGTGTTCTTTGGGTCATAAGCATATCCATCTTTCCTCCATACAAGACGAGCTGAATTTCTTCCAAACACTTTAATTTTTGCTTTTTCCGGTAGAACACACTACTCTCGAATTATCTAGGTTTTTACAATTGCTTTTTGGAAACTTTGGGTAGGATTTGTCTTCTTTGTCATCGTAATTTCCAATTATTACGGGGCAGCTACTTACTAATTGTTCATTACATACCAAAGTCCCTGCAACAACATTTCTACAAAGATCACTATCGTGTCGTCATACAGTTCGCCCTAACTCTTTTATTATCCATTCTAGAAGATGTGGCTGAGATTTTACTGGGTGTGCCAGTTGTAGGAAGGTTGTGTAAAATATCCGTCTTGTTTCTCTTCAAAATATGGGAACCAATGGGACTGAACGGAATATTTTTCCTCTTCGATATATCTCGTTAACTCAACCCTTCAGTGTAAATGTTAGCGATTTCATTCTGACATTCAATAAAGTTCTTTGTTTTCGACATGTTAACAATCTTGCTGTCGCAAGAGAAAGTAATTTTATTTATTTAATTTAAGGTGCTACCATCTGCATGGTCATAATCAAATAGGAGAAGACAATGAATGGCCGTAAAGGTAAATTATGAACTTCATAACTTGATTAAACCATTTATTGAACATTCTATTATATTCTTATTTTATTCATTCAACCATAGCTTTCCTCTCTAAGTTTAAATTCGTACTGACTATATACATTACGTCTTATGTGCGAATATACTTTGCATACCAATGTGAATAATTTAAATTTTAATGTATTTCGCTTGAAGTTTGAGTTTGTTCATTTTCAAACCATGCGTGTTATTCAAATCCCCATCTTTTGTATAATGTTAAAGTTATTTGGATAAATTTAAGGTACTGTATATGATGATTTTTCAATTATGCAAAGGAATCGTTATAATAACTCCATTCCTTTGCATAATCGCAAAATCATCATTTGTCTTGAAGTATATACCTACCTTGGTAAATCTGGATAGTGTTGTATCGGCACGATCGTTGTTTCAGTGTGTAAGTAGAAGATTGGGGTAAGACGTGTACAACTTTTGCCTATTTAATTTGCTTGTTTACTTCTGCGTTTTCGGATGGTTAGTCGGGTGTGACGTCGAGCACTGTTGCTTTTTTATTTAAAGGAGTTTGGAGTTGATAATATTATGCTTGGGTGTTTGTTGTACTCCAAGGTGTGTTTTTAAAAAGTTCAATATATTATTTTAAAGGTGAGAGGGATATTTGGTTTTGTTAACAGCCAACGTTCGAATCTTGTGATATAGAGCTGTAGATTAAAAGATACTGGTACTGCTTAGAAGGTTAGGTGTGGTTAATGATGTCATCAACCCAGGTGATGATATTGTTGTTAGCATTTATGCCAACAACAATATGAATGAAAAGGTTAAAATGGGTAGGGAGAGAACAAATCCTTCTGTACGCATTTTTGATAATTTGCCCTATTGTATTATTTGATTTTGTTGACCTGTGAGGTATTCCGTAAGCAATTTATACTAGTTGGTATTAAGCCTTATGTTTAGTATTTAGTTGATGAGGTTGTGCCTAGTTACTGTGTCAAAAGCTAAACTGGCATCAGTTGAAGCCAGTGACCTCTGACAACCCATAATAATGGCTTCCTTCATCTGGCCGCCTCACGCCACAAAATTAATTCTTGCACCGACGCGAGACAGGTAGTATTGAAGGTCAATTTTTCGTCAACGAGCAATTACTTGTTGATTCACGAAACGGTTGCTACAATCTGGTACTAAATGTTCTGCTGAAAGCAAATAAACTTGCAACTTTAATTATCCCAGACGATCCTGACTGCTCAAAGCATTCAAGCATTCTGTGAACAAGAATGATACGCACAGAAATGCAAGAATTGAAGCAACAGTTGAAGAATCAGAAAAGGAAGTGAAAGAAAAGGAAGACGAAGAATAAGAAATAACAACCTCAGAAAGCGAAAGCTGACCACTACATAAGGAAGTAGAAGAAAAACACGAGGGAACACCGCTACATATCACAAAATCATACAACAAAGCGCACTACGAATATCGGAAAGAAACACCAATGGCTGGAAAATAAAAGGAGTCTCTTTGGAAATATATTCAGAGAAATTGATGCAGATGTCATCTTTAATTCTGAGCACGGGAACGACACGCTTAGTGAGCAAATGAAAATTTGGAATTATGGCGTATTGAATACGAGTTACATATTCACAAGAGTGATATGACGATCCTGCTATTGCGATTAAAGGGGGATAAAATACAGCAAACCAAAATAATCGAAGAATCCTATCTCGCGATAGTGATCCAACTGATATAGAAAAGATAGTCGTAGTCACCAGATGCCAGCCGCCAAGGAGAGAGTTTTTATCCCTACAGTCCCTCACTGGCCTATTTGGCAGAAAACTGAACAAGGTGTCATCAGGAGTCCGGCTATAGAACTTTCAATGGGATCGGACGGAGTCTAGATAGACTGATGGACAGAAACATCGTCCAGCAAATTAGCCCAAAAATCACCACTTATGTTAGAGGAGAGGGTGCCACAAAAGCAGACATCTGTATGGCCAATCGACATCTGCCATTTAACAACTACATGGAACCTGTCTAGGTGCAATCTTCTGATCACATAGGGATCCTACTAACGATCAATATGAGCCCTATATAACGACAAAAGGGCACACTGGGCACGGTATGCACAACTCATTGAGAAATATCATCATCGAACTGTGGATGAGGCAATACTCATGGAGATTTACGAGGCACTTGATGACCTTAATAACCATCTAATCGACGCAGATAGAGAGGTATCCCGAAATCCGACTATAGATCCATCTCAGAATATACATAGATGTACTGAATACCTGAAGGATATATACCGCGGAATGAAATTATTATCTGAGATAAACATCAGAAACGCATCAATTAACTCTATAGAATGAGGTAAAGAGATAAAGAAGAACTCAAACTGTTGATCCTTGAACAACAGTGGAGACGTTGAGACGATACGATGTGAGCGAAAGCCTCGATCAAGATGCATCTGTACGTTAGCAAAAGAAATGGAAATGAAAAGCGAAGACGAAAACATCGAAATGGAAGAAAAAAATAGAGAAGCAATATTGCGAAGTTTAGGGGAAAACATATTCAGTATAATTGAAGAGGAGAATGAAGAATACGATATAAAGTTTGAAAACGAAATCCTACACCAGCGGCCATAATATAAAAGTGAGTGAGAAGTTTAACAAAACGTTGAGAAATATTTAGATATATCTAATATCCATCTTTCCTGCAAATTTCAATGGAATGGAATAAATATTTCATAAGTTATGAGGAAATAAATAAACTATCTTCCAAATTGCAGTGGCCAAATTTAAGGGTCACTTAGGAAAAATGAATTACAACCGAATCAATGGTGTTTAGGAGACTGTTGATGGGCTAACAGTTACTTCTTATGATCATACATTATTGGAACATTCAACAGTCAACATGGCGGCTTGTGAGAGACGACCGGTATCCTGTGGTGAAAAACAGGATTGTGTGATTTCACCAAGATGTAAAGTCAAATTCTGTGATAGCAACTACTGTAGGAAGTTCTAAAAGTGTTGTGTAACGAATTGTAGCTCATTTTAAGTCATCATGATCAATAGATGCTGAACATTAAACCGGTAAACCTCGCAAAACGTCACCAAGACAGGATAGTAGTATGGTTAGAATGTCACTAAGGGAGAGGTTTAAGAGTAGTGCTGAGATATCCCGCGAGTTCAGCTCCACCTCCGATGTCAACGTATCGCGCAAAACAGTTTACCTGAGGTTACGAGGTTCTGGGTTGCTTGCTTGGGCACCAGCAAAGAAACCTTTGATTTCCAAGAAGAATCAAAGAGCCCGTCTTCGTTACGCTCACAATCATGTCGTTTGGACAGAAGAACAGTAGGCGCAGATTCATTTTAGCGATTAATCGAAGTTTAATGTAATTGGGTTCCGATGGCTGGTAGATGTCCGAAGAAGTTGTGGCGAAAAATATCTCGTGCATGTGCGAAGAAGACAGTGAAATATGGATGAGGCTGTATAATGGTATAAAGAGTGACCTCTGCTGCTAAACCTGGTCCACTTATTCGCCTACATGGGACTGTTATTGCTGAAATCTATAAGCATATTCTTAGACAGCATTCCCTTTCACCTCTCCGATCCTCGTCAGTTTAACCTTCTATCTTCGTGCAGAAAAACGCTCCCTGCCACACTGCGAAGAGAGTCAAAAATATTTTGAGTTGGTCTAATGGACTGGCCACCTAAAATTCCCTATCTCAACACTATAGTAAACGTTTGGAAGATTATTGGAGATGGGGCCCCAAGGAGAATTCCAAAGAACCAAGATGAACTCTGGGAATTATTGAAAAACGAATGGAACAATATTACTCCATCATTTTCCATGAAAGTAATTCAGTCCGGTGCTAACAGATGTCGAGAGGTCATTTCTAGTAAGGATATGTTCACAAAATATTAATAGTTAGCGTTTCTTTTTTGTTCTTGTTTTATTTAACATTGTTTTTCTAAGTGCCCCTAAAATTTTGGCTGCTGCAATTTGGAAGATAGTTTGTTTATTTCCTCATAACTTACGAAGTATTTAATCCATTCACTTGAAATTTTTACGAAAAATAGATATTAGATATATCTAAATCTGTGTATAATATATAGCTCAACATTTTGTTAAACTTCTATAATAATTATTTAAATACACTTCTTCTTAATGACGCTTATATTATGGCCGCTAGTGTATACGAGCTGAACACACAAACCCATAGGATGCACATGCACTACTAAGTGTCTCTATCTCAGCGCGGCGGAGGCGCTGAGATAGCCGAGGAGAAATTACTCGTGCTCCACTCATTCCGCCAGAAAGCACCCAGACAATCGCGGCTAACAAAATTAAATTTTGAAAAGGCACCAGCAAATATCATCGAAGGAATGAGAAGAAATTTTAACTCCTGTCTGAATACAGGATACTACCCTGATGTTTTGGGGACCGCAACGATGATTTTCTTGGGTAATCATGGGAAAGAGCGAAGGAGGAAAGAGAGATACCGACCAAAATTATTCTTCAAATTTGGTGGAAAGCTATTCGAGAAGATTATTAATCGAAGACTGGTGTCTCACCTGGAGGAGAGCTCCATGTACAATCCGTAACAATTTGTCTTCCGGAAAAAGAGAAGTACGGAGATTTTGATAATTATCATCACGGAAGAGAATGCCCAAGGCCAAATGGAAGGAAGTTACGTGGACATTGTACGAGTATGTCGGCATACATCAAAAGTATTTGAATTACAAAGAAGGATGCAATTCAAGGTCATGCGAATGGCACAAAGTGAAAACTTAGAAAGAACTCTCTCTTTGTAATTATAATGAAAGCAGGAAAATAAACAGAATGGAAACAAAACAAAAAATTTGTAAGAGAGTAGAAATTCAAGGATTAGTTCAAAGACTCAAGGACCATAAAGCTCGCAAATGCAAGGGATCACCAACACAGCTTCCAAGTGATGGTAAGATTATAAAATCTATTTTCAAGGTTTTATATTAAACTTAAAGTTAAATATTTCTCCTTGTTTTACTAAAATAAGATTACCTTAAGTTACACTTTACCTTGATTTGCTTCTACCTCAAGAGGGGGGAGCTCCCTTGACGTCCTCTGAGGTAGGGCCACGGCGTTGCCGTCACCCTTCACTACGTTGTTTATTCTCCATATAATTATCAGAATATACCTATATTTATCTGAATTTCAGTGTCCATTATCAATGATGTTAGATGTGTTTCAGTTAATGTGAGTATAGTTGGGTTCCCCATTGTTAGTGTTTCTATGTACGGTGTTTTGCTCTGATTTATATTTGGGTATAGCCCTTGGATGTTCGCATTAATTTTGGGAATGTTGGGTATAGTGGGATTGGTTTTGCCCATAGGTTTATTTGTTTCTGAGACTCTAGTGTTGGTCTCACTATCCCTATGATGAACTGGAGGGAATTTTGGGAGTTCTCTCATTTGTGTTTTTATTTCCTGAAACTCCCAAATTTTCTTGTTGGTAGATTATCTGATTTAATAATTTTAATTTATTTCTTTTTTTTCATTGTAGCTTTTTCAATAATAATTTCTTTTTAGTTCTCCCTTGTAGATGTACCAGCCTTATTCGCCTTTCTCTATTTTCTCTTTCAATTCATCTTTAATTCTTTTAGCATTATTCCTTTCTTTCTTTCTTTGTACAGTCTGGCGATATTCCCATTTCCTTTTTGGTTGGGTCAGTTTCATATTTTAACATTTTGGCGTTTTTTTATGATGTTCCATTTTTCATTATGATCATTTAGCATCACGAGCAAAGGTCTTTTTCTAGTGTCACCGTCATGTATTTTTCCAATTCTTACTGTTTTCACATTTGCACATTTTACTCTAGGAGTGTTTTCAAATAGATCTTGCCATCTTTCGTCATCATCCTTTTATCTTTCTTCTGCTGTATTTTTGTTTGATTCTGGGACGTTGTATATAACTACATTATTTTTCCTCCTTTCTGTATCTTTCATCTCTACTATATTATTCATTATTATTTCTGTTGTTTCTTTCATTATGTTCTCCTTTAGATTGGTAAATATTTGCTGTAGTTGTAATTTATTTTTATGTTTTTATTTTCCTCCTCCAGCTCGCTAATTTTCTTCACTGCATTTTTCACCTCCGGGTAGCATTTCATGCAGAAGCATAGTGAAGGGTAGTGGAACTATATTTAAGACCAAAAAAAGAAAAGAATAAAAGACAACGCGAATAAAATTACACAAGGGATAAATATGTAGTAAAAAAGCCGATTTTTCCAGGGAAACCAAATATCATAAAACGTGCACAGATAGGACAGTGTCATAGGATTATTGAAAAGTAGTGAGTACACAGACTCGATTATATCACGGGAGTACAAGGCTCAACACAATTTACTTTGCAGAGGGAGGATCGTCCCCCGGATTCCTACTTAGACTGTCTGCAATACAGTTTTCTGTCCCTTTTATTTAAAAAATTCGGAACTGGTATTCCATTCGAAGTAAGCTCCATCGCATTAGCCTCCCGTTCAGGCTTTAAATTTTTTTTAAATTAGCCAATGGGCGATGATCTGTTTGCTCGGGTTTGGGACTCGGAGTATGGGAGCTAACGTTAGTTTTTCCTTTAGCTGTTGGAAGTTGACAGTCGCCTTTGGTTTCTAGACAAGGGGGACCGAAAAATGATTTTCTTTTAGCAGGGAGCTAAAAAAAATTTGTCTTCCGGAAAAAGAGAAGTATGGAGATACGCACTAAGAAGTACGAATTGTTTCTAAGTGCGCAGAAGGGGCATGCCAGCGATGGCCTTCACCTTTTCTTGCTGGGGTGCCATTTGATTTTTATCAATGTGGAAATGGCACTTCCTGGGGCCTAGAGTGAGGCTGTGTTCACAAAGCCTACAGAGGAGGGAGCGAATGGAGACCAAATGTTGGTCCCATGTGCGGGTGGCCAGGTAAACATTATCAAAGTAAAACGAAACGTTATTCAGCCCATCCATTATCCGGCGCATCATACGATTTTAGGTACTACAGGCAGTAAATAATCCAAAAGGGAGACTCCGTAATTGCATAAAGCCTCTCTTTTCTGTGGGGAATGCGATGTATTTCCGGGCACTAACCTTAAGGGGAATTTGATAGTAGTCCTTACACAAGTCTCTCTCCGAAATAAACTTAGCCTCTTCAGATAGATGTAGGTTCTGATCTATCAAAGGGATAGGCTTAGCGTCCAAGACTGTTACGGCGTTCAGTCCCTAAACTCTACGCACAGGCTTAAAGACTGGTCTGGCTTCCTCAGCATAAAAATGGGGGAGCAATAATCTAACGTGGAGGGTTCAATGATTCCAAATTTTAGCCGGTTTTCTACTTCTGAGTTAAAAGCAGAACGCAAATGAACGGGTAGGGGGTATGGTTTGGAGCGGATAGGCTCCTGGGTGATTAGGATTATATCATGCTCGAAATAGATAAAGCAGCCAGGCTTTTCGGAGATTACATCCGGGAATTCGGTTAACAAAAGAGCCAATTGCTTATTCTGAGCAGGTTCCAGTTGGTGATCAGAGTCGAGTTCTAGGGGGGAGATTTCACGGGAACCGGGGAGCGAAGGTGAAAGGGTATTTGTTCTCAGAGGAATAAGGGGCATCCATTACTGCCTCTTCGTCAAAGGCCAGTTATATTATTAATTCAGGCGCAGCGGTGGTAGCGCTTAAGCATATTCACATGAAACAGTTTGTTACCTGAGGGGCTATGTATTAAGTAATCCACGGAGCCACGCGCTTTTAGTATTGGTAAGAGGCCTTTCCATTGCAACAAGAGCTTATTTGTCCCCTTGGTTTGGAGGAGCAGCACCTCTTCACCAGGCTTGAATTGCCTTTCTTTCACCTAACGTCAAAATAGTTCCTATACTTTTCCAGGTTTAGGGCGGTATTTTGGTAGGCTATATCGGCGCATGCTTCCAGGCGGTACCTAACGTCTAACAATTAAGATTACGAGGATTTTATCTACTCACCTAGGCGGGGATTGGCAAAAAGTTCATTTAATATGCTCATCGGCACTCGGACGTTTAGGCCATACAAAAGTTCGAAAGGGGGGGGGATTTCTCGGCAGGTAAACAAGGCCACCGGCAGGTACCGATGCCATTCTCTAGGCTGAGCATGAAATAACTTTTTTAAAATGGTCTTTAATGTACCATTTAATTTTTCGCAGACGCTGTTAGCGGCGGGGTGAAAAGGGGTGGTGAATAGTGGCTTGATGATAAGGAGTTTGCCGACGTATTCCATTAGTTCAGAGGTAAACTGTCTACCTTTGTCCGACAAGATCTCCTGCGGAATGCCGACCTGGGAAAAGATAGAATTCAAAAACTCCGCACAGGTCACACTATCTTTTTAAGGGAAACTGCGTTGGGTAATCTCGTTTCAAAATAGACAAGCGTGAGGAAGTTTGAGTGTTCTTCGCTAGACGGAGGGTGAATTGGGCCAATCGAGTCTATGGCCACTCTAAAGAAAGGCTCCGAGGTAATTGGGTCTTCGGGAGGAGGGTAGGTGGTATTCGCCCTTTTGCTGTAGTCTTTTGACAAATGTCACATGACCTGCAAAACTCGGCAATTTCTTTACGAACACTGGGCGAAAATAAAAAATGAAAATTCTCTGGGTGGTTTTATTGTGACTAAAATGACCAGCAATTTATCCATCTTGGGCAAGTCGAAGGACTTAGGGAACAAGCGAACTGGGCATACATAAAGAGCGAGTTGTGGATTTATCCTAAGCTAAACTGGAGCGAAGAATAAGTCCGTCACTAACTAGGTAGGCAACTTTCATTTGACCGCGGGCAGTTCCTCGTTCATCATTTCTCCTTTTTTTAACAGGGGCTGGAGGGCGGGGCACTCCTTCAGAGCGAATACAAATGTTTCGTTCTGAAGAGCTGCAAATTCTGGGGCATAAGCGGATTTTAATTTCACGGTGCACGCAGTGACCTTTAGCGCCCAGGCCCTCGTGATGACGGGCTGTGTGACCAGGTTAGGGGAGAGCTGCGGGCTCTGGCCGATCAAAACGGCGCAGAACTTAATGGGACTTCTATCACTTCGACCCAACAAGTAAAATATTTACATTTGAGATAGCAGCGAACCATGGGGAACCAATTTGCCTGCCCCAAGTAGTCATGGACTCCTGCAAATTTATCGTAGTTCGGGGCTCACTGAGGCGAGCAACTTTTCTGAGACGATGCAAGTGCAGCCGGTGTCTCTTACGATAGTTGACACTATGCGACCATTAACAGTTCCGCTTTTTAACTCAAGCCCATCGAAAGAGATTTTTTTGACCAAGAAATTGACTTGCTGTCATGGAGGACTACTTGTTGGGAAAGTTGCTGACGTTTCCGGGCGAGCGGGCGGATGAGAGAGAAAGGCACTTATCCGATGGACTTGCTGAATAGGAGCGGAACGGAATTAGAAGTTTAGGGGACAATTGATCCTCACATGACCGGGAACGCTGTAGGAAAAACATACGACTGGCCTTCGAGGGTAATCCGACACTGGAGGATTAATGATGAGGGGCTTAATATCTCTCGATTCTGGCGGGACATGGTACTTTGGTTTAGAGGGACTAAGTACCTTCACAAACTTGGGCGAGTTCTTCGGGGGGAACTTGGATATGTTTCCTTTACTTTAGGGGCTGAGGGATACGATTTCTTTTTGGTCTTTCAGGTATTGTTGGTGACTTCACGCGTGCACATTCGCCTCTTTGATACATTCCTTGAAGGAAGACATGAGTCTATCTTTCACAAATGCGTGGATTTCGGATGATAGAGCATCCATCAAAAGTTCCCGTAAGACGAAATGAAACAAGGACTCGTAGTCGCGATTGACATGGGCTGAGTCCAACCAGAATTGAAAAGTCCTCTGGATGGTGAATCCAAATTGGCGGTAGGTCAGGCTAGGAAGTACGTTCGCCTGGTGGAACCTCGCCCTTTAGAAATCAGGATTCATATTAATAGCCGATAACACGGGAAAAATTTTAATTAGATTTGCTGGTGACTTAGATTTATCCGCCATTTTTAATTCGTTTTTTCATGCTGATGTCAAATATATAATCAATCTTCCCCTACATGCTATAGTTATTCTTTAATTTCTATTTTCTCGTTTTCCCGAAAACTGCCCTCCGGACGGACATACAGGGTGCTTGTAGAAAGCAAATACTTCACAGTACATGGTAGTAAGATAGTAATAGGTGGTATTGTGCAAAATGTTGAAATTATTGTTTCTTTTTTTAAGTTTCATGTTAGATTGATGGCTTCGTCAAAAGGAAATTGCGTTAATAATCCATACACCTTCTGCTACATATGTGGCTGTTACATGCTAGTTCGTCAAAGGCGCAATATATCAAACTTTGTGATCCGCACTTATAAGGCATATTTTGATGTTCCGTTTGGCGATGAAGATAAGAAGTGAGCCCCCCATACTGTTTGACATAGTTGTGTGGAACATCTTCGTGAATGGACGAAAGGAAAGAGAAATGGTCTTCCTTATAGAATCCCCATGGTGTGGAGAGAGCCAAAGGATCACGTATCTGACTGTTATTTCTGTCTGGTGAATACATAAGGAATTGGCAAGAAAAATCGGCACAAGATCGACTACCCAACGTTCCCTCGGCGATCCGGCGAGTACCTCATTCTGAGTCTTTACCAGTTCCTATTTCAGTGGATATGCTTCCTCTGAGGATGAAAATGATGTACCTGATATGGATTCCCACGGAATGGATTCAGAGTCTGCAGATTCATCATCAGATGCTGAACAGTCATTACCTTTTCACTGTTTCAAGCAAGAGGATTTGAATGACTTGATACGTAATTTGGCGCTCTCCAAAAAAGCTGCAGAACTTTTAGCCTCCAGATTGAGTGCAAGACATATGCTTGACAGGTCAGTACGGGTATCATATTACCGAACAAGGGAGAGTACATTTGTTAAGTATTATTCTGAGGACAAACAATTTGTATACTGCCACGATATTCCTGCTCTGTTTACCGAGTTGGGACTTGGCACCTATAGCCCTGCTGAGTAGAGACTGTTTTTTGGATAGCTCCAAGCGTAGCCTCAAGTGTGTCCTTTTGCCTAATGGCAGTCACTTTGGTGTAGTTCCTCTCAGTCAATCTGTCCATCTGCGAGAAACTCACGATGACATAAGAATCGTCATGGATTTACTTAAGGAACCATGAACACAATTGGATCATATGTGTATACCTTAAGATGATCAACTTCCTCCTTGTCCAGCAGTAGGGATATACAAAGTTTCCATGCTCTATCTGTATGTGGGATAGTAGAACACTGGTCTCAAAAAGATGGGCTCGTTCGGGAAAATTTGGAAGCAGGAATGCCAAACATTGTTAATGAGCCAATCGTAAGTGGAGAGAAGATCGTTTTCCCCCTACTTCATCTCAAACTGGGGTTGATGAAGCAGTATGTCAAGTCGTTGAGCACTGACAATGATTGTTTTCAATACATAGTATCGGCGTTTTCTGCTTTGTCATACCAAAAAATATAAGCAGGAGTATTTGATGCTCCCCAAATACGAAGACTTCTGAGTGATTCTAGATTCATGAACACCATGAATGAAAAAGAGAAGGCAGCCTGGTTCTTATTTTCTGCCGTTGTTCGTAACTTCTTGGGAAACAAATAAGTGCATAAGTACGAGGATCTGGTTACTAATATGCTTTTAGCATATCGTGATCTGAAATGCAACATGAGTGTGAAGCTGCATTTCCTAAATAGTCACCTCGACCGATTCCCAGAGAATCTGGGAGCCGTGAGCGACGAACAAGGAGAACACTCCCATCAGGATTTGATGAGGATGTATGAGTGCTACCAAGGTCACTGGGATAGACACATGATGGCGGACTACTGCTGGACGATTAGAAGAGATCAGACAGAGAAGAATTACAAGAGAAAGTGTTACAAACGCAAATTTTTTCTCGAATGAAATCAAGAAGAGTTTCTCCAGCCTGATGTATGGTCATTAATAAATTACCATCTATTCAATTGCAGTATTTGTAATCTTAATGTTCAATTCAAATTTTTCTCATATGCAATAAAATGTTTGCGAAAAAAAACTGCTTTACTATAAATAACGCAAAAGGATGATTCCAAATTACTTCAGGGCATGATGATAGGCGTGATAAAGTGAAAATTATTGTATAATATTAATTATTGATATTCCGAAAAATCTGTAGCATTTAGAGAGAATCTGATTTCAGCTTTGAATTCATTATGCTCGAATTAGGTAGGAAAATATACTTTTCTCAATTCACCAAATACATTGATCCCCAGTGTAATAGTTCCGACATGAGGGTTGCTTCGGGAGGGTGAGTAGTCCAGCCGCTCCATCGGCTTCATTGTCCCAGTGGTTCACTTCGAAAAATTTCTCAAAATAAGTTAAGTAGGCGCTGATATCCTCGCCTTCCGTAAACATTGGAAGCTTTCCTGATGGGGTTTTGGGGGATTCATTTCTCGAGCTAACGAAAGGGTCCCAATTGGTTTCTGTTTAGCTCACGCTCATCTTGACGAATTCTTTCTCTTTCTTCCATCTCTCTCTGCTCTTTCTCTTTTTCTGCCTTTTCATTTCTTTCTTCCTCTTTAATATAGGCAACTAGATCCTTGTCGGACAACCCAAGTATCTCTCCTTGCTGTCGGAAACGTTAAAATGATGACATCTTGTTGGTGTAAATGCGCGTCCAAGGAACTCACGGAAAAGATTATGGGGCTCTTACGATCATACCAAAAATCCTAACGGAGATTTTCTCACACAATGAATGTACGCAATCAATAAGGAAAGGAAAATATGTTATAATTCAAAAATTGATTTCTATATGACAAATAATTATAGGGCCTTTTAATCCTGAACGGGAATTATTAGGGGGTTTCAGGAGAGATCGTCTTCCCCCCAAAACACGCACACACAAAGAAAATAATCTTAAAAAAAGGTAACCACAATAAAATGATCAATCAAAAAAAGAATTTGCCCCATTATCTTTGGACATCCTTGAACAAACATAAAAAACTGGTTACTGAACAACTTAACTGGAGGAAAGACTTGAAAAAAAAAAGGTTGCTGCAATACAAAATAACCCAACTTTATCTGGCACCAGATATTAATATAATGATTATATATATTATATATATATATATATATATATATATATATATATATATATATATATATATATATATATATATATATATATATACATATATATAAATATATATATATATATATATATATATATATATATATATATATATATATATATATATATATATATATATATTGTCGTAGAATGGACTCTT
This sequence comes from Ceratothoa steindachneri, assembly GCA_963969495.1. Classification (NCBI taxonomy): domain Eukaryota; kingdom Metazoa; phylum Arthropoda; class Malacostraca; order Isopoda; family Cymothoidae; genus Ceratothoa; species Ceratothoa steindachneri. The sequence goes on from OZ018321.1 coordinate 224,246,502, forward strand.
GACAATATACCATATATATAACTATTCGTTGAGGGAACTTCTTTAATTATCTTTAGAGTGCGTGGATTGTCTAGGCTGGCCGATATTATGTATCTTCGATATGCTTAAGAAGTGGAACTGAGCTCAAGGATAATAATATTGCTATCATTAATAAATTAAGGTTTTATTAATAATAACTATCAACAACACACAAAACGGAAAACATTGACATAAACAGAGAATTGAAAAGGGGCGTGGGGAATCGAGCTCATCCGAGGATTAAAAGATTTAAAAAGGTAAAACAAATATAAAGTTAAAGGGATGGGAAGGTTTGCTAAACCATTTAAAGAACAGGATAGAGTTGACAAAAGGGTTAAATACTCAAAGGTAACGTTTGGCTTACGTAATTATACATGTTGTGCAGAGGAAGGCGACGTGAAGGAATTTCGGTCCGCTGACGAATTCCAGCCGAAGGGGGGGGGGAATTAAATGATGCTGACATGGCGTCGTGGGAATGAGAACCGTATCTTGACAAACGGCTTGAAGAACAATGGCTGTTCTACGTTGTTCTCTTCTGAACAACAGGGGAGGGGGGTGAGAACCATCTCTTGTCTACGGGCTCGAGAACAATGGCTGTTCTAATGTTGTTCTCTTCAGAACAACAAGGGGGAAGGGTGAGAACCGTTTCTTGGTGAACGGGCTCAAACAAACAATGGCTGTTCTACGTTGTTCTCTTCTGAACAACAGGACGGGGGAGGGTGTGTGAGAACCGTTTCTTGTCAACGGGCCCGAACGAACAATGGCTGTTCTAACGTTGTTTTCTTTCTGAACAACAGGGGAAGGGTGAGAACCGTTTCTTGGCGAACGGGCTCAAAAGAACAATGGCTGTTCTACGTTGTTCTTTTCTGAACAACAGGAGGGGGGGTGAGAACCGTTTCTTTTTAACGGGCTCGAACGAACAATGGCTGTTCTAACGTTGTTCTCTTTCTGAACAACAGGGGAAGACTTGTGGACTTGGCGTGACGAAGGCTCGAACATTGGCACTCAAGGGATATTGTCCTTCTTCGGGACAAGTGATGGTAAATCTCGAGGTCGAGGTCCCTTGGCGCACAAGGTGAGAGTGGGTCGTAGTGATGTTTCGCGACGAAAATCTATTTCTCCAATCTGATCTTAGTGGTAAAGTTTCGAAATAAATAGTCAGGACATCCCCTTGGCGTGGTGGACAATGGAGTGGGAGCTTCGAGGGAATGCACAGCCGAGCCTGAACCATGCCTTATCTGCCCATAAGCCTTACTCAATCGGGCGAGTTCGGAGCATGGGGCGACGGGGGAAGATAAACCTCCTTGTTTAAACATTGACTCAGGTGGCTGCGATAAGGCCCCAGGCTTCAAAGCGAAGATGCACGTGGGTAGCATCGTAGTTTTAAATAACATGTGATAGTGGTTGAAATTAACGCGGCCTCAACCCATTCTATCACACCCTTCCATTCCGGGGGAAGTTGTCCCTCCAAAAAAATGAGAGAAGGGACAACGATAGAGCTCCGTTGTGGGGAACTCGTTGTCCTGTACCAACCGTAACTTCCTGCACTTAACTAGGATTACCGCAATACATATGTTTATTTTGATCTTTTGATTACAGGGGAAAATAACCTTTAATACAAACTTAATAAAAAAAAGGGGCATGGAATAATGAAATGATATAAAATCAGTACATATGGGACAAAATAATTTATACGTAATTTAACAGGTACAAATATGTATACATACAAAAAAGAAAATAGGCATTGAGCGTTACAAAATTAAGACATATCCATTAACTAATTATCTTACAAGAGAATTTAATTTAAGTCGTACAAGACGGTATATACATACATAGAGATCCTAATCCTACGAATACAATTATTCTAAGCTATTCGGTAACGCATTCCTACTGAGTGCGTCAGCGACCTGGTTATCGGAACCTTTTATATAATTTATTTTAAATTGATACTCTTGCAAGAGTAAACTCCAGCGCATAATTCGGCCGTTGGAGTGTCGCACATTCCTAATATAAGCTAACGGACGGTGGTCGGTTCCTATCTGAAATTCTTTTCCTATCAAGTACATTTTGAATTTGTCTATAACCCAAAGAAAATTGATAGAGCTTCCTTCTCTATAGTGGCATAGCTCTTTTCACGTGGTAATAATTGGCGACTAGCATATGCAACTGGATGACTCGTTCCGTCATCCTCGTATTGAAGGAGTGCACCTCCAATGCCGTCGTTGTTCGCATCGGTCTTAATCCCAAAGGATTTTTCCGAGTTGGGCAACTTTAAAATGGGGGCAGAAATGAGCTTACTCTTGAGCTGATTAAAATGGGAAACAGTGACATCATTCCAACGTAAACGATCGGTGGAATTCTTTTTTAGAAGCGAGCTGAGGGGCACCGTAATTTTAGCGAATTTCGGAACAAGTCGCCGATAGTAAGAAGCTGATCCTAGGAACGATCTTAATTGCTTCTTAGTATTCTGGAGGGGTATGTCAGCGATTGCCTTAATCTTGTCCTCTTGGAGACCTAACTTGCTTTGTCTTTTTTTGAAACCCAAGTATTTTATGGTTTCGTGGGCAAAATGGCATTTGCTGGGTCAATAGTGAGGCCATTTTCGCGCAGTCGCTCGAAGAGAGCTAAAAGGGTGGTTAAATGGTGACTCCATTCAAATAGTTCTTGTAGCTGACTCTTTTGATGTGGTGTCAGCTGCGCGTCAATATCCAGGTCAGAGGGTTCAAAAGACTCGCCTGGTAGAGAAGGAGGAGGTTGGATGCACACTGTCTGTATTACATTAAGGGACTCCGCGGGGTAATCTTCTTCAAGGGGGTACTTTTTTTCTTGGGGTCCACGGACAGTTTCCGTGTCCTTGTCTTTGGCATTATTGCCTAAAGGGTGTTAGTAATTCACACTCCTTTTGTGCTGTCCTAAAGTCCTGGTTAAGGGTCTCCAAGAAATCCGACGGTATCGGGGTTCTGATGGGGACGGGCTCCTGGGCTTCTTTCTTAGCTCGGCCTCGAGGAAGGGCGGCCTGAGACACAGGGTCGGGACTTACTTGGGGGCTCTGTCCTATAAGTACGGAAGCGAATTGTATGGGTGATGAAATGACTTCAGCCCAGCCATCATAATATTGACACTGCAGGTAACATCTAACGACGGGGAATTGGTTCACCCGCCCAAGGTAGTCATGTACCACCGCAAATTTTTCGTGGTTAGGGGCCACTGGGGGGGAGGAGTTCGTCGGACACGATGAAACACGTATATCCTGTGTCCCTGACGAGAGTCGATACTCGGCAGCCGTTCACGCTGCCCTCCTCAAATTTCAAGGTTCCCGATGAACTTTTATCAAAAATAAAATTTACCTGGTGGCTTGACGGAGGGGGAGAAGTTTTTGGTTGGGTGTGCACCACCGGGAGAGCCGGGGTGGCATTAATCTAGGGAACTTGGTGGGCTTGTCCGCTTTTAAGCATAGAACTTTTGGTGCAATTCCAGCTCATGTGGTTTTCTACACCACAGGTGAAGCATATGATGGGTCGCTTCGGGAAGAGAGATGGAGGAGAAATCTTAACGGGAGGTTTGGAGTCCCGTTGTTGGTTTGGGGGAAAGAAGTTTAGGGGTTTTACGGGACTCGGAAACTTCGACGGCTTTCCTGTGAAGGGGTGCGAATCCTTCCTTCTTTCCTTGTAGGGGGGTTGGTGAGAAGTTCGATTCTCTTTTGGGTATAAATCATGGCTTGCAGCATAGACATCCGCTTCTTCGCCCACATTCTTTAAAGGTCTAGCACCGACGATCCTTGCCAAACGCGCAGATCTCCTTCGGAAGAGACGCCAAAAATTGGTCCCGCAACACGAAGTCTGTTAAGGACTCGTAGTTAGGATCAACCTTTGAGGATTCTAACCAAAATTTAAAATTCCTCTGAAGAATGTATCCGAATTGACGGAACGTCTGTCCGGGTTTAATACGACCTCCTCGAAATTCTTGGCGGTAGAAATCGGGAGTCATATTATGAGCGGCCAATAACTCAGCATTTAAGGTGCTGTAGTTAATTGTACATTCAGATGGTAAAGATATAAAAATTTCGCGCAATTTAAAATTTAACAAGGGAAGTAATCCATGTTATTGATTTCG